>JBAIAA010000714.1:0-684909 GCA_037893245.1 Crossaster papposus
GGCAAAGGACAGCCACACACCAGTGTGGTTTTCAGTTTGACGCAGTACATTGACAAAGACAGTTCGGTACTAGTATATACTTGGCTCTAAGTGACCTTTTCCCGTCTTTCCCATTTTTTTCCATCTTCGTCTCAAACAACCTAAACAGTACTGAAAACAATGTTTGTGTTGATTATTCTTTTCGTTGCCTGTGTGAATGGACAGAGTGACAGCGGCTACTTCATGAAGTCTCCGCAGGACACGTTGGCTGTAGTCGGTGACGACGTGACGTTGAGTTGTACGCTCAATATCAGTGTTTCTGTGTGCGCACGTACTTATGAAGAAAGTCCGCGTCATATTCTCTGGAATCACTGCTGCCAGCCGGCGAGAGATGATGGGTACATTTCTCGTTGTACTGGAATTTATCCAGAATATATGGCAAAATACAGGGTTTCTACAAGAGAAAACGAATGGCTTCTGCACCTACGAAACGTTAGTATAGATGATGGAGGGCAGTTCAAGTGCGTGATCATATACTATGTCGGATTCGGTGAGGCAAATCAATTCTGGAATTGCCACACTTACTGTTGTTCCACCAATACAGACCGCTGCCCAACCCTCTCAACTTAGTGCGGTTGAAGGCGAATCAGCATCCTTTCATTGTAACGCTTATGGACAGTACAACGGCACGGTGTATCGCATTGTGTGGTATATTAACGGAACTGTGGCTTTCGGACACTCTGGACAGAACCTCACAGTGTCACAGCTGACGATGGATTTCAACAACACGTCGGTCATGTGCAGTGTTTTCAGTGGGGATGTGGAATTGACGAGACAAAGCGAGAAAGCCCTGTTGCTTGTGTATCCGGAGGCAGAGCACAGTGGAGCTACCGAGCGCATGACAGTAGGAGAAATTATCCCAACCCTAACTCCAACTCGCCGGCGCCGACAAGGTAGGCATACCTAGTGTCTCGACTGTCGACCCCGGCCCTGAGACCTGGAGCATGACAGTAGTAGAAGAACTTATCCCAACCCTAACTCCAACTCGCCGCGCCGACAAGGTAGGCATACCTAGTGTCTCGACTGTCGACCCCGGCCCCGAGACCTGGAGCATACTACAAATTATCCTTGTCATATCGGGATGGGTTGTCAGCAGTTGGTTGGTCTTTCTTATCGCTGCCCTCGTGTACTTCGTTTTCAAAGGCCGTTCTCAACCAATGCCACGCCCAAGCCGAAAGCGCCGTTCGGGTGCACGTGGAGGCAAGGCTACAGGTTCCACTGACAGCATGGTGGGAGATACGCATATGGATATGCTGCCAACGGAGACTGGAGGTCCCTCAAGTCGCGATTTCTATGTGACTGCAAAAGAGGCTTCGGATTCTAATGACCACGGGGTAGATGATACGTACATGACTATTCCGCCGACTGAAGACGAGGCAGCAGTCTCCGCTGACGGCGGAAAAGCTGGTACGTACATGGCTATTCCGACTGAAGACGAGGCAGCAGTCTCCGCTGACGGCGGAATAGCTGGTACGTGCATGGCTATTCCGACTGAAGACGAGGCGGCAGTCTCCGCTGACGGCGGAATAGCTGGTACGTACATGGCTATTCCGACTGAAGACGAGGCGGCAGTCTCCGCTGACGGCGGAATAGCTGGTACGTACATGGCTATTCCGACTGAAGACGAGGCGGCAGTCTCCGCTGACGGCGGAATAGCTGGTACGTACATGGCTATTCCGACTGAAGACGAGGCGGCAGTCTCCGCTGACGGCGGAATAGCTGGTACGTACATGGCTATTCCGACTGAAGACGAGGCGGCAGTCTCCGCTGACGGCGGAATAGCTGGTACGTACATGGCTATCTTCCGACTGAAGACGAGGCGGGCAGTCTCCGCTGACGGCGGAATAGCTGGTACGTACATGGCTATTCCGACTGAAGACGAGGCGGCAGTCTCCGCTGACGGCGGAATAGCTGGTACGTACATGGCTATTCCGACTGAAGACGAGGCGGCAGTCTCCGCTGACGGCGGAATAGCTGGTACGTACATGGCTATTCCGACTGAAGACGAGGCGGCAGTCTCCGCTGACGGCGGAATAGCTGGTACGTACATGGCTATTCCGACTGAAGACGAGGCGGCAGTCCTTGCTGACGGCGGAATAGCTGGTACGTACATGGCTATTCCGACTGAAGACGAGGCGGCAGTCTCCGCTGACGGCGGAATAGCTGGTACGTACATGGCTATTCCGACTGAAGACGAGGCGGCAGTCTCCGCTGACGGCGGAATAGCTGGTACGTACATGGCTATTCCGACTGAAGACGAGGCGGCAGTCTCCGCTGACGGCGGAAAAGCTGGTACGTACATGGCTATTCCGCCGAATGAAGACGAGGCGGCAGTCTCCGCTGACGGCGGAATAGAACATACATATTTGGACATGCTATAACAACGACGGATCATGCAACCCCAGAGGTGCGAACGGCTAGCGACCGGAGACAAGGCTACTGGTGACGATGATGGTGGCTTGGCACACACGTACCTCAAGCTGAAGCGGTATAAAGATTGGACGCTAATCAAGCCGGCAACATGTCGACAATAAACAAATGCAGGCTCGGCGATTCACAGAGTCGAGGTGAATAAGCCATATATATAAGTTCAAATAAGTTCAAATTAAGGAATCGAGAATAAAATCAGAGACATACGCATGCACAGCGCAGACGAGCATGTACCAGAAATTATATCCATTAAGATTTTTGGGAATACCAGAAAACAAAAACAAAAACAAAAAAGAAAGAGTAAACAGAAAGTCAAATTGAGGCGGTTTTCTTGGTAGTTTGGAAACCAGACTCTACATAACATGAATTCAATGCTTTCATCAAATGTGACTGGCTCTGGCAAAGCCCGACTATACCCAGCACGATATGTGGCAGAGGGGTACCCCCTCTTATCCCTATACTTTATACGCACTCAACACTATTGTAACCTAGCCCATCCCCCCTTGAAACCTAAAAGGAATTCCTGAGATTCCGGGAACACAATGGTCAACACAAAACTTGGGTTTTCTCTGCCACATCTCGTGCTTCATAATTATGTGCCCGACGGTACGCTTTTCGACATTTTCCGGTAATTTCGCGGTAATGCATTTTCCCTATTCCTTACGTCACCGGATTATACCCATGACTGCACAGCAGCCTTTGTCAAGTAGCTGCACTGCACGAACGTGCAGCTGCCTCACAGGCCGTGTTTGACGGCGTAGTACGTACAGCGGGACACAGCATTCCGAAGGCATAGCGGGCCGCGGCTATAGTCGCTCCCCGGCGTTCAAAGACTGTGTGCTAATTAATATGTGAAGTTTCAAGACCCAACTTCCGTTGGCTAGTAATATAGCTAAGAAGTTTGTGTTAGAACAATATTTACCCCAAAGATTAAATTTGGTTTGTTAACTTTAAAAGGTCGTTATCACTATTCAACAACTCAATATCCTGTCCTGACATTCTAACTTTGTCCAAACTTCTAGAAACATACCATAAAAAAAAAAATTACAATCATACCGAAACCCCATTATTGAAATTCCATCCCCAAGTGTTGGGTTCAGTTGTAGGATACACAATTGGTAATTGCTTAAATTATAATGAATAGGTTAATTTGTTTGGTTTTTTTTTTTTTTTGGGGGGGGGGGGGGGGGGGGGGGGTTGTATTTTATAGTAAATATCGTTGAACTGACCTGTCCGCCGTTTTACAATCATTGATGCTGAGAAAAGCAAGAAAAATAGCGTTCATTTTCAACCGGCGTCAAGCAGTGGTTCTTATGTTGTTCTTGTTTTTTCGCGATCGCCGTCTGGCGATCGTGAATTTGTTTTTATAAAATTAAATGTTTCGGAACAATTACATGATATCTAGCGCAATTCTTTTGCTGGATGTCTACAAACGTTATTTACTTTCAAATAAGATATTTCTTAATAAATCGCTAGTAAACTTTTTCGATATCTGCAAATGATGTATCCTACCTTTAGGCTGGTCACAAATGGGTAACGATTATATTAAGTAAATTCCCCCTGTAATTTGTGTTCATAATAAAGGGGAAAGCGTTGAGGTAAGACATTTTGGGGTGGGGCAAGATCCCTTAACCATAACTTGTTTAACAGCGGATTTCACTGAGAGTATAAGATTTGGTACACATGCATTAACAGTACACAAATGATTGTACATTTTGTACATAATGTCTTATTTTACTAAATGAGCACTTGGGGAGACAAATTTAATTAGCGTAAGTTTTTAGGTAATAATGAGACAGTGGCACTTAGGGAGACATTTCAGTGTCTACCTGAGTGTCTAGCTACCCTAAAAAAACGACATTTGGGAGTTATTGTTGGCTCTAAAACGACTGATTTTGGTATAAATAGCATAAATCTCGAAGATCTTAGAGAAAAGGGTTAGGGTAAACAAGTTAGGACTGTTTTAAGTTTGTGTACATCTCTATGGGATTGTCTCCCCAAGTGCTTATTTATAATTATATAGTATAATCTTGACAGTTGTAATAATTGATTCGAAACTCTTGTAATATATTAACAAGACATGCAATAATTTCTTAAATCATAGAACATAGAAAAAAGGTTGTAATTCTTTTATAATTATTTAACCTTTAACATTTAAATAATTTGCATACTGTATGAATATGTACGATGTTTTAAAATGTTGATGCAATCAAAATTCAGAGTAAGGCACGTGGTTTTTAAAATATCTGGGAAGTTTCCTCATCAAAACGAACCGAAAGTCAACAATACGCGGTGGGTGGGGTGGGGCATTGGATGGTATAGGCAATAGTACAACCTACCCTGACGTGCATATTTTTACGTGGGAGGATGAACATTTGTGAGAACACCTCAGATGTCAAAGCGAATGGACCAATAGAAATGCGCGTTATACGGAAGAAGTTGGTTCGCATGCACTGGGCTGTTTTCCGAACCCCAGCTTTGTCTTCGTCTCAGGCTTCATTCATACTGTTTAGTATTAGGCTTTAGCCGTATACGGATCCAAAGCCAGGGTTTGGGAAATGGCCTTGGTCTGTTTGTAACGGAGGCTCTGATTGGGCGCATGATTTTGTGTGCCAATAACCACGGATCTGGCCGAATGTCCGCAGGGGTTGGAGCGCTATTAGTAGAAAGCGCGTTAAAGCGCTGAGTGGTCCAGGATGCACTTAGGAAGACATTTTAGTGTCTCCCTAACTTTTTAGCTACCCTAAAAAAAACGATATTTGAAAGATTTTGTTTACTCTAGAGCGACAGATTTTGTTCTAAATAGCATAAATCTCAAAGATCTTAGAGAAAAGGGTTAGGGTAAACAAGTTAGGACAGTTTTAAGTTTGTGTACATCTCTATGGGATTGTCTCCCCAAGTGCCTATTTGGAGGAATTATTATAATTATATAGTATAATCTTGACAGCTGTAATATTTGCTTCGAAACTCTTGTAATATATTAACAAGACATGATGATACATGCAATAATTTCTTAAATCATAGAACATAGAAAAAAGATTGTAATTATTTTATAATTATTTAACCTTTAAAATTTAAATAATTTGAATATTGTATGAATATTAATTAGCTCTAACTGATCATTTGTTTTATTGAGCCAATTTTTGAACGTTCTTAGATAATTAAGTATATATATTTGAATAAAAAATCTACTGAGTTATTCACAACGCAAAATGTTCCCTATGGTCTTTAGTTGCTCAGTGTTTTAAAATGTTGATACCGTACGGTTGCTTGACTTGCAAAATGGCGGCATTCAACGCTGAACTTTTAAACATTCTCATTGCGCTAATTTACTTAAAACACAACACAAAAGTTTGCTCAGTCACGGTGTTTTAAAATGTTGATGCAATCAAAATTCAGAGTAAGGCACGTGGTTTTAAAATATCTGGGAAGTTTCTGTTTATGAAAGAGCTCGAGCTTATTTTGTTTTGTCAGGTGGTTTGTTCGTGTGTTTTTTTAGTGAAGGAATTTCCTCATCAAAACGAACCGAAAGTCAACAATACGCGGTGGGTGGGGTGGGGCATTGGATGGTATAGCCAATAGTACAACCTACCCCGACGTGCATTTTACTTCGCTTGTGCGAACCATGCATCTTATTTTTATCCAATCACGTCGCGAGCTGGAGATCGTCCTCGTGCACAATAATTTTGTCCAAAGCTGCGAACCAATCACGTTGCTGGCTGACGTGCCGTTGTGTCACTTGCAAAATTGCGGGATTTAACGCTGAACTTTTAAACATTCTCATTGGTCTAATCTACTTATAACACAGCACAAAAAATAAGTCTATTGTTGAATAACTTTATAGGTCTGTCACATTCCATTACCGCCCCGATGTAAAGAAATCATTACATTGGGCTATAACCAGTTATTTGCAAAGCTCTCAAATTCGGAAATGAATGGCCTAACGTGAAATAGATGTCCCAGGGAACATTTTCACACGATTGATAATGATTGAGAGCGACTACCGTTTGCGCTGCGGCAATAGAGTTTGAGGTGTGCGCTTTTGGTCAAGAGAGATATGGACGAGTATTATTGTTACTGCTAAAACTGAACACTTGACTTTATTTCACTTCTAAAAAACATCCTCCCAAGCCACGAATACAGGAGTTAGTCTGATCACTGGACTTTATTTCCCTTTAAAAAACCATCCTTTCAAGCCTCGAATACAGAAGTTAGTCTGATCATTGGACTTTATCTCGCTTCTAAAAAACATCCTCCCAAGCCACGAATACAGGAGTAAGTTTAATCACTGAACTCAGTATTTACCTTCTAAAAAACATTCTCCCAAGCCACGAATACAAGAGTTAGTCTAAGTATTGGACTTTATTTCACTTAAAAAAACCCACCCCCCCCCCCCAAGCCACGAACACAGGAGTAAATCTGGACACTTGACTTTATTTCTCTTCTAAAAAACATCCTTCCAAGCCACGAATACTAGGAGTGAATCTACCGGACGAATACCGTACTCCCCCTCTCACCCAATACCGGTAGAGGGCGCATTTTTGGAGGCCGGAACAAAAATGCTCTGGGCGCGCGCAGCTGCTAGCCGAGCCGGAGGGCGCCCGTTACACTAGACTTGACCCAAGTCGGACTTACCATGGAGTTAAGACTACCAATTTGCTTTCGTCAATCCAGCCGAATAGTTATGTGCATGCTTTGTTGGCCTTAAGAAAAAAGGCGCCCTCATCTGGTTGTCGTTCCGCTATCGGCATCAACGTGATGTCATCATGTCAGTGCAGTAAATCCGACTTGACGGATCGGCCAATCAAACCCCCCGCGGTGATATGTAGTTATTCATAAATTATTTGCATACGCATCACATGGTTATGCGCGATGTATGCCAAATAAGTCCGCCAATCGGAGTACGAGTACGGACTAGCTAGACCGTTAACGGACTATGGAGGAATGGTAGGCAGTACTGTCACTAGATGCCTTTTTCAAATTCAATAACTGCGTCCATACTTCGTTTATTTAGTTAGAGTTCGGTATAGTGCATGTACACGATAGCTAGACTATTAAACCGTTTGTACATTTACACATAATGTACACTATGTACATGTGTAGTACATAATTGTGTACATTGTACATCACAATGTCCACGTACGTCCGTCACACAACTGGGTCAAAGTTCATATTATTACAGATATATGCTAATTTGTGAAAATTCTGCAATTTGATTGGCCGCTACCGTTTTCGGTAGATGAGCCCATAGGTTGTGTACAAACGTGTGGCAGATTCGTCCCCAAGTCGGGGTTTCTGAACCACACATGAGCATGGGTGGCGCATGAGGGCGCGCTACTGATAAGCGTGGACTTGACGCGAGGCGCAGTGTGGATGACCATGAGCAATGTTACCACAGAATCCCGACTTGGATCAAGTCTACCGTTACACGCGTTGAGCAATGAACTGTGATGACACGCAGACATCGTAATCTCTCGCGGTCGGCATGACGTCACCGGGCCCTGTTTCTTGTCTCTGATTGGTCAGTGGTGGCTGTTGGTTATCACCCCCTCTGGACTCAAAGGGGAATGAGTAGTATACAAATATTGACTGCTTTGACTCGGTGATCCATGGAGCATTCTATTTTCCCTCGGCTTCGCCTCGGGAAAATAGAATGCTCCATTGATCACCTCGGGAGGCTAGTTTTACCATGGAGTGTTTTATTTCTCCATGGTTTTACTATACCACGAAATAAAGCAGTCAATATTTGTTTTATAACACCTCACTCACAGATTCTGCACAATTTAAGCTTCCTGAAAGTATAGTAAGGCATAAAAAAAAAGGTTATGTTGGCGTAACCCGACCGACCCTAAAAATACGGCCGACCCTGGATATTTTTTTTTTCAAGGGACGAAATTTAATGATTAAAATCTATATAAATCTAGTTATAAATACGTTTGAAACCATTTCTGACAGTTTCTCATTGTTGTGTGTGTGTATTGTGTATATATTGAACCTGGACACGCTATCGTGTATCACTACCGGCTGAAACAATTAGAAAACATATCATTTTCATTGCTGAGAGAAAAAAAAAAAAAAAAATCCCGACCTACCTACCCTATTTTTTTGAGCCCGTTACGCCAACATAACATTTTTTTTGTTATGCCAATGACAAAAAATCTCCGCATTATACGTCTCTCGATCATACGTGTACTTTGTTGCCTTGATGAACGGGTGCGAAGGTGATAGAGCAATGTTTACGCAATGCACCGAAACACACGTCTTGGTTTCAGTCACGCTTTCGTTGCTATGCGCATAGTTCGTGTGTTGCTATGCGCATAGTCCTTTTTGCGTGGTATAGTCTTTTTGGATAGCGCAAGTAACAAATAGTAAAAATAGCAAGTGACACGTGCCGCGCTCTCGGCCAATCAAGACACAGAATCTGTGAGTGAGGTGTTATAACAATGAATAGTGTTGTGGTCTATGTGAAAACAATCTAAATAATTAATTATTGTCCAATGTCTATTAAAAACTACACCGGAATATTTCCAAATTTTATTGTTTTATAAAGTAACAAAATCTCCCACGATACACCGAAAAAAAAGTATGCATTTTTTTATTGCTGTAAAAATATATAGAAAACACGTAATTCCCTGTACAAATTGAATGGAGGGCTACCCCTTTGCCCGACGGCGTGTGCAATAGGTGGAACAGCCTCCGACCATGAGTGATTGAATAGATTTAGTGATGATTCACTGACAGTGACAGGTTATTAAACACGACCCAGAAACTCAGCCAGGAGAAAAACGTCTTTTTATCTGCTTCAACTTGATCGTACATGTATCTAAATTTTGAAAAGATCTAGGATATTTGGGTTTAGGATCGAATTCTACATCCGTATGAATGTCAGTGTGTCAGTGGTGAGTGATAAGGTTGAGAATGTCTTATTTCTCCATGGTTGCCCTTTACTAATCCTAAATACCAGTTACCACTCACTGTACGCTCCGCTATGTATAGCGCAGCATACCGTTACAATATACTGGGGACAAATTGCCCTACATAGACATAGTGCTAGTGTAGTACAGGACCCAATTTCACGGCGCTGCTAAGCACACGATTTTCTGCTAACTGAGCCTCCTTCTATTTCATGGAGACCGTAAGCAGTGGCACTGGCAGTAAGCACAGCCACAGCAAAAGGCACGCTTAATCCATGGAGAAATAAGTCACAGGGGAGTTTGAACGGCCCGCTAATTATCCCCAACACTACAGGACAGGTATTCACTGACCAATTAGCGACCCTCCCGATTTACGACCGCGATAAGATCTCTCACATCTCAGGGTTTGGTACCGCTCGCTACCACTTACTGGAGAAACGAATTGCTCGTGCGGTCAATTGTTAATAGTTCACTATCAAGCAAACGAACCAGTTTTTGCATGCGCAGTAGCTCTCTGTTGTCGAAACACGTGAGCCATTGTGGAAAATCGATGCGCCTTAAAAAACTGAATCTGCCGATATTTTTGTTGTCGAAATCCGACATTCTGATGGAAAGTTACGTTTGTTATCCTTTTAAAATATGAACGGTACAATCAATGAATCATGGAAATATGGTAGCATATTTTTATGATTTTGACGACTTAAGGCCGAGTTTGGCCGGCCAGAAATGGAAGGGTTTGCTCGTTGAGGCTTTTGTCTGCCCATTCGTGTATCACTCAACGGTGTGCGGCGTGTTGCGTTTATTTTTTTTTGCATAAGAAAATCCAACTTTTTTTAGAAACTTACGTACTATTTCGATATGCGCCTGCGCACTAGCGTGAGTGCGCGCTAGTGCGCAGGCGCACATCTTCCCGAATTCTTGTATACCCGGCACGATATGTGGCAGAGGGGTACCCCCCTCTTATCCCTATACTTTATACGCACTCAACACTATTGTAACCTAACCCATCCCCCCCTTGAAACCTGAAAGGAATTCCTGAGATTCCGGGAACATAATGATCAACACAAAAGAGGGGGGGTTTTCTCTGCCACATATCGCGCTTCATATGAATTCGTGTGGCAGCGGTCGCGAGATTGCCAGCGGGGTGTTTACACTTTACAGTCAATTATACATTGTTGTTTAACGACCACGGTACCAGAGCCTAAACGTTTGATCCAAAGGTCGTTGTAACTCCCTGTGTCTTATTTCTTCATGCTTAACCTAGCGGGAAAATTTGCTTAAATCAGTGACGTAACAATAGAATCTCCATGCGCGCGCATACGTTAGCACAAAAAAGCCGTGAAATAGCGCGTAAGGTTAGCAAATTTTTCTGCTAAAGTTAGCACAACTTTTCCGCTAACTGTTAAGCAGCGCCGTGAAATTGGGCCCAGTACAGTTGTTTTCCTAGTTCCGAATTTTTCCTAGTTCCGGATCGCTTCAAATGAAAACCTACCTCTTATGGCTTGGTCTCCGTACTATTTTTTTAGATGAAGTGCATATTGAAAATAAACATGCAAGCTTCTTGATATATCTTTTCAATAAAATATCCAGAAAAGGAATTTTGGCTAAATTTTCGACTCGTACTTTAACATGTTTGGGAGGGTTTGTAGAAAATCACTGGTGCTGCAAAACCACGAAAAAATATTCTGCGACTTGTCACTCTTAACGTTTGATTTTGATAAATGCCTTTTTGTAGTCTACAGTTGTATTATTGTTGAGTAAAAATAAGTCTAAAAGTCTCCAGTATTGAAAAATCTGCGTACATTTTCTATCTCTCTTTCATTCATCTATCGGACACAGAGATCAATAATATGAATGTGCCACAATGTCAGCGAACACTCTTCACAACATGCGTCCTCTTCTGTTTGGTGCTGTACAACATTCCGGCCGGCCAATCAACTTCCAGTATGGAAACAGCGGACGTCGGCGTCGATCGCATTCCGCTAGATTCCCAGATTGTGAACCCTCTGCAGCAAGAGGGCGCCAGACAAGAGACGACAGTGATGACTGGGACGTCGGGTGGTGATGCAGGGGTTCGTTTTGCCGATCCCAACCTCCATCCCGAACACTACCGTTACTACTTCAACAGGCGACCAGATGAAACCCAGGCCTGTAGGTTAGATCCGACATGTCCTTATAAGGTAAAATGAAGATTATGAATTGATTGTCCTAACTTCATTCTTGGTCAATCATAATTGTTAAACTGGCCCAAAATACCCCAAACCTCCTTTGATTTAAATGGAACCAAACTGCTCTTAATCAGTTCGCGCCAGGATTATTTTGACACTGAACGGGCCCAGGCACGGAATTGATTTTCACGAACCTCGTTTCGAGACGGGTTCAGGCAGGCATCAGGCCGGCATCTGTGGGTAGCAAACCCTGATATTTCCAACCTCGTTTGCTGTGAGCTGTGGTACTTAAATACTCGTACTCATGAAAAGTGTTGTATTTCGCAAGAAACAAATTATCCATACTCGTACTGTTACTCGTGACAGAGTACTCACACTCAAACTTGTACTCTTGTAAATGCATGCGCCATTTTTCATTGTCACAACCCTGCCTAGCACAACAAACTGCAGGATGCATCTCCGGCATTGTTCAATGGGAATGACATGTAGCTCTTAATAGTCTTGGACTTGGCTGTTTGTGTACTGGTGTTGACTGCTATACGCAAAGTGTAGTGCTCTAAAGGGATCGTATATGTTTGGTAATTTGAACCCACTGTTTGTTTCAATCCTATATAGTTATAGATATATACCATAAAACTAACCAGTAAAAATTTCATTTCAAAAGGTGGTAGCGATTTTGAGATATTACCAACAATCTGGAGCGGTTACATGTATGTCCACGCAGGACCAATAATCTAGAATACTGAAGTAACGCTTCTCAGATTCAATTTTTAGGGGATAAAAAGTGATATCTTTTTCCATACCCGCAGTACTTCGAAGTAAAGAGTTTCAAAAAATGCATTATACTATCCAAAGCTGCTGTACTTCATACCAAGTAAGTTTTTATTGCCATAAATTTTTGGAGTAATTACCAAACGTATACGATCCCTTTAATCTGATTATACACTGTTATGTACTGTATGGTAGGGTTAAGGTTATAAACCCTAACGTACTAGGCATTCATTTGGGGTGTACTACAAAATACTACCGATCAGTTCTTATTGGCCAGTGTTGTAATCTACTACAGTTTACTCAAGTAGTATTTTTTAGTATTGAGTGACGTTAGGGTTAATGCTTAGTTTGACAGCCAAATGCTTTAAAACAAATGTGGCACATTAACCAGTTCGCGCCGGAAGACGTATAATATACACGCAACGTTTTCCCCAGATTCAAAACGGATGACGCATAAACAAGTTACAAGCAAGGCCGGAAATGTCTGTCAGCAGCGAGCAAGGCCAGAAATGTATGTGTGTGCTTCCCGGTACCATCGGCCTGAACCCGCCTAGGATCGGGTTTTGTTAAAAAAATAATTCCACGCCTCGGATCGCGAACTGGTTAAAGGTTTCTTCTACATTTACCTAAGGAAAGTCATTTTCGTACTCATATTTGTACTTGAGTACCTTTTTGGGGGCACTCGCACTCGTAGCCATTGAATAAATTGCCTTGTACTTTTACTGATGGAAAAGTACTTTATGTGTTCGTATTTCTGACGGATTACTTTTACACATACTTGTACTTATAAAGTTATATTTGACTACAACTCTAGATACGGAAAATAGATACAATGTTGATATATTTATTCAACCAATGATTAAAAACAATCACAGAGAATTTGACGGCGATCGCGAACTTTTTTTAATAAAATTTAAATATTTGAACCAAATTACAGGTTATCTAGACCAATCATTTTGCTGGATGCCTAGAATCATTATTTACTTTCAAAAAAGTAAGATAATTCTTAACAATTTGGTAGTATTTTTTTTCTCTCATATCTGCAAATGGTGTATTTTACCTAATAACCATGCAGAAAACTTTGCAAAAGAAAAATACGACCTAACCCTTATAACTGTTTTACTCCTTCACCATTTTGTTGTTAAACAGGAAAGCTTGGACACGTCTGCGTGCTGGGGGTATGAGAAAGGGTGTACACAAGATAGGATGGCGACATACCCCAAGGCACACAAATTTAAAAGTCCATGGTAAGAAAAGTTATAAAAGAGAACTATGAAACTATTTACCCTAACCACCCTGAGTCCATCAAAATCCATTTCCTGTTTTGGAGGATTTTAGCAGATTCAGGATACCTCCATATTGAACAAACTGTAGGAGTGTGATGAATTGAGGATTTTAAGCCTAGCGTTACTGCAGGAGTTTGATGAATTCAGGATACAGAAATTTAGGTGATGGACTGTGATGGACTCTATGGAGAAACACACTGCAATTGTTTTTATGCCACCATGGTATCCTGAATCCGCCAGAGTCCATCAACTTTGGCTGGTGGATTATTAATGGACTCAGGATATCTCCAGAATGCATACTGGTGGAGACTCAGGACACCAGCAGTTTTTGCTAACCAAAATTGGTGGATTGTGGCGTATTCAGGATACTTTCTAGAAAAAGCAGTGAGAGGGTTAGGGTTAAAATATTTTTTATTTAAAAAAAAATTGTTTTGGGGACGGGGGTCTGAAATAAATGCAACTTCGTTTCGTCATTTTCATTAAGTAAAGGGGTAACATATCTTTTGCAGCTATCCAAAAAGTAACCAAACAAAATACTTTTATAGAGCTAACCATAGGCCTACATGTACTTTCAGAACTATAAGGTTTTAAAAACCTTACAGCAAGCAAAGTGAAAGTTTGCTATTCCAGAACTTGTCACAAACATTTGAGTAAAATAACTCTCGTAGGACGAAATTATTGGGCCCAGTATTTCATAGACACTGTCTTGGTTAGTCTTGCTCCAAGACCGGATTTTTGATTTTGTTCCCAGGGCCCGCCGTCCATCTATGCATTTCCTATCATCAATACTCCGAAAAAGGGCGCCATCGATTGTACACGCGATCTGTTCAAAACTCAGTCTTGTCTCAAAGCTTGAAAAGACCCATGAAATTCTGAGGACATTCTAGGTTAATCGTAACTCAAATAGCTACTCGCATGCGCTGTTTTTGAGCTTTACGACAAGACTGGGTTTTGAACAGATCGCATGTACAATCGAGAGCGCCTTTTTTTCAATAAGCCTTTTTTTCTGAGTATTGATGCATAGACTGCTTAGACGGACGGCGCGCCCCAGAACAAATGAAAAACCAAGTCTTGGAGCAAGACTATGTCTTGGTGGGTATGTGCACCTACTGGTTTGGTTGAAATCTATACGAAATATTTGCCCACCGACATCGCACAAATATATTCACTCGGCCGAAGTCTTGTGCTGCGTTCCAATCGCGTCGTGTTTATCGTGTTCACCGTGAATTTCTCCATGTTCACGAGTAGGCTGCATTCCAAACGCTACTCACCAAGACGCACGCGCACAGTCGAGTTAGTCGTGCGGTAAGGACGTTCTTTATCGCGCAAGAACTTGTACGTGAACCAACACGCATGCGCGAGTATTTCATTCGTTTAGGAAGTCGTGAACATGGAGAAAAAGAATCCACCTCGAGTTCACCACTGGTGAACACGAGTTACCAGGCGATTAGAACGTCATTATACGACTCGTGAACTTGTGAATACGATAAATACGACGCGATTGGAACGCAGCATTGGATCTGAGAGGTTCAACGACGCAGGCGCCCTTTATGTCGCTCGACTTTGATAGTTTTGATGTGCGTGTCGAACTGCTAAGCACGTCTCGGATCCATGACTACACAGCACTCACACGTGACACGTGCCCGCACCTCGCACAGTCGACGACCATATGTGACCTGTTCCAACGAAACCCGGACAAAGTCGCACAATGTGTTTTGTCACAATGTACTCCTGAAGTCATTTCTGGATGGATTTTACCATTTTGAGGTTTTAGGTTTTCCTAAGTCACTCACTATTAATCTACAATCTCCTCAAATTTGAACCAAATCCGTCTACCAGAAGTGGTTTTTTTGGTCAATTTTGTGAAACATTTGTGTATAGAAATAATACGCTTTTCTGAACTTCAAAGCTGTTTATCTCATAATTAGGTTGTCAGGGTTTTATCACTAAATCCAGACCCCAGGGAATAATAATAATAATAATAATGAGATTTGTAAAGCGCACATATCCACCCTGCAGGGTGCTCAATGCGCTGAAGATAGGGTGGGGGTACATATGTAAATGATACATCATTTTAAAGCTGAGAACCTAGAGAATTTGAAAAAAGCAAAATCTGAAAAACTAAAAAGTCGACTTTGTCCGGGTTTTGTGGGAACAGGTCACATATGGTATGGCCGAGCGGATATTTTTGCGTTGTCGGTGAGCAAAACTTTTCAAGAAATTTTGCCGTTGGAAAAAAAATGGTTTCTTTCAAATACTACGTGAAAAGTAAAGAATAGGCCCCATTGTCACTTTTTGTAATCCGTGGAAAAAGGAACCTTTTGTTCTGTTCACGTTTGGGCCTCGCAATGACAAATGACAACTTTAGTGCAATTATGAAGTGTGCACTAAAGTTGTCTTTTGTCTGGATGTTATAAACAGCAAAGTAGTTACATTTTCTAAGTCAACACTGTAAAAACAAGTTGCTACTCAAGAGTACCCGGATACTCGCAGCAAGGATGAGTACTCGGGTACTCGAGTAGATGAAAAATCATGAGGAATTAAGCCTGCAAGTTTGCGGTTATCAAATTAACCGTGTAAACTGTTGTTTTGCGGTAACGGTTAACCGTAACCAACATTTAAATAAATAAAAAACCAAAAAAACAAAACAATGGGCTTGCATTGCATATCTAATTAGTGCTGCTTCATCAAGGAATTTAGTGTGTGCCCGTAGTACGTTTTGATAATCGCAGCTCTGCGATTGCTAATTGTCTGCATCAAATCTAATAGGCCGACTGGCTATATGTTAGATAAGCTATCAGAAATGCCTATACAAAATTTAATCAATTGTACTATTTGTGACCTGCTACAACGAAAGCCATACAATAATTAGTGGGGTTTCTTTTATTAAAAAAGGGTTAATCGAACAGGAAAAATGTAACCGTGTAACTGTTCGAACGGTCGGTTTACTGTGTAACCGTTTAACCTCTGCAGGCTTATGAGGAATACGACTAGCCTAAACTACTCACAAATACTCAAGTACTTGTGTTACCCACCCAGCAGTGCTTTCTTGTAGAGTATCCAACCATATGTTACACGAGAGATGAATAGTATAGTTAATATGATGTTTCCACCAGGTTTCACTCTGAACGGGCTCAGGTCAAACAGTTTTGGATGGACAATGATTTTGGCTACATAAAGAAAATCTTAGACGACGGATGGTATTCAATGTGTACCCCTGAAACACAGGTAATGTATGGTACGGGCTTGTTTCTGCATTCAAATAGAGGACAATAGAGCACAGTCTATTGGCAAACGTCTCTGATTGCCATTTGTGTACAAAACATATGGGAGGTCTTCTGAAAAGGTTTAAGTAATAAACAAGAGGACAAAGGGAATTTGGGTCAGGGTTCCAGTTTGGGGGTAAATACTCACTTGATGTATTGTATAGGGCGTCTCGAAGAAACAATATATATTATTAATTATGACAATTATTATTATTAATATTATTTTGTTTACGAATAATGAGATTAGAGATCTTATGCTTATTCGTTGGACTAACTCAAGTCAAGCTGCGTCCCGCAAACCTCTCTGAGTTCCTTCTCCTTTTCAGGAACAGTCTCAGATTTAGACCGATGTAATCATCATGTCTTGATGAGAGTTGTGTTAAATATGATGATTTCGGGGTTAATAGTGCCCCATCCCCCCCCCCCAAAAACAAAAAATTAAAAAAATAATAATAATAATTAAAAAATTAAAAAATTCCTCTCCACCACACTATCTCCCCCCACCCCTTTTGGGGCAGTTTTCTAATAGCTTCATTTCCCCCCCCCCCCCCTAGTTTTAAAACACCCCAGCGTTTTCGCTTGCACCCCTATTTTAGAATGGATCATTCCTTTCCTGCCTTGACAACACCCACTCCTGTGTGGCTAAGAACCTGTGGTTGAGTCTACCCGACTTGGAAGACAGGTACAAATATCGGGGCAGGTAAGGCACGAGAAATTTTAGTTGTAATACAACTTCTTTTGAGGGAAGTTAAAGGTATGATACACCATTGGTAATTGCTTGAATTATCAGGAATGGGTGGATTTGGGGAGTTTTGGGGTATTTTATAGTAAATATCGTTTAACTGACCTGTCCGAAGTTTTATAATCATGGATGCTGAGAAAAGCAAAATCAAAACAGCGTTCGTTTTCAACCGGCATCAGGCAGTGTTTCTAATGTTGTTCTTGGTTTTTTTTGCGATCGCCGTCCGGCGAACTTGATTTAAAAAAAAATTAAATTAATTGTTTTGGAACAATTACAGGATACCTAGCGCAATCATTTTGCAATCATTATTTGCTTTCAAAACCAGTTCGCGCCGGGATTATTTTAACATTGCCGAGCCGACGGGCGGGATTATTTTTAACGAAACTCGATCCGAAGCGGGTTCAGGCTGATAGTGCCGGGAAGCCCACCCACGCATTTCCGGCCTTGCGTGCTGCTGACATACATTTCTGAACTTGAACTTGGCGTGTTTATGCGTCATCCGTTTTGAATTTGGGGAAATTTTTGCGTTTATATACGTCATCTGGCGCGAACTGGTTAAGTAAGATATTTTTTAATAATTTGGTAATTGTTGTGGATATCTGCAAATAGTGTATTTACCTTTAAAGCCATATTTGTTCGCCTTTGAAGTTGGGCTGTCGCTACTATTGGTCTGTTCAGTGCGTGACACCGAGTAGCTGCAGTCAACACGATGAGAATACTCCTTACGCAGATTTTGGTCGCAATTCCAATTTGGAAATAAAATCTAAATCTCAGAATATTGTTTTTTTTTTAATTTGCATCATTCACACAACTTTTGCTGCTTCAAACGATAAAAGTGCACAACCAAAAATGGTCTATTATTGTCCCTTTGAGATAACCCAAAAGATTGTGCATTTTTTGTTTTCTTCTTTTTTCCCCCTCAAAATCGAAAATATCCACTGAGTTAAAAAATTACCAAGTTTAGTTTTAAGTGCCGTAACACAAGCGTAACATTAAGATTTTGAACAATCTTCTTGTTTTAAACGTAAACAAAATGCACAAAAAAAAACCTATTTACTCTTTTTCTTTTCTCCACAGGCTTAACCCTGAGTATTTCAGTACACCGGGCAACATTGGCGGCCATTGCAATCTGAATACAAAACTACTACAGAAACATTCCAACCACTTCTCAGAACTACAGTCTTGGTAAGTACATGTACATGTAACAGCGTTTTCAAGTATTCCTACTTTTCTTCTATTTTGTTTAACCAGTTTGTGCCAGGATTATGTTGACATTGGCCTGGGTCCAGATGCAAGATTTTTTTTGGTTTTTTTCACGAATCTCGAACCGATATGGGTTTAGGCCAGCATCTGGTGGTAGTACACCCTGAACAGATATTTCCGTCCTTGCGCGTGACGTGTTTATCCGTCATCCATTTTAAATGTTGAAACTTTGCGTGTACACACGATTAACTTGCTCAGAACTACTTTTCCACATTTGTTTTGGTGGAAATTCCTACTATTTTCTACTTTTGTTGTCCCGTAACTTCGAAAAAATGAATCGCATTAAACAACAGTACGCGAATAAAGCACGTGTCAAATCTTGATACTGCTTGCACTATATGTAGGCGTAGAATGTTAGTATCAACGAGTGTATATGCGTTTGTAAAGGTGTTTGTACCTAAAAGATAAACATTTTTATACAAAACCTGAATAAATTCCCGTCCTCTGATTGGTGGATCATTGATCACGTTTATTGAATTATTTATTCCATCGCATATCACAGCACAACTGCTGCACTGCAAAAACGTTATATTCAATGGTTCTATTCAACGGTGATTAGAACTTCCATTGTACGGTCGTGCTCTGACCAATCAGATTTATTCAGGCATTGTATAATGAATGTTCCACATTCGTGTGGTAGAAGGAATAATTTCATTTGGTAACGGATGGCATGTTCCATTCGACTAGGGTTTGCCTCGTGGAATAGAACATTCCATCTGTCACCTCATAAAATTTTATAGAGCCCGTCTATTCCCCCGAGGAACTGTGAGTGACCAGAAGGTGGACCTATTTCCCGAAGCTGAAGGCCGAGGTAAATAGGTCCCCCTTCTGGTCACTCACAGGCCTGAAGGGGGGATAGACGTTCTCTAGTGACCGAATCATGCCAGTCCATTTTTGTTTTATAACACACCTCAGTCCAAAATTTGAAATACCTGTAAGAAAAGAAAGAAAGTAACAGGAGTATCGTGATCCAATTCAGACGCCGCCATTTTTCAAATTAAGATGAGCCTGGCAAACCTGTTGAGGGCGCTGTAACCAGTCAACAATTTTAAGTCTATTGCCCGCTTCGAGAACTATTTCTCGCAAATTCACGGTGGCGCAAATCTCATGCACTAGCCTATATTAGTTAACCCCACGTGACCGTGTTTCAGCCGACCGGAATACAAAACTAGCAAGAGGTGTGTTATGATTCTTACTATCGCACTATAATGCAGAACAAAAGAAATGGCGACCTTCAAACCCTAGGCCAATAATTACGTGAAATAATGTTCACCCCCCTCCCTAATCTTATCTCGGATTAGGTATGGTGAATTGCGAGAGTTTACTCCATTGAAATCCGATCCATTCACGACATCCAGCTGTGACATCATCATAGAGGGGCGGGCCTATCTCATGAAGATGGATGCCGGTAACAAAAACATTATTATTTTCACAATATTTGCTGCTGAAAGTGTACTGTAACCTCAAAGGAGGAATATACCATTTACAGATATCAAAAAAGTTTTTATCAATTAAAAAACAAAAAATATCTTACTTTTTTAAAAAGTAAATTATGATTTTAGGCATCCAGCAAAATAATTGTACTAGATAACCTTTAATTGTTCTGAAAAATTGAATTTTAGAATGTATTGCATTACCGGTGTGGTATATGTAGTATTATCGCGCGAACCTTTATGAACAAGCTGAACAGCAACTTCTGAAATTTGGATATTAGAGTTGGGTTTCTATAACAGATACTCAGGTACCCGTGTTGTTTTTAATCCGGTACGCGGTTCCCAAACTATCCGTAAACACCCCTAGTTACTTTTTTCGGATAGCTGCGAAACTTATATTGGGTGCGTTCGATTAGCTTACCCGGGGGAGTTAGGGTTAACACTCGGGGGATGGCACGAGGAGAAGCTAATCGAACGCACTCGTGTTTTCCACTAAATGTTCTGCATGGTTGTATTTTTTAGTTGCATGCATTTCAAATACAATTCTACAACAACAAAAAACCTACAAAATAAATGAAAAATCAGAATATTTTGCAACAAAATATTTACCTTTTCGCCATCTTTACGCCGCCCTAGACGTCGTTGACTCGACTGCGCATGCGTGTGACGTCATTCCACCAGAGACTCTGCTACGGGGTTTCTAGTGGCTGACCCGTGCCTAGCCACGAGTACACGTCAGAGCTAAAAGAACGGCGCGGGGCTCACCCGGGGCGCCCCGGGTGAGCTAAACGAACGCACCCAATATGTGACCCGCTCCATCGAAATCAGAAATAAGTCTCGAAATGACTTTTTGAGATATGCACATGGTGAGAAAAGGCTTTCTAATGATACCCACAAGTGATACCACAAGTGTTTATCTTCTTAGGTTAACGAGTTATGGTCTGATGAAGATGACAGGTGTATATTTATTTGCCGAATCCACATTACGAGAAAAACAGCTTTGAAATAAACAAAATTGACCAAAATCATACAGACAGCGCACACAAATCCTCTTCATTTTCATCTTTATTGATCGTTTTTACATACAAGACATTAATGACAATAATCTGTGATAACTACACTTCCTAAAAATACAATGTTCAGAAAAACCGACTTGGTCACGATTTTCACCCATGCGTTCACTTCAACGACCGATTGCGTAAAACGTCCCCAGCGACTTATTCCTGATTACGATGGAGCGGGTCACATATATTCCACCTTTAATTGTGCGCAGTGAGACAATTTAGTGTTTTTGTTGTCATTTTATATCTGCGCAGGGATTAACTTGTTCCATCATTTCTGTGATTTTGTCAACTTGTACATCACCCAGCACCTCATGAACGATTTCTCCTTGAACGTTACCATCGTGATGTGGGACATGGTATGTGGAAAATTAGTTTTGCGCAAGCATTAAAAAAAGCCAACAAACTAGGATTTTTTTCAATTTTAATGCTAGGATGCACCCTCTACTAAATTTCTCCAACTGCCTCCCTATAAGAATTGGATACATCTTAAATCTTCAACACAATCATCCCTTATTTCGTGAATGTGTTCATACACTGCCTGATATCCAGCAATATGAATGATTTCAGAAACCATCTTGGCCTAAACTTCAGTGTGGTAAAGCAAAAGCAACATGGGCTGTAGTCCTTGCCAAAGACCACTGCATTCGACAGTGCGCCCGCTAACGACACGATTTATAAACTAGCTCCCTCGATCGTTCAGTGAATTTTTCAAACTATTTCGTTGTTGTAACAATTATTTCAATGTTGCCATTCATTACAATATATATGTACAATCTTATAAAAATTTTAAAAAAATTCAAGAAGTTGATAGAAACTATGTATACACACTAAGTTAAATAAACTAAGCGATATTAAAATTAGGTGACAACATTTAGGTATAAAGTTAAGCGTATAACGCTTTTGTGCCCTAACCTATGGAGACAAATATACAAGCAGGAAACCGCACAAGGGACGTGACCTTTTCATGCAAATTCGACCATTCAAATAGGCACAGCGTCCTCACTCGGTCAACTACCCATTCAGTGGTTGCGCTGGCCTGCGTTTCATATCTAATTAGCACTGCTTCACAAATTATCTTGTGCGTGTGCGTAGTACATACGTGTACATGTTGATAATTGCAGTTCTGCGATCGTTGATTGGCCCCCTAGGAAAGCCTGCGGAGAAATAAAGAAAAAGATAAACTGCTGGATGCAATTTGCAAAGACCACTGCGTGATCAAGGGAGCTGGACTATAAATCATGTTGTTAGTGGGCGCACTGTCAAATGCAGTGGTCTTTGGCAAAGACTACCTGGGCTGCATTTTTTTATTTTTGAGGGGTTGGGAACGGTTAGGGTTAAATTAGTATTGAACTAGTCCTTCCTTTGATAAAATAAATGGATGCAGTGCTGGTGACCCTTGGGTGGGAAGACACAATTCTTCATCAGAATACTGAGGTCAAAGGGTAATTAGAGGTCATTGTTTAATCGCTTCAGGTGTTTCTTTGTCCACAGAATTTGATGGATTTTCATGTAAATTGGAGTGATCCTTGGGTGGGGTTCACAAATATTTCGAAATAGGTCAAAAGTCATCTAGGGGTCATTTTAGGTGGTCGTTAACAAATTTGATTTTGTTTAAGAAAACAAAACTTATAGGGATTGACAGTTGGAAAAGGTGACACTTACGATCCGAGAATGACTTGGCTTTTCTTCCCTCTGTAGAGCAACATGCGATATATGGATCTCTTCCAGGATACCTGGGCGGCTTTTTCCAATCGTCCCATCGCCAGACTGAACGACTGGAGCGGGAAAAAGGTACGGAGGCCATTTTTATTGAGCTGCTAAGCACAAACATTTGCTTTATAAACAATTTATAACCAGACCGGAGGACGTATATAAACGTATATAAAAGTTTTCCCCAGATTCAAAACGGATGAAGCATAAACACGTCAAGAGCAAGGCCAGAAATGTCTGTCAGCAGCGAGCAAGGCCAGAAATGCGTGGTCGTGCTTCCTAGTACCATCGGCCTGAACCCGCCTCGGATCGAGTTTCATTAAAAATAATCCCGCGTCTCGGCTCGATGATGTTAAAATAATCCCGGCGCGATCTGGTTAAAACAAGGTTACAAAATAAATTATCACTGGTGATGGATAATGTTTGTGGTTGATATTCAGCGGATTTTTGCTTAGCATAAAAAGCACATGAATTTTGAGCTTTGTTAACCTGTTTTCTACTGAGCAAGAATTTTTTGTGACAAGAAAATTGTTGTGCTAAGCAATTTGTTGTGCTGAGCAGCTCAATGAAGTTGGCCCCTCGGGTAAATGTCCGACTGTTGACAGAGGGAAAATAGGGCCAGGACACCAATTTCAGAAGATTTCAAACCCCTGACTGGATAGTTCAGAGGAGACTCTGGCTTCAGAATAAAAAAAAGGCAAAAACAAAAGGTAATGTCGATTGATAACAGTGCGGAAAATCTCTCCATTATGCTTAGAATAAGGGCAACTTTAGGCTGTACTCAAACGCCACACATATATTTTGGTGATTTTCACACCCAAGATCAATTTTTTGTCGCTTTACAAGATACTGGAAAAAGCTGAGCGGTAAAGATAATGTGAAACCAGTTTTGTAGGTTGTTTTTTGGTTGTTTTTAGTGATTTTTGCATTTAAAGGGATCGTATACGTTTGGTAATTACTCGAAAAATTTATGGCAATAAAAACCTACTTGGTAAGAAGTACAGCAGCTTTGGATAGTATAATGCATTTTTAGAAACTTTTCACTTCGAAGTACAGCGGTTATGGAAAAAGATATCACTTTTTATCCCCAAAAATTTGAATCCGGGAAGCGTCACTGCAGTGACGTTTCTCATATTGTGTATTCCAATGCAGATTATTCTTCCTGCGTAGACATAACCGTAGACATATCTCAAAATCGCTACCACCTTTTGAAATGAAATGTTTACAGGTTAGTTTTATGGTATATATCTATAACTATATAGGATTGAAACAAACAGTGGGTTCCAATTACTAAACGTATACGATCCCTTTAACAGCCAAACAGACCACGTACCCTAGACCCCCAAAGGTGGTCATTTATTTACCCACGTTTTTAGTTATGAGAAATTCAGTAGAAATAGTTTTCAATATTTAGTTTGGCCATTTTCTTACCAAAATTACTTTTTCAAAAATCGTTTTTAAGTTTACCTTTTCACCAGTTTTTGCTGGGATTATTTTAGAGTTGACCGGGCCCAGGCCTTGATCTGAGACGGGTTTAGGCCGAAATATGGGTAGAACACTCCGATTTTTGAACTGGTTAACATGTAGACCATGTAGACCCCAATTTGTTGGTATGAAGAATTCAATGAAAATATTCCCCCAAATTGCTGTTTTGCAATGAGATGGATGGGAGTGATTATATCATTATAACACCACGCTCTCTTTTTGGTTCATTAGGTGTGTTTCCGTGACGCAGTCTTCACCTTGCCCCCTAGGATGATCCGAGGGTTCTTCTACAATATGCCTGTCATCCCCGACACCCACAGCAGTAGTCTTATGCGTTCCTTCTCCCAACACGTCCTCCATCGTCTTGGCATCCGACAGAAGGGGCCATTGGTGAGTTGTCAACCCTGCGAGCCACACCCTCTCTCCCCCCCCCCTCCCCCGTCCACAAACAAATTACAGAAGCCACTTAAAGGTAGGATACACCATTTGCAAATATCAAAAATATTTACTACCAAATTATTTATAAATATTTTACTTATTTTAAAGTAAATAATGATTCTAGGCATCCAGCAAAATTATTGCGCTAGATATACTGTAATTATTCAAAAAAATATAATTTGATAAAGAAAAATTCGCGATCGCCGAACATCGGTCGCAAAAAACCCCAAAGATAACATAACAATAACTGCCCAATGCTGTTTTTTCGTGCTTTTCTCAGCATCCATGATTGTAAAACTTCGGACAGGTCAGTTAAACGAGATTTACTATGAAATACAACCCCCCAAATCTACCCATTAATGATAATTCAAGCAATTACCAATGGTGTATCTTTAAGGGGACACTCCGGAAGGTAGTTTCTTTTACGCATAATATAACAATGTTTGGTAGACATGAAGCAGTTACAGGGAGCATCACCAGTCACAGACTGTTGATAGGAACCATTATGTTGTACACATTCTGTCACTGGGCTAGCAGGAGGATCTTTTATATCCGCCAGTATGTAGGCCGGCCAGACCGGCTTGGCTGGGAACACAAAGGAATCTTTCAGGTTTGGCTCGAAGCCGACATTTCCCCCCCGGTCGGCCTGATTGATAAGTGAACTCAGCATTATAGGTGACTAAATATTTTTAAAAGGTTTAAAAGGGTAATTCGATTGAGGATTTCAAAAAGTTTGAGCGAAATTGGCCCAAAGATGTGTGACCCGTGCTATACATTTAGGCCACGATTAATGGGTCGGGGAAACTTCTTCTTATGTTTTGCTGGTTTATTTCGAAATCTGTAAATTGGAGAAGAAACGAAAATACGGTTTGAGTGGTCTTCATCCCAGAACAGAATGACGGTTAAAGCGCGCGAAATTCAAAATGAAAAACCTAGAGGGCGCTTTGTCAAATTAAAATAACAAAAGAAGTAGTCCTAGTTCAATGATCTACGTAAATGAAGTAAATGAATATGTAAACATGGGTTCAACCAAAAATTAAAGGGGGGGTCAGAAATAGCGCTTACGTTTTAAAGCAACTGTGACAGATGTTTAAATTGGTTTTTTTAAAGTGCCTTCCGGAAGCTCCCCTTGCCTGCTCGCCGGGTTGAGGCAGGTACCCACCTGCAATCCTTGTGGAATCTCAGAGTGGGCATCAGTGTCCGCATTGTTCGCAACAATCCACAGTGAATTGCACTCGGTTCCGCCTCAAAATGCAGGATTTTTAACCAGTTCAAAATTTTGATTGACTGCGACCTTTTGTGGATAATGGGCCGTATATTTGAGCTTTTGTTAAGGGCTCCAATGAAATAGAACTCGCGGAATGAGGCTTGCTGTTTTCATCCATTCATCAGCTCTCATGAGAAGGAGAACAAAAATGTTCTTTTGTATTCTGTTCCAGAAAACAGGGAAATTACGGGTGACGCTTTTGGACAGGAAGGCTTCCCACAGGAATATTGTCAACCAGAAGGAGGTACGTGTATGTAGTACAATCTAATACCTGATTCTACCTAAACCCAGTCAAACTCATGCAAGTGTGTAAACGCCTTCAATCGGGGACGGGGCATTGTCCGACCGTCTTACCACTTTTGTTTGTACTCTAACGTTTTCGGATGATCGCCATAGAATTTGCACACGAGTCGAAATCGGGGACCTTGGCGAAATAGGGGACCCTATTGTCCTCTATTGTTATACGTCCCCTATTTCAATCAAAAACAAACTCATGCTACCCCAACCCAGTCAAACTCATCCCACCCCAACCCAGTCAAACTCATCCCACCCCAACCCAGTCAAACTCATCCCACCCCAACCCAGTCAAACTCATCCTACCTCGACCAAGTCAAACTCGTCCTACCTTGACCAAGTCGAACTAATCCCACCCCATACAGTCAAACTAATCCCACCCCAACCCAGTCAAACTCATGCTACCCCAACCCAGTCAAACTCATCCTACCCCAACCCAGTCAAACTCATCCTACCCCAACCCAGTCAAACTCATGCTACCCCAACCCAGTCAAACTCATCCTACCCCAACCCAGTCAAACTCATCCCACCCCGACCCAGTCAAACTCATTCCACCCCAACCCAGTCAAACTCATCCTACCCCAACCCAGTCAAACTCATCCCACCCCGACCCAGTCAAACTCATTTCACCCCAACCCAGTCAAACTCATCCTACCCCAACCCAGTCAAACTCATGCTACCCCAACCCAGTCAAACTCATCCTACCCCAACCCAGTCAAACTCATCCTACCCCGACCCAGTCAAACTCATCCCACCCCGACCCAGTCAAACTCATCCCACCCCGACCCAGTCAAACTCATTCCACCCCAACCCAGTCAAACTCATGCTACCCCAACCCAGTCAAACTCATCCTACCCCAACCCAGTCAAACTCATCCTACCCCAACCCAGTCAAACTCATCCCACCCCAACCCAGTCAAACTCATCCCACCCCAACCCAGTCAAACTCATCCCACCCCAACCCAGTCAAACTCATCCCACCCCAACCCAGTCAAACTCATCCCACCCCAACCCAGTCAAACTTATCCTACCCCGTCCCCGCCAAACTTATCCTACCCCGTCCCCGCCAAACTTATCCTACCCCGTCCCCGCCAAACCCATCCCACCCCGACCCCGCCAAACCCATCTTTACCATGTCGGCTAAAAAAACCTAACATTAACTAAACGTTACCTTTTATCTTTTAAGGCCCAACTTGGGTGACTAAGAAAAAAAGTGGTATGTATCTTTTACCAAGCTACCCAACGAATGCATGTTTCACCTGTACACCCTAAAGACAAAGTTGTTCATGTCATTGTCTAAAGCTTGAATATATCACTCCCTTTTATCATGGGACTGCGTGACCTGTGATCATCCACGACTGGTGGTTTGACCATGCGGGTCTGGTGGTACGACCATGTAAGACCTGTCTTACGATTTGGAATCGCAGGTCAAAGGTTTTGAACATGATCGACCATCGACCTTGCTGCAACTAATTTTGCACATGATCACCCACAACCTCTGCCACCAGTCAGGCACCCTTTCTACGATTTGCTCGTGATTCCAACATTTTCTGGTCGCAGCTAGGTTGTAACCATAGACCTATATTAAAAACTAGAGCGCTAACTCTTCATTCTTACGCGCGGAGATACTTTGAATCCATTCTGCGCGCAGACATTTTGAATTCATGTGCGTGCTTGTAGAACGGAATAAGAATAGATTGATTGAATTTTGTGTACTCTAAATGCATTGCGCGTGCAAGTAGAACAGACGCAAACAACTTACGCGCGCCATGCAAGTTTTTAAAAAGTCAAGACAAAATCATCTGCATCGTGCGGATACGCACGCGCATTTGCGATGTTTGCGCTCATTTGCTAATCATTCATTTTTGGTTTTGGGCGTATCGGCTTCTGTAACGCACTGTATAGAATACAAACGCAGATGCAAATAGCCGTACAAAAGCCGTACAAAATGTTGAGGTTTCCATAGGTTTGTGCACAAACATGAATGCGCCCAGCAGGCATCACTTTGTACATCGAGCCAGTGCACTAGTAATTTAATATAGCTCTATGGTTGTAACCTGGGGCCAATTTCATAGAGCTGCTAAGCACACAAATTTGCTTAGCACCAAAAAGTCTTGCTCATTAAAAACGGGTTACCAGACAAAATTCTACGTGTTTTTCATGCTAAGCAAAAAAACAGCTGATTATTAATCCAAAACAATAAAGATCACGTGAAAATTTGGTCTGTAACCTTGTTTTTGCCAAGGACAAATTTTTATGCTAAGCAAATTTTTGTGCTTAGCAGCTCAATTTCATAGAGCTGCTAAGCACAAAAATTTGCTTAGCACCAAAAAGTCTTGCTCATTAAAAACAGGTCAACAGCCAACATTCTACGTGTTTTTCATGCTAAGCAAAAAAGCAGCTGATTATCAATCAAAACAATACAAATCACTTGAAAATTTGGTCTGTAACCTTGTTTTTGCCAAGGACAAATGTTCATGCTAAGCACATTTTTGTGCTTAGCGGCTCTATGAAATTGGCCCCTGGTCGCTGGCCCGGTGTGACTGGGCCTTAAAGTACTCAGAAAGTACTCAACTACCGGTACAACTCTTGATACCGGTACATAGGTATTCAGAAGCTTCAAGTACTTTTTTTAAGTTTTAATTTTTGTGCTTCCTTCTCATCCATGTTCCTCCATGTAGCAACTTTAATTCATCCACGTGTACAGTCCATGTTGTGATAGAAATTACAAGACTGAATTTGTCTAACCAAGGTCGAATTCCCTCATTTGATGGCAACCTTCTTTAGAATTAGGTAGCATTTGTTGTAGTGCATGTATAGGACGATTATGGAGAAATATAACGAGTATACTCATGTTTCTGCTGTGATTGGCTAATTTCAAATTTGACTTGCAAGAGAAGTGGTATTCGGGTACACGTAATTATTTCTTTCACAAATCTAGAGAGCTACATGTATACATGTTCATGAAAGCCATTAACCCTAACGTTCTATAGGCATTCATTTTGGGTACAGTACATTGCATTACTACACCTCATAAATATTCATGACCTAATTGGAGCGGGTGATTGGCCGATTCCGCTATGCGTCCGGGAAGTACATGTAAAAATGATACGCTGCCATGTGACGTCATCCCAGTGAGTAACCACTGGGCGGTATTCCTTTCTGGGAGCAACAAAAATTCCCTCTGGAACCCGCCTCAAAGACATGTAGTCTGTGGCATGTAATCTTTACGAAACTAGTCTAAGTAACGTTACTAGATTTCTGACTGACGATTGACTGACGAAGAACTTGAATATCTTGTGCTGAATAAAGATGCTAAATCTAAGAAGGCTGTTATGGACAAGTCAGTGAATATTAATAAGGTGTAGTGAAATTAATACAGCATGGTTTATTTCTGGAAAATAGTGGGAATTACTGGTCCCTCGGTGAAGGTCAGCTCAACTACCTCCCTCTGCTTCTCGTTGAGATGTAGTCGAGCTGACCTACACCTTGGGAACAGTAATTCCCACTACTTCCCCTTAAACCATGCTGTATTTGTATATTACTGGTCCCTCGGTGAAGGTCAGCTCAACTACCTCCCTCCGCTTCTCGTTGAGATGTAGTCGAGCTGACCTACACCTTGGGAACAGTAATTCCCACTACTTCCCCTTAAACCATGCTGTATTTGTATATTACTGGTCCCTCGGTGAAGGTCAGCTCAACTACCTCCCTCCGCTTCTCGTCGAGAAGTACTCGAGCTGACCTACACCTCGGGAACAGACCATGCTGTATTTGTATACTACAAAATACTACTCAATAATAAGCCTAAGACGTAATGACATCATGCTTTGTTTACATGAGTGCTTTCCAATGAGCGAGTCTGTCCCTACGTCGTCTGGTGTCCCTACTTTGCTCCCATAAGAAAGCGCATGTAAACAAAGCTATGATGTCATTACGTCTCGGGTCTATTCTCATAGGCCAGTGTAGCAGTACTGCATACTAGAGTTGAGTTCACTCAAGTGACGTTAGGGTTAATGAAATTTGTAACTGTGTGTTCTTGATATTTTCAAGTAGCCACACTGTTAAAACAATATCTGTTAATTAACAGTACATTCTATTGTCAATTGGCATTACAGAAGTTACTGTTTTTTAACAGTACATTCTACTGTTGTTTTTAATGTATCTCTGTTTATTAACAGAGATTCTACTGTATTGGGTACTGGTACACCTACAGGGATTCCCCTGTTTTGCAACAGTATTTAACCCGTTATTGTTTTGTCCAAAAACAAACGCTCCTGTTGAAGTACAGTTTTCCGTCGTTATGCGTATTGCGGCAATTTACATCAATGAATGAAGTGGGAATGGGAACCAGACCTATAGAAGTAACTAGTTATTACACATTACACAATACTATTACTACACGTATACAAATAGATAGTACAAATGCTACGGCTACCTACTAAACACTTTAACCACCGTCGTGAGTTACTTTTATATTCAGCTTTTCCCGCAATGATGAAGTTACGCTTTCAAATGAATAATTGCAACATTTCAATGCGGAGGGAGATGGGATGCGATTTTTCAGCTTTATTTGCCAAAAATCAAAATTGTATCAGGGAATTGCTTTAATAATTACACAAAGTGGTCAAAAAAGTGTGTTTTGTGGTAAAACAACACAGTTTAACATGACTTTTGTGAACACTAATTTCCTCACTTCTGATTGGTCAGTTGCTGCGTAATTAGATTCATGTAGGAGAACAGTAGATTCTCTGTAAATAAATATGTGTATGTATACTTGCTGTATATTTACAGCAAAATGTGTTGTTATGAAACAGTGATGTTGTTGTGTCTTAACAGAGACGGAAGGGAATGCTTTTTCAAAACATGATGTTTTTTGTTCCAGTACAAAACTTTAATTTAACAGCGAACATTCTGTAACCAAACAGAGAAATTCAGAAAAAATGTACATAGACAGTACTAGTTTTGTTTCTATGCAAAAAAATCCCAAAACAGTAATATCTACTGTTATATTTTGACATTTTCAACAGAAAAACAACTGTGAAGGTACACAACAGTGCAGTTAATGTTTTTTTTCTGTAAAACATGATGTATCACATTCCAGTTGTCATATATTCTATTTATTGTCGCTTTGGCACTCCATACATTTATAATCGCCATGCATGTGTAGTACTGAAAAGTTTACCAAAACAAAATGTCATCTCTGTTTGTTTTTGTTTTTTTGTAGTTAGTTGAAGCTCTGCGTGAAGATCCTGATTATGAAGTACAAGTTGTGGTGTACAAGTGAGTTTTTGTGTGTCTAGTTTCATTTCATTAAATAGACCTTATAATTATTCGATAGATTTCAAAGTGAACAAAGAAATTTGCAAGGTGGGACTCGAACATGGTGAACAGGAATAATAATTGTAAAGCGCTTTGAAATACTACAGTGTGAGGTATAAAGTGCTATATAAGCACCAACATTATTATTATTGTTATTAATTATCCAGAGTAATACATACGTGTACATGTACCTAATACCCGAAAACCCTCATTTCTATTTCTGCCCAGTTTTGTCTCATTTTGCCAGAACGCCTCACATAAATGTGGATGGTGGAGACTTTTTCATTCCTTTTTTTCATTCCTTTTTTTCATTCATTTTTTTCATTCATTTTTTTCATTCCTTTTTTTCATTCCTTTTTCATTCCTACGAGGTTGCAAATTTACAAATGCATCGTCATGTTTTCTTTATTAAGTGAAGTTCTAATAGTTTTTGAATATTCTCTCTGATGTTTCCTATAGCCACACCCTCACCTTTTTGCAACAAATTGAGGTAAGTCACACGCCCTATTGTTAGGGAGAATTAGGACCGGGTTATATAATATGGGGACATTTTTCTGTACCCAAAGCAATTTTACAATTCCAGTCTCTTTTAAAAACGACCTCAAAAGACCTTTGACCTTAGTACTTGACCTTTAACACAACCATGATATGAAGGTTGCAATATTGCATCTATGAGCCAAATTTGATTGCAACAGGCCCGTAGGCAGGATTTTGTATGGGGGCGTGCGAATTTGTACTGATGGGACCAAAAATGGGACCAAAAATATTTGTGTGCCAGTACAGTTATTTCTACATCAAAATACCATTATTTACCCCGGAAAATGTGGACCTTTCGGTAATTTTTTACTTTTTTTATTTTATTTTATTTATTATTTTTTTTTATATTTTTTTTTGGGGGGGCGTACGCACCCGTTGCACGGGCCTGTTGCAATTTGACTTCAACTTTGCATATAAGACACATTTTTCAACACTTTTATCAAAATGATACATACGCATGGACTACGTATGTACAGATGACCAGACTACGTTTTGATGGACAGACGGACTATATGTATGAATAGGCTACGTACAGAAACGGTGATTGCATAGTGGCTTTCTCAACTTTGTTCAGGCGAGATACAAATAATTGGTTAAGGAGAAATAACAATTTTAATAAAACAAATAATAAAATTGCCCTTAAATTTAGGTGACTCATAACAGTGATATCTTCATTGGAATGCACGGTGCTGGACTGACTCATTTGCTGTTCCTACCAGACTGGGCTGCAATCTTTGAAGTGTGAGTAAAACAAAATCACTCGGTCATCACTAACCAGTGTTCATTAGAACTGGGTACCCGAGTATACAACCGTTGATGTCAGGAACTGATCCCAGATTTTGTGATCGAGTACCGACAGCCAATTTTACGAACTACATAATAGTAACTTTGCAGACGATGACATGGTTTTTAATGTCATTTGTTGGGAATTATCCAAATAAAACCATGCTCCATAGGAAAAACAAAATGCAATGTATATTTGAAATTGATGCCGCTCGCTAATTTGCAGTTTATACCTTATAAGCCTCCTATGCATAGGTCACTATAGTTTACGACCGCTTGCAAAGTAAAATCTCAAAGGAAACCGGCCATGCCGCCCCAGCCTATCGGTTGTTTGGGACGTAACCCTCCATTGATCTGATGTTATTTTGGGGTGGCCAATCACGAGTCGGGAATTGCGGGGAGCGTTCTCTGCACCCTGCTATTCGCCTAGCAAGTGGAAGCGGCAACTGTAATCATTTCTTATCTTTGTTGTAAAACCATAAACATGCGGGCTGGCGCAATTTAATATTTTTCGGACCGACAACACGCGCGGAGGATCAATCCGAAAACCGGTATATGCAACGTACCTATTAAACTATCGGTCTTCAGTATATTAAGCGCTGTTTTTAGGCTTCATCTTGCACACAGGAAATAATCAATGTATCGACTATACTCGATATTGAATTAGGTGCTTTCTGGACATAGTGCCACTTTAAGCTTGTTCATAAAGATCTGCACAATAATACTACCCCTTCAGTGCATTAACAAGTGTGTACATATAATTTAAAGGTGTAAACCGCAACTCTTGTTAGTGTCATCCACGTGTAATATACATTTGTTCTTCCTATGTAGTCTGGTTTCAATTTGAAAGTTTCCAACAAATAACATTAAAAACCTTTCGTTTTGATCTTCTTAAGAATTTAAAGGTATACCATTTGCAAATATCGAAAATATTTACTACCGAATTATTAAGAAATATCTTACTCATCTAAAAGTAAATAATGATTCTAGGCATCCAGCAAAATGATTGCGCTATTAAAATATCCTGTAATTTTTCTGAAAAATATAATTTTATAAAGGAAAATCGCCGGTCGGCGATCGCGTAAAAACACGAATAACATAAGAATAACTGCTCGACGTCGGTTGAAAACAAACGCTGTCTTTCGTGCTTTTCTCGCCATCCATGATTGTAAAACTTCAGACAGGTCAGTTAAACGATATTTACTATAAAATACAACCCCCATATCCACCCATTCATGATAATTCAAGCAATTACTAATGGTGTATCCTACCTTTAAGTATTATTCAATGAAGTATTCAATTCCATAATCTGGAATCGGTTCCCGAGATCAACGGTCGGGTACTCGAGGACCTCGTTCCAATGCAGGGGTCTAAATTCAAAGGGAGTATTTTGGATTGTTTCAATTAACAAATACTTCCCTGTCCCCTCGCGCCCCTTGCAGGTGCAACTGTGAGGACATACACTGTTACGAGGACCTTGCCAATCTAAGAGGGGTGCACTACATGACTTGGCAGAACTACAGCCTCCTCAAGAAACACAACGAGGTAACGCATCACGAGTCATAACGAGTCTCTGGTTAACCAGTTCGCGCCGTGATTATTTTAACATCACTGAGCCGAGGGGCGGGATTATTTTTAACGAAACTCGATCCGAAGCGGGTTCAGGCCGATAGTGCCGGGAAGCACACCCACACATTTCCGGCCTTGCTCGCTGCTGACAGACATTTCCGAACTTGAATTTGGCGTGTTTATGCGTCATCCGTTTTGAATTTGGGGAAAACTTTGCGTCATCCGGCGCGAACTGGTTAACCAGCTCGCGCCGGATGATTTATATAAACGCAAAAATTTCCCCAAATTCAAAACGGATGACGCATAAACACGCCAAGTTCAAGTTCGGAAATGTATGTCAGCAGCGAGCAAGACAGGAAATGTGTGGGTGTGATTCCCGGCACTATCAGCCTGAACCTACTTCGGTTCAGGTTTCGTTAAAAATAATCCCGCCCCTCGGCTCGGTGATGTTAAGATAATCACGGCGCGAACTGGTTAAGGGTTGAACTTGCCATCCTCTCCTGTCTATGACCTTTATTCACAAGGAAGCCATTTTGGTCATGTTCCCTGAATGTATTATATAAAATTGTGTCTTTTGTCTGGGATAGTGCCAGACTATTTTTGCATTCTAGCCTCACTTTTAATAGGTTTTTGTTTAATGTGGCTTAGATTGTCAGGATGTTTAATCACAAATTTTAAATTATTTATCAGTGAAGACTGGTATTAATTTGTAATTAACTTTAGGTCATTTCTATCTGCAAGTTCCCAAAATGAAGATTTTGACCTCGCTTTTAATTTCAATATGGCCGACTCGTGAATAAATCCCATCTCCCTTCGAAACGGGCGAAGAAAAGTCTCGTGTTCAATATTTCTTTGCACCGCTGTATATTTGTTTGAATAATCTTATTTTTGTGTGTTTTTTTTCCTTCTAACTATTTATTTCTCTGACAGGTACTTCACCCTTCCTTGAAGACACCTCACCCGAAATTCTGTGACTATTCTTTCGACAAGGATGAGTTTCTGCGACTGGTCAAAAAGGCCCATCTTCACGTGATAAATCACGACAAATTCCAGCAAGAATTCGTCCTACGTGATGAACTTTGATGAACGTTCAGACTGATAATTCTTCAAATTTGGGCGTTTTATTTTTTAAATCGTGTTACAATTTTAGATCTCTGGTGTCTTGTTTAACCCTCCCCTCTTCCTCCAGGGTATTTCGGCTAGACACCCTGACACACACAGTAAAGTGCAGCAGCTGTCCAAATGAATTGCTAGCACAGTGCAGCAACATCCACCAGGTCAAAAATCGCAAGGCCAAACTGCCTCAGAGTCTGTGGTCACCCAATGCAGCAGGATTTGGCATTGTTCAATGAGTACTAGCTCTTACTAGTCTTAGGCCGTGTCCGAAACGGGTGTCTAGAGCTACGGTCTACGTAGGCGCTAAGGCAAATGGAATTCCGACGCGGCTACGGTAGAGCCTACGGCTAGTTATTGCGCCCCCAAGCGATGCTTGAATTAGTGTTTGCAAAATTACGACGTAAGAATTTACAACCATTATCGTCTGCTAGATGTTACGCAATGTTTGTTTACAGCCAGTCAAAATACCTGATGAAATTGACGTATTTGTCAATCTGTTAGTTTCAATTCAATGCACTATCATTGAAAAATAAACGAAAATTTGCTCCAAAATTAACGTTAGTGCTGCCGCCATTTTGTTTTGCCTGAGCTAGACAACTTCTTTAACGGCTAGGTTTTTGTGACGTTGTAGCCGTAGCTGTAGCTCTAGACGGCATTTCGGACAGCGCTACAAAATGGCCGCCGTAGACAATAGACCTAGCCGTAGCTCTAGACACCCGTTTCGGACACGACCTTAGACTGTGCTGATCATGCACTGGTGTTGACAGCAGAATGCACTATTTTCCCCAATGCACTGTGCTGCGTGTGGCAGAGTTAGGGTTAACCAGCTCGCGCCGTGATTATTTTAACATCACCGAGCCGAGGGGCGGGATTATTTTTAACAAAATTCGATTCGAAGCGGGTTTAGGCCGATAGTGCCGGGAAGCACACCCACGCATTTCCGGCCTTGCTCGCTGCTGACATACATTTCCGAACTTGAACTTGGCGTGTTTATGCGTCATCCGTTTTGAATTTGGGAAAATATTTGCGTTTATATACGTCATCCGGCGCGAACTGGTTAACAGAAGATTTGTGTTTCTGTTTTGTATGTGGACAATAATTGTGGTGTATGAAATTCATATTAAAATCGTTGGATTCAATGGTGTTAGGGTGAGTACATTAACTTTTTTAATGCAAATATATATATATATATATTTTTTTATGAGATATTTAATTTGAATTTCATTGAGTGTGATAGATTAAGTTACCTCAAGTTATTTAGAATTATGGTATATATCCCCAAAAAGTTAATTTAATAAAAACAATGGGTAGGATATTTCTCGAAAGACAAACAAAGTTTTGTTCTACATCGACACTTTCATTTCGTCCCCGAACATCATCGAGCTCCATTCTCAATTTCAATTTCGAAAATCCACCAATGGATTTCATTTAGGTTGTGGTATAATTCAAATTTGTAGCATTCTGATGTCGACCATTTTGGTGTTCAATTGAAAAAAACTAATTCGTTTTGTGTGATGGAAGGGCCGACAATATTTGGGAAAAGCTATACTGCAAAAATTATAATACTCAAAATTTCATTTTTATACCTCGGATTAGTTTGTTCAATCAATAGTTGTAACAGATTCTACGGTAAGATATTCATATATATGTATATGCCAAAACCTGCATTTTTACGTGGAGTGCCATGGTCTAGTTTTCTGGAGCATTGAATTCGCAGTATGTACGTATAGGTAAAGCTGTAGGTTATGGGTTCGAGTCCGGCCTGGGACTATGGTGCGTCTGCCCTTGGGCAAGGCACTTTGTCACTCATTGCTTCTCCCCACCCAGGAGTAAATGGGTACCAGTTTGGGCAGAGATGGTTATTGTGGTTGATTTAGCTGCTTTGCGCCAAAAATGGCAGCATCGAGATGTATACTCCCCAGGGAGCTGAGATGGTATTTGGAATGTTTCATGGGCCCAATGATCAGGAATAATAATGGTCAAGTGCTTAGATCCGATCTGAGTTAAAAATTGCAAAATATAAACCATGATTATTTATGCCAATCATTGTTCTGTAAATTTGATTAGATTTTTACCATTAAGTTAGACGTAACTTTTGTACTAATTTTACAGTACATTCCACTTCCAAGAGGTTTAATGTATCAAAACAAATTATCTTTTATTTTTTTACACTATTTGTATTCCAGAGTTATTAATCAGAATAATTATTCCGTTTCTGCTGCCTTTTGTGTCCTTCAAAGCAGGGATATATTTTGTATGATATATTTTTTTGTATTCGATAAATATATGCATGAAACCAGATATCTTAGAAGAAAAAAAACATGAGTTAAATCTTATACATGTACTTCGAAGAGTTTACTTGATGTTAGGCGGCCGTGTCCTAAACGTGCTTCCAAAGCTACGTCTATTGTCAGCCTGCTCACGTGTAGTTGTAATGGGCGAGAACCTGGACAATAGCCACAGACAAAAGATTTGGACGCGGCCTTAAACTCGGCGTACGCAGGATGTCGATCCAATTTAGCCTTTGAATTTGTTCATAGGAAATCAATAGTACTGTTTAGTTTCGGATCACCAATTTTTAACTACATGTACCTGGTTTTTTTTCTTTAATTGTTTTTCGCGAATGCCTTAAAATTCGTAATTTTGTTGGGTCAAATTCAATTTTACAGGATATCTAGACAATCATTTTGCTGGATGCCTAGAATCATTTTTTACTTTAAAATAAGTAAAATATTTCTTAACAATTTGGTAGTAAAAAAATTGATATCTGCAAATGGTGTATACTACCTTTAACCAAAACCGGTTAGCTGTAATTTGTTTCATTGAAACAAGGTACATTTGGTTAAATCTTTAAGTCCAGACTGTTTATAGAAATAGAAGGTGCATCTAACTTTTCTGTTTTTGATATTTATATAAAAGAATAACAGGTTTTTTATTTGATGTGTGTACTGATTTAAAATATCCAGAAATATGGTGATTTGACAATAAATAATGACTGAATTTTATTCACGCTTTTGATGGCAGAAGTATTATTATTATTGTTTTTTAAAGAACCCATGTCTGCATCTATGTACAGGGTGTCCCAGATAAAAGGTAATTTTGACAATAAGACTTATTTTGACAAAGATGCATTGTATGGGTATTTATCATTCTTTACTATAATGCTGCTCTCACACTGTGGCGAATGTGCTAGCGAATGTGCTTACGAATGGAAATATTTGACAATCGCTAAAACTTCGCAACATTCGCCGTGTCTTCGTAAGCGTTGGTAACAAATTCGGAACGTTCACAAGTCATTCTCCACCTCCTTACGAAGATCGGTCAATTTAGGAAGCGCTTCCTAAATTTCAGCGAATGTTGTGAAGATGGTCATTCGCCGTCGATTTTCGTAAGCATTGGTAAGCCATTGGTAACGTTGGTAAATTAAGCGTGCGTAAGCGTTGGCAACGTTTGTTAGCTATTCGTAAGGCATTGGCAAGCGTTGGCAACACTGACCTCTACACCTGGACGGACCATTGTCCATATTCTGCTGTGCTAACACTTGAAGTCGGCGCGAACTGGAAGTGCAACACGGCGGACCCGAGACGTCACTGCTGTGAGCCAATGAAATGTCCAGGTGTGGAGGTCAGCGGATTTATTCTGTACATTTTGTATTTATAAACATTACGTAATACATATCGTACCAACACCTGGACATTTCATTGGCTCACAGAGTCACGTCGTGGGTCTGCCATGTTGCACTTCTCCGCATGCCGACTTCAAAATGAAACAATGATGATCTGTCCATGTATAGAGGTCAGTGGTTGGCAAGCGTTGGTAAGCATTCGTAATATATTCGTAAGATATTTAAGGAGAGGTCGAGGGACGACCGACGGGTGACCGAGATGAAAATATTCACTATCCAATCGCAATTTTTTGGGCGAATTCACCGCGAAATTAAAATTTTCATATTCGCAAGAATATTCGCCACAGTGTGAGAGCAGCATAAGGTAGGAGCAAAATGCTTTCCAGTGATACCTTGATTGCATTCCGCCATGCATCACTGAGCATCACTGTTTGAAAAATGGTGTGTAAAAACCCCTTTGGGACAGTTCATGGTCAGACAATGAACAGAACATTCAAATATGGCCCGAGGAAAATCTAAATCTAACAACTGTCTGTTGTCTTCTATCAGTTTTAAGGCCTCTTCTGTGGTGGTAACTGACTTCAGTTCATTATCGACGTAGATGTCTTTCCTTGTGAAGTTTGCTGCTGCTCTCCAGCGGCTGTCTTCATAATTTATGCGTCAGCGGCAGACTTTAGTGCAAACTTTGCACATGCTGGGGAGGACGTCGCGCCAAATAAGTGAACTTTTCTCTGATATTCACTTAGCGACTTCTCCATCTCGAGTCCTTGCCGCTGCCACCACAAGAACATCAGGTAATTGCGATCTTTGACATTGACGCCAAATTGGTGAAACATGGCCTTAATGTCACGGGTGAAGGCAATGTAGTCCTTTCGAAAGCGGCAAAGCACCCCACACGATTGTTAGTCATAATTGGCCCTGCAGTTGGTTTCGGTTCAGCACTTCACCCTGGTATTCAGCACGGAAGTCGAAGACGATTCTGATTTTGTGTGGCTTCTTGATATTGTTGTGTAGTTATGTTAATTATACTTACCAGTACACTCGCCGGATGATGTACATTGTTATGAGTTACACAGCGTATGTTAATTACTCACCTGATGTATACTCACCTGTTGGACACATATAGGAACACTATTACGCAACGTATGTTAATTACTCACCTGATGTATACTCACCTGTTGGACACGTATAGGAACCCTATTTTCTATATAAGAAGGCCTTGTGCCTTTGTATAGTTGCAGTTGGTTCTCGGGCGTGGTGCTGACGACACCTTCTCTAACTCACACATTCATTTACGCTGTATTGTTTATATTCGATGTAATGAATAAAATACTTTGGATCCAAGTTCTGAGTTACTTAGTTAATATATTTCGTTATCCCTGGTGCTTCCCCAAGTAACAACCTAATAATATATCCCGTGACGGAGTATGTACCATACCGTTCCGTTGTTAAGGTGGAGTTGGTCTTCAGGAACCCTTTCAGCGTAGCTCTTTTTCAAGATGTCCTCCATGAAAATCTTATAGTCGTCCTGATACTTATGATTACCCAACATCTCTGTCTTCAGTTTATGAAGTTCAGCCGTCTAAGTGCCCGGCTTGTTGTTATAGGATGCCTGTGTGAGAAAAGTACAAATACAAACTGTTATATACACTGCATGGCTAAGAGAGCTGGCTTGTTTAAAACCGACCAACCACATGTGTATTCCCTTAATGAAGGAGTTTTAATTGTTAAACCAGATTTGTGAACAGAATAAGCTAGATTTGTTAAACTCTTGAACGCGGACCGCCTTTGAATTTTGACCAAACCAACTGCTTTTATAAGTGCCTTGAAATGGAAACAATTCCTGTAGCGACAATTAGTTTGCATTCCCAGAAACAATAAGATCATAACTCATGATGACAAATGGTGCAAGGGTTTCAAGGGTTATCTGCCACATTGTGACCCTTGAACGAAGGGGCTATATTTGTGTGCTCCTCGGCGGGGTCACGAAATCAATTTTAGGGCTTGGGAGCCAGCGCCGAGCGCGCGGCGCGCGCGGGGGATGGGTTCAGCGTCACGGTTGTCGATGAAAACAAACCGCGAGTAAAACCGCAAACAAAATACCTCACGTAGAATGGGTAACCATCGCAGGTATGATTTGAAAGATTATTATTATTATTATTGTCTGGTAATGTTATGAAACCAAGGATCCTTCAAAGGTGCTCAAGGCACTGTATAGCTCGTAAGCCAGAAGAACCTCGTAGACAGAGGCTGTTTCAGCCAGGAACACCGGGGCAAACCCCTTCTCTTAGCGATAAGTGTTCTACGTTCTTTTACGTGCATTATACAATTTTATAATGTTATAATGTGTAATATATTATATACATACATTATTAAAATTATACAACACACGGGACCTACAGCTTTACGTCCCATCCGAAGCAATCCGAAGCAATAGTGGTTTAATTGCCTTGCTTAAGGACACACGTGTCGACACCGGGACTCGAACTCACGCTCTGCGGAACAGAAAACCCAGCTCTTAACCGCTCGGCCACGACACACCATGCACTATACACCTTTCTACATCAAAGTGTCAAACGTCAAAATCAGATACATTTTAACAGTTATGAGGAAACAATGAGAAGAAATAACAGTCTTATAGGTGCTAACCCCAGAAGAATATACTGGGGATAACCCCAAGGAATCAGACGGACTGAAATCCCGATTCACATAATTATTGGTCTGGGCGGGATTCTAACCCTGGTCACAGAGTTGAAGAAAAAACTCGACTTCCCTTTACAACAATAAGAGTGTCACTCTGTGTAAACTTGATCAGTTTGTTTTTGTGTGCGAGGAAACGTCAGCTTTCGAAAGTTCCTTCCTCAAGTAATCCGAGTATTGTACAAAACAAATCGTAGCCTATACCCCGCGTCCTGTTCGAGTTGGTGGTCTCCTAGCAACGCAAAATGTAGCCAACACCGAGAGACGGAACCCCTAAGCAGTTGTACTGTTCATTGGCGCGAGGGTGGGACTGGGAACCAGACTGACTGAAACCGTAAGCAGTTAATTGACCCCCGTTGGAGCCAGGGCACCAGGTTGCCTTAAAGGGAAAGTTTGTCTAATCACAAAGTTGCAGTTTATATTGTTTGATTCAATTGTCCTATACATGAAACTACCGTTCGCCAAACATATATCTAGAGCGGCTGAGCTGTTCTTCCTCAACTCAATAAAAAGAAGTATGACCCAACCCAGCAAAATGAGTCACAATTCGCCAACAGAGCTACTTTTATGAGTAATAATTATTTTAACATTATCCAGCACAATAATAATCATTAGAAACAGTCGACACTTTCACGCAAATAACAACTGGTGTCAACCTGAGTGATATACCAAAATGAAGAGCAAATTTTAAAATGATGTGCTTTCTACTGAATGTGAAAAACTAATAACTGAAAACTGGTCCTTAAGACTCATTTCGAAGGATTAAGTTACATATATTTCACATGTACTTACAGAAAAATCTCAAAAGTTATTTTCAAGTGTAAGTATAACGTACACAATGCGCACTTCAGCACTGCAGTATGGGGAATGAACTTGGAACTATAAACCTTTTTTTTCTTTCAGAAACAAAAATATTTCTGCAGTTCGTTTAAAGACTACATGTATACTGCACATTTAAGGCCAGTCTCGGGTGTCATGTTCCGACCATCACACGCACCTAGCTGGAACTCAATTTCAACCCACAACATGCCTACACGTTATTAAGCTATCGTCACTTCAAAAGATTTATCAACACTTGACTTGTACGTTTAGAAACCGAGAACATTACATACCAGTCTATTTATCACCTTCGCTGTGGAATCCTTGACGCCTTCGTCGTAAAACTTGTGTCACAGACGACATTAGTTTCTCAGAATAGTTTAGGAGAATATGGAGATAACAAAATAATTGATCGCTGTGCAACCATTCAATCACTGCATTTTTAGAAGGATCTGCACTTCGGATTGTTTTCTCTCCAGTCTCATGGAAGTTTGGAGGCCGTCTATAAATTTGGGATAAACTACATTGTCAACTCGGCACGCAAGTCAGTTGCCGTGTCCAATGGTATTGGCATTGGTTTATTTTCCTGCATCAACATCAAACACTCCGACAGATTTACAATACCGCTGCGCATTAAACAAAGCCTGTTTCTTCGTAACTGTCTTGTAACTGACTTGTAACATCTTTGAGAGCGCTTGTTCAAGAGTTGTCTGGAATCGTCATCTCTTAGTCACGTCGATTTAGGCCTATACACACTGCGAACTTGAGTAACTTGTTGACACTTTCCCAAGCGATGGCATCTTGCCGGCGGCACTGCTGCGGGCATTTGGCCACCCTCCGTATCACCGTGTTTCTGACGGTGTTTGGCGGTGTCTGCCCTGGGGGTTTGCCTCCTCCCCCACCGGTCGGGAGTTGGAACCGAGCCCCGGTCTCGCTGGTGGACAATGGATACCGGGGCCTTGTTCTGGCCATAGCTGAGGGCGTGCCAGGGGATCCAGAGCTGATTGAGCAAATCAAGGTGAGGAAGATTATTGCTAGGAACAGGAGCTCATGGGGCGCATATTTAAATGTAGTATACACCATTTGCAAACATAAACAAACTACTAAATTACTATGAAATACTTTCCCATGCATCCTGTGAAATCACGGCACACGGTGTTATGGTGTTCAAGAAAAGTGGAATTTGGTATCAATTATCAACGATCCGACAATCGTTGGAAAAACCTGACTATTTTCAAACACTATCCCCAAAATATTTAATTTAATTAGTCCACATAATTTTACTTGCAATAAATAGCGTGCCAACCTACTCGTTTGGTTCTGTAAACCTGATAATTCCCTGACGTCTATAAATTGACCTGTTTCGTCTGAAGGAAGTCAAGGAACTGAAGCAGACTACAAGAATAGCATTGGTTTCTTGGTTTTTCCAGCATCTATAAACAGGTTGGCGACACAATATTTACTGTAAAATGTAAAGCCCCAAACTGAAACCATCCATTAAAAAACAAATACAGCAAAAGCAAATAGTGATACTACAATACATTATAGGTATCGTTACTTGGTATTCTACCTATATTTCTTCAAAGGAAAATCTTTGATTGCCCTGTATCCAATTAAATATCTTTTTCATGACATACTCGACTCTGACTCTATGCCAAATTCCATGCTTGTCATAACATTAAAAAATCCCCTAAATATTATCCTCATGCCCCCTAGTTACTTCCACGTCTAAAATGAAAATAGGCCTATTACACTAAACATTATGTTTTAAAGTAGTACCCAAAGAATTAACCCTCATCTATTTTGAAACCGCCCAGTAGGATTCTGTATTTTCTGAAAAGGGGTACTTAGTGGACACGTGGTCAGTGTTTCAAATAGTTACAATTGCTCATAGTCATATACAGAGCTTCCACTCTTGCGTGAGAACGAGAATGACAGAGATTTACCTTCCTACAGCCGATGGATTCTAGATCTGGTGGAGCTGTCTTTAATTGCGCTGATCCGTATAGGTGCAGTCCCAAACAATTCAAAAACCCTTGTAAATCTTCTATTATTTTACATTCAGTGTTCACTTAAACACCAAAGAGTTCACACTAATTTAGGGACGTACCGTAACATGGGGTAACTTTGGGACCCTGGGGTAACTTTAATTGGCACAACTTTCCAAATCTATTTTATTTTGTGGTTTCACTTGTATTTTGATCAAGAAAGAGCTGGGTTTTATGGGATCTCACAAATATGTACCCCTAAAACGATCTGACCAACTACTGTTTTCTTCTCTATGTAACAATGGATTTGGTGCCAAATAACAATAGATTCTCATTGTTAGTGCACCGTGTTTTATGTTGTTAGATGTTCACAGTACCATTTTTATTTTAAAAAAAATACGAGAGGGTAATTCTTGGCACAATATATTTCTTTCACGGTCAGACGATTTATCGCTTTCTATAAACTAATAGTAATAGGCCCTATGCTAGTTTTTGAACCAACCAATAATTGTAGATTTAGGAATATTTGCATTTTGTTCTATTCAAGGGTTCCAGAAATTTGAAGCGCGTAACTAGGGGTGAGATTTCAGGCCCGTACGCAGGATTTGTTTATGGGGGGGGGGGGGGGGGGGGGGGGGGTGCGAATTTGTACTTGATGGGACCACCAATGGGACCAAACATTTGCGTGTGCTAGTACCGTTATTTCTACATCAAAATACCATTATTATTACCCCGAAAAATGTGGACCTTTTGGTAATTGGAGGGGGGGGGGGGGGGGGGGTGCGTACGCACCCGTCGCACCCCCCCCCCCCCCTGCGTACGGGCCTGGATTTTAGGATCATAATTATGACTGTGACGTATAATTTATTGTGTTTTGTAGTGGTCGACACTACAACAAATAATAATAATACACAAGAGGGCGGTGTTACCACGAAACCGCACCAACGTCATTTACAACCACATCGCAGCGTTGATCTCCATTGTGAAGATTAATGAACAACAGACGAATTCTTAAAGTAAATCATGTTATTTAAAGTTTTATGTAAATGAAATTAAGTTATGTAAAGTTCGAGAGTCCGCGCTCGTCTGCAACGAACGTTTGTTCCCGTACCGGATAATTCGCGCTGATGTCCAGCAACATTCCTGACCAGTGGAATGGACAGTTGAATTTCTCTCCGGACTAGTAACCACTGGAATTTCGTTGTTCATGGGATTCTGACCTCCAGCCCGCTGGGCCATGGGTGCGGTCGAAGGACTGTGCTGCTGATGCCGCTGATCTGGCGGTGCTTTGCCCTATATACGAATCCAACGAAGGCATATGTTTTCATTCGTCATGGCGGCGCTTTTTTACTATCAGGAAGGCCAGTCGACGCTAATTTCATTTGCTCCCCTCCCCCCAAAAAAAAATATAAAAAAAATAAACAAATGTCCGTGTGTGCGCGATTCACCGTATGTTAAGCCCCTGTCACACTTGTCCGAATAGTCACTTCGTTCATGTTCCGAGTAAAAAATTGTGGAATCGGTGTTTAATCAATTTGAACTGAACTCAAACGGATTTCCCTTGGTTTCCCTCGGTTTTCCAACGCTATATACTCGTGTACGTTCGGTGATGCACTGAGGAACTCGGATAAATTATTGAACCTGTTTAATAATTTCACCGAATTGTCGCGGCAACCTCATACAGACGGTATCCGGTATACACACGGAATATGCACGGAATGCACGGAATATACACTGTACTCATTCGTTGCCATTCGTGGCGATGCGGAATAGGTACGGAAGAGTACGGAACAGGCCTCCGATTCCGATCGATAACCGTATGTATTCAGAGTTCATTCCGAACCCACACCATTGTAATACCGATCAAAAAACGGACGCACCGAATTGGAGGCCACTAAATCCGATGATATACCGCATTACCACGAAGTAATACCGCATATTAAACGAACATATTATATATAACGATCATAACGAATAAATTCCGGTTCAGCGGGAGATCCAGAGACGGCAAAATTGCTATAAAAGCGGTCGGTCTTGAGATCAATGAATTTGATCGGAAAGGTTCTGAATATCGGAATAGCAACTTATTAGATCCGGAATAAGACCGGATTATGATCGGTGTATTTTCAATTTCTGGCTGTTTTTTTGACCATTTCTCTCCGAACGTGTCCGAATTAATAATATTTCAGATTTGTTTATGAACGGAATTATAGATTCGGACAAGTGTGACAGGGGCTTTAGATGGGATTCGTCTATACGCTACCTCAGCATCCATTCATTCATCATACATTTATTTCCATATTGCTGCTACAAGTTTACAAACATTTAAATTAGAAACTTGGTGAAAAATATAAGATAAAATAATAAACAAATGGAATACATTTTGTATGAAGCGTACAAGTCTAAAAAGTCAATATGAATTGTAATAATCCAATAATATTAAGTTTATCAAGAAATAATAAGTTAACAAAGCAGCAATATGGTGGCATGGGCAGAAGCCAATGGCTTATATTGCCATGCCAGAACAACACAAACAAAAACAAAAAACAAGACATGAATAGACAACAACAAGAAACAAATGCAATAATATAATAAAGTGTGATAAAGTGTGCCTGCCTAGCTTGAAATAAATAAATAATAATAATGCAGACCAAAGAAAATGTATGATTTAAAATATTTGATAATGTAGAATTAATAGCTTTTCACATATGTTTATTCAAACTTTTTGTGTGTGTGTATTGGTGAATTGTAAATACTAAAATAATTTACTTTGTTAAAACTTCTTGATTTCAATCCTCATTCATTTTAGTGTTTCTTTCCCACATTGTTTGTTTTTGTCTGTTATGATGTTGGCAGGAATTTGAGTTGACTCCGTACTAGCACTATTCATAATTATATAGTTTTTATATGACGCCATTTTGATAACTTACCCCCGCCGGACAGCGATAATTTTATCTGCAGGTAGGTTGGTACATAGTGTACATTTATTAGCCAATCATAACACAGATGGTGTTGACGTCATCGATGATGTTAGAGTTGTCTGGGACTGACTAGGGTTAGGGGTTAGGGGTTAGGGCAGAGAGAAAGGAATTTTCTCTAGGGGTTAGGGTTAATTTGTCCCAGACAACTCTAACATCATCGATGACGTCAACATCATCTGTGTTCTGATTGGTTAATGTACCAACCTACCTGCAGAAAAAAAATTATCGCCGCCGGACACACTACTATGGCTCGGACACGATTTTGTAATAAATTGTTTTTTGTAAAGTTTTATATACGAAGAACCAACCTTTATTCGCCTTAATTATTAGCAGACGTGCATGGTTTCTCGTTTATGCGCATTGATCGCGCGTAACTAGTAAAAGTACATGTACATGTCACGGTCTACGGTTTGGAAACAACAATTTCAAGAAAATATACATCTAATCGAAAGAGGCATCCTTCTTTTGGCAGGATAATATTCCTTGAATTTGTTGTATCCCCTAAAGGTAAAAGCATATGTACAGGCGTCTTGATGTTATTTTAAAAAAGCTGTTTTTCCTTGTAGTTGTATAATTATGGGGCCCAAATCGTCGTAAAATTGACGCCGACGTAGACCGCGGACAGCTATCGCATTGCATTTAGATGGAAAATTACCAAAATCTACGCAGAGTCACGGACGGAATAACTGAAATCTCAAATTGGCGTCGGTCATCTGATATACTGAAGGTTAAACTTTAAGAAGATACAAAGAAAAAAGGCTCTTTTTCAATCTATAGGTTTGATATACAATGAATAATTCACGGCTTGATGTAGACCTCTCTTGGAACTCTTGCCCAGTAGCAGTTTACCTCCATCTTGTGATTTGGCCTCTTTTGAGAAGAATAACTTTCTTCAGCTTTCCTGATTGTCTTTTTTCTTTCTCTGTAGCTCTTTGCATAGAGTGGCTTGTTGGTCTTGCTTGAGGCGATATTCAATCATAGGCTTAACTCCCCCCCCCCCCCCAGCCTTTGAAATCCGCCACTTGCCTATTGAAGTTTCAGCTCCTTTGACACTTATCGAGAAAAACAGTGAAAACCACGCACAAAAAAAAAATTACTGTTGAACCACAACTCATCCAAACAAATCTTGTTTCCAAAAATCAGTTAACTGACGGATCATTAGAAATTACCTGCATTTATTGACTTTAATTACCTTTATTGACCTCTAAGCATGCGCAATACAATCAATGAGTCCTGAAGTTGCGTGGAACAGCGCAATCTGAACACGCCTTGACGTTTTGGAGCAATCTGTGTAGATATATTGGCGGTCAATCATCCCCAATTCCTGCGCCAGGTAATTTGCACAGCCCTATTCTAATCATGTTTACAGTTTGTCACATCTGGTACTGGAACTACAAACCTATGAAATTAGATTTATTGTCCCCTCCGTAATTATAATAGCAGGATTTGACTTGCCCGTCTGCAGGCTATATATAGGTGGTAGGTCTGTCGATTCCGCCGCGAAATTGCTTCCCCGAAATCCAATAATCTGAGGCCACCTGAACACCCCTCCCACGGGGACGGACAGAGGCCATTTTCATGGAGCTGCTAAGCGCACACATTTGCTTAGCTTTGCTCATTATAAAAAATCCAGTTATACCAGCCACAATTTCATGTGCTTTTCATGCTAAGCAAAAACTAGCTGAATACCAATCGCAAACAACATACATCACCGGAAAATGTTGTTTGTTTTCCAAGAAAGAAATTTCATGCGAGGCAAATTGTTGTGCTTCGGCCTACCATTTGTCAGTTGTGCATTTTTTCCGTTTGAAGAGGCAAAAGCTCTCGAAAAGTCTTTTATGGAAATTGCCCACCACTTGAGGTGTGGGCTACTAGAGGAAATTGTGGAAGAACCAGCCCCTCACGCCGCAACAAGACAACCTGGGCCCAATTTCATGGCTCTGTTAACCACAGAATTCTGCGCTTATACGGTCACCATTATTTTTCTGCTAACCGCGATAGCAGAAACATTATGTGCTTACCCTGTAAGCACAGAATCCTTAGTTACGGGTTGTACGCATGGTCAAAGACCAAAATTCCTCGCTAACGCGTGAAATACGTTTGATGTAAGCACCGAATGTTCTGCTATAGAAAGCAGGGATTTTTCGCTAACGGTAAGCAGAGCCAAGAAATTGGGCCCTGATCTCTTCACAGTATGAATAGGGTTGAGATGGGTAATACTAGTCCACTGCAAGGCATTAATAATGCCTCTACCCATGTGCAGAAGTCCAGTTGCGAACCCCAACCTACAGAACTACCCGCAGACCAAGGATTCAATGCCCCATCACTACATAGGCTACTAAATAATAATAATGTTAGTTCTTATATAGCGATAGACTCCCACAATGTGGGTGTATCAAAGCGCTTTACATTATTACCCCGGTCATTAGGCCCATGAAACATTCCAAATACCATCTCAGCTCCCTGGGGAGTATACAGCTCAATGCTGCCATTTCGGCGCAAAGTAGCTAAATTCAACCACAATAACCATCTCTGCCCTCACAGGTACCCATTTACTCCTGGGTGGAGAGAAGCAATGAGTGACAAAGTGCCTTGCCCAAGGGCACACGTACCATAGTCCCAGGCCGGACTCGAACCCCCAACCTGTAGCTTTACCTACAGATTACAAATTCAATGCTCCAGACCACGAGGCCATGGCACTCCACGGCAAGTGATTGACGACTATATAACCTGACAAAGTGTTAGCTTTGTGAATGCTGTATATTCCGATAAAATAATATTCTAAGATAGCGATTTTGAACCAACCATGTACTATGTACTAATGGACATTTTCAAAATGAGACGTATTTATAGACGACTTCAATTATTTTCTTCAAAATGACAGATGCCATAAGGAATAATTTCACAGGGAGTTTCAGAGTCATATAAATACCTTTACACCAAGCTTCCTTTCTCTATGCATCAAGTAAGCTTCTTAAAAAAAGAAATTGGTTTGTTACTTTTTGGATAATTGCAAAATGTATAATATCCCTTTAAAGGTATAGGATACCCTATTTGCAGATATTGAAAACAATTACTATCGAGTTATTAAAAAATATCTTACTTATTTAAAAGTAAATATTGATTGTATAATGCATCCAGCCAAATGATTGCGCTAGATATCCTGTAATTGTTCCGAAAAATTGAATTTTATTTAAACAAAATTCACGATCGCCAGCCAGACGGCGATCGTGATAAAAAAAACCACAACAACATAAGAACAAGTGCTCGACGCCGGTTGAAAACGAACGTCGTTTTGGGGGGCTTTTCTCAGCATCCATTATTATAAAAAACTTCGGACAGGTCAGTTAAACGATATTTACTATAAGATACAACCCCTCAAATCCACCCATTCCTAATGATTCAAGCAATTATCAATGGTCCTACCTTTAAGTCAATATCGAATTGTACTCTCTAAATTCCAAAGAGTAGAACTAGGGACTAGACGTTTTAGAGTTGATCTCACTCTAAATTTAGATTTAAACACACCTAAAAATGGTACCATTTCAGTGGAATTTGATTAGATTTCAGCGAAATTTGATTAGATTTCAATCTTTTTCGAGTGAATTAATTTCACTCTAACCCCGTCTGGTCCCAAGTTTGAAACTGGGGGAGTGAATTTTCACTCGAATGAAGTGAATTTTCACTCTTTGGAAATAAGAGAGTATCTGGTATCTGACGATGTAAACGAAATCCTTTTGTAATATAAATCGACTTGGAAATGACCGAAATACTTGATTACCAACCTTGTAAATAAAAATGCCCTCGATTATTGTTATGGCTGTCATGTCTGGCCTCGCCTTTATACGATATTAAAACTGTGCTCCAATTCCGCCCCCACAACTTACAAAATGCCAATTCCCGTAAAAACGGTTGATATTGACATTTCCCTGAGCACTGGTCCCAAGCCCCTATATCACGCCGGGCCTAAATTCAAAATACTGAAAGAAAATTAGAGCACTTCACCCGCGAATCGACCGCACTGTCATAATGTCAGTACTGGATTTAAGTTGTCGTCCCTTTACCAATGGTTGTAGCATTTTTCAGCCCTATTTGTATATAGGTCATTGGAGTGTCGTGGCCGAGTGGTTAAGAGCGTGTGTTTTCTGTTCCACAGAGCGTGAGTTCGAATCCCGGCCGTCGACACGTGTGTCCTTAAGCAAGGCAATTAAACCACTACTATTGCTTCGTCCTTCGGATGGGACGTAAAGTTGTAGGTCCCGTGTGTTGTATAATTTATAATGTGTGTATATATCTTTCCCATTATAACATTATACAATTGTATAATGCACGTAAAAGAACCCAGAACACTTATCGCTAAGAGAAGGGGTTTGCCCCGGTGTTCCTGGCTGACACAGCCTCTGTCTACGGGTTTCTTCTGGCTTACGAGCTACAGTGCCTTGAGCGCTTTTGAAGGATCCTTGGTTTCATTACCAGAAAATAATAATAATAATAAATAAAGTAATAATAATAATAATTCTGGAAGATGATTAGAATGTATACGTGATTAAAAACCGGTCCAGTGCATATTAATTCTCTCATACTCACAACTCAATGCTGTAAAATTACATAATTAAAGGTATAGTATATCTTTTGCAACTATCTAAAAAGTAACCAACCTAATTATTGTTCAGAACTTACTTGATGTAAAGATATTCATGACTCTAAAGTACCTGTGAAATGATTTTTTCCGACATGCTGTTATTTGGAAGGAAATAATAAAAAGGAGTCCAAAGATGCGCCCCAGAGGTGCATTTATGGTAATTGCTCTTCCAAATAGGCACTTGGGGAGATACATTAGCGTAAGTTTTTAGGTAATAAGGAGACAGTGGCACTTAGGGAGACATTTCAGTGTCTCCCTAAGTGTCTAGCTACCCTAAAAAACAATATTTGGGAGTTATTTTTGTCCTAGAACGACAGATTTTGGTCTAAATTGCATAAATCTCGAAGATCTTAGAGAAAAGGGTTAGGGTAAACAAGTTAGGACTGTTTTAAGTTTGTGTACATCTCTATGGGATTGTCTCCCTAAGTGCCTATTTGGAGGTATTATAAAAACGAAATCTTAGAATGTTATTTGTCTCGGAATATACAGCTTTCCTAGAGAGCGCCAGGATAGTTGTCAAGTAGGCCTACCTACTTTTGCTGCTTCAAACGATAAAAATGCACAACAACTTACAAATGGTATACTATAACTTTAAACTCGTCTTCGAAAAAAACCAGCTAAATCTCGCACGTCATCATCCCATCTGGCTTGGCCGACGCAGGTCCGTGTGTTTTCTTATAAAACGAAGCGTTTTTTCAAGTGAACGATTTTGCGCATATCCACGAACTATTTATTTTCCAAAATGGGAAACGAAACACAATCGAAAATCGGAACTCTCTTTCGGTAATTGGGACTGCTGTGTTGATATTAAGTTTATCTTCGTATAGGGGAGCCGGCGTCATGATAGGCCCGGCACGTTAAGAGTCAACATTTCAAACCACAGAACGCATGGCGCAATATTTAGGGTGAATTCACATCCAAACTTTTTTTCAAACTGAGAAAAAATGTTAAAACATTCTGGTGTCTGGCATTATACTGAAAACGAATCCATAAAATTACTCATAAAATCAGATCTAGTGGAAACTAAGATTTTTGCTATGAAAGACAAATTCAAAATGTTCTCCTGCTTTCTATAGATATTAGCCCAAGACATCTCATTTCGGTCTTTATATGACTACTCAAAATAAACCTGACGCAGTATCATGCGGGTGGTTTTATGCAGGACAGATTCTAGTTGATTGATATGGTACACCCGCCATGCTAGTCAAGTTTCTTATGTAATTTCGTTCACTTTTTGTGTAGATTTGCTAAACTATACATTTTTTGAAACGCTACGATATAGCCTACTTAACATGAACACCAATATTTACATTTGTTTTCAGGTTCTTTATGGCCCAATAAACATATTACAAAAAGAATTTTACATTTATTATGTTCTGTTGATGAGATTTGGCTTAAAGGTCCAAAAAAGAAACAAAATCATAACAAATCACACGATGGCGTCATCATGATGTCACTTCAATGTATATCTATAACACATCCCGCCATACCTGCATACCAAGTTTGAACCAAATCGGACTTATACTTCCATAGATATAGGGCATTGAAAAAAAATGGACCTTTAATGTGACACCCAATGACTTTTCATGTGTCACGTCACAAAAAACAATATAAATTATATAAATGGAGAGCTACTTCAGAAATACTATTTAGTCCGAGTCGAATGAGGCCAATAACACGATTGCTTTTATAAACAGTCCCCTGAACTTGCTTGTCCCATAATAAATTATTATGAAAAGTGCAGCCAAGAATGTTAAGAGAATCAACACAGTCCAGAGATGATCCCGGAATCGACCTATCGTGGTAGTAAAATCGCGCCAACGCAGCTTGTGAAATATTGTCCAATTACACGAATTGACGTGATGGAACGCCCAAAATCCAAAAGAGAAACACAAATTACCGCAGATGATTTCCTATGCCAGCCAGCGAAACAAAAGTTAAATCAACATAAATTGTGCGGTAAACTATGCTGAAGTGCAGATTGTTTTGTCGGATAAAATGGCGACAGTTTGTCGGACCTAGTTAAAAGTCATGCACTGTGATTGGTCAATGTTTCGAAGGGTGTGGCCTACTGTATCGGTCTACTGGCCAATCAGTTTACTCGTTTTCACTCAGAGCTTGCGTGCAATAATTGCAAACGCATTTTAAAAATGGGAGCAAGTCTGCCATCTATTAGCCACTGCAGTGACATTCTCCATGAGTCGTGACTGTGGCTGATCGATTTTACGTTATACACAAGCGGCCAGCAACTGATCGAGTCACGGAATGCAAACAGTGTGTCGTGGAAAGATGGATCACACCATTAGAAATGCCCAAACTATAGCCAGGCAGAATGGTGCCAAATGATGATAGAATTGTTCACTTGGTATTACAAGTATGGACTTTGGCACACACGAGGAAAATATTTGGCTATACAGTCATCGCCGATTTGTCTTTTGAAAAAAAATATATAAGTAGAATAATAAGCAACGTCAGCCATTTTGAAAATTCGGAAAATTGCTTATTATATTCTACCTTAAAATGTTTTCCTTTAAATGATAACATGTCAGAAAGAATAATTTTACAGCTTTTCAGGAATGTGTAGCTGGTGGTCTTCACTTATACCTTTAAACCATATTTCAACATTGGGTGTTTTCCTTCACGACGATTACAAAAATATACACTGTATGCGTGGTGTTTGAATTTTAAAATAGTATACACCATTTGCTTTTGCTGTAAAGTTTTAAAATGGATGTGTTATGGGATTCATATTTTATAGTAAATATTGTGACGCTGACCTGTTTAAAGTAGTGTTCATAGAAGCTGAAAAAAACAAGAACAAGGGGCTGTTCTTGCAGTCTGGTCCCTTGACTTCCTTCAGACGAATTCAATAAATTGGGGGCAGTGTTTGAAAATAGTCAGGTTTTTTACAACGATTGCCGTCCGGCAATCGTTCAATAGAATTCAAAAAAATAAGTTCAATACATTATTTTTTTTAAAACCCCATCACACCAGACGCTGTGATTTCACAGGATGCTTGAGACTGTTATTCACGTTTAGTCAAGTAAAGTATTTCATAATAATTCAGTAGTTTTGTATGTTTTTGTAATGATGTATGCTACCTTTAAATCAGCTCGACGCAAAAGGTCCATTTTTCTTTTTTCCCTCCAGATTTAATTGACTGTCCTTGACCGAGTACTCCCATTAGAAATCCAAATCAAAGTATAATTAACAAATTGGGGCGTCGCGTAATGTTGTAACACAATTCACAAACGATACACCCAGAAAGAACGTGTTTACGTATATTTCTATTTTGAGGTCACCCGGTAGCGATAATTTTTGTCTGCAGGTAAGTTGGTACATAGTGTACATTTATTAGCCAATCAGAACACAGATGGTGTTGACGTCATCGATGATGTTAGAGTTGACTGGGATCTGACTATAGGGTTAGGGGTTAGGGGTTAGGGGTTAGGGGTTAGGGGTTAGGGTTGTCCCAGACAACTCTAACATCATCGATGACGTCAACACAATCTGTGTTCTGATTGGCTAATGTACCAACCTATACCTGCAGAAAATATTATCGCCACCCGGTATTGCCGAGATGCAGCCGTGTCCTGTTATAATTTTCAGTGTCTTGCCGAAATCCTTTCTAATCGTCTTATCCGATCACATGACGAAATGAAGCAACGATGTCCGTGGTTTGTGTAAAGCGGTTGGACCATGCAGTCGCATCTTAACTACAGCGACGCCCAGATTCCGCGCCTAAACGTAACTTTGAGGCTTAGTACCTACTAAAAAAGTATCACGTTCACCCTGTTCATGATCTTGCATAAATATCTTACTTGAAATGTCAGACATTGTGTCGGCATCTTCGTATGGTATGTTTAAGATGAACATATAGAGTTGCCGGCTTTATAAATAAAGGTTCCGCCTTATAAAACAAGTCTTTGCGAGCCTTTTACTTACTACTGTTTTAAACATTTACTGCTGTGCCGGATAGTGTATGCAATAATTTGCAATCGTTGGAAATTCGGACCATTTTCAAACACTGTAGGCCTTTTTATAATAACTTGGCGGTAGATTTAACAAAATATAATTGCAAATGTACTCTTGTTGCCAAGCAGCGTTGTTGAACTTAATAGCCGTGTTCCCATTGAACCTTTGTTGGTTAATGTACCGCGACTCTGTAGAATGAAATGTTTTAATAAATAACCCTGTCAACGTATCGCTATACCACTTTCGGCCTGGTGTCAGTTTTACGTCACCTTCACGGTACCGCGCGTTCCCATTGGATTTCATTTTGTCATTCTACAGAAAGTCGCGGTTGGTTAACACACATAAAAGAAGGTCAATTGGGAACACGGCTTTAGTTATCGACCCAGAATCTGGACAATTTACTATATGAAAGAAGGTGGTCAATCGTGATCGCTCAGGCTACAAGACATAATGTCACGGTGAGTTGAATGCAGGAACGCACTGACGAGTGATGACAACCATCGACTTGTTTTTGGTCGCGTCCCGTATTTGCTTCTGTTATGATTCCCACCGAAGCTGGCATAGCCTATTTAACGATTTGTAATTGCATCAATGTTAACTTTCTGTTTGCCGCGACATCTTTTATGTTATACTATATAGAGCTATATTAAAGGCAGGATACACCATTTTCAGATATCGGAAAAATTTACTACATAATTATTAAGAAATATCTTACTCATTTGAAAATAAATAATGTTGTAGGCATCTAGCAAAATGATTGCGCTAGATATCCTATAATTGTTCCGAAAAATTGAATTTTATAAAAATATATTCATGATCGCCGGACGGCGATCGCGAAAAAAACAAGAACAACATAAGAATTGCTACCTAACGCCGGTTGAAAACGAACGCCGTTTTTCTTGCTTTTTTTCGGCATCCACGATTGTAAAACTTCGAACAGGTAAGCGATATATACCTTAAAATACAACCCCCAAGTCCACCAATTTATTATAATTCAAGCAATTACTAATGGTGTGTCCTATCTTTAAATTATATAGATAATGACGATAAATAGCGAGCCACATAATTCGCAACAGACAAATGCATCATTTGCGTAGCATGGAACCGTGACAAGTTAAAGTTTCCCCGCGGTGACTTTATCAAAGGAACACAATTTTGTGCAACTTAATTCTTAGATGTATTAACATTTATAAAAACTATTTGACATCTCTTTTTAGTTAATTGTATTGGGAAGTGCACTTCTTTAAACATTTCAAATTGTTCATGGACAAAAATGATGGCGCTGTTGCCGTGATGTCATTTCAGGAAGCCACTGTTTAGTCTATAGGAGTTTTCTGTTGGAATAAGCTTGCTCATTGAACGTATTTCAAAGAAAGGTTGGCCGAAACGATGAATTTAAGACAGCTAAAAATCCAAACTCCCGTAAACTGTTGGTGCTGAAATACATAGCTGTATAACAGCGTCTATGGCCGCGGCCCGCTAATCCGTCGGGAATGCCGTTGTCAGCTGTGTGACGGCTTTACACTCGGGTCAGTGCGGCTGCTGGAGAAAGGCTACTGTGCAGTCATGCGTATAACCAGTGCAATGAGGAATATAAGAAATAATAACGGCGCCAAAGAGTCTGTCTGAAATGACATTACAATATTGCTCACAAAAAAGCACAAAAATACCCTTAAAAATGCCAAAACAAAGATTGAAAATAAGGTTAAATGAGACAGTATTACAAATGGGATTGTATTAAAAAGAAATAAACTGCACAACCCCTTTAAGGATGTTTCGAGGGAATACAAATATTTTATACTTCTGCAGAACAGAACGAACATTGTAAACTGATTCAGTTCACTTTGGTATACCCAGCACGATATGTGGCAGAGGGGTACCCCCCTCTTACCCCTATACTTTATACGCACTCAACACTATTGTAACCTAACCCATCCCCCCTTGAAACCTAAAAGGAATTCCTGAGATTCCGGGAACACAATGGTCAACACAAAAGAGGGGGGGTTTTCTCTGCCACATATCGTGCTTCATATGCACTTTGGACATGGTTGATATTCAAGAAAGAAATTGGAAGGTGAGATTCAACAACCCTTCTTGATCCGTCCCATCTGTCCCGCTGGATGGAAAATTTGATTTTGTTACATCTCCATAGAAAAAAGATTTCCAGCATATTCTTGATCCATCCCATCTGTCTCGCTGAATGAGAAATTAGATTTTGTTACATTTCCATAGAAACAACATTTCCAGCATAATCTCTCGGAGTATACATTGATTGGTTGTGTTGTAATTTTCAAATATAGATGGGTTAGGGGTTTCAAAGGTCATAGTAACTATTGTAACGCTGACCTTTTTTACAATTTTGTGTTGGACAATCCAGGAAAATTATTGCGGTTTCTTGTAGTCTGGTTTCTTGACTCCCCTTTAGACGAAACATAGTAATTCATAGACGTCGGGAAATTATCAAGTTAGGAAACCACACTGGTTGGCTTGCACTCATTGGTGGATGTATTGCAAAGAATAATTAAATTGGGGGCAGTGTTTAAAAATAGTCGGGTATTTCCAACGATTTCCTGCCGGAATTCGTTGGAAATTGATACAATTTTGTTTTCTCTTGAAAACCACAGCACACCAGGTTCTGTGAATTCACAGGATGCTTGAGACTGTTATTCACTTACAGTCAAGTAACTACTAAGTAAGGTATTTCCAAATAATTCAGGAGTTGTATTTGTTGATGTTTGTGTATACTCCCTCCCTTTAAGCACATTAAGGAGTTTTCTTGTAGGTTTTCCGAGCTAAATTAACAGCTGTGCAATTTTCGTCAGGACACCTTGACGTTGCAAGGGCGATTAGCCGCTTGGCCTTCAGTAAATGTCTAAATTCGCTTTTTTATAACTAAATCAGATAAACTCGCGTTTGTTCCAGTGTTTCAGAAGAACAAGAGCGAAGGACGAAGGACGTTAACATTGATTTAATAACAAAATCGCTCTTCCGCTCGAAGAACAAAAAAAGCCACCGGGTGTCACTCAGATTAAAATGTATATAAGAAACAGTAATTCAGCCCTAAAGGCAATGCTTGTAAACACATCTGTGCACACAGGTGGCGCAAGTGGGCCGTATCAGATTAAAGGTAGTATAAACTATTTGCAACCCCCCACCCCCGACCCAACCCCCCCCCCCCCAAAAAAACCCCCAAACAACAACCTACTGAATTATTATGAAATACCTTACTTGACTGTAAGTGAATGTAACAGTCTCAAGCATCGTTTTCAAACGATTGTCAACCGGCAATCGTTGTAAAAACCTGACTATTTCTAAACACCGCCACCAATGTATTAAATTTAGTTCGTCCACGTTAAACATTAGCGACATTGTTGCACATCCGTTAATAACGGGTGAAAGCCAACTAATTTGGTGTTCGAACCTGATAATTCTCGGACGTGTATAATTGCTCTGTTTCGTCTGAAGGAAGTCAAGGAACCAGGCCACAAAAAACCACATTAACATTCTTGGTATTTCCAGCATCTATTAACACAACATTTAAAAAACATGTCAGCGTCACATTATTCACTATAGTCTCAAACAACATGTCACTGAACCCCCGAAAGTGCACATACATGGACATTAAATTTACGTGAAACCCCACCCCTTCTCCAACTGTGCGGATCAATGACGTCACCTTGGACCAATCACAATCTATCAAATTACTCGGCGTTTATATCCAGCAGAATTTGAAGTGGGGTTCTCATATTGACAGTATACTCACACGAGCTAAGTAACAGTCGTTTCCACACGATTCGTGTTCTAAAAGGTCATGGTTTGCCAGCAGATGACCTCATGACTACATACAAAGGATACCTGCGACCACTTCTTGAATATGCGGTAACGCAAAAGCATGTTCAGCGATTAGAATCGATCCAGAAACGTGTTATCAAGCTCATCCTGGGTGCTGACTATAATGGCTATTTGAGTGCGTTATTGTCCTACGATTTACATACTCTTAGCGATCGACGAAGATCTCTGTGTTTAAAATTTGCCAGGGAGCTTATAAATAACCAAACCTTGTCGCATATCATTCCATTTCCTAACATAAATCAGCGAGTCCTTCGCAAAACTAACTTGATACCGTACCACAACCGAAATGCAAAACTAACAGATTCAGAGACAGTGCTGTACCCTACATGATTAGTTTATTCAATTCTGAATAATCCCTCTATGAACGTGATATTTTATATCTTGTATTATATTGCCTTGTGTTGTTTCTGGCTTGCTGATTCGAATCCACAAACATCCTCTTTTTTAAGAGGCACCAAACTACCAAACTACCAAACTTGCTAGATAGACCGTATATAGTAGTTACTGCGTAAATTGTTTGATGCTAATTATTTTATTTTATTTACGAACTTCCCTATATTTTTAGTGGTCCTTATTCCTAGACCTTTTTAATGTTTATACATACATTTATAAACATAATTTGTAAATTTTGATGTAATTCAGCCCCTGGGCTGCCATGTCAATCTGGTTATCAATAAACCATTTATAATAATAATAATAATAATAATATGAAATCCCTATAACCCATTTTTTTTTAAATCTAGCAGAAGCAAATGATGTATATACCTTTAAACTAAACCAACGTAATTTTAATATGGGTCAATTTTATGGAGCTGCTCAGCACAAACATTTGCTTAGCACAAACAAATATGTGACCCACTCTGCAAATATGAGTCCGATGTCGCATAATACATTTTCACGTAAAGGACTGCTTATTGTCTCAGAGGTGATTTTTCTTTCAACAAATTATTGTTTGGTTTTAAGGAATGTTAGTTTCTACGACACCAATTTTTTCAGAACTGATCGTTTGAAAAGGTTGTTTTGATCCCTAAAGTAGATTTAATCAAGGTTTTTTGTCACTCTCTATATTAACCATAGCATCGAATGAAGCACTGAAATTATAAATATTAATTTCTGTTCAAAGACATTTCTAAGATGACTAAGAAAAAGCAAATTTCAAACAATCGTAAAAGATTAATTCATTACACTACAGAGTTGTGCCATATGTCAAATGAAAGCTTATTTTCTGCTTTTTCTGACCAACTGTAAAACTTTAACAAATATTGTTAACACATCAGACTCCTTTTTGCAGAGTGGGTCATTATTGTTCAGTAAAAACAGGTTACCAGCCAAAAACTTTATGTGCTTTCATGCTAAGGATGAAAACCAGCTTAATATCAGTCACAGACAAATATACATAGGCCTACATGTACATGTACATCACATAACAATTTGGTTTGTACCCCTGTTGTTTTTTTGTAAAGAAATAATTTGCATACTAAGCAATTTTTAAATTTGCTCCGTGAAATCAACCCCAGTCGTGGTTATAGCAACCAATCGTACATGGCGTTTAACATGCACGCCCGCCTCCTCGTTTTTGCGTGGAGCAATTTGATTTACCGTACGAGTGTCGGAACAAGCCACGTTATAACCAATCACAGTGCATAATACGACAGTCACTGAGAAACGCATGCAGACACGCGCATCACCGAACTTTTGCTATCTACTGAAGATAGCTCGCGTGTACTGCATGTACGCGGCACTCACTCGTGTGTGTGTTTATTTAAGTTAGTTCGCGTGTTGTACTTGATGCACAGAGACAACACAATAACGATCACGACTTACGGTGTTTGGTTAACGTGGAACATTTCCCCTGCCTCGCAGTACAAGTCGTGACCACGAAGAACAAACATCTCAAAGAGCACGACCCAAATACACGGTCTTTAGGGAAATGGTTAGCTTTATAGGACGCGTGTTGATTTATTTGAGCGCTTCTTTTTGAGCCGGCTTCGTTATGCAGTGAGAAACTCTGGCTTATTACACCGTCGACCAGTGATACCTGACGCTGTTGTCAATCTCAAGGCATCATGGAGTGAAACGCAACCCGGCATTCGATTTGACCAGTGATTTGAATCCAGATCAACATATTTCAGAAGAAGAAAGCAGTGGGGTATGTGTTACAGATCGGTGCGGGAATTACAAATGCAGGGATAAATTGACATAGTTGAAACTGAAGAAAAAATACCCAGTCTTTGAACCTGATAACCGCAGAAAATCGCCGATACTGTACCGCTAATTTGATGTTCAACGGATCATACACGCTGACCGAACATTTCCGAATCTCGCTTTTGAAGTGCCAGGTTTGGCATCCGACAATCTCTAACTACGAGCAATCAAGACAAAACCACCCAACCACGGAAAAGACTGACCGTCATATTTTATTGAATCACGGAAACAGGTCAAGAGAAAGCCAGACCAACAGAATCGCAGTTCTGTTTAGCGACAAGCGAGCTGTCAAAGTGTTTCTTCCAGTATTGACACGGTTAGCTACGTTTGAAGAGGTGCTCGAATAAAATGTTATGACAATTTGCCACCTGTGTCTGTGTTTGAGGTAAGCGTTTACAAGTTGTGCAGTGTGTGACGCAAAACATTTGATTCCGTGAACGCTGAGCAGAGTCAGCGGATCGACAAAGACCTCGTTTAAGCTGGTTGGCACGCCTTGCCAAGTTTAGCTGTTAATACCTTGGCCAGACAAGGTGCAGTTTAAGCGGAGTGGTGGAACTTGTGTAAATACAAACCTGTAAATATGTTCTTCATTTACACAAAGACAAAGAGAACCGACTGAATCTGAGGCGCTGCGGTAAACACGTTTTCTACTTGAGCAACCGTTGGTTTGTCACAGACGTGTAAGGTACAAACGCACACCTTTAAAGATCAATCTTGGCCAAAGTCGAAGAGCAACTGGACGTAAAACCATGTCTTCGACAAACGACAGCGACGGAAGCGTTCCCACCGGCGCACCACTGGAGGCTAGTCTCCTATCAATCGCTTCAGTGCTGACGGTATTCGGCAATCTGGGCACCTTAGCCGCCTTTTGGGTGGAGCGCAGCCTCCGACAGAAGCCTAGCAATCTCCTGCTGGTCAGCCTGTCAGCGGCTGACTTTCTGATGGGGCTATTTGTGCTTCCCCTCCGTGCTATGGAGACGGCTCTGGGTTACTGGCTGCTCGGAGAAGTTCCCTGCATGTTTCTGACGTTCTTCGCCAACATTGGGTTGACTGTTTCCATCTATACGATCACTGCTATCAGCGTGGACAGGTTCCTGTTGGTCTCTAAAGACTATTCTCGCTACCTTGCCATCGTGTCCCCGAAATCCGTTAAGATAACCATTCTCTTTATCTGGGGCATAGTCACCCTCAGCACAGTCGTGGAAATGATTTTGTGGGGAACGGACGCGATCCCACCACCTTTCCAAGTCAACTTTCAACTCGTGTGCCTTCCACCAGTCAAACTCAACCAGGCATTCCTGATGGGGATATTCGTCTTCGGGTTCTTCATCCCGCTGATCATTATGACCGTCTGCAGCCTGGGGTTCATGTTCCACCTGCTCAAGAGACTAAAGGGCAAGATCCATGCGGCTGGGGAGTTCACCACAGCCGCGTCAGAGACCTCCGGGGCCGCCCGACGTACGGCCTGGACCACCGTGACAGCAGCATCACCGGCTGCTCCGACAAGCGGGACCGTGGTGGTCGCTACGACTCACGGCCTGGCACCGCCCCAATCACAGGCCCCTCCCAACGACGGTGCCAGCACCGCGTCTGAAGCCGACGGCAACAGGACAGCGACTCGTGAGAGTCGCCGCAAGACCACGCTCAGAAACCGCTACCTGAAGCCGGCGATCACAATGGCAGCTCTTCTGGTCGTCTTCGTGGCTTGCACGCTCCCATATCTCCTCATAGCGGGAATCATCTCCCCTATCTGCCCAACGTGTTATACCTACCAGACTCGCGTCCACGTAGCTAACCTAATGTTTGCTAATTCATGCATCAACCCATTTCTGTACGCAGCCACACAGAACAAAATACGCGATTTTTATCGAACCCACGTATTGAGGATTTGCAGGAGACGCCAGTGAACCGGCGTTAGTGATTTGTAGCCGAATTATTGCAATCTTCAAGTTAAAGGCAACATACAACATTTGCTTGTGCTGTAATTTTCAGAAATGAATGGATTAGCAAATATCGTTACGCCGACTTGTTTGAAGGTTTGTGTTCATAGATGCTGAACAAAAACCAACCCAATCTTGTTCTTGTAGCGGGTTCCCTGACCTCAATTAAGGGGAAACAGAGCAATTTATAAACGTTGGAGAACTGTACGGTCATGGAACCAGTCTAGCTGGCTTGTATCCGTTCATATCGATTGCTGACAAATGTAGACTAACCAAATATAGTAAATTGGGTGGAGCATTAAAAAAACCTGATACTGATAGGCCGTCGGAAATTGATATACAAATACAACTTTTCTTGAGAATGGCGGCACACCAAATGCCTGTCATTTACCAACAGTCCAGTATGGTATTTCATAATAATTTTGTAGTTTTTGTCTTTTACCTTTGCAAATGTTGTATATTTCTTTAGAATCGAATATAAATACATGCGCGCAATGCCTTGTCGACGACAATCTAATTTTAATTGTAAAACCTTGATGTTGCAAAAACGTACACATGTATACTTAAATTCAATACGTCTCCGTGAATTATTATATCCAACGAAAATGTAAAACAAAAATGTATGTACAGATGTAGGCTACATAACGATTATAGTAAAACTATGCGCTCTGGGGATACGAATTTGAAAGAAAATGTATTTATTCATTACCTAAGCGTTTCCTTACCCATGATGTGCCCAAACAGTTAAAGCAAATGATTTCCTTGGGGTTTACATACATTCATTAAACAAAATTGGACACAACAAAAATACATCAAAAGTAATCCACCAAACGGTTACCGTACATTGTACATCTTGTCATCCTCCTTGGAGGAAGTGTAGTCTGGGAATTCAATCAAAGAAGATTTGTTTTAAGCAGGCACTCCCCTCCCCCCCCCTAAAAAAAAAAAAAAAAAAAAAAAAGATAAGAAGAAAAAGAATTTCCCTCTATAGTATAGACTCTGAAAATATCAATAATTGTATAGAAATGTTCGTTGAACCGAACTTGAATCTTCTTAGCTGATTCTGTAGACTGTATAGCGCACGAAACACGAAGAGAAAAAAAACACCAAGTCGGTCTAAAAGGTCATGTTTGCTCTCACGCGTGACATGCCAGATATCTTGATTTGACGATTATTCGTCTGACTTGTTGCAATTTACACAACTCAGCCTTAATCTCGCGGTTATTGCGCCGCTTGTCAATCCATATTAGACTACGGGATGTTCTCCAAAAATCGTGGTGCCAATTTTTGCACCACACACGATGTTATCTAAAATTCTGTAAAACAAATATAAGTAAAAACGCCAACAAACGATGTTGCTTGTCAAAAGTCAAGCGTGTTTATTGTTTTTAATTTAAAAAGAAAACGATAATTGTTTCGCACTCTAAACTTTTGGGGGGAAAAGTACCACACGTACGCCGTCTTTCGGCCCGGAATCCAGCCTCTTTACATATTCAAACAAATATTCAAACAATTACACATTCAAACAAAATAAACATTTGTATTTGGTTAATACATCCTTGAAACCTTCTATATGCCAAAATTCATGTGCTTTAATAGTGGGAACCATGAAATTCGTGAACAAAATTGCGATCATCCCATGGTCTAATTTTGTGGAGTGTCGTGGCCGAGCGGTTAAGAGCTTGGTTTTCTGTTCCGCAGAGCGCGAGTTCGAGTCCTGGTGTCGACACGTGTGTCCTTAAGCAAGGCAATTAAACCACTATTGCTTCGTCCTTCGGATGGGACGTAAAGTTGTAGGTCCCGTGTGTTGTATAATTTATAATGTGTGTATATATCTTTCCCATTATAACATTATAAAATTGTATAATGCACGTAAAATAACCCAGAACACTTATCGCTAAGAGAAGGGGTTTGCCCCGGTGTTCCTGGCTGTGTGCCTCTGTCTACGGGTTCCTTCTGGCTTACGAGCTACAGTGCCTTGAGCGCTTTTGAAGGATCCTTGGTTTCATTACCAGAAAATAATAATAATAATAATAATAAATAATAATTACGAGCAACGATTGTAGTAAAGAACAAGAATCTAACATACGAAAACGTTGCTGTCGGTTTGCACCGGTCTGTGAATCAATATATTTAAACTGAAAGTAACCAAAAACAAGGGATAGGATAGGATTACTTACACAAAGATCCGTGCATTCAATTACCACCACACGTTGAACATTTGCAGTTATTGATTTCTGAAAACGCACACATTTAAGACTGTTTGCACTCATATAGTGATAAAGAAGAACCTTTTAACTGTATTTACTAACATCGATCATATTTGTTGGGTGTATATATTGTTTAAGGTATTATTAAATATTTCCTGCTTTTATCTCGAGGTGTAATACAATTAGCCTAGCTAGCTCTCGGTGATCCATTTTCCAGAGAGAGAAGAAACCACATGGATCGCCTCGGGATGCTAGTTTTACTCCACCCCTCGAACAGTCAATATTTACATAAAGTTTTGTTTTCTTCTTCTGTAAAGGTTACCTTATCCCTGTTAAAATGCGGGTTGTTTAAAGTGCACTGTTTTAAACAAACGTGGGCGCTGTTTAATAAGCAGGGCACATAAACAAACCGGGTTGTTTAACTTGTTAAACAACCTTTTAAACAGCGTTTTTACGTATTAGGCACGGATGATTTGTGCAGAATTCTATAGGACAGGGCTAGAGTATAGTTGGGCCATGTGCTCATTATTTATTCTCATAAAAATATATATAATACCTTCTCCATGCAGGGAAGATGGCGAAATCCCTCTATAGGTGGTCCGGAATTATTATAGCCTATTATTTTGTGACCCGCTCTGTGAAAATGAGTCAGATGTCGCACAGTGCGCTTACGAGATTTGGGTGGTTGAACGCAGAGAGGGGGTTTTCGTAAGAAATTTGATATTCCTATTTTATGATTTTCACCTTGGTTAGTATCTATTTTTAATTTCTACATTAAAACATGCTGAATTAACACAGTGGGAAGGGCTTGGTTGCTTAGGGTTTCTATTGCATACATCTCCTAAAGGGAAATATTTTTTTTTAATGCATGATTTCTCATGAATGGGGTTTTTAGATTTCGCAAAATTAAAATTGGTATATCACAAGAACGCAACATGCTGCAGACCTCCCACATATATATATCAAATTAAAGATAATAGTGCACTCTTTATAATGGTATACATAACTCTGTTTGTCAAATTTTCGACATCTGACTAATTTTCACAGAGCAGGTCACATTTTTGCTGATGCAATTTAGACAATATTGTGATTTGGGAAAGTTATAATCTGCAGGAGGCGACCACATTCGTAAACTCCTTTCCGTTCAAGGCTTGTGTTGGTTTGATGTTAATAACAGGTACAAATCACGTTCTGGGTATACGCAGACGAAGACAAAACCGTTATTTTTTATTGATCGGTTAAAAACCAGTAACTTTGAGGATTTATTGATGATTTGGGTAAAGAACGCGTTATTTTATCGCCTCAAAGTATGTCTATGTTATATAAATTATTCCTAAAGTCGTATACAATAACTATATATTATGTGTATATGAATAATAAACAAGTATTAATAGCTAATGTGACCTTTAAAGGTATAGTATACACCATTTGCAGATATCGAAAATATTTACTACTGAATTACTAAAAAATATCTTACTCATTTGAAAGTAAATAATGATTCCAGGCATCCAGCAAAATGATTGCGCTAGATATCCTGTAATTATTCTGAAAAATAGAATCGCATGCGCTTTTTTGACTGCATATAAAAGCGCGTTGTATAACGCAGAGAGACCTGTGCATTCACGCATTAAAATAGTGGACTTTGACAAGTTGAGGGGAATATAGTCCACTATTGGCAACGTTCACTGTTCAGACTCTTGAACAAAACATGCAGGTCTGTCAACAATATTTAAAAACAAAAAAAAAGAGGCCAATATATAGAAGGGTCCACGACTGAAGGTATTTACAACGCTGTGAGTTTAGAGGCACATCAGTTTAGATGCACGTATATCATAGTTTTAGTATATAGAGACATTTTCGTTAAAGGTAGGATACATCATTGGTAATTGCTTGAATTATCATAAATGGGTGGATTTGGGGGTTGTATTTTATAATAAATATCGTTTAACTGACCTGTCCAAAGTTTTACAATCATGGATGTCGAGAAAAGCACGAAAAACAGTGTCTGTTTTCAACCGGCGCCGAGCAGTTATTCTTATGTTATTTTTGTTTTTTTGCGATCGCCGGACGGCGATCACGAATTTTTCTTCATAAAATTATGTTTTTCGGAATAATTACAGGATATCTAGCGCGATCATTTTGCTGGATGCCTAGAATCATTATTTACTTTCAAATGAGTAATATATTTCTTAATAATTCGGTAGTAAATAATTTCGATATCTGCAAATGGTGTATCCTACCTTTAAGTACAAAAACCTATGGGCCGCCTTCACATTATATAGATTGACAGAAATACGTGTATTCGTGCGCGAATGTATTTATGTGTAATATGTGCCAGGATCGTGGCGTGGACCCGAGGTGCGTACCTGGCAATGACCTTAATTAGCATAATAAAATGTTATGACCTTTCGCTCAAAACGGTTTTTAGAATGTGGATATGGGAATTAATTGACAAGTATGTGACTCGCACCGATTTCTATGGACTAACCAAACTGTCAACATTTCACGTAATTTAGACGGGTTCCAGTGTATGCACCATGTGTCACATAAACACCATTGTTTTCCACACATAAGACTAGAGCCTGGTGAGTTTACACCAGATAGATTTTTAAAGTGAACGGAGAAATTGGCAAGGCGGGACCCTGAATCTGCGACCTCCGGAATCCTGGATCGTCGCTCTACGAACTGTCACTACAGTGACAAAAGTGCAAACAGTGAGAACAGCTGAAGGTGGAACCATATTTGAGAGAGTGATTCGAGATCTGAGTATATCTGGATTTCTGTCCACAAAGCTTTGAAAATATCGTCACCGTTTTCACAAAGAGGCCATTAGCCTTTCACGGTCTAACTTTCGAGAAAATCGCTTGTAAAGTTGGTTCTTTTTTTCGTTTGGCAGTTTAAAACATAAAGATCCATAGAATATAAAAGATTAAGGTATCATGGAAAAGAAGAGATTCCAATCTTCTTAAATATAGCAAACTTTAAGAAAAAAAGGTGATTACTTTTGCAGAATTAATCAATTAATAGAATTGCCTTTTCGTGAAAACGAAAAAACGATAAATTTGCAAATTCACCCGTGGCTGTGAGAGTCAGAATGAATACATTTCCCCACTGCGCCCCAAATTCGCCTCTTCGTGAAAACGCTAAAGTCAATACGCGCACCAAAAGTGCCCCTTTATAAACACGTTAAAGTCAACTCTATTTCAAATTTGCCTTTTCGTGAAAACGCAAAACGGCACTTGAAGATCAATTCGACCATTCGTTAATTAGGTTAATTGGAATTTTAATTTATTTTTTGTTGTATAACTTCACCAGGTTGTAGATATTGCAATATTATTTAAAATATCGATAAATAAACGAATTTTCATGACATTTGCCCCTTCGTGAAAACGGTGACGATTTTTGGGAGATAAATGGCATGATTCAGTCAAACAGGATGTGTAGGGAAGTGCAGAATCTCCTATAAATGTGGAAAACATCCAACTCATCAACATTTTAGCGTATTGGAGGGGTTATTTGCCCTTCTTGTTGTTTCCTCATAAATCAATAGACAACAAAATAAATAAATCTTTCTAGAAAACAACATCTTGCTTGAAATACATCATTCCATGTATAACATTGTGTATTGATACTTGTAAATTTTCGTCATGATGATTCAGACAAGTTGATTATCGCATCTCTCGGAAAATGGGATCTTTGGCAATCACTTTAAAGTCATGTTTTATGTTGCAGCGATTAAAAGTGAACGTAGCTTTTAAAGCACCAATATGTTTTTCTTAAACTTTTTTTTTTGAGTGTGTGCCCGTATACTTTTGCAACCAAGATAACTTACTTAATCATTTGTTGGTCTTTTTGCTCATGTGTTGCTCTTTTTGCGCATTTGTGAATCTGTGCCATAGTTAAAACAATATCGGGCAAAGACGTGCGAGTTTATGCTGCTCATCACCGGAAAGTGTTTTTACCCGCAACGTTGAATACTGACTGTTACATTACACCGACCACACGTCCCACACGCACACAAACGCACGACCTACACACCTTTCGCGTGGGTGTACACGTAAAATTCGTCCGTTCATATAACTAGTACACAATCATCGATCAGGATGAGTCAGTCACAATTATGGGTTCAGTGACATTTTAATTCAAGGTTGATTCTTTCTTGCGACGCTAGCAGCCTCTTCTAAAATGTCATTGCACTTTATAACTCATTTGTCTATTACGATGACAAACAGTTATCTATTGTTAACGTCTTTGCATTCGTCTTTGCATTTGCATGCGCCACACGAATGGGAACGGTCCAGTTGGCTTCTCAAATTGGCTTTACAAATTATGTAGTCCGGGAGCTAGTATACCCAGCACGATATGTGGCAGAGGGGTACCCCCCCCCCCTTATCCCTATACTTTATACGCACTCAACACTATTGTAACCTAACCCATCCCCCCTTGAAACCTAAAAGGAATTCCTGAGATTCCAGGAACACAATGGTCAACACAAAAGAGGGGGTATTTTCTCTGCCACATACCTTGCTTCATATGGGAGCTAGCAGACTTTTATCGGTATTGTTGAGCACTAAAGGTTTGACACCTGGAATGAGTGGGACTATGTGTGGGAACACCAAAATGTGAATTCTTAAGTGCGGCACGCTTGCACTGCCCCCCCCCCCTCTTCCGGGGCATTCTTAAAAGTACCCCCCCCCCAATTTTTTTTTTCTTCTTGGTATTGGTGGCGTACGAGGACCAATTTGTTGTCATATGTACTTCAAGGAAGTCTAATTTCAAAAAGCCAATTCCTATGTTTTCAACTAATGTACTAAGCCACTTAAGAACGGGTCAAAGGTCAATAATTGACCTAATTACGTTTTTGGGAACGATGAAATATGCCATTTCTCAGGAACCACATTGGATGAAATAAGGTTTAATGTTAAGGTCTAAACATTATGGACAAGGGCCAGTTGTTAAAGTGTTATTTTGTTGGTGTCTTCATGACTTAAAAATGCCCCAAAGGTGTACCCTTTTGACCCACCACGTGATTATAATTGTATCGGTATGATCGAGTACGTCCACAAAACTTATGTCAACATTTGCATCTAGCAACCCAGAATACGAAAAGCTCGTTCTTAAAGGGATCTTATACGTTTGGTAGTTGGAACCCACTGTTTGTTTCAATCCTATATAGTTATAGATATATACCATAAAACTAGCCTGTAAAAAAAAAGCATTTCAAATGGTGGTAGCGATTTTGAGATAATGCCGACAATCTGGAGCGGTTATGTCCTAGCAGAAAGCATAATCTGCATTGGAATACACAATCTGAGAAACGTCACTGCAGTAACGCTTCTCAGATTCAAATTTTTGAGGTACTCTAGTAGCTCATGGTGGTTGAGTATGCACTTTATTGTACAGACCTAAACTCTTCAGGAATCCACTAATTGAAGGTCCAGGAACAATATTTGGTTGGTAACACATTTGCCACCGACGGCGAAATAGCTGAAATGGCCACACCCCATTTTGGGCCACGCCCCCTTAACGCCGTGACTGTATCTACAGAACCGTTGGACCTAGGAGGTTGCCCGACCACTCAAAATTTGCGCAATGGCCACATTATGGGGGTCACAATACATTTTCATATCCAAAAGTCAATGGTTTTTGAGATAATTGCCAAAAACCGATTTCAACATGTTACGAACTACAATTGTATTGTGTTTATTGGGAAGCAGCGTAATCATACATGTCAGTCACGGTTTTTTTAATTTTTAGAACGATTCTCGGTCACCTGGGAAGGACATTAACGTGAAGGACGTGTAATACTGGGTTTTGTGGAATTTTCTTTCTTTTTCTGTGAGGCTATTATAATTCTAATGGAGTGCTTTTGCAAGAAGGTATAGCACAGAGAAACCGGTTTATGCAGGCAGGGGCGGCGCTACAGGGGGGGCAGGGGGGCGGCCGCCCCCCCCCCCTCCCCCCCCCTATGATTTGAAAAAAAAAGGAGAAGAAGAAGGAGAAGGAGGAGAAAAAGAAGGAGAAAAGGTGGAGGGGGTTGTGTTTGTCTTGCTTACGTTTCAAAGGACCCGGATCTGAAAAAAACGCTAACAACGCTAAAAACGCCATGTTTGACCATATTATGGGAGTCTGCGCTCCCGAGAACCTCTCACGGATATGACGTTGACCATCTTTATGAGTACACACGGGTCTTCGGTAATATTCGTAAGGTAAGGTGTGTAAATCAGTGGACTAGAACGGTGTGAATGTGATTGCTTTACTTTGCTTGTACTTAGTTCTAAACTTTGAAATAAAAGAACAAGAACAAACACATGCTATAATTATTTAGGTAAAGTCTTGCGTTCCTTTAAACTTTGTTGCGATGTCATACGTGGTGTTTGCCACAAGACTTTAGATTTAAGAGCCTTCTTCGCTTTTCATTCGTCAACAGTTTTTTGCCCAATAATGCGCATACGCTGGTAAAGCCGTGTTGTCAATGGAAGACGGGCTTCCTGCAATGTGGTCAATTTCAATTTCCGCCCGGTACATCGTGAGTAGGTCGTGCGCTTTATGACGAAGCTTTTCAGACACTTTCGAGGGCAAATCACGAGCAAATCACGACCCGGGATGCTAGAAACGTTCGCAAGATTATACTTTTTTAAAATTCCCGCCGAACTAAAAACGACTCCCGCAAACAATTGACAACGGGCTTCCGAACCCCCGCGCCTGTAAGGATAAAAAGTGATATCTTTTTGTATAACCGCAGTACTTCGAAGTGAACAGTTTCTAAAAATGAATTATACTATCCAAAGCTGCTGTACTTCTTAACAAGTAATTTTTTATTGCCAATAATTTTTGGAGTAATTACCAAACGTATACGATCCACCTGATGCACAAATCCGCTTATGGCCCTGTCACACCAGAACATTTTAGGCCAACGCGTGAGTAACGTGTTGTAATTTTGGCAACACGCTGGCAAACGCTGACCAACGCTAGGCCAGCGTTAGCAACACGCTGAGCGCGTTACTCACGCGCTGGGACATGCTGCCACACGCTGAGGAAAACATATTTTGTTCAACATACATACAATTTCCAGCGTTTGCCAGCGTGTGATTGCACACGCTGGCGGAGCGTTGGGGGTTTGTTACTCACGCGTCGAACACGCTAGACGATCGTTATCAACCCGCTACTCACACGCTGGCGCACGCTGGCGTACACTGCCGTACTCTGGCGACACGCTGGTTATGGCCCTGTCACCCCAGAACGTTTTAGGCCAATGCATGAGTAGCGCGTTAAAAATAGTTGATACGCTGGCAATCGCTGAACTTTCACAGAAAAAGTCAAGTGGAACCGTGATTTCAGCAATTCCATACAGGTTGATAACGGGTTTATGGCGTATGCCAGCGCGTGAGTATCGTGTGAGGAACGCGCTCAGCGTGTGAGGAACGTATCACTGATTTATAGTAAAAATACGACAGCGGGTCGCCAGCGTGTGAGTAGTGGGTTGGTAACAATCGTCTAGCGCGTTCGACGCGTGAGTAACGACCATCCTGCGCGCCGCCAGCGTGTGCAGTCACACGCTGGCAAACGCTGAACATTTTAGGTATGTTGAAAAAGGTATTTTTGCCTCAGCGTGTGACAGCGTGTGACAGCGTGTGGGTAACGCGCTTAGCGTGTTGCGAACGCTGGCCTAGCGTTGGTCAACGTTTACCCGCGTGTTACCGACATTCCAACACGTTGGCCTAAAACGTTCTGGTGTGACAGGGCCATTAGTGTAGTAGCGCTTCGGCTTTGTATACAACTAATCATGTGGTCGTTGCAGTACGCTGGCGCGCGTTGGAACGCGCTACTCACGCGCTGGGCAGTCGTCCATCAGTCGTCGAGCGCGTTACTAACGCGTTACTCACGCGCTGGCGAACGCTATGAACCCGTTAACAACGCGTTATGGACACGCTGAAATCACGGTTTCACTTGACTTTTTCTGTGGAAGTTCAGCGTTTGCCAGCGTATCAACTATTTTTAACGCGCTACTCACGCGTTGGCCTAAAACGTTCTGGTGTGACAGGGCCATTAAGAATGAGAAATAGGTCAACTTATAAAAGCATGTTTAAGCTATTATTGACTCTTTCTTCATGAAAAGGAGTCCTTCTTCAGCAGTTTAATTTACCAGAGCCTTTCGGAGTTCATGTGTATTTTAAGAATTGCTCGCATCCAATTATTAAGCTGGATAGTACAGTAACCATGTGTCTGTGTCTAGGACAATAAGACTATATATATGCTATTGTTCCTTGTACCTTATAAAATAAGCATGAGCTCTCGTGACAGATGTGGGCACAGGACAGAAGATATTGATTGAAATAAACTTTAATTAAAAATCAAATCAAAATTACATGTAACACTGTCACAATATTGAATACATTAATTACAATATTGCACTGCACTTGAATTGGTATGAATCTATGTTAATACAAGAACTATGATGATCTGCTTAGTGTGACAAAATTGAAAATATTGACCTATGATACAATAATGATCTACGTATTAACCTCGAACAATCTAGCCCATGCCTAAACATGCAAATACTTCTTTGAAGTACGGTGCAATATTGCAGTTACTGTATATTATTATTATTATATATTAATCTTGCTGATTTACATTTCCCAAACATGTTCTCCATGAATAAAGCTGCAGCTTTTTTCAAAATATATATGCGTTTTCACTGGCAGACTATTATCATGTCAAAATCTACTGGTAGCTAAAGTACCATAGACATGAATAAACTCAAGTTACATTTTATAGTAACTTTTCTGGATGACTTTGAGACAAGGACAAGATTATTGTAATTTAGTTAAGTAAGGAATAGCCTGTACCATAAATCGCTACTAAATCGCTATTAAACTTCATTGCCTAATGACTGCAACAGTATAGTTGACAAAATTGCTAATTTTTGGTGCTACTAATAGTGAATAACAAATAACCACTCAACTTGATTCCAAGCTCGACGGTGGATGCAAAGGCTTAATATTACTCGCCTCTTTATTGTTGTAATGTAAATGAGCCAACTCCAACCGCTCATTTTGATGTGGCAGGGCTACCTAAATTATTATGAGCGAACACTAATGTTCTTTTAATAGTTTTTCAAGAAAGCTCCCTGCCTCAATATCGAGAGCTTAATCGTCATTTGGGTGACTGATTGATACTACAATATTCACAACTTGGGACACGAAGGGAGCGTTCGACGCGTGAGTAACGACCTTCCAGCGCGCCGCCAGCGTGTGTAGTCACACGCTGGCAAACGCTGGAAATATTTGGTATGTTGAACAAAATTATTTTTGCCTCAGCGTGTGACAGCGTGTCCCAGCGTGTGGGTAACGCGCTCAGCGTGTTGCGAACGCTGGCCTAGCGTTGGTCAAAGTTTACCCGCGTGTTGCCGAAATTCCAACACGTTACTCACGCGTTGGCCTAAAACTTTCTGGTGTGACAGGGCCATTACTGTAGTAGCGCGTCGGCTTTGTATACAACAAATCACGTGGTCGTTGCAGTACGCTGGCGCGCGTTGGAACGCGCTACTCACGCGCTAAGCAGTCGTTCATCAGTCGTCGAGCGCGTTACTTACTCGCTGGCGAACGCTATGAACCCGTTATCAACGCGTTATGGAAACGCTGAAATCACGGTTCCACTTGACTTTTTCTGTGGAAGTTCAGCGTTTGCCAGCGTATCAACTATTTTTAACGCGCTACTCACGCGTTGGCCTAAAACGTCATGGTGTGACAGGGCCATCATAGGCCCTGTCACACATTGACGACCTCGATAAAGTTCTCGTAACGTTCTTGAAAAAGTGACAGAACGCAGAAAAACGGTGAGGTCGGAGGAAAGGCGCTAGATGGTAGTATCAGACCGTTGTAGGACGTGGGTGGTCGTCGGGGGACGGAGAGGGTCGAGATTTGTTTCTGACGTGTCAAAATTTACCACGTTCTCACAGAACGCGCTGTGAGCGGTCTGTGGACGCTATGAACGGTGGACGGTCGGTGGAGGGTCTGGATGACACCGCAGACGGTCAAGCTGATGTCCCCGTTGTCCCTGTGGATTCATAGCGCCTTTGTACCGACCGTGTATAGTCTGTTAACAGTCCACCCTCCGTTCTCTTGATAAAACGACCACAAGGCGCCCCCAGAGCGTCGTCATACACTACATGTACCGTTCTTGCCGCGCCGTGTCACCGTTCATTTGCGTTCACTCACCGTTCTAGAACGTTCTCATCCGCCCATCTGCCAACCTCAACGTTCTAGTACAGTTTGAGTGCAGTTCATTAAGTGACTCTCACACTCTGCCGTGTAGGCCTACCGTGTGCCACCGTGCGCGAAAATGTCTGCGGACGGTGGAGAACGGCGAGGGCACACGGTGGTTCGTTATCAAAGCGGGCAACACGTTAATAGGGCGTTGGCGCTTATTTACACCCGGTGGGACCCGGCGAAAGTTTTGGGCATGTTCAAAACTTTGGCCGGCTGGCACCGGCCGCAAGTAAGCGGCAAGAGGACGGTGTTGAACGGTATGAGGACGGTATGAATACGTTATGAAAACGGTCACACTGTATGAACACGTTCACAACACGCTCATAACCCGTTACAGAACGGTGATGAACGGGCAAAAAAAAATCCACCGTCTGCAACGGGTTGTAAGCGGGTTGTGAACGTGTCATGAACGTGTTGATACCGTGCCACCGTCTTCATAACGTATTCATACCGTCCTCATTACAGTGTTCATACCGGACTGCCAACGGGTGTTTCCAAAGCGGTACCGCCTGATTCTGACGGCGCCGCCTCCCTAACACATGGGTAACATCCTGTTAACGCCTTGATGTTCCCATAACGTCCTATAACGGGTCCATAACGTGTCCTTACCTTCACAGTAGCGTCATATGAACGTGCCATTACCAACAAGTTTACTTTTGTCACCGTGTGCCACCGTTTGTCACTAATTATTGGGTATACATAGAGGGGTTTCGTCAGATGAGTTTCCTTGAAGAAAAATGGAGAGCGGACTGACCGTTGCCGTTCAAATCGGGGTATTTATGGCAGTCGTGTCATGACGTCAGCAGTCCGGGGACTCGCTCACAGGACGCTCCGAGCGGTGAGGGGACGCTAAGTGACTGGTAGGTGGCTGCTACAAACCCGGTGCACACGTTCGAGACCCGGTATGGGCTCGGTATGGAAACGGCCAAAATTTTCAACAAAAGTCAATCTGGGCGGTGAAGACGGTAGAAGCACGTTCAACACCCGGTATGCGCCCGGTGAGAACGGTCAGAAGATGGCAACGAAACGGTGAAAAGATTAATTTTATGAATTTTTGTTTGCGGCCGGGGACAAGTTCGCTCAAAACCCAACGTTCTGGACTCTGTTGTTTTTTAATAGCCCGGCAGGTGGACGGTAGGCCTACACGGCAGAGTGTGAGAGCTCCATTAACGACCGAGTACAGATCTTGTACAGTCGTGCTCGCGCTCAAACTTTGTTCATTACCCGAGTGTATATAAAGCAAATTCTTGAAGATATAGCTGTGATTATTTGATATACGATGTGCTCTGCTTGAATGTAGTCCACGGAATGATCAAGATGCTGAGTTCCGTCGGCATTTGATACAAATTGTCAAGGATCGCAAGACGGGCGCAGAGAACGGTATGGTTGGAGGACGGGCGTTGGAAGGTCGTAAAGAGCGGGCGAAGAACGGCAGAAGAACTTTGTAGAACGCGGTAAAACTATACCGGGCGGCAATGTGACGAAGGAAATACGTACGAAACGGAGGGAGGACTGTAGAAAGACTGTAGAGGGACGCAATCAGGTCGGCCAGTCAGAGACGAGGGAGAATTTGACGGCAAAGTTGAAACGTTCTGGTCAGAAAAGACAAATTCAAGAACGCAATAAGATCGTACGGCAAGAACGCTATAGTGTGACAGGGCCTTTAGGCAGTGATTGGTATAAATGTTGCCACATTTGGCTTCGGTAGAAATTACCTTGAGTTTGTTGGAGAGAGTGTTCTTTCCAAGTGGCATTATTACAGTACCATGTGTCCGAGTTCGTGCAAGAGTTGTCTTTCGGCTTTTGCCAAAGGAATTGACAGCTGAGATATAAAGAAGAAATGTGTTTACAGGACAGCGGGGGTTTCCTGGCACTTTATACATCATACCTGCTTGGCTCTAGTCGCTGTCATTTTTCCTGTTATTTTGTGTCAGGTGGTCGCGTTTTGTGATATAACGAAGCCCGTTGAATCGGTGTTAAAGTCCGCCTTTCGCATGGCCCTCACATTTTCCATGCTTCGATTGCAGTAGTGAATGTACTTAAAGGACGGTACACATTTTGCAACTATCTAACAAGTAACCAACCAAATTATTATTCAAAAGCTTACTTGATGTACAGACATTATTGACTCTAAACTCCCTGTGAAATATTCCTTCTGGCATGCTGTCATTTTAAAGAAAATAATAAAAGCATTTAAGCATGTTTATTATTGTTATTTTTTTACCCAGACTATGTTTACAGAAGCATCCTCGTTTCTTTACCAAGCCACCAACCACCGAGCTTACTTCCACGAGCTCACCATCCTCGTACCCGAATCCTGGCCCGACGATCCCACCTACCAACCGGCCTTCACTGAGAGTTTCCATACAGCCAACATACTCGTGAACAGCGCTGCCGGTCGCGATATACCCACGCGCCCATTCGTCAAACAGCCGGGTATGTGCGGGGAGGAGGGGACATACCTTCATCTAACGAGGGAGCTGATTGGACGGGGCAACAGGGGACAATGGGGAAATCTCAGTAAGTTTCAAAGTTCGACTAAGGGTGCACCCCTGTTTAAACAAATCTCATAGACACCAGGGATAAATGCCCATACTTCAAAATTCTTTTAAAAATACTCAGAACTCTTTAGTTTAGGATCTAACGAAAAACGATGTCGTCTTTTATTTTATTTTAATTTGTTGGTGGGTTGACGTTGAATTTTTAAAGATATTTTCACGCAAACAAGAACACCCCTGAAACGATGATGTTTCCCAAACTGGAAAAGTAGCTGTTTTGAAAACAGTTATCCCTCTACAACATGGCTAAACGGCGCCACTTTCGAACCCAATTGCATCTACAATACTCAGAATTGGTAGCCCCAAGTCATGGCCAGAGGTGCAGTGCGGTATTTCTTAAATTACTCAATAATTGCATGGGTCTCAGAACTCTCTAATATAAAATAATTTTGAGTGTATAACTTTTATTCATGAAGTCGGCGGGCTGATTTTTGGCCTATTTGCAGGCGTGTATCCCTGAGGCCATATTCACCATACTGTGCGCTCTACACGAACGTGCCGCCAGCAACATCGACGTGTATTTTAATGTTCTATGTAAATTATCACGTTCCTTGCACCTCAAAAACATTCCCCACTTTTTCCTTTGATTATCATAACAATGTGATACTAAATAATAGCTTGATAAGATGTCAACAGATTAAACAAATACATACGTTTTTGGATCTCACGCTACGACGAATTGAGTCTCTTTTTAACCCAGACACCGCATACCAAAACAAACAACAATTTGAAGCAAAATATTTAGATTGTTTGTATTAAACGAACGTGTTATGTCGTTTGGTTTGGTCTTAGGGTATTTGCTATAGTGTGACAAGACACTAATATCGCTCAATCTGCCATTCAGAATAGCAAGATGGTAAATTCGTATCGGCTTCGCTGTGTGAAAACAAAGCAGGATTTATACAGTGCAAACGAACGGATCGCCAATTATGAACAAGTCAATAATTGTGAACGTTGTTCAAAGCAAGATGAGCCATAGATAGGAGATTGCCATCGCATGCTGGCATTTTGAATCATTCGGCGCTGCCATAACTCAGACAGATAGCGAGGTGGGTGAATGAACGGGTATACGTTCGCACAGAAAACCTGGGACACGGCAGGTGTTTTCTTGTTTAGCCGGCGGCTATAGAAATACGATTCGCTGACGCGGTCACCATCTTCGAAGTCTTAAAGGGAATTATACAACATTTGCAAAAACAAAAGTATCAAATTATTTGAACATACCTTACTGGACTCGGCGATAGTCTAAAGCATCATGTAAAATTATGTCATTTTCAAGAAATGTGTTTTTTTTATATTAAATTTCCAACGCTGACAAAAAATGGCTTCTTTCAAATATATATAGTTTTCTCAGGCATTTCAACATTTATGTCACACAAAATCCCTATAACGAGACTTCAATTTCGTCCTCGAACATCGCCGAGCTCAGTTCTGAATGTCAATTTCAAAAGGCAATAGATTTAATTTAAGGTGGAGTATAATTTATTTAAGGTGCAGTATAATTCAAATAAAGGACAACAGGTGGACAAAGTATGCACAGAATGGAGACCAAGGGAGACGGGTTCATGTAGTCAGGGAAGACAGAAAACAAGATGGAGATTAGTTCGCGGGCATAATGTGGATGAGAGCAGCACATAACATGACCAAGTGGCATCAGTTTGGGGAGGTCTTTGCCTTGTAGTCGGCAGATAATGACTGATGATGATAATTCAAAATGTGCACACTGTAAACATTAATACCGTAATTTTACGGGAAAGTCCTGGCGGTCGCGAGACGCCAGGACCGTCCTGTAAAAAAACCGGTGGCCATATTTTGTACGGGACGGACTGTTTTTTAACGACTTTCGAATGCTGTCCGTTTACGTTGCTATTCTTGTAAAAAGATGTGGTATAACTAGTACGTACGTTTAACTAACTAGTACGTTTAATTCGGCTAGGCTGTCCCATGCCAAATTCAGATTAATTTTACAGATTGAAATGAAGTGGGAATCAACTTATTACACATTATTTAAGAGTATAGATAATGTACAGATGCAATACGATGACCTAACTACGAACATGACATAGTCGTGATTTGGTTTTATATTCTAATTGTCATGCCATGATGAAGTCACGCTTTCCCATGAATGATTTCAATTTTTTGAATACGAAAGAATATCTAAAACGATTTAGAACCTATGTTTTCCGAAAATTTAAATGTTATCATGAATTGTTTGAATTGTTTTACAGTGTAGTATTCCGTTTCGTGTTAAAATCGTGATATTCGTCTCATTGGGCGATCGGGATGGTCATTTAAATTGATTTTCTAACCTAAACGTTTCAGAGTAAACGGAACGAATTTGAACGACAACAGCGTCAAATTGAATGACAAAAAAACAAATTAGCTTTTTCAATTCAACGCCGATTTCTATACAAATTTCACAAATTTAGGACGAATCGGTATGATAAAATATTTGAATCATACTGATCCTTAACTGAAATCTAGTTGTTGCTTTTTGAAATTTAAATGAAGAATTGAGCTCAGCGATGTTTGGGGACGAAATTAAAGTATCGGTATAGGGAATAGGCCTAGGCCTATGTATGTTAAAATGAGCGGGGAAAATTATACTACCTCTAATTTACTATATTTGGTTAGTTGGTACTTTGTTAGCAATTGGTATTAACGGGCCAGGCCAGCTAGACTGGTTTCCTGACCGTACACTTCTCCGACTTTTATAAATTGATTTGTTTTAACTCAAGTGGGGTCAGGAAACCAGACCACAAGAACCTGATTGTGTTTCTTGGTTTTCCAGCATCTACGAACACAAACCTTCAAAGTAGCTAGTTTCTATACAGTACTATCCCTTTTTAACAATTGCACCCAAAAGCAAATGGTGTATATTCCCTTTAAAGAGAAAAAATCGATTACACAGCCCTCTTGTTCAGGATTTGAAACCTCTCGATAGGCCAGGTCAACACCTGGGGGCAGTTACTGTAGCTGCTATTTTTGCCCTGATTCGCTAAAGGGAGGCCTAGCTCAATTCTCTGAAAAACCAGATCGATAGTTACAAAACCCAAATGGCAACAAAATTGATGACAAGCCCTTTCCCTTTCAAAGGATATTGCCGGGTACGTCCTGGAAGCGCCCAACTGGGCGTTTTGAACGAAATGATGTTTATCGGAAAAAGCATTTTACTTCCACCTATAACCATCCTTTAAAAACTGGGCGTTTGGTGTTATTCTTGTGCAGAACGAGTTTTGGGGTCCATTTGTTGCGACCCCAAAAACTCAAGCTGTTTGGGTGTAGTCATGTTTCCAGCCGTAAAGCGTTCTCCTTAGTTTTAGGGACGTGTAAGAAACCACTTTGTACATTGGTGCTGTGTGTAATTATGTTATGTGATGCACACAACGTGTATCAAACATTGAATAAAAACGACAGGAAGAACGTATATGTACACCGTCGTGACCGTTGTAAACAACCGTCGTTTTCCCCCGTCTTTTCTTGGGAACGGTAAGACCGTATGTTAGTTTCCTTTCAATTAGATGTTTGAAGTAGGACAAGTAAACTATCTAAATCATGAACTTTTCGGAGATTTCAGGGTTCAAGGAAGATAGAAAGATATACACGTGATTAATCTTTCTCCGGGCAAGGCAAACAAGTTTATCCGATTTTCCGCTGAAGCGCAAATTGGGGGATTACCTCCCCGGAAGGCCTGTCGGATCGTTTCCCCTCCCCTGAGCTTCCTGTGGTGCGTAAACCCTACCACCTCCGCACGTCACAACCCAGATGGAGCCGGATTTGCCTTAGAATGAATGACCTCATCTACCTGACGGAGACAATAACATCGTCTCTCTTCTGGCGAACTGTGTAAATTGTCTTTCGTTGTTAAGGGTATGATACACCATTTGCAGAGATCGAAAATATTTACTACCGAATTATTAATAAATATCTTACTCATTTTAAAGTGAATAATGATTCCAGGCATCCAGAAAAATGATTGCGCTAGATATCCTGTAATTATTTCGAAAAAAAAAGAATTTTATAAAGAACAAATCGCGATCGCCGGACGGCGATCGCAAAATAACAAAGATAACATAAGAATAACTGCTCGACGCCAGTTGAAAACAAACGCTGTTTTTCGTGCTTTTCTCGGCATCTATGATTGTAAAACTTCAGACAGGTCTGTTAAACCATATTTACTATAAAATACAACCCCCAAATCTTTCCATTCATGATAATTCCAATGGTGTATCCTACCTTTAAGCAAATAATAATCTAAAATAAAACTGAAAATCTATTTTAAGGGGACAATATTTAAATGTTCTGTAAGTTTTTACCTGAAGATTTGGTAAAATTTTGACAGGCTGAAAGATTTTTTTAAACTACCAAAAAGATTAATTTCAGGCATCTTACATTTTTTTACTTTCAAATTCTGTAAAACAAAATGTAACTACAAAAAAGAACAATTTCAGGCATCTTACATAAAAACTGAGTATTTTTTTACTTTCAAATTCTGTAAAATTGTACCTTATAATTTTTACCGAGATACTAGGACAATTTTCATACCTATTTTCAAGTAAATTGTCAATTGTCCACATTTTTTCATAAAAACCTTACCCAACACCCGTTGTGTAACATTTTAACTAACTAGTATTAGCAGGTTCGTATAGCACATCGCAGTTTTGTAAAATTGTACAAAACCTAGGTATTTTTTGTGTCTGTAGCCTTATTGTGCCGACGTATATTGTGCTATCTCATGCATTGCTCAAAGGGAATATACAACATTTGCTTTTGCTGTAATTTGTCGAAATGGATAGATTCGCGGGTTTGCCCCCCCCCCCCCCCTCTGTGCTTTCGCTTCAATATGAGGCCAAACTGGTATAACGGGTAAAGGAGACTTCGGAAAGAAACAAATACCAAGGGTCTTCAGCTAAAACTATACTGGACCAAATTAGGAATTCTTGGTCAAATTTTCCGTCTAGAAGGATTCTCCATCCATTGGTTTATGTATCATTTTGGTTTAGGATAGTGGAGGTGTGCTTGTCCGGTTTTTTTTATAGGCCACCCGTATAGCAACTACATGTATTGTTATACACTCACTTGTTTGAAGGTTTGTGTTCGTATAGATGCTGGAAAAACCAAGGAAAGCAATCATGCTCTATGATCTCGGGTTTCCTGACCCCACATAAAGGTAGGATATACCATTGTAATTGCATGGATTATTATAGGAATAGGTGTATTTAATGTGTAGAAACTGAGCCCTTTTGAACACCGTTTGTGTTCCTTCCTCCATGGACGCGGTGCTAAATATGACGGTGATACCTTCGGACAACTCATGCTTACAAACTCTGTTTTCCTTGCTGGTGAGTTAACTTTTGATTATAATATGTTGTTTTTTAAAACATGCGTATTTTAATATTGTTCAAGTTCCTTGCTCTATGCTTGGACCACACACCGATCAATACACACATTCGCATTTTTGTATCACTGTGGAGACATGGCTTTGTTCTCGTGTACAAAATGGTTAGAAAGTCGAGCACGTTTTTCAAAATGCTCCCATTTTAACCATAATTTTTTTCCTGGGTTGAAATTTCGACCCAATATACCCTATATTATACCCTAACCCAAACACTAACCCTAACCCACATCCTAATCCTAGTTTTTGAGTAATTTAAGTAAAATCCAAAAATCTAATTCGTGAAATTCCCAGTGGAGACCTATTCATCTATAGAAATTTACCCTCCGGAGACGTTTTGTCTCCATTGTACACATTGTGTTCATGTCTCCAGAGGGTTCCGTATTTCGCACCATTGTTTACACACGGGATGCGTGTTACGTAATTTTTAAAAGGCTTGACCGTTGTAGTGTTTGATGCAACACCAGATAACAGACAATACTGCGGTCATTCACCGTACCGACTGGAGGTTCCAGTAATCATGGAGGTAGAATTAGCGAAATGTTGTGAGCCACATGCTCACTGACTAATTTGTTTCCAACTCTATATATACATTGTGTTGTTACTTGACACTTACCACGTAAATGACCATTCACAATTAAAACACAAAGCTGAAGATACATGCATTGACCCATGACCCTGACCTGTCGTTATCATCATGTGAAAAATCGTTGCGAAAACTGATCTCATTGAAATCTAACAGAATACATGTAACCGCAAGTAGACATTTACATGTTCTTGTATCGTATTACGATCGAGGATCGAAACACAAAAGAGAACAAAGGGAACAACGAATCCTCGAAGGACGGTTTGCTTGTCCGAATTCGGTCCTCGATCGTTGGGGCAAGCGCTAAGTAATGGGGTTAGGGTATAGTAAAGGAACAAAGGAAAACACAATATCGATCCTCGGTCGTTATGTGGTTCACGACTGTGTGCACATGATTCACTATCCGGTGTTTCACTCCCAGCATGTCAAGTGAAGCAATAAGCAATTAATACATTTGCATGGAATTCATTCATTGGTCATTTTGTGGCTTGGAAAGTTACATTTGAGCCACACATTATACATGTACTCAGAAGAAATCTGTAAATTATTTTAGATAATATTTTGCATTTTTTAAAAGGATGCTCATGAAGGTTTAAACATAATTCTAGGTCAGCTAATTGTTTTGATATGTATTGGTTAGTATATAACCAGGTCAAAGTTTTCTATATTTCTCAATACATCATGGAATTGGATGACAAACAAGTAATGCAGTTTATGCATAAACCTATGGGGATTGGGGCCAAGTTGAGCCTTGAAGTGTTCATTCTTCGTGAATATTAGTTGTGCTTATTGTTCACGTTTTGTTCAGTCTATTAGGAGCTTAAACCGCTGTTTTTTGTTTTTACTTCCACAGGACTGATGACACCTTCAAGATAACATCACAATATACCTGCTCCAACCAGTTCCTAAAACAGTTTGAAAGACAAAGAAAATCAGCATCTTCTTCCCGGCTACAACTGCATACTCTCTTATTTCTAAAGAGTGAACATTCACTCCAGTCGATTGAACATTCACTCCCACAGTCTGAAACTAGGGACCAGACGTTTTAGAGTGAAATTATTTTACTCGAAAAAGGTTGAAATCTAATCAAATTCCACTGAAATCTAATCAAATTCCACTAAAATGGTACAATTTGTAAGTGTGCTTCAATCTAAATTCAGAGTGAGAACCACTCTAAAACGTCTAGTCCCTTGTTTCACTCTTTGGAATTTAGAGAGTATGTGTTGCTGATTTGACATGAGATTTGTATTTACACTTCTGAAGGAGTTTCTAGCTCTGTCCTTTATAAAATTCAATATTTCGGAATAATTACAGGATATCTTGCGCAATGATTTTGCTGGATGCCTAGAATCATTATTTACTTTCAAATTAGTAAGCTATTTCTTAATAATTCGGTAGTTAATGTTTTCGATACCTTCAACTAGGCTAAATGTCTTTGAACATTATAAGAGGAAGGGACTGAATCTGACATACATGTACGCAATATTTTGTGTATAAACTAATCATTTTCAATTTATTCGTTCCTTTTCATAGCACAGAGCCGTATTGTATGAATTTACTATTTTTTTTTTTTTTTTAAATTTTGTTTGGTGAATGTGGTTCCAGATAGGGCCAGCAGTAATAAAACTAAAAGTGTATTTAATTTTCTTTGGTCGGGAACCTAGAACAGGGTCGGTCGGAAAAAAGAACCACATAAATAAAACGGGCCGCCCTAATAAAACGCCGATAAAATTGCTCCCAGCCACAACCTACTTTACACAAAACCACCACCCTTCTAATCTCATTTAATCGTGTTTAGTATATTGCAATTTTCATACTAAAATCTGGAAAGTCATGCATGGTAATGGTTACTCATAATATGCAACTCTTTTAATTTTCCATTTTGCAATAAAAATACGTTGAAAACAAATTCAACGTGTAATGTCCCAGTTGTATTATTTTCTACTCGATAGCACTATTCAATTTCAGATCCCATTTACAACTGTGTCGTCGGGGAACTACATATTTTCAAACTACAGATTTAACATTATGCGAACGCGACTGGTAACATTAATGTGACCGGCTCTGCAATAAAGGGTATTAAGTCGCGCTGTGCATTATTATGTAATGGCCTACTCAATGTTAAGAGGGTAAACATTTCATCAAAATGTGATTTAATTTTTTGTCATGAATGACATCTTTAATACCTACAGTTTCAGGTTTCTTTCACAGAAATGTTGATTTTGAAGAATAAAATAGAACAAAAATACAATTTTATGTGCATCGTTCTGTTGTACTACATTTTTGTACAATAGAGCCGGCTTTTTCAAAGCCTGTTTTCTCAGTTGTGTAATTTGAACTCCAAGGAAGTAATCAGTATGTAAACATGTCATATATCCAGAACGGGAGGGCTATGGAGCTCTATTATATACCAAATGAAAGCTTACGCTGTGGGCTTTCCAACCAGGTATATAACTAAATTTCACTGTTTTGTGACATAATACCCATTATTGTGGAGTGGGTCATATTTTATCAGCAGACTGTTCTCCTTAACGTAATGCATTGCTGTGGACTAATTACTCATCTCAACCCTATTCGTGCTGTGAAGATATCAGATTGTCTTGTTTCAGTGTGAGGGGCTGATTGTTTCACACTATCCTCTAGTAGTAGCCCACATCTCGAATGACCTTCAGCCTTGTGATGGGCAATTTAAATACACAAAAAGTCTTGTGAGGTATTTCATAATAATCTGGTAGTTTTGTTTTTGGATGTTTGGAAATGTTGTATATTCCCTTTAAATATGGTTTGATTTGATTTTTCAATCTCAGTTTTGTGACCTCCATCACAATGATATATAAAAGAGTATCTGTTGTTCATGTTAACAATTGAAATTTTTTTAAAATGTAAGAAAAAAAACCTGCTTGTCCCATCAGCTCAAACACAGTGTTGATAGGTATAATATATATATTTTAAATAAACCTTTAAGACAGTTTGACTGTGCAAATGAATGTGCTTTAATATTGTACAATTAATACCTGCACAGTTTTAGTGTAAATGCTTCAGGTCAATATTGTGTGTTCCATCATTAAAAATGCAATTTCAATGAAATTGCACGGTGATTTTAATTCTAACTTGTTGGTCAATTCACATACAGACCGACTGGTGCTGAAATCAGCTGAATATCTCGCGCGCCCGAGTTCAATTTGGTTGCAATAATGTATGAAACAAGCACAGAATTAGTTTTTTGCTGCCACCTAACGGGGATTTATTGATTGAAATGCGACATCACCTTGGTCTCTAGGGATGCAGTAACCTAGGTAACATGCTGATATTACGTTTGTTTAATCATGGATGTGTGTTTTATTGTCTCGTTCTTTAAACAATTCGTTTTTTAGGTCGGGTATTGGTGCACGAATGGGGTCATCTCCGATGGGGTCTATTTGACGAGTACCCAAGCGGACCGGACGATCCCCATTTCTACCAAACTAGCACGGGCAGCGTGGAGCCCACCAGGTGCTCCAAGGCTGTGACCGGGGACGTTGTGCCCGTCTACCGGGGGCAAGGCCAGCCTGATGCCCGGTGCAATACGGGAGACAACGGAGGCCACTTGCGCTTGCCGGACCGCTGGTGTCGGTTCCAACCGCACGGCGATCAGGCGCACGGCACGAGCGGGTCCCTCATGTATGCGCATTTCGTCGACCAGGTGAATTTCGGTGGTGTTCAATGAGAGTGTGAATCGTTTCAGAGTCAAGGTTTTACAATCATGGATGCCGAGGAAAGCAAGAAAAAACGGCGTTCGTTCCAACCGGGGTCGGGCTTGTTCTTGTGTTTTTTTGCGATCGCCGTCTGGCAATCGTGATTTTGTTTATAAAATCATTTTTTTCGGAACAATTACAAGATACCTAGCGCAATCATTTTGCTGGATACCTACAATCATTATTTACTTTCAAATAAGTAGGATATTTCTTAAAAATTCGATATCTGCATTATGGTGTATCCTACCTTTAAAGCCGCGTTCGCATTGGACTTTTTTTGGTAAAACCTACAGAGAACTTAACCAAAATAAATTCAATGCGGACAGGCGATAACATTGTCAAATTGTCCATTTTACCCTCCGCAACCGTAAGATCTACAGGCCCAGGCTTCTAGCGGAGGATTTAACACCGTGAACTTTGACAATCACGTACCGTAACATTTGACAATATTAAGTCCAATGCGAACGCGGCTTATGACAACTTCATTTATAGTCACATGTAAAAACCGGGCGTTATCATTTTTTTCTTAACCTCATTTGTTTTTCTCCTTTCTGTGGCATGATTCGAGATAGATTACAGGATTTTGTCATAGCAACGGCAGCGGTGACGCGGGGTCACTACACAACGCCGAGGCGCCCAACCGTCATAACGCGCTGTGCGATGGCCGCAGTGCTTGGGACGTCATGTTGGCGAGCGAGGACTTCGCTGGTGGTGCCAACCGGCCGCGAGAGGTCGCTGTTACCCTCCCACGGTTCACCGTCAAGCGCGCCAAGAAGAGACGGGTGGTTCTGGTGCTGGACGCCTCCAGCAGTATGAATGTACGTCGAGTGTGTTTTCTTTCAAACGCATATTTTGTGTTGAGGACAATACTTACTACGATCGAGCGCGAGCATCGGGTTCGGCAATTGTTGATCGCTCCTAAATAACACGCATGGTGGCATGGGTGGCATGTGCGTAAAGCGCTCGCCCCTCACCAATGTGGACCGTGTTCGATTCCCGGTTTGAACCATAATGTTAGCATTGATGTGCGTTGGTTCTCTCCTGTGCCACGAGGGTTTTTCTCAGGGTCCTCTGTTTTCCTCTCTCTGGAAAAATCAAACACTTTCGATCTCAGGCTGTGCTCCGAAGTCATCATAGTCGATGTGGCCGGCTGCCAGCGATCGACCACGTTGTATAGTACTAGCCGCGTCCTTTGAAATTAAAGGGATCGTATACGTTTGGTAATTACTCCAAAAATTAAGGGAAATAAAAACTTACTTGGTAAGAAGTACAGCAGCTTTGGATAGTATAATGCATTTTTAGAAACATTTCAATTCGAAGTATCACTTTTTAGCCCAACAAAATTGAATCTGAGAAGCATTACTGCAGTGACGTTTCTCAGATTGTGTATTCCAATGAAAATTATTCTTCCTGCGTGGACATAACCGCTCCAGATTTTCGGCAATAATCCAAAAATCGCTACCATCTTTTGAAATGAAATTTTTACAGGTTAGTTTTATGGTATAAATCTATAACTATATAGGATTGAAACAAACAGTGGGTTCCATTTACCAAACGTATACGATCCCTTTAAGCACTCCAGCTGCGAGTAAGGATAATTAACCGAGTTCCGATAGTCCGAGTTCAGTTTATTTTCAATGAGATCCGTGTTTTATCACTATAATAAATGAATGAGTGTATCTGCCTACATGTCAATATTACAGTGATCGAGACACAGTGAAACAAAACAGAGGCCCCGACATTGATCCCTGTGGTATGCCAGATGTTATTGGGTTGAATCAAGACAAATTGGATTTAGAACAGACTTAAATGTGATAGATGGTGAATTTGATATTTAAAAAATAAATAACCGGATAAACCTATATTTGTCTAGGCTGAATTTAACCCTTTCTTTCTCACTGATGCCAAATGGCAACACAATTTCCTCATGGAAGTCCAGTTGTTGAGAAACAAAGGGTTAAATTGACGTGTTTATTGGTCATATTTATAAAATATCAAATTTATGATCCGGCAGGAGAACCGAAAGTTCGACAAGCTTCTTCGGGCCAGCGCGTTTTACCTGACCGACGTCCTGCCCAAGGATACCTGGGTGGCGTTGGTACAGTTCAATGCCACAGCTTCCATTCTGGCACCACTCACCAAAATAAGGTAGGAACAAATTTGATGTAGTTTAAGACTGAAACATAAACAGATTTCCCGCCCTAAAATGACATTAACCCTTTAAACTGAGGCCTGTTTTCGATGATTTTGTGCGTGTTGCTAGTTTGTATATACAAATATCATTTACAGTGTACAAATCCCAGGAGCTTTTAAGGGACTTATAAGTCAGATGTAGCGCGGGGCTGAGTGTAAAGGGTTAACGAACTCGGGCATTCTCTCTCATATTGTATTGACTTTATTTAAACAATTCGTCACCAACACCACGAAGTAGCACTCATGTACACACAGCGAATAGTTTTGATTTGAAGATACACGCGTTTGAATGTTTTCAAGGTTTTTATCCCGCAAATAAAATGTGAATTGAAAACCTGTTTGGGATTTATATAAAGTACTACATTAAAACGTCGTGAATGTGTTACTTATGTTTCCATGGGTTAATTAATTACGAATTAATTAAAGATTTAAGAAGAGTGTTACTTCGTGAAAACGAAATCTGCAGGAAATTCGTACAGTGCGCGTACACAAAGATATCAGTGCTACTTCGTGAAAACGAAAACTGCAGGAAAACCGTACGGTGCGCGCACATACAACTCAGTGCTACTTCGTGGAAACGAAATCTTTGAATGCAACGTCGTTTTTAATAATGACCGTGAAGCGCGCGTACAATTCATGTACACTGTAAAATATCCGTGTATGTGTACATGTTAATGTACCCCTGGGGACGAGAGTAGAGAGTTACTTCGTGGAACTACACAGACATGCAAAGTGCTCAGAATCGTTTTCACGAAGTAACACTATAGAGTGTAACTTCGTGAAAACGAACAATCCACCAAACCGCGTTATTTTACTTACACTCATTAACCTAATTACCATAATAATTAACTTTTTAAATTGTAGAATTTAAAATATAATAGTTTTTGTCTTACTAAATTTTTTTAATTTTTTTTTACTGCATGGAAGTATGGTCGAGTGTTACTTCGTGGTGTCGGTGACGAATTTGGAACAGCAGTTTTGGAGAAAATGAGAATTTGTTTTTCCTTTTCCAGTACAAAAAGCATTAGCGACAATGCGAATTACAATACGCTGTCAACATTTTTGTTGTTGTACACGTGTGCGTTTGTCGTTTTACGTTTATATGCCAAATACCTTGAATTCCAAATAGCAATTTGTGTGTGATGTGATTAGATACAAGAGTAGTCGACAGAATTTGGTGGACAAACTACCCATCTCCGCTGACGGCGAATCGAGCATTGGGGCAGGAATCAGGAAAGCACTCGAGGTAAAGTGTCAATAAATGTTAACAGAGTTCTAAGAAAAAACAAGCCTGTTGAGTTTTATGTTCCTATTCAACAAGAGCATTAAACAGTAAAAAAACTAATTTCACAGATGTTATTTCTACTTTTAGTAAGGCAGATTTGTGCTTTATGAAAGAATTGTTTACTTGATGATAAAAGCATGACATTTGGCACACAGTCAAAGTACGTCATGAAGAAGATATTTGGCTATAGGGTAATTCAGATTGGACTTTTGAAAAAATATAGGTAGAATAACATGCATGGCAGCCATTTTGATTTTATTGAAAGGACAAAACTGCGATGGCTCTATAGCCAATTTCCATTCTCATGATATATACATATACATGCCCTTCCCAGGGCCCCCAGGGAGAACAGTTCTTAGATAACTGATGGAGCTACCCTGGTAAAATAAAACGAAATAAATAAATAAATACTACGATTGTGTGCCGATTTTCATGTTTTTATCATTTGAATGAACACGATGAATGAACAATTGTTCACCAATCTGCCTGACTATTTTACAACGTTTAGGTTCTGTCAACTAACGGCGAGTCGCCGCAACAGGGTGTGATCCTCGTGATGAGCGACGGCCTGGAGGACACGCCTCCTTTTTTTCGTGACGTAGTCGATGACGCCACTGCGCGGGGCGTGGTCCTGGACGCCATGGCATACAGCGCCATCATCGACGAGAACTTCCACCTGCCAAACGAGGGCGGTGGAGGATCGTTCTTTTTCCCCTTCGCCGAGAACGGCACCATCGTCCATCGGGAACCCACGGCCATGGAACGAGAAGACGAGGAGTTTCAAGACTCGGAAAAGTTTTTGACGGTAAGACACAAATTGCGAGCAATAGGCCGATCCATAGCCCCTCGCACTTTGATAACACATAGGAAAGGGCATAATGTGATTTTGCATTCCAGTCTTTTGTAGCAAGATGTGATTTCAACAAAAGGTTTTCAAAATCACATCTTAATTCACCAAATTCACATCCTCAGTCCAAATTCACATCCTGGGTTAACTCGTTAGTATGCAAATTCACACCCACTAGATTTTGAATTGTGATTTTAGAAATCTTTTGTTGAAATCACATCCTGCTATTGGCTGTGTCCGCTTTGAATGCAAAATCACATCATGCCCTTTTCTAGTGTAAGCTATTTCGATGTTTTGCTCGCGCCATAATACGCAAACTCGCCTTGACGTCAATGTTTTTAAGGATAAACAAACCTTTCTGTCCAAAGTAACGCACGTCTTATAGACACGCGTTTTTCCATTTTAAGCGTGGGATTTCTTCATATTCTATGATGTGAATGCAACTTTGGCGCTCAGGGGTAACTTTGGCACCCAGAGGTAACTTTGGCACCCAGGGGTAACTTTTGCACCCAGGGGTAACTTTGGTATCAAGGGGTAACTTTGACACCCAGGGTAACTTTTGCACCCAGAGGTAACTTTGACATCTAGGGGTAACTTTGACATCTAGGGGTAACTTTGGCACCTAGGGGTAAATTTGGCACCCAGGGGTAACGTTTGGCACCCAGGGGTAACTTTTGGCACCCAGGGGTAACTTTTGGCACCCAGGGGTAACTTTTGGCACCCAGGGGTAACTTTTGGCACCCAGGGGTAACTTTTGGCACCCAGGGGTAACTTTTGGCACCGAGGGGTAACTTTTGGCACCGAGGGGTAACTTTTGGCACCGAGGGTAACTTTGACATCTAGGGGTAAATTTGCCACCCAGGGGTAACTTTTGGCACCCAGGGGTAACTTTTGGCACCCAGGGGTAACTTTTGGCACCCAGGGGTAACTTTTGGCACCCAGGGGTAACTTTTGGCACCCAGGGGTAACTTTTGGCACCCAGGGGTAACTTTTGGCACCCAGGGGTAACTTTTGGCACCCAGGGGTAAATTTTGGCACCGAGGGGTAACTTTTGGCACCGAGGGGTAACTTTTGGCACCGAGGGTAACTTTGGCATCTAGGGGTAAATTTGCCACCCAGGGATAACTTTGTCATCCTTTTTCAATAATTTTGCTTCTATTTGTATTTTTTTTGGTATTTATGTAAAACAATTTTAAGAAAGAGCAAAACAAATTCGAACTGGATATTTTATGATATTTTATAAATCTTTTAAAAATGCACTCCCAATGTTAATTGCCAAGGTTACGCCCCTGTAATTAGCCAATGGGCGCTAGTTAGCAGTGGTACGTGCGCATGTGTGACGCAATCGCATACGAAACAGGTAGGTGCCCATCTCCATTATATGCAAATGAGCGAGGACGGACACAAAAGAGGTGACAAGACTGGAGACTATTTTTGATTAAATTATATTACATTGGTCCATTGAGTATTCTTCCTATCTGTTGTTTTTTCCCCAGGTCGCCCGGCGAACGGAAGAGCTAAATGGAAACGGCAACGGAACCAACTACATACACATCGACAGTACCGTGGGTATCGATACTATCTTTCGATTCATCTGGGAGATCGGACGGGCGAGGGCGATCGTGCGAACGCCCGAAGGGATGATACTCGACCCCAGCCGACCCGAATACTCAATGGACATGGAGGGTCGACAAGTTGAGATAAAAATCCAAGGAATCGCTCAGGTAGGCATTTATGTAGTATAATAAGAAAGACTCGAAACCAAAATTCAAATGAAAATTAGGACCGCACGACTCTCGCAGCTAAGGTATAACAACACAAAAAACAAACCACACACACAAAACGAATAATGTCAAATGGAAATACAGATGTTTACAGCGTTGTATGCAGCAATTAGGGTTATTAATTATTTAATTTAATTAAGATATTTCTTAATAATTCAGTACTGTTGTAACTTGTTTCGATATTTGCAAAATGTGTATTTAGCCTTTAATTATAAAGCTGAAACTTCTAAACAGGTTAGGTTTTAAACATTCTTCTTTTGATTTTGACAAGCAGATAATCCTGTATATCTTTAAAAGAGGAACAAAATGGAAGATATTTGATTATTTGATAGTCTGGAACGTGGCGATACGGTATCCTGAACATGGACGAGCAGCCCCAAACTATGCGGGTGCATGTGTACTCCAGGCCGTCCCACCCGGCAGTGCCGCCACTACGAGCCACGGCCAACATCAGACGGAATCAGGTAAGCTTTTTATGAAAAACATTAACAATTTACGACTGACAAATTTATGGCGCTTTTTTAAAACGTAATATCCATTTATTATGCACAGTAACTCGGATATCTTGCGACCTTTTTGTTGGGTTTGGTCACAAAATGACCAAAGACTAAATTGGACGGATGTCGCATTGGATCACCTTTCTGGAAACAAAATATCGGTGCTTACTGCAACCTGAAAACTGCCTTTAAAGGGAAAGTAACCAACCAAATAAATGTACACAAGCTTACTTGATGTGAAGATATTAATGGCTCTAAATTCCATGTGAAATTATTTCTCCTGGTATGCTCTTCTTAACAAAAACCACAAAATAACATAAATCCAAAGATGCGTCTTAGAGACGCATTTTTGGAAATTTAATTGGTAGTTGGCTTTAAATCGAAATCTTAGAATAGTATTTCCTCGGAATATAGGCCTATAGCATCCACATAGCTCAAACTTCATTTAGATTTTGATCAAAATGCGCAACTAAAATCTGTTCGAATTGGACACGGCTACGCCGGGGTTAAGACAGCCGCCATACGACCCTATATCTGACCACACTCGGCCAGAGATCGACTGAATTTTACTTACAATTTATTACTCTATCCCTGTTTATCAGGAATGAGACCATATCTGTAGTAGATCGAGATCAGAGCAATTTGGTCTTTACCTCTCATTACCCATTTATACTCCTGGGTGGAGAGGGGCAATTGTATCAAAGTGCCTTGCCCGAACACAAGCACCATGTTCCCGTGTTTGAACTCACACGAGTCGAACAACACCGTAACTATTGAAACACGTGCAGCTAGCGCCCCACACTGGGCATCTTCTCTATAATAATGTCAATAAAAATGTGCATTTCTTATCACCAATAATGAGTTTGAGTGGGGTGAGTGGGAGATGACAACCTTCACGCGGTCCACCCTGTTTCCACTATGCAGCAACAAGTTAAGCTGCTCATCATACGAAAGAAGAAGAGTTTGAGTTTAGTTGACAGAAATTCTGGCTTTTAGGTTAATTTTGCAGAGGTATCGAGGGTGGTCATTTACGGCGAAGTTACGCAGGGTGAACTGCCGGTCATCAGGGCCAAGGTCAAGGCACTTATTAAGCGGCCCGGGGACGTGGAATCCTCGGGATATCTTGCCGTGCACCTGTTGGACCTGGGAACAGGTAAGGCTTTCATCAGAGGTATCGATGACCTGCTCCACGAAAACGGCGTCAAGTCGCGCTATGTTATATTGAGTTATGATTGAAAATAGCCGTTTGGGCATGATACTATTCCCACATATGTTTTCTTTAGAACTACCAAGTATCTTTTGCAAAAGATTAGCAGAACAAATATTAATTTTACTGAGCGTACCCAAGAAGTAAAATGTAGCGAAATTAATTTTTAACTATTCTTAGAAGTTAGATTGATGTGTGTAATGACAGCTGGTTTTGCTCAATATTAGATAATTTGTAAATACCCTACCCAATGAATTATATATCATTTTAAAGCTAAGAATTCAAGGAATCTGGAAATACCAATATCTCAAAATATCAAAAGGTCAACTTTACTTTGATTTCGTGGGAGCAGGTCACATATACACTATCTGCCGGTTTTTGCTGAAATTTGGGAAAATTGATGGGCTAGAGGTTCATATTTATAGAAAATATTGTGATGCTGACCTGTTTTTTAGGTTTTGTGTTCGTAGCTGCTGGAAAAACCAAGAACATTAATGCTGTTTTTGTAGTCTGGTTTCTTGACTTTCTTTAGACGAAACAGAGCAATTTATAGAGTCGGGGGAATTAACATTTTAAGAAACCAGACATATTTGTAGCAGTGTTGCGAATAAAATGTGCTCTTTCAAAATTTAATAAAATTATTGTGGGCAGCGTTTGAAAATAGTAAAGTTTTTTTCCAAACCATTGTCGGCTGGCAATCGTTAGAAATTGATACAGAATTCTACTTTAAAAACCACCACAGCACACCAGGTGCTGTGATTTCACAGGATGCTTGAGACTGTTATTCACTAAACAGAAAAATAAGGTATTTTTTAATAAATATTAAAGTAGTTTTGGTTTTCGGGGTTTGCAAAATGGTGTATACTAACACGTATACGGTTACATTTATAGTTACAATACCATATATCAAATAATTATTTGAATATTTATTTATGATAAATATTTATATGTTATACAGAATTAGGTAAGTTTTGTAACATTCGAGAGAAAAGTTGCATTTTCCGATTTGTCGTGTCAACCTTCTCTGCATACTACTGACTGATCACAAAATAAAGCAATAAACGTATGTTATTATAAATAAGTTAATTGATTCGTTATGGTGTCACATTATTGTAAAAGTGTCACATTTTGGTGCACCATGTTAAATTGTTTATAGTTACTGATTCGCTTGTAGTTCTGGTAAGAGTAGCTAACTTAAAGCCTGTATGGGGTCCAGTCTGTGTGTTGCTTAAATGAACAGCAATGTATAGCGATACATTTAAAAGTACTGAGATGGCCTCACAATAGGTATTGACGCAAGGACACCCGTGTTCTAACTTGGTGGCATAACATATGTACATGTATAACTATCATTGTCGGCAGGTTTTTTTATGGTGTGTTAATTTTCCCCTTAATTTTTACCATATCACGGGGCAGGAGCGGATACCAAAAAGGATGATGGGATATACTCGGCCTACTTCATGGGCTTCACCGGTGATGGCGTTTACATGATCACGTTGGAGGTCGAAAACGAAGCTGTGGGTCAGGCCAAGAAGATAACCTTTCCTCAGACATTAGGGGGAGTAATGCCGCCGAATTGGAGTAAGAATCTCTGCTTTGAGTCGTCACTAGCTGTTACCTAATCAGGCCTCGTCTGAAGTAAAACTTGACTAAGACACAAGTAAGGGTGGGTTTTCACGGGGCACGCGAACGATTCGCGAAGGATGCAAATGCCGAAAAAAAGTCCTACATTCGTAATTTAGGCTTCAAAAGTTCGCCAAACATGCGCGGGGGTTTGGAAGCGCCGTCAATTGTTCGCAGGGATCGTTTATTGTTCGGCCGGAGTTTCAAAAAAGTTTGAAATTCCTTGCGAACGTTTCCAGCACTCCGGGTCGTGATTTGCTCGTGATTTTCCCTCAAAAATGTCTTCATCAAAAAAAAGCTTCATCATATGCGCACGACCTACTCACGACGTGCGTGATGTTCCGCAAAATCTTCGTGAAACCCCAATCAGACTGCGACAATTAGGAGAATGTCTCGCGCATGTCTCGCGAAAGCAGCGAAGTTCGTCCGATCATTCCTCGAGCTATTCACGAACTGTTCGCGCACTTCTTGAGAACAGATGACTTCCCCAAAGAAGCAAACGCGAGCCTTTCGCAAGATAATCGCGCGACATATGTACGAATGTCGCATGAATGTCGCCCGACGTTCATTATTCGCGAAAAAGTTCGCATGTGTCGTATGTGTCGCGAAATGTCCGCACGAATGTTGCCCGATATTTGTGCAACATTCGTGTTGTTCGCATTTTAGTCGCATGTTCTTCGTGTATGTGGACTGGCCATAGTTCGGCAACGCTACACAGAACATTCGCACATACGTTGTGAGAACTACGCACAAACTGCATTGTCGCGACACATTCGGAGAAAAACTTCTCCGAATGTTGGACTTTTTTCGGCATTCGCATCCTACGCGAATCGTTCGCGTGCCCCGTGAAATCCCACCCTAAACGCACGCACCTAGCCGTCTAAACTGGCTTCTGTACGTGACTTAATTTCACAGGCCCATGTGCTATATTTGCCGGTGTCTTATGAAAATCAGACTCCTGCGAATCCAAATCCACGTGGTGTGAAGTTGCATTTTACCGTCTAAACCCAGGATGTGAATTTGGGAAAGCATGCGAATTTGAGGCATTTGGATGTGATTTGAGAAATCTTTTGTTGAAATCACATCCTGCTATGGACCGTGTCCGCTTTGAATGCAAAATCACATAATGCAAATTCCTAGTGTGACAATTCCCAAAACGTTTTAATGTAAATCCTCTTTAGAAATATAAATGCTGTACATAAAACCAAACCAACGTCACTGTATCTTTTCTGTTCGTCAGATAACACCCAGGAGCCGGTCTTGGTGGACGTAGACCCTTTCATGCGAGCTACTCAAGCCGTCGAATTCACCGTGGTCTCGGCACCAGATGCCGATGAGATGAACGAGAGGGACATGTTCCCACCGGCCCGGGTGGCAGATCTAAGGATAGCAGTCGTTTCCAGGTATGAGGGTAGGCTGACGCTTCGATGGACGGCACCGGGAGATGACTACGATGTCGGCACAGGTATTTTTATTTTTTTCATTGGATACAACAGAGTATTCACAATGCAGGGCGCCATCGAGAGTAGTAGGTCATAGCGCATACACTCTAAAAACTTCAACGTCGGATTGCCCCTAAAATTGAGTCTATATTTTCTCTACCCTTTCCGGCAAAAAAATGACACCAATATAAGTTACAATGACATCGAGAAAACCATTCTTCCTCAGAAAAGTGTCACTTTTGACTCAGAAATTAGTGGCAAATACAGATCTACGCCGTGTCCGAACGTCCGAAACGGGCCTCCAGAGCTACGGCTACGTATAGCCTACTCATGCGTAGTTGTAACGGGCGAAGACCAAGACAATAGCCACATTAATCGTTTCCTATTCTTCAAGGCTGAGCCAGTTTTACGTATTTTTGGATATAGGCGTAAATTATAATGTGTCACTTTCCTGTTTTTTTTGTATTCGGGTTTATTTTACACGAGACTGTTTATCCGAATGCATTCACCTCCAAAATCAGTCTGTCCACAATTTTTGTTTATGGCTTAGTGGGAGGCTTCGGCATACCTTTACTTCAAAAGAAATTCCGTATTATTTACGATAGAAAGTCGTGCAGCGAGATGCCAGGATTACACCGTATTTTTACACACGGTCAGACCGTAGTTGTATTTACCGATAAACCGTATTTGTTTACGGTGAAAAGTCTGTAAAGTGGCAGGATTTACAGACTTTCCACGAATTAAGGAAAATACGGGTTAGGGCCTTTCAATAAATACAACTACGCTCCGACCGTTATGCTACAGTCACACGGCCATGTTACGGACCTGCGGATGCCTGCGTATATTTGGATAATGAAAATGCGTAATTTTTAACCCCAATACGGAAATTTGAGCAAAAGTTACCTATATTCTGCGGACGATACGGATTAGTTACGAATGTTACGTATGAATTACGGATGTTACGGGTAAAACCTGCGGATGAACCCATCCGCTGCCAACCCGCTGGCACATGTTACTGACGACTTACGGATGACTTACGGATTTTACGGATGACTTACGGACGATACGGATGACTTACGGACGATACGGATAAGTTACGCTCGTGTCTGCGCATGTCGGCTTCCTCTGGCGTCCGCACCATCCGCAAATAAACCCACGTGGATCGGAGCTTGCTTCAGTCGCATTTCATCAAGTCTGAGATCTAGTTCCAGTTATTCAACAGTTTCTTCTCCATCTGTTTAATGTTTACGTACCCCTATGTATCCGCAGGCAACTGCACACCCGACAAAGTGTGCGGATCAGTTACGTATCTAACGTATCCTGCGGATGAGTTTACGTATCTTACGTATGAGTTACGGATGCTTACGTATATTTCATCCGCAGCAAAATTTTGAGATTTTCAAAATTCCGCTGCGGATCTGCGTATGTCTGCGGATCCTGCGGATTGAATTACGGATGGATACGGATGCTTACGGATGATACGGATCCTTGCGGATGCTTACGGACTTTTATCCGTAAGCATCCGCAGCTACCGTAAGTGGCCGTGTGACTGTACCATTAGGTCGAATACGGTCCGACGACCGTACAGTACGGTCGAATCTTGTCATCTCACTGCACGACTTTCGTCCGTAAATGTTTACCGTACATGTATTTTTATTAACAGTGTTTCTATTAGGAGGTATAACTCTATAAGGCAGAACCTGACCAATCGTTGTCTCGATTGTTTTATGTGTTGATTTTATTAGCCGCCACGTACGACCTGAGATGCAGCCACGTCTTCGAGGAAATCTCGTCTGACTTCAGCAATGCTAGAGTGGTCAACACTAGCGACATCGTATCCGGTGACCTATCAGCTCCGCAGAGAAGCGGATCCAAAGAAACCCTGATGGTGAGAATTCCCACCATGCACTCGGTGGTCCCCGATGACCTGATGTTGTTTCTGGCGTTCCGTATTCGGGCGATCGACGATTCAGGACAGACCGGAGAGACGTCTAACATCGCCACAGCGGTGGTCGACTACGGTGCCAGTCCGACGACCACCAACCCGATGCCCCAATCCACTACCCCACCGCCTTCATCCACGACTCTGCTATCTACTGTAGCCATAGATGCTATCACCGCAATGCCTGGTCACCCCTTGTTGATCCTCGGCAGAAGCATGGCCATCGTGTTGGGTGTCTCCGTCTCCCTCGTGGTTTTTTCCACTGTGGTGTTGATCATTGCCTGCAGGACCAAGAGGCGAAACGAGAGGGACGACAACGGGACGGTTGTGTCCTACACCAAGGCTCGGTCGAGTCGGAGGGTTAGCGACGCATGGGTGCTGGAAGAGGTCTGAGTATTTGGGGCTGATAAACCATAACCAAAGAGTGCCTAGCGAGTTTTGGGGATATTTAATTACGAGGGAACAAATCACAAATAGAAAAACCTACGGAATGCTCAGTACCATTAGCATACACTGTAAACAAATAACGGTCGAAACGTCTGTAAATTTTACTACTTTACAGAATTTTCACCGTAAAAAACTACCGGTAGTGTTTAACGGTAATACAGTCAAATCCTAACATCTCGCTGCACCATTTTCGTCCTTAATATTTACGGACATTTTTTTTATAGTGTGATTACGTATAGAATTTCTATTTTCAATAGCTTTAATCATCATATTGCATATTAATATACACATTATGTAAGATCACAACTTAGCAGTTTAAATTAAACTCATAACATAATATAGCCTATCTATTTAGTTTGCTCCATTTTATTTTTGTACCGGCAACACAACGTTTTGCTATCATGACTAGTTCAGTGGTGCACATTGTGTTAATATAATAACAAATGCTGTTTCATGTTTTTAAAAATAAAACTTAAAATAATTTGCAAATTTACTCAAACCAAAACAAGAGGAATTTTACTTGAACAGAATTTATAATCAAATACTGTCTCGACTTTGACATGCATGGGTGAACGAAGGCAAGATTTGAATTGTATTATTAAAAAGATTAAATTAGTTCTTAACAGTGAGAATACTATTTGATACACCGTAACAAGGTGTTTTAACACAAGCTAATAGCACTTTTTATTTATACGTGTTTACTACGCTAGCATAAACTGAGTATATAGCATTATATATTTTGAGCTGAAACACAATTTCCGTTGTGTGCCGACGACCGAGGGGTGTGTTCCAAGGCTATATACTTTGTCCGTGACGCGACTGAATCGTACACGAAACAGCCGTTGTACAAAGGGGTTTGTTTAAAGGCTTCCATGACATTAGCAGGCGATTTCACGAAACGTTATAGCCTAGATGCAAGGCTGTGCTGTATCTGCAACGTACATGTACATGTAATCAGTGTGGGCTGCATTGTACATGTACATACATACTGTACATTACCGTACGGTGCTGTCCGGTCACGTAGTCTCAACGTCTCCACAGCCTTGACGCGTTGGTATTTCGGGTTTTAACATAACAACAAAACCCGTAAATATACTAACGCGTCATGGCTGTGTGTAGCTGTCTAGACTTTACATAATAGCAGTCCGGTGTAATTACAAATATGGCATCTCATAATTTATTCATGACGATGTAATTCATCCAATCAGCGCGCTTGGCAATGACACCACGCGTGTGCTAGAGATTACTCCAGTAATGCAGTGCGTGCACAAACAACCGCACGCGACCTCTGGTCATTTTTGCGATCACAGATTGGTGGTGTGGTACCATGTGACGGGATTTCATGAATATGTAATAGGATGCCATATTTGGAATTACACCAGACTGATAGGTGGCGAGGCAGCCCCGTACAGTACAAATGTACAATGTACAGTATATATGTATGTACAGGGTGTCTCAAAACAAATTACAACGCACCTTTAGATGATTGTAACTTCCTAAATAAGTGTCGGAATAAAACAATTCAAACGAAAAAATAAAGTCAAATTAGTTAGCTATCATTTTAAGAAATTACGGAGAAATGAGCGATTACGTAACAGTAGTCGAAGAACACTTCCGTCCAAGTATTACACCGATTTTTCTTTGTGCAGGTGGTTACTTACTCTTTCCCTTTTCAATTAGCCAGCACTGTTTAATACTTTGATAAATGCATTTCTTCATATCATTAGAGTACTGAGTAATAATCGATCGTGACATCCATAACAACCACAAAACGAAACATTAAAACTCATTGTAGGAAGAGGGATTACGAATTATAAAGTCTCTTGTGAAAGCGAATAAGATGGTTTAATTTTGATTTCAAATGTGATAACAAATTTATTTATTGCGCAAATTGGCGATAGCAAACTTCAACCTTTATCAAGTTTTAAATGTGAAAAATTATCTCGATAACTTTTATGTGCAATTTTATGTTGAACTTGGTTAATACTTATTATTATTTAGATTACAAAAAAGAAGAGAACCAGAAAAAGTAATAAATATTATCTTTGAAAAAAGTATTGATTAATTTCTTGTTTGTGCTGTCTAAATCACTCAATATGAGCAAACTTGGATGAAAGTGTTCTTTGACTACTTTTACGTAATAGCTCATTTCTCCGTGATTACTAAACCCAATCAAGCACGGTTTTCTTTACATTATAGCCAACTAATTTAACTTTAGTTATTGTTAGATTCCAACATATTCATATATTGGTATATGAAGCAAGGATAAGACGGGAAGACCCCCCCCTTGTGGTGGTCATTGTACTGGCGGAATGTAGTGGTTTCTCATAAATTCTTTTTAGGTTTTTAGGAGGGGAAGGAGGTTGTTAGGTATTAATAGTCTAGACAGTGTATAGGTATGGGGGACTCAGGGGGGAGAGCGTCGGTCCCATATCTTGCTGGGTATACAGAATCTTGCAAGCTGCTTTGCGCCACAATTTCTTGCGTGAGCTTCGCCACATTTTTGCGGCGCAATTTTCGTTTACGACAGTTTCACCATGGAGGAATGGTTTCACGAAAGTTTGACAGTGCGTAAGTCCGCGGCCAATGCCTGTACATTCGTCGCCGTGGGAACAATTTCAATGAACATTTATTGGGGTTAAAATTCAAACTTAGGCAACTTTGTTTCTGGTGCTTAGTTGGTGTGGTTTCCTTACCAGGCGCCTATAGCTTTGAGCAAACTCGCCAGTGTTAGTGTCGCATTTATTTCTCAAGTCATTTCATATAGTTTTATTACACCGCGCACAGTGCAATTTACATAAGTACAAGGACATTTAACAATTGCACAAAAAAAGGGTCTAACGTTAATTTCTGTTTGGTGTCCGGAAAAATTCCGGTTATTTCTTTTTTCTAATTTTAAAGTTAATTGTAGTTTGTTTTTGTTTGCCTAAAAAAAATTACATTTGGATATGTTATTAACCACAGTGCACTATTTCTTGTTATCGAAATACTCAGAAAAAAATAATGGAAGTACAAGTAATTTCTATATTATTAAATATGTCTATATTAATAAATATATTATTATTTCTCATGAAAAGACATCATTTTCCCCAAATTTGTATCTGTTAATAATTGTACCGGTATCTGTTGATCCATGTCTGCCGGGCAAATATTTTTTTCCCAAAGCTAACTGGCAAATTTCATGAATTATTCAGTAGTTGCATTGATCACTGTACAACACTTAGGTTCTAGGTCTCTTTTTCCCCTTAAATTAAAAATACTCCAAAGATATCAATTTGACTAGAAAAAACGAGGTGACCTACAGCATGCAGGATTCGAACCAGGGATCTTTGATCCTAGCCCATCCCACTATCCACTACACTACATATAGCAGCTCGACAAGAGCTGTTCTTTAAAGTGATTTAATGTAACTACTTAACTAATAACAACAATGCTGTGACGTCATGTTTTATTCCGATGAATAAACATAACTTCTCATCCAAACTACTGAATAATTCATGAAATTTTGCAAACCTGTTTGGGAAAAAAAAATTCGCGGCCGGGCATCCATGCTAACCTTAAACCACACCCTCTCACATTGCATGCACCCCTCACATCTCACACCCCCAATCCCACTCCAGATCAAACCTATCCACACTTATTTCGTATTTCAGTTTCATATTCCGTATTATACACTAAAAACAACTCAGGATATCAAAAAGCACTTCTTCACACGCTACAAAACCCTAGTATGATCTGGTAAATCAGCCTGTAGGAAAATAAACGCAATGCATTATATGGTTTTATTATTTTCGTTCGCGTTTGGGAAATTCATCAAATCGCGTAATAAGATACTTTTCTGTAGACTTGTTTTTACCCTGCTCTATATTCTGTCGAAACTATAGCATAAAAACTTCGTTTCTTGGGCTGTGCCTCTATAGCTCCGTGCATGTTGGATATTGCCTGCCCTGTTCCCTGTAGACGAGGAATGAATATATCTATTTCCAGACTTGCTAAGATTCCATTTATTCCTACACAGGTTAATAAGTATTAAGACAAAACACGTGTCTTGGCAAAGTAAAATGAAATATCAAAACACGCTTTCAAATGTGTTCTAGACGCATTACAATGCAGTATGCGTGTCTGAATGGCAGGAAACGGAAACTCCCCACTACAATTTTAAATGTACTTGAATCGGAGACATTTTATTGAACATTTTATACAAGGATTGAGATTGAAAAATATATATATAAACAAAAATTAAAAGTTGTTATCATCTTGTTATTGTTCCAGTTTCTGTGGTCGTTCGTTTTATCGCGCAGTTTAGTAACGCATATTATAAATCATTTATTTTCCCTTACACCGTCAGTAACCGATAATCGATATTTCTTTTATATACAAAGCCTCTTTGTAATAGTTATTGTACACCACACTTTTGTTGTGATGGGAAAACGTTTCTGTGTTACTCAGCTGTCAACGACCCGCTGATAGTTATCAAAATATTTTCTTCTGTTTATTAGATTAAGGTTAAAGCAAGATTTATGAACAGTGTTAAAATAAAAAATACAACTAGTTGTACAAAATTGTTTTCTTTTCAAATGCCTCATATCGGACAGTTTTTTAATTTTTTATTGTAGGACAATCAGATACCAAACAATTAATGAAAGGCGCTATCGCATCGTTTGACTTTTGTTTCGTTCGGCTTTAGAAAGTTATTGAAATTGGAACTTGTTTTGCAAGTAATTTTTAACAAGGCTTGAGAGACAAAAGATCATTCATTCTGCTCTAAATTCTGATTAAAACAACGACAGAAAACTGTATAAATACCAGTCTGAAACGGGAGACAAATCACCGACTTAGAAGCTCACCTAGTGGTATAGGCATTAACTGGCCGGCTATTATCAACAGTATTCTCCCGTCGATATCCTGAACTCATCAATACTTCACCATGAAGCTCTTTGTGGTTCTCCTAGCGACAGCGGTTGCCCTAGCGAGTAAGTCTGATGAGTATCTTCCGGGTTTTACGAGACTTTATATTGCCTCTTTTATATGGATTGCCAATGTTTTTATACATTTTATTTATATTCGTTTTCCTATACAGACTGCGCAGCAGTGGGTGAAGTTTCCAACTTGTATCAATTTCGAAAATTCATTTCTTGCCTGGGAGATATTGGGTTCTTCGCTACGTTGGATTACGTCAGCTACGCCTGTTACTGTGGCTTAGGAGGCGAAGGAAAAGCGTTGGATCCCACCGACAGGTAAGACAAAAATAGGGTTTGGGGATTCCCCCCAAAAATTGTCATTACATGTATATGTATATTACAATTAATAATTAAATTGATTCTAGCAAGTCGTAACCCGAGTTGATTTGTATAGGTGCACCTGAGTGGCAGTTTTTTCATGGTGGCACTTAATGAAAACTCATATTGCAATTGTTTGTGTGCAATTCAGGGGAGGCATGTTCCTCCCGTGTAGTTACGCCAATGTGAACTGTCCAGACAGCTCTCTAATACATTCAGATTTATATGCGAGCAGTGGTTATAGCAGGTATCTCTTCGTTCCAGAATGCGACTAATTAATGTATCTTAATCTGCATATACAGATGCAGCTTCTTAGCTTAGATTTACACGAGTAATTATTTCATGTATTTAAAGGGTTTTGTTTTCTTTTTCGATTTTCTTTTGATTCTAGTTGTTGTGTACGACACGACAACTGTTACGAGAGATCTGTAAATGAGGCGGGCTGCAGTTCGTTTAATACGTACACCACTATATACGACTACGAAAAAACCACCGACCAATCCGGGAATTGTGCAATCAAATGCAGTAAGTCATTCAAGACATTTTTGTTCTAGAGAACATACGAGGCATACGATATTATGTACATCATATAAAATAGGTTTACCCGGCTATTTTAAAACATTTTTTTCATTCAAATTTACATTCAATTTTGTCAGAGAAATATTTTGTATACTCTTTTACCAAACCAATTTAGGCATTTACCATTTAATTTCAAATTGTGGTCACTCTATTTAAACATTGTTTAACTGACCTGTCCGAAGTTTTACAATCATGAAAGCCGAGAAAAGCACGGAAAACAGCGTTTGTTTTCGACCGGCGTCAAGCAGTTATTCTTATGTTATCTTAGTTTGTTCGCAATCGCCGTCTGGCGATCGCGAATTTGTCTTTATAAAATTCAATTTTTCAGAATAATTACAGGATATATAGCGCAATCCCTTTGCCTACAATCGTTATTTTTTTCTCGATATCGGCAAATCATGTTTCTGCCTGCTGTCATTTATAATAAATGTGTTGGTGATTTCAAAGGATCCGTCGATCTAATTTCCTAAAAATAAAGAGAGCAGAGTGGTACTGGCTAAATCCTGTTGGGTGATCGACAATTTGCACTTGGGGTTTCACTGTGTTCCTAAAAGTTGTAATATCCTCCGAGCTGAAACTTCAACGGCATGGGCTTTGAACATTCTTCTTTGGAATTTAATTTGTGTTTTTATTGGAAAGGTATCATTATACATGTATAAGCTTTTAAGTAGTCAAATGTAATGTCGAGCCTCCCTGCACACAAATTGCCCTGATAACAGACTTGTTGCCCGTGTGAATTTTGTTTTATTTCGTTTGCTGTGTTCACTATTGCCAGCACTATTTAAAAAAGACAAATTTGACTTAATTTTAAAGATTTCACAGAATTAATACTTGGGCAGGTTATCACTGCGGAGGGTGAATATAACGTAGTTTTAAACCATTGTCTCCTTCTTTCTATTTTTCAATTTATAGAGAAAGAGTCCGACTATTCTTTGAAGACCGATGCCAAATGCAAGGCCTTCATATGTGAATGTGACCGCGTGGGGGCGCAGTGCTTCGCTGACGAGCGGGGCTCGTTCAACAGCAACTACATCAGCTATGACAAGGACAGCTGCTAAATGCTGAGGCATAGGTCTAATCCTAAGGTTGGACCACAGAAAGCAATTCAATTAAAGTTACATTTCATCCATAAGCTTAGTTATCACTAAAACTTGTTAAAGGATTCATGTATATTCATTATATCGATTCCTCTGAATAGATAACCACCGTGACATCAAACCCCTAAAGTTCTAGTGTTGTTTTTAGGCTAAAGAACATGTTAAACTGAAGCTTTTGCCTTAAGTAATATCATAACTGTTTATACAAATCTGAAAATTTACATTAGAATAAGGAAATGAAAACGTACAATGTTAATAATTATGAAGATTATAAAAAAAGTAAAATAGATCAAAGTACAATTTATGGATTAAATTAAGGAACAAAGCCATTTCTCTGCACCACTTTTTCATTTTGGCCTGATATGTAGGCTGAAGTTTGCATATCTTCGTAAACACAACAAATTCCTCAGACGGAAAGCAAAAGACGAGTAGACTTTCTTATCAATCAATGTCGAGCATTGATTGTCATTGTCCGTGCAAGAAACTAATTATCTCGAATTTAATGAGATACAATCGTTCAAATTTTCGCCTCTGTTATTGAAACAAACGTGTACATGTATTTCCGCCCAATCCAATGGAGTAACTCGTTAAAATTACACAGAATCAATACTATTCGACTTTTAAACTTATCACGATGTGGAAAATAAAAGAGTAGACAATAGTAACCGCATTGCCAGTGTTATTTTTAATGTGTCGAGAGCATGAATTTGGACATTTTCTCCAAGGGGACAATTATAGAGTCCACAATAAATCTTGGGTAAACTTTTGATTTTTTTGTATACCCAATTCTGTGATAGAAAGACAATTATGGGGGTAGACTAATCGTCATGGTTATAATAGAAGGGTGTTTTGTTTTTGAAGAAATTCAAATTGTACATAATTATTTTGTACAACTGCCTGGCGTGTACAATAAAATATATACCCGCCAAACAGTACGTGAAATGTACTAAAAATAATATTTGAAGAGGAAATTATTCAACGGTAAAATGAAATGTTTTTTATCTTAATGTGTAATTTACCGTTTACAATTAAACAACTTTTTAAACTGTTTTCCCCATTTCAACAACCTCTCCTGATGGAAGAGTGTCATGAAACGATCTACCAAAAAGAAATGACATTGTGTTGGATTAAAACTGGTGGGCGTGCAAGTATTTCGAGGACGACCATCACCTTTTCAATAAATGTACCCAAGGACAAGAGCTTTGGTTAAAACAGCTTGGATTTAGTAAATGGACTGAACACATTATTATGTTAGAATGCCGGGCTACTGACGACGTGCGCTGTGTATCGGCGCATTTGGTTTATCTTCTATCTTTTTTTCAGCTTCATTTTTTCCACACTTGATAAACTATGCATGGGGTGATTATGTTATTTTTTGCTTTCGGCAATAGCTTGGCTTCCAATATGGATCGCGGTCTGTGACTGAAGGTTCATTTTATGCCCTCAATGTGAATTGGTATATTGGTCAAGAAATATTTAGTTAATCTAATAATAAGACTGCGTGTTTAGACTACACGCTTAGAGAAACCAACATTGTTCATCAAAGACCAAGCAGCATTATCGATCACCACAGTTATCATCATTTGGCATCAGAATGGTTATTCTTCTCATGACGACACTGGGGCTTGTGCAACTGCGAAAATAACTGGAATTGTATTTGTTGTATTTTTATTATAATTATTGTATTATACGTGTCATCGTTAGTGAAATCATTAGTGACAAAACTATTGTCGTCCTTTGTTGCCTTTGTTTTAAGACAAGTAGTTTGCCGTAACACAACGGTAATACTTTTTAGTGAGATATGTGGTTCTGAAAAGAACTAGAGATAACTCAACGTTTCACCCTGTATGCTCATCCCGTCGTCAGGATACTGGAGAAAAGGTAGGAGAAGGGGAGGCGGGGGCTGCAACCTTCTTCCCCTTCAGTAAAAAAAATACCAAAATGAGGCAACATTATTTATTCTTAAATTGCCTTAATACAGACCGAAACAATGTAAATTTCAATACCTTAACTGATATCACCGATCACCACACAGTCCAGAAACAGTTCCAATTAACATAATTTACAATTCCTCTGAATCCTTATTTAAAATCACGCTATACCAATCAACAACTAGTCCGATAATCTCCAATATTTTAAACATGACCGTGCTATGACCTTTCACCGCTGACTCTAAATAGAATTGTCTACGCAACGACCCACCAATGTGAAAACGACTTTAAAGGTCAGCTGAGGCTATTAGCATATTGACACCATCCCAAAAACCTCACACAGATGGTTGGAACAAGACTGTTCAATCGTCTTCAGTTGATTTGCATAAATAGTGGCCGCCTGAGGTCGCTGTTCGCGCTGTATTTTTAAACAGCTGACTGCAGCGCGCGGCGTGGATTTCGGACGGATAACGACGAACGCCGTGCACAAGGCTACTATAAACGCTACATCTCTTTCAGTACCAAGGCATATTTTGTCACTATGCTTAGGTTACCACAGTAATATACATGATATTACCAGTTAGTGACCAAGCACTTTTTGCCAAGTTTTAGTGTATAGCGCCCTCGTAAGGCAAAGCATTGAAAGACCACTCTTATTTGAAGTGGTGTTGAATCATAATGGATTGACAGTACCCACAAAGCAATGACTATTAGATTAATTATTATTGGCCTGTGAGAAGTTTTTTTGGAAGGGGTGGAAAGAATTCCATATCTCACCCTCACTTTTTTGCCCTTAATATGACTTGACAACTACCAAAGAAGTGTAAATCTGATAAAAAAAACCCACTAAATTAGGAGTGAGAAAATGTCAAGTGTTTTTTTGAAAATACTTAGATTTTCCCAATACTTAGATTTTATTCAAAATGAAGGAAATCAGGACTATGAAGGTAATTGCACAAACATACAACATGGGTACACTATTGGCGGCTATGTAACCCCCCCCCCCCCAACTCAATGTTGGGTTGGCGGTGTGTGCACCATCACTCCAACATTGAAATAGGGGGGGGGGGGGGGGGGGGGGTGGGGGACCGCAATAAAACTTGCTCAGGTGAATGCTTAATACAGACTATGAAACTTCTCAAAGCATGGTAGTACACACATTGGTTTGTCACACTGTTTACAAATCATGCGAGTTTGTTTCCGCTTGGCTCTGGTACTGCAAACGACACAGTTGCGCTTTTTGCCGGCAGAAATTCTTCCATGATAGTGATGAGTCGGAAAGCGGCTGGAACCACGTGACACTTGACTGGCATGCCGAGCTGGGTTGTGCCTTCAAGTGGAAATAAGCTCTTCTATCACCTTGACCCTGAAATCCAAAGTGGTCAAGTGCTGATTTGTAGGGATGCTGTTGTATACAATGGTAGCATTCACCAAGCAGATGTCAAGAATGGCTACGGAAACTCTTTCCCACCATTAATTTTATCGATTTGTGAGGGTGCGAGTAGTACTGACACATTTGTGCTGCGAGATCACTTCCTCCCATGTATTTATTATAATCATTAACGACAGAAGTTGTTTTGATCGTAGGAAGTCCACTCAAACTGTTTATGCTCCGAATGTTTTTCGTGTCGATTTGGCAGTTTCCAACATTTGTGAGAAGAGTTACACGCTTGGCATCCTGCCAAACGACGCACAGTTGGCCGGCTTTGGTGTAAAACTGGGAGTCAGCACCTCTTATCATGTGTAACTTTTTTGGGTTTGCACAATCTGGAATCTCCAGTGTGGTGTAGCGTGCAGTTCTACAAGCTCCAAACTCTAACTGTGACAACTTGCAGATGAGAGCTGGGCTGGCGGTATACCAATTGTCCATGAAAATGAAATGTCCCTTATGTTCGAGTCCTGTAATTAGGTCGAGGACTACATGCCCAGCAGATGTAATATTAGGTGGGTGGTGTGTTGAAGCATAGCCAACGGAGGGTCGACTAGATTCCTTTGATGTGGGCTGAGAGCCGGTGAACACCTTCCAAGCACATGTATAACCGGTTTCTGACTCGTTCAATGAAAAACATTTCAATCTCCATTTGGCGGACTTTCGTGGCATGAAACCAAGTCGGCCTTTGAACTTGATCATTGTCTCATCTGGTGAGAGGTTTCGGCCTGGCTTGTAAATGCAAGGAAAGGATGGCAGTACAATGTCGAGCAGCGGGCGGACCTTGGAAAGTTTGTCAGGGGGAGCATTACCTGGTTAAGCTCTGTGGAAAAATCGAAGAATCGCAGTGAATCGATTGCGAGACATGGTCGCCGAATACAGGGGACTTCGCAGAACTTCGGACCTGGACCAGTGCATGCTGTAGCGAGGCCTTTTGTTAATACCCATGCGCAGAAGCAAGGCCACGAATGCCATAATTTCAGGAACAGTAGTTGGATTCCAGGCAGGCTGTTGATTGGCCACATCTGCACACATTGTCTGGTCAGCATAACGATTGGTCTCATCCACCATCAAATCCTACACTGCTTGGCAGAAGAAGAGCTGAAAGATTTGCATGGTCGACAGGTGACTGAATCTCCCGTACAGCCAGTCTCTTCACTGAATTTCATCGGTGGGCTCTTGCTATAAGAGGTGATTGCTTTATTTTATCTACACCTGAAATAGGAACATTCAGAAATGTTAATGGGACACTATTCATTTCACGGCACATTTTCTTTTAAGGGTAGTATACAAAATAAGCTTCTTTTTTTTTTGGGAGGGGGGAGGGGGGGGGGGGGGGGGGGGTCAGGTAAAACGGATTTACCCGGGGTTTAGTATTTTTTGGGACGCCGTTTGGCCAACCATCTTTGGAAATTGCTAAACAATATCAGTTTTGTTAAAACAGAACAGCATACCAGGTGCCCTGATTTCACAGGATGCTCGAGACCATTCGTGACTGTCAAATATGGTCATTCATTAAATGAAGTAGGCCCTAGTTATTTTCTTGTTTTGTTGTTGTTGTTTTTTTGTTTTTTGTTTTTTAATAAAAAAATATTTTTTGGGGGGGTTGGTGGTCGCAAATGTTGTATTACCTTTTATGAAAAAATTGTCCTTACAATGCTGTTGTGGATGCTCGTATCTAGTGTTCCCACTAAAATAAGTCTATTTTAATAAAATAAAATTTCATAAAATAAAATCTCTTTTTTAAAGATTATTATATAAAAATAGATACAAATTTACAATTAATAGAAAGTTAAGAACAAAACAAAAACCTTTTTATTTTATTTTCTTCAAATCAATAAAAAATCAATAAATCAATAATACATCAATAACAAATCAATAACAAATCAATATTTCTAATTGGATTCCATCGGATTATGCAATGCAAACTGAAACGTTCAGTGCTTTTGATGATTTTCCCTGCAAAAGGTAATCAAAAATCAAAGGTTACATTACAAGTAGCCTATGATCGTCGGATGCGAAACATTTCGAGAATAGCCAAGTTAAACGTTTTTTTTTAGTAATCTTTCGACCCTATCTGTAATTTGGCTTCCCCGACAAAGTTGAAGAGCCTTGTCTTGCCTCTTCATCACTTTCGTCAGATGTTGCTACATAAGATTCATCATCGGACATATCTGAACCGCTATCTGCGAAGATTCCCTCCAAAATATTGGAAGCGTTTTCGGCCATGATGGCAGCTAAGCGGCGTGGGACAAACTGCTAGCGATCGCATGCATGCACGCGCGCGTCCTTTTGAACTAGTTTGAAACCAATAGCAATAATAAACCACACATCTGCCAAAAGTGAGGGCGCTGTTGACATTTCAGTTGCAGGCAATATTGGCTTGTGCCAACAAAGAACGCTGGTCACGTAACGATTATAATGGGGAACATACAGGCTCTTTGGTTGCAAACGTCCATGCAACTTTGAGCCCAGGTGGCGCGCTCGGTACTGATAGGGTTACCGGCAATGAACCCACTGAGTATGCACTGAGTAACGGAACCACACCACCTGAATTACAATGTATCTGCGTCGAACCACAACTAAATCACTGAAAGTGAAATAAAAAACTACGGCCCACAATAACAACACTATGTCAATTGAAATTGTGCCCACAAACATGTATTACTATAAGTTTTCCCGGACGATCAATGTGCACATTTATTCGTACAAGGAGTGTCATCTCTTCGGCAAATGATCTCTTCTCTGGGGATGATTTCTATTACTTCCTTCGGTGTTGGATCTCTTTGCCAGAAAAACTTGGGTCCTAAGAACCAACAGGTGCCTTTTAGTTGGTTGACGGGGACAGACCTTGAGGCAAAATCGGCGGGGTTTTCATCTGTTGACACGTGGTGCCATTGGCTGGGTTGTGACGCCTTGTGTATGTTGTAGACTCTGTTCGCTACATATACGTGAAACTGTTTTGACTCGGTCGCTATGTACCTAATCACAACCTTGCTGTATGTGTAGTACGTAATGTTGCCAATGGCTATCCTCTCCCTCAGTTCAGGGGTTGCCGTTTGAACAATGGCGCCCTCAAGAAATGGCTCTGCAATGTACGTATAATAGTGTAAAATGTGAATGGCGCCCTAGAGGGGAAGGTAGGGACAAAAACACTCCCCGCCTAAAAATTACCAAGGGATTTTTAAACTAAAACCATGGAGCTCAGTAAGTGAGTTTGTCTACTCAGCAGAAGGTGCCTTCTCCAAGACTATAAGTTCAGATATGAGTCGCAGATAGGTTCGACGTGTGCCGTTGGAACAGACCATGATGTCGGCCTTGCAGACTTTCCCGTCATCGCTGAGGTAAGTCTTTGTCACGCGTGCGAGTGGCCACTTGTTCCTGGAGAGTTCCTTCTGTCTGAGAAGTACGGCATCTCCTTTGCAGACGTTAGACTCGTTCTGGTTCTATTTTTGCCAGGGCTGGAGACTCTGCAGGTACTTCTTATGCCATCTTGTCCAGAACTGGTCGGCGAGAAATACTGAACACGTCGCCAGCGTTGTCTTTCATATAGATCTACTTTGACGAATTGGTCCAGGGGAAATTCTAAGGGTTGTGTCTCCAGGGTCCGAAGCATGGCTGGGGTAAGTGTTTGTATCATTCGGGTCCGATGAGAGAGCCGTGATAGATCTGGAATTCACTATAGCACTGGCCTCTGCCATGAAGGTGGAGAGCACATCGTGGCACGTAATGTCGTCAATGGCTATACTCCCCCTCAGTTCAGGGGTTGCTGTTTGAACAAGTGTCGTCGCCAGCATTGTTGCACAGAGCTCCAGGCAGGGCACGGACACTGCATGGTAGGGCGTGACCTTTGCTTTGGCCATCAGGAAGGAGACATGGGGTTCGGATCTTCGTTGACAAGACGTAGATAAGCAACAGCTCCAATGGCACGCAGGCTGGCATCGGATAAAACGTAGAGTTCCCTTCTCCTAACTGACCCGAAGTCTGGCGGTTGGTAACATTGTTGTATTTGTATGTCCTCTAGTTTGTGTAGGGAATTGCGCCATTGTAGCCACTTAGGTAGGCACTCCTTGGGGAGGGGCTTGTCATGTGTCATGTGATGATGCGCTTGTCTCTTTCTTGATCTCCGTGTTGATCCCACGCAGTATGATTTTGCCTTTGATGGTGATGGGGGCTATGAAACCCAGGGGATGGATCTGGCGATAGACAAGTCTCCCCACCGTGAGAACGGTTTGTCTTGTAGGTTCACCTTGAATGTGAAACAGTCATCTCCCAGTGACCAATACACTCCAAGAGATCTCTGAGTTGGTACCTCATCATTGTCAAAGTCGAGGTTTTGGAGTCCTTTTGCTCACGCCTCTTTTGGTACCGGTAGGGCATTTATCACCCCTTTGTCATCTTGTGCAAGCATGGATGAGGCTCAGTGCTGTGTGGCTGTCAGGCACAGAAGTCAGGTTATCGTCAACATAACAGTAGATGGTAGATGAACTCCGTTTAAACTCCTAAGCATTTAATTAAGTCTTAGGAGTTTTTTTGACAGTGCAGAGGCGATGCTCTTGCACCCAGACTCATCGCACGGGGAACAGGGCAGTCAGTGTTCAAGGTACACGGAGCCGTTTGTAGCACCGAGTCCGAGCGGCAATGATAACCGGGAGATGGTTAGAATGACCGGGAGGGACTGTTATGCTGGCACGGTACAGTACAGCGATCTCGAACCGCAATATAATAACATTTCCTTGTCGAGTACATCTGCATCAGCCATCTGATAAGACCTCCGACTAGCAGCTCTGTTAGCGTCCTCTCTGAGGACGAAAATGACAACAATCTTTTAAATATGCATGAGCGTCAATCTGATTAATAGTCGTTGTGCTATTCCACGAAGCGCGCCCCTACTCCAGCGAGCACGGCCTTTGGTTTCGTCAAGGGTCAGATCAGAGTTAAATCGCCTTGGTCAAATAAATCAACCATTAACATTTTGTTTACCGCGGATGACTTAATTAAACAGTCATTTATTATTGGAATAAATATTGATTTGAATAACGTACCGTCAATGCACATAGCTATAGATTAAGCTGTATTTTCGCGCTATGCTATATTGAGTTATAATTGAAAATAGCCTATTATTTGACAATGGGGAATTGTTTTGGGGGTTTTGGCATGATACAATTTCTACATATGTTTTCTTTCGTACTACCAAGTATTGTGGTTTTTGAGAAGGGGCGTAATCATACATGTAGCTTACTTTATTTTTAATTATTAGAACGATTCTTAGTCACATGAGAAAGACATTAAATTGAAGGACGTGTAACGCTGGGTTATGTGGATTTTCTGTTAGACTATTAGTTTTTTAAAAGTTTTTGTATAGTTAAAGATGAAGCACTTTTGCAAGAAAATAGCAATGAGAAACATGTTTATTGGGAAGGGGCGTAATCATGCATGCAGCTTACGATAACAAAAATGTATTAAAACAATTCTCGGTCACATGAAAAGGACTTTAAAGGTTGGATACACCATTGGTAATTGCTTGAATTATTATGAATGAGTAGATTTGAGGGGTTGTATTTTAAAATAAATATCGTTTAACTGACCTGTCCGAAGTTTTACAATCATGGATGCCGAGAATAGCACAAAAAACAGCGTTTGGTTTCAACCGACGTTGAGCAGTTATTCTTATGTTAATTTGAAGTTTTTTTCGACGGCGATTGCAAATATTTCTCTAACATTGTTTTTTTTCAGAATAATTACAGGATATCTAGCGCAATCAATTTGCTGCATGCCTAGAATCATTATTTACTTTCAGATGAGTAAGATATTTCTTAATAATTCGGTAGTAAATATTTTCGATATCTGCAAATGGTGTGTTCTACCTTTAAATTAAAGGACGTGTACTTGTAATGTCAATATTAGATATTATTTAAATACCCTACCCAATAAATTATTAATCATTTTAAAACTAAGAATTCAAGGAATCTGGAAATATAAATATATCAAAATATCAAAATGTCAACTTTACTCTGATTTCGTGGGAGTAGGTCACATTTATCAAACCACAGCACAGTAAACTCATGTGAGCCAATGTTGTCAATCTTATTTGCAAAACGTTTACAATATGCTCAAGAAGACTTGAATTCTTGATTTTTTGAGCTTAATTTCTGTTTTCTTAAGTTGATCTGGGATCAATAATAATAATAATAATAATAATAATAATAATGAGAGAGGGTCATTCAGACACTCTGTCGACGGCCGTTTCAACAATAGTGCCCCCTCTATCCCCGTTTTAAACTTTATTATCTTCTTGTGAAACTCCCCACGACAATTTTAAATTAATACATGATTGAACAAATTTGATTACGGATTGAGATTAAAAAATATATATTATAAAAATATTTTAAAGAAAGTTTAACAAGTTTTTATCATCTCGTTATTGTCCCAATTTCATTTGTCGTTCGTTTTATCGTGCAGTCTAGTAACGCACTAATAAATCATTTATTTCCCCTCACACCGTCAGTAACCGATAATCGATATTTCTTTTATGTACAAAACCTCTTTGTAATAGTTATTGTATAATACACTTTTGTTGTGATGGGAAAACGTTTCAGTGTTACTCAGCTGTCAACAACCCGCTGATAGTTATCAAAATGTTTTCTTCTGTTTATTAGATTAAGGGTAAAGCAAGATTTATGACCAACGTTAAATTTTAAAATAAAACTGGTTGTATTTGTTTTCTTTTCAAATGCCTCATATCGGATAGTTTTTTTTTTTTAATTGTAGGACAATCGGATCCAAACAAATAATGAAAGGCGCTATCGCATCGTTTGATTTTTGTTTCGTTCGGCTTTAGAAAGTTATTGAAATTGGAACTTGTTTTGCAAGTTATTTTTAACAAGACTTGGGAGATAAAAGATCATTCATTCTGCTCTAAATTCTGATTAAAACAATGACAGAAAACTGTATAAATACCAGTCTGGAACGGGAGACAAATCACCGACTTAGAAGCTCACCTAGTGGTATAGGCATTAACTGGCCGGCTATTATCAACAGTATTCTCCCGTCGATATCCTGAACTCATCAATACTTCACCATGAAGCTCTTTGTGGTTCTACTAGCGACAGCGGTTGCCCTAGCGAGTAAGTCTGATGAGTATCTTTCAGTTTTTACGAGACTTTGTATAGACTCTTTTATATGGATTGCCAATGTTTTTATACATTTTATTTATATTCTTTTTTCTACAGACGGCGCAGCAGTGGGTGAAGTTTCCAACTTGTATCAATTTCGAAAATTCATTTCTTGCCTGGGGAATATTGGGTTCTTCGAGACGTTGGATTACGTCAGCTACGCCTGTTACTGTGGCTACGGAGGCCAAGGAAAAGCGTTGGATCCCACCGACAGGTGAGACAAAAATAGGGTTTGGAGATTTCCCCATCAATTGTCATTACATGTATATGTATATTACAATTTAATTGATTCTAGCAAGTCGTAACCCGAGTTGATTTGTATAGGGGCACCTGAGTACCAGTTTTTTTCAAGGGGACACTTAATAAAAACTGATACATTGCAATTGTTTGTGTGCAATTCAGGGGAGGCATGTTCCTCCCGTGTAGTTACGCCAATGTGAACTGTCCAGACAGCTCTCTAACACATTAAGATTTATATGCGAGCAGTGGTTATAGCAGATATCTACATATACAGATGCAGCTTCTTAGCTTAGATTTACACGAGTAATTATTTCATGTATTTAAAGATGGACTACAACGAAAACTCACACATTAAATTTATTATCGGACCTTGTTTATGTTGTGTTCAGGTAACACTTTATTGTTACGGTCATGTTTTTCTCTAAATAATTTGGTTGCAATTTGACCGAAAAAATTAGACCTCGATTCTTCGATTTTGAAATTTCCCGCCCTGTACTGGTTCCCGGCAAAGATCCACTGAAAACCACAATGAAATCCACGATATAGTACCAGCGGACTTGTAAACCAGCAAAAAGTGATGACGTACTACCCATCATGCAACCGAGAGTAAACAAAAGACGCCATGTTATTCCGTGTGTATTATGTATGCGCATTGCATTGTACGGTAAAAATGCACGCACACGATCGACCCGAGTAAATCGTCATGGGTAGTACGTCACACACAAAGTATGAATTATTCATGAGTTAAGGGCTTTTGCTGAAACTGAGTTTTTCTGGGTCGTAGAACGCCGATCAATGTTGTTATTTTTTGGCATGAAGGAACAAGTTTTATTGAATACTAATGATATATAAGTAATCATTATACATTTCTCGAACAAAAACAGCAACACAGCCTTTATCATTATTCCGTTGTAGTCCATCTTTAAAGGGTTTTGTTTTCTTTTTCGATTTTCTTTTGATTCTAGATGTTGTGTAGAACACGACAACTGTTACGGTAGAGCTGTAACAGAGGCGGGATGCAGTTCGTTTAATACGTACACCACTATATACGACTACGAACAAACCACCGACCAATCCGGGAATTGCGCAATCAAATGCAGTAAGTCATTTAAGACATTTTGGTTCTAGAGAACATACGATGCATACGATATATGTACATCATATATTAGGTTTACCCGGCTATTTTAAAACATTGTTTTCATTCAAATTTACATTCAATTTTGTCCGAAAACAAAATTCATACTCTTTTACCAAACCAATTTAGGCATTTACCATTTAATTTCGAATTGTGGTCACTCTATTTAAACATTGTTTAACTGACCTATCCGAAGTTTTACAATCATGAAAGCCGAGAAAAGCACGAAAAACAGCCTTTGTTTTCGACCGGCGTCAAGCAGTTATTCTTATGTTATCTAAAATTCAATTTTTGGGAATAATTACAGGATATCTAGCGCAATCCTTTTGCTAATTGCCTATAATCAATATTTACTTTAAAATAAGTAAGATATTTCCTAACAATTCGGTAGTAAATTGTTTTTCTGTTTTTTTTAGCAAATGGTGTATAGACCTTTAAATCATGTTTTCTGCCTTGCTGTCATTTATAATAACACTAAAAATGTATTGGTGATATCCAAGAATCAGTCGATCTGATTAAAAAAAAAAAAGTGCACTTGGGGTTACACTGTGTTCCTAAAAGTTGTAATATCCTCCGAGCTGAAACTTCAACGGCATGGGGTTTGAACGTTCTTCTTTGGAATTTAATTTGTGTTTTTATTGGAAAGGTACAAAATACTTTAACAGTTTATCATTATACATGTATAAGCTTTTAAGTAGTCAAATGTAATGTCGAGCCTCCCTGCACACAAATTGCCTTGATAACAGACTTGTTGCCCGTGTGAATTTTGTTTTATTTCGTTTGCTGTGTTCACTATTGCCAGCACTATTAAAAAAAGACAAATTTGACTTAATTTTAAAGATTTCACAGAATCAATACACTGGGTATTAATTTGTACTTGATATAGTAATGTGACTTAGGCAGGTTATCACTTCGGAGGGTGAATATAACGTAGTTTTAAACCATTGTCTCCTTCTTTCTATTTTTCAATATTTTTTTTATAGCGAAAGAGTCCGACTATTCTTTGAAGACCGATGCCAAATGCAAGGCCTTCATGTGTGAATGTGACCGCGTGGGGGCGCAGTGCTTCGCTGACGAGCGGGGTTCTTTTAACAGTAACTACATCAGCTATGACAAGGACAGCTGCTAAATGCTGAGGCATAGGTCTAATCCCAAGGTTGGACCACAGACAGCAATTTAATTAAATTAAATTAACATTTCATCCATAAGCTTAGTTATCACTAAAACTTGTTAAAGGATTCATGTATATTCATTATATCAATTCCTCTGAATAGATAACCACCGTGACACCAAACCCCTAAAGTTCTAGTGTTTTTTTTAGGCTAAAGAACATGTTAAACTGAAGCTTTTGCCTTAAGTAATATCATAACTGTTTATACAAATCTGAAAATTTACATATAGAATAAGGAAATAAAAACGTACAATGTTAATAATTATGAAGATTATAAATAAAGTAAAATAGATCAAGGTACAATTCATGGATTAAATTAAGAAACAAAGCCATTTCTCTGCACCACTTTTCCGATTTGGCCTGATATGTAGGCTGAAGTTTGCATATCTTCGTAAACACAACAAATTCATCAGACGGAAAGCAAAAGACGAGTAGACTTTCTTGTCAATCAATGTTGAACATCGATTGTCATTGTCCGTGCAAGAAACTAATTATCTCGAATTTAATGAGATACAATCGTTCAAATTTTCGCCTCTGTTATTGCAACAAACGTGTACATGTATTTCCGCCCAATCCAGTGGAGTAAATTGTTACAATTACACAGATTCAATTCTATTCGACTGTTAAACTTATCACGATGTGGAAAATAAAAGCGTAGACAATAGTAACCGCATAATTATGATATTGCCAGTGTTATTTTTGGTGTGCCGAGAGCATGAATTTGGACATTTTCTCCAAGGGGACAATTATAGAGCCCACCTTAAATCTTGGGTAAAATTTCAACAACCTCTCCTGATGGACGATTGTCATAAAACGAACTTCCAAAAAGAAATGACATTGTGTTGGATTAAAACTGGTGGACGTGCAGAAAAAGTATTTAGAGAACGACCGTCACCTTTTCACTAAATGTACGCAAGGACAAGAGCTTTGGTTAAAGCAGCTTGGATTTAGTAAATGGACTGAACTAATTATTATGTTAGAATACCGGGCTACTGACGACGTGCGCTGTGTACAGACCCATTTGGTTTATCTTCTACCTTTTGTCAGCTTGGAATAATTTGAAAATTTCATTTTTCACACTTGATAAACTATGCAGGAGGCGATTATGTAAAATAATTTTTGCTTTTGGTAATAGCTCGGCTTCCAATATGGATCGCGGTCTGTGACTGAAGATATATTGAATGCACTCAATGTACATTTGTATATCGGTCAAGAAATACTCAGTCAATATAATAATAAGACTGCGTGTATAGACTACACGCTTAGAGAAACCAACATTGTTCATCAAAGACCTAGCAGCATTATCGATCATCACAGTTATCATGATTCGGCATCATAATGGTAATTCTTCTCATGACGACACTGGGGGCTTGTGCAACAGCGAAAATACCTGTAATTGTATTACATGTAGTTGTATATTTATTATAATTATTGTATTATAAGTGTCATCGTTAGTGACATCATTAGTGACAAAACTATTGTCGTCCTTTGTTGCCTTTGTTTTAAGACAAGTAGTTTGCGGTAACACAACGGTATTACTTTTTAATGAGATGTGTGGTTCTGAAAAGAACTAGAGATAACTCAACGTTTCAGACAGTATGGCTCTGCCCGTCGTCAGGATACTGGAGGAAGGTTAGGGGAAGGGGAGGCCGGGAATAGGGGGGGGGGGGGGGGGGGGGGCTGCAACCTTCCTCCTCTTTAGTAAAATATACTACCAAAAAAAACACAAAAAAACCCAAAAAACAAACAAACAAACAAACAAACAAACACCCCAACAAACTCACGCTATACCAATCAACAACTAGTCCGATAATCTCTTATATTTTGAGCATGACCGTGCTATGACCTTTCACCGCTGACTCTAAATATACTTTTCTACGCAACGACCAACCAATAAGAAAACGACTTTAAAAGTCAGCTAAGGCTACTACACAAATTACTAGTATTAGCATAATGACACCCTCCCAAAAACCTCACACAGATTATTGGAACACGACTGTTCAATCGTCTTCAGTTGATTTGCATAATCAGTGGCCGCGTGAGATCGCTGTTCGCGCTGTATTTTTGCACATCTAACCGCTGCTCGCGGTGTGGATTTCGGACGGACAACGACGAACCGCCTTGCACAAGGCTACTATAAACGCTATATCGGCACTGAACATACTGAGCATGCACTGCGTAACGGAACCCGTAACCCTTGCTTTGGCCATCAGGAAGGAGGCATGGGGTTCGCCATCTTCGTTGACAAGACGTAGATAAGCAACAGCTCCAAACGCGAGCAGGCTGGCATCGGATAAAACGTAGAGTTCCCTTCTCCTAACTGGCCCGAAGTCTGGCGGTTAGTAACATCGTTGCATTTGGATGTCCTCTAGTTGAGGAAGGGAGTTGCGCCAGCGTAGCCACTTAGGTAGGCACTCTTTGGATAGGGGCTTGTCCCATGTGTCGTATGATGATGCGCTTGTCTCTTTCTTGATCTCCGTGTTGATCTCACGCAGTATGATTTTGCCTTCGATGGTGATGGGGGCCATGAAACCCAGGGGGTGGATCTGGCGATAGACAAGACTCCCCGCCGTGAGAAAGGTTTGTCTTGTAGGTTCACCTTGAATGTGAAACAGTCATCTCCCAGGGACCAATACACCCCAAGAGATCTCTGAGTTGGCAACTCATCATTGTCGAAGTCGAGGTTTTTGAGGTCTTTTGCTTGCCTCTTCTGGTAGGGCATTTATCACCCCTTTGTCTTTAGAGGCTATCTTGTGCAAGCGTGGATGAGGCTCGGTGCTGTGTGGCTGTCAGGCACGGAAGTCAGGTTATCGTCAACATAACAGTCATGGTAGATGAACTCCGTCACGTCTTCTCCCTGACTTGATGTACACTCATTGGCGACCATCCGGAGGCCGAAGGTAGCCACAGGATAACACGTTACCAAAAGGTGGGCGTTAATTCGGTACTCGGCTGTGGGCTGTTATTCTCACGCTGGCAAACGCTGAAATTGTTTAGGTATGTTCAAAAATGTATTTTTTGCCTCAGCGTGTGGCAGCGTGTTCCGGCGCGTGAGTAACGCGCTCAGCGTGTTGCGAACGCTGGCCTAGCGTTAGTCAACGTTTACCCGCGTGTTGCCGAAATTCCAACACGTTACTCACGCGTTGGCCTAAAACGTTCTGGTGTGACAGGGCCATTACTGTAGTAGCGCGTCGGATTTGTATACAACTAATCATGTGTTCGTTGCAGTACGCTGGCGCGCGTTGGAACGCGCTACTCATGCGCTGGGCAGTCGTTTATCAGTCGTCGAGCGCGTTACTAACGCGTTACTCACACGCTGGCGAACGCTATGAACCCGTTATCAACGCGTTATGGACACGTTGAAATCACGGTTCCACTTGACTTTTTCTGTGGAAGTTCAGCGTTTGCCAGCGCATCAACTATTTTTTAACGCGCTACTCACGCGTTGGCCTAAAACGTTCTGGTGTGACAGGGCCATAACGTACCGTCAATGCACATAGCTAAAAATTAAGCTGTATTTTTGACTTGCTCCCACAAAAAAGGCGTAAAGTCGCGCTATGCTATTGAGTTATAATTGAAAATAGCCTATTTGACAGCGGGGAATCGTTTTGGGAGTTTTGGCATGATACAATTCCCACATATGTTTTCTTTCGAACTACCAAGTATTGTGGTTTTTGGGAAGGGGCGTAATCATACATGCAGCTTCCTTTTTTGTGGGTATTATTTGAACGATTCTTAGTCACATGTGAAGGACATTAAACTGAAGGACGTGTAACGCTGGGTTATGTGGATTTTTGTTTTGTTAGACTATTAGTTTTTTAAATGTTTTTTTTTAACTTAAAGATGAAGTGCTTTTGCAAGAGAATAGCAATCGGAAACGTGTTTATTAGGAAGGGGCGTAATCATGCCTGTAGCTTACGATAACAAAGAGGTATTAAAACAATTCTCGGTCACATTAAAAGGACTTTAAAGGTTGGATACACCATTTGGTAATTGCTTGAATTATTATGAATGTGTAGATTTGAGGGGTTGTATTTTAAAATAAATATCGTTTAACTGACCTGTCCGAAGTTTTACAATCATGGATGCCGAGAATAGCACAAAAAACAGCGTTTGGTTTCAACCGACGTTGAGCAGTTATTCTTATGTTAATTTGAAGTTTTTTTCGACGGCGATTGCAAATATTTCTCTAACATTTTTTTTTCTTCAGAATAATTACAGGATATCTAGCGCAATCAATTTGCTGCATGCCTAGAATCATTATTTACTTTCAGATGAGTAAGATATTTCTTAATAATTCGGTAGTAAATATTTTCGATATCTGCAAATGGTGTGTTCTACCTTTAAATTAAAGGACGTGTACTTGTAATGTCAATATTAGATATTATTTAAATACCCTACCCAATAAATTATAAATCATTTTAAAACTAAGAATTCAAGGAATCTGGAAATATCAATTTCTCAAAATATCAAAATGTCAACTTTACTCTGATTTCGCGGGAGTGGTCACATTTATACAACCACAGCACAGTAAACCCATGTGAGCCAATATTGTCAATCTTATTTGCAAAACGTTTACACTATGCTCAAGAAGACTTGATGTTTTATTCCTGGTTTTGTTAGTTGATCTGGGATCACGCAAATGTTTAAAATAATAATGAAAGAGGGTCATTCAGCCACTCTGTCGACGGCCGTTTCAACAATAGTACGCCCTTTATGCTTGTTTTAAACTTTATTATCTTCTTGTGAAACTCTCCACAGCAATTTTAAATGAATACATTTTACATAAATTGAACAAAATTGAGATTAAAAAATATATATTATAAAATTATTTTAAAGAGAGTTTGACAAGTTTTTATCATCTCGTTATTGTTCCAATTTCATTTGTCGTTCGTTTTATAATGCAGTCTAGTAATGCATATTATAATAAATCATTTATTTTTCCTTACACCGTCAGTAACCGATAATCGATATTCCTTTCATGTACAGAGCCTCTTTGTAATAGTTATTGTATACCAAACTTTTGTTGTGATGGGAAAACGTTTCAGTGTTACTCAGCTGTCAACAACCCGCTGATAGTTATCAAAATGTTTTTTTCTGTTTATTAGATTAAGGTTAATTATGACCAGCATTACAATTTAAAATAAGACTGGTTGTACAGAATTGTTTTCTTTTCAAATGCCTCATATCGGATAGTTTTTTTTTTTTTTTAATTGTAGGACAATCAGATACCAAACAATTAATGAAAGGCGCTATCGCATCGTTTGATTTTTGTTTCGTTCGGCTTTGGAAAGTTATTGAAATTAGGACTTGTTTTGCAAGTTATTTTTAACAAGACTTGAGAGACAAAAGATCATTCATTCTGCTCTAAATTCTAATTAAAACATTGACAGAAAACTGTATAAATACCAGTCTGGAACGGGAGACAAATCACCGTCTTAGAAGCTCACCTAGTGGTATAGGCATTAACTGGCCGGCTATTATCAACAGTATTCTCCCGTCGATATCCTGAACTCATCAATACTTCACCATGAAGCTCTTTGTGGTCCTCCTAGCGACAGCGGTTGCCCTAGCGAGTAAGTCTGATGAGTATCTTTCAGATTTTACGAGACTTTGTATAGACTCTTTTATATGGATTGCCAATGTTTTTATACATTTTATTTATATTCGTTTTCCTATACAGACTGCGCAGCAGTGAGTGAAGTTTCCAACTTGTATCAATTTCGAAAATTCATTTCTTGCCTGGGAGATATTGGGTTCTTCGCTACGTTGGATTACGTCAGCTACGCCTGTTACTGTGGCTTAGGAGGCGAAGGAAAAGCGTTGGATCCCACCGACAGGTAAGACAAAAATAGGGTTTGGGGATTCCCCCCAAAAATTGTCATTACATGTATATGTATATTACAATTAATAATTAAATTGATTCTAGCAAGTCGTAACCCGAGTTGATTTGTATAGGTGCACCTGAGTGGCAGTTTTTTCATGGTGGCACTTAATGAAAACTCATATTGCAATTGTTTGTGTGCAATTCAGGGGAGGCATGTTCCTCCCGTGTAGTTACGTCACTGTAAACTGTCCAGACAGCATTCAGATTTATATGCGAGCAGTGGTTATAGCAGGTATCTCTTCGTTCCAGAATGCGACTAATTAATGTATCTTAATCTGCATATACAGATGCAGCTTCTTAGCTTAGATTTACACGAGTAATTATTTCATGTATTTAAAGGGTTTTGTTTTCTTTTTCGATTTTCTTTTGATTCTAGTTGTTGTGTACGACACGACAACTGTTACGAGAGATCTGTAAATGAGGCGGGCTGCAGTTCGTTTAATACGTACACCACTATATACGACTACGAAAAAACCACCGACCAATCCGGGAATTGTGCAATCAAATGCAGTAAGTCATTCAAGACATTTTTGTTCTAGAGAACATACGAGGCATACGATATTATGTACATCATATAAAATAGGTTTACCCGGCTATTTTAAAACATTTTTTTCATTCAAATTTACATTCAATTTTGTCAGAGAAATATTTTGTATACTCTTTTACCAAACCAATTTAGGCATTTACCATTTAATTTCAAATTGTGGTCACTCTATTTAAACATTGTTTAACTGACCTGTCCGAAGTTTTACAATCATGAAAGCCGAGAAAAGCACGGAAAACAGCGTTTGTTTTCGACCGGCGTCAAGCAGTTATTCTTATGTTATCTTAGTTTGTTCGCAATCGCCGTCTGGCGATCGCGAATTTTTCTTTATAAAATTCAATTTTTCTGAATAATTACAGGATATATAGCGCAATCCCTTTGCCTACAATCGTTATTTTTTTCTCGATATCGGCAAATCATGTTTCTGCCTTGCTGTCATTTATAATAAATGTGTTGGTGATTTCAAAGGATCAGTTGATCTAATTTCCTAAATATAAAGAGTGCAGAGTGGTACTGGCTAAATCCTGTTGGGTGATCAACAATTTGCACTTGGGGTTTCACTGTGTTCCTAAAAGTTGTAATATCCTCCGAGCTGAAACTTCAACGGCATGGGCTTTGAACATTCTTCTTTGGAATTTAATTTGTGTTTTTATTGGAAAGGTACCAAATACTTTAACAGTTTATCATTATACATGTATAAGCTTTTAAGTAGTCAAATGTAATGTCGAGCCTCCCTGCACACAAATTGCCCTGATAACAGACTTGTTGCCCGTGTGAATTTTGTTTTATTTCGTTTGCTGTGTTCACTATTGCCAGCACTATTTAAAAAAGACAAATTTGACTTAATTTTTAAAGATTTCACAGAATTAATACTTGGGCAGGTTATCACTGCGGAGGGTGAATATAACGTAGTTTTAAACCATTGTCTCCTTCTTTCTATTTTTCAATTTATAGAGAAAGAGTCCGACTATTCTTTGAAGACCGATGCCAAATGCAAGGCCTTCATATGTGAATGTGACCGCGTGGGGGCGCAGTGCTTCGCTGACGAGCGGGGTTCTTTTAACAGTAACTACATCAGCTATGACAAGGACAGCTGCTAAATGCTGAGGCATAGGTCTAATCCCAAGGTTGGACCACAGACAGCAATTTAATTAAATTAACATTTCATCTATAAGCTTAGTTATCACTAAAACCTGTTAAAGGATTCATGTATATTCATTATATCGATTCCTCTGAATAGATAACCACCGTGACACCAAACCCCTATAGTTCTAGTGGTTTTTTTAGGCTAAAGAACATGTTAAACTGAAGCTTTTGCCTTAAGTAATATCATAACTGTTTATACAAATCTGAAAATTTACATTAGAATAAGGAAATAAAAACGTACAATGTTAATAATTATGAAGATTATAAATAAAGTAAAATAGATCAAAGTACAATTTATGGATTAAATTAAGAAACAAAGCCATTTCTCTGCACCACTTTTCCATTTTGGCCTGATATGTAGGCTGAAGTTTGCATATCTTCGTAAACACAACAAATTCCTCAGACGGAAAGCAAAAGACGAGTAGACTTTCTTGTCAATTAATGTCGAGCATTGATTGTCATTGTTCGTGCAAGCAACTAATTATCTCGAATTTAATGAGATACAATCGGTCGTATTTTTGCCTTTGTTATTGCAACAAACGTGTACATGTATTTCCGCCCAATCCAGTATAGTAACTTGTTACAATAACGCAGAATAAATACTGATGAACTTTTAAACTTATCACGATGTTGAAAATAAAAGAGTAGACAATAGTAACCGCATATGATATTGACAGTGTTATTTTTAGTGTGTCGAGAGCATGCGTTTGGACATTTTCTCAAAGAGGACAATTATAGAGTCCACATTAAATCTTGGGTAAACTTTTGATTTATTCGTTTATTCAATTCTGTGGTAGAAAGACAATTATGGGGGTAGACTAATCGTCACGGTTATAAAAGGGTGTTTTGTTTTAACCCTTTCAGTACCAAGGCATATTTTGTCACTATGCTAAGGTTACCACAGTAATATACATGATATGACCAAGTTTTAGTGTATAGCGCCCTCGCAAGGCAAAGTAATGAAAGGCCACTCTTCTTTGATGTGTTGAATCATAATGGATTGACAGTACCCCAAAGCAATGACTATTAAATTAATTAAAACAACAATATTGGCCTGTGAGAAGTTTTTTTGGAAGAGGTGGAAAGAATTCCATATCCCACCCCCACTTTTGTGCCCTTAATATGACTTGACAACTACCAAGAAGTGTACATCTGATGAAGAAACACTAATTTAGAAGTAAGAACATTTCAATTTTTTTTTAAAAAATACTTAGATTTTACTTAGATACTCAGATTTTATTCAAAATGAAAGATATCCAGACTATGAGGGTAATTGTACAAACATACAAAATGGGTACACTATGGATGCAGTTCAAATGAAGGCGGCCACGAACCCCCCCCCCCCCCCTCAATGTTGGGTTGGTGGTGTGTGCACCATCACTGCAATGGGGGAGGGGGGGTGGGGGGGGGGGGGGGGGGGGGGGGGGGGGGAGTGGGGGGATCACAATAAAACTTGCTCGGGTGAATGCTCATTAGGCCAAATAAAAAATAAAACAAATGTTTAGCGTCACCGCCCGCTTTCTTGTTGGGGGCCGCCTCCTTTTTTTCTTTTCTTTTTCTTTAAGAAAAAATGATAAATTTGACTATTCATTTTTTGTAATAAAGATAATACAATTGTAAGATCGTATTTTAGACTGTAGCATCACTGTGTACATGCTCTGGAAATATATTGTTTTCTAATAGGAAGGCTAGGGTGTGACGTGTAGTCGAGGGTGAACCATGTTTTAATTTTAAATTGGAAGATAGGGTGTGACATGATTGTTCTCTACATGTCTCGAATTAAGATGTGTCGGGCGGCCATTTTGAGAGAAAAAAGAAAAAAAAGAAAGGGCATGACGCTAATTTGGCCGTACAGACTATGAAACTTCTCAAAGCATGGTAGTACACACATTGGTTTGTCACGCTGTTTACAAATCATGCGAATTTGTTTCCGCTCTGCAGCCGATTTCACGAAACTGTGCGTAACTTACGCCTTAACTGGATGTGGCGCAAGACTTACGCCATAACTTTAATGCGTAGCTGCGCCATAAGTTAAAATCGATTTCACGAAACTCGACTTAGCTACGCAACATCCTATTTTCACTAAAAAGTTTTATATTTGTAGGACGAGGGTGACCTCAAGTTCTAATAACGACTGTTTGCAGTTGTTGCACAAATATACATAAAAGAGACGTTACAATTATACGTGTTTACGCGGATTTTTTTCCATTTTTGTTGGAGGCCGCCATTTTTTCGGGGCTGCGTTAATTGTAGCGTGAATACCGATTTTAAAGCCGTTTTTTTCTCAATGAAAAACCCATAGTACGATCGCGCCTTGTCTTGACCTATAATGGGAAATTGAAGCAGCAACTTGAACAAAGATAGGATAGGGATTGTCATCAGTCACGTAAGGTTTTGTCGATCGATCGAGCCGATCGAGGATGAGCGGCCGGCGGTGTTCGTCTGCTAACGATGATTTAGCGGGTAATTATAAGTAAATCTGGTAAAAACAGTGAGCACAACATGGCAACTTGAATGTTTGTGATCGATGTTGAGCGTTACTTATACCGAATACAATGATAGAACTAGAAGAAACAAATGTGGCAGTGCCAGTGGCACTAACTGGGGGATGGGGGGAGGGCAGAACTAAACATTTTAACTGAATTTGTGAGAGAAAATTTAACACGGTTGTTTGGCAACAATTATAAAACTTAAAAGGGAAAAGGTCATAGATGAATATAGAAAGGTAAAAAAGCTGTGTTGGCAGAGTGCTGTGACAGCGGATGTCAACAAAAGATTGGTTTAAAGCGAGAAAGAGGTGGGGCCTAGGGGAAGGGGGAGCTTGCTGCAAAAGCTAGAAAATAAAAATGGCCGGGATGGAGAAAAGAGTGGTAGCAATTCATTGGTAAGGCATAATAATATTAGGCATGATAATCTGTGCCCTTTTTTTCCTTCCGTGTTGATCGAGCTGAATACAACTAGGAAATAATTCCATAGGGACCTAGGCATTATTAGGCCTAACGTTACGGACATCATCACCCTGATTTGTGCACAAACCAGGCTAGCATGGCTAGGGATGAGACTGGTCTGAAAAAAAGTCTGTAGTGTTTTCTTGTTCCTAGGCCGTAGGGTTTTTTCCTTAGATATCTTTTAAGCAACATTTTACGATTGTGTTTATTGCAGCTTTCTTTCAAATTGAGGATTGCGATAAAGATAATGCTGCTGATGATGATGATGACTACGACGCTGATCACGACCCATCAGAAAGATTTACTAACTAAACTGGAAGCCTCCATTGCCTCTACATCATCAAGGCCAGCCCTGTCAACACAGACTGCAACCCCGAGTGTAGTTGCGATAATCGTAACCCTCCATCGACGGTCGAAGACCGGAGGGTTACGAGACAACTAGTGTACAAAATAGGAGATGTTGCAATTTCGACCATTTTGGCCAGACTAGTCACCAGATTTGCCGGATTTTAACCACTTTTAAAGATCATGACACACATTTCAAGAACACAGATTTGATCTGCAATGTGTAATGACTCCGCTCATAACACTCTAAACATCATTGAGAAAATATTTTGGGGAAAAAATGACCAAAACTTAACAGAGACTGAGCGAAATTCTAACCAAACGAGGTTTACAGCACTTCGGAACCTAGCAACAATCTCGACCAATCAGCGTAAACCAAGGAAAGACAGACACCGCTAACCGGCTATTCCCGCTTGCGGACTCACTGCACGGGCTTCTAGAATTCTCTCTCTAGCTTAGGCCGTGTCCGAAACGAGTGTCTAGAGCTATGGTCTACGTCTACAGCTACAGCTACGTCTACGTAGGCGCTAAGGCAAATGGAATTCGGACGTGGCTACGGTAGAGCCTACGGCTAGTTATTGCGCCCCCAAGCGATGCTTGAATTAGTGTTTGCAAAATGACGATGTAAGAATTTACAACAATTATCGTCTGCTAGATGTTACGCAATGTTTGTTTACAGCCAGTCGAAATACCTGATGATATTGACGTATTTGTCGATCTGTTAGTTTTAATTCAATGCACTATCATTGAAAAATAAACGAAAATTTGCTCCAAAATTAACGTTAGTGCTGCCGCCATTTTGTCTTGCCTGAGCTAGACAACTTCTTTTACGGCTAGATTTTTGTGACGTTGTAGCCGTAGCTGTAGCTCTAGACAGCATTTCGGACAGCGCTACAAAATGGCCGACGCAGACACTAGCCGTAGCTGTAGCTCTAGACACCCGTTTCGGACACGGCCTTAGTCTTGGTCAAGACCAAGCTAGCCCGTTCATTTGTTCCGCGGCGCGCCGTCCGTATTATCTGGGCTTATTGAGGGCGCCCTTAATTTCTCGCCCTCAATAAGCCCAGATAATACGGACGGCGCGCCGCGGAACAAATGAACGGGCTAGCTTGGTCTTGACCAAGACTAAGGCCGTGTCCGAAACGGGCTTCCATAGCTACGGCTACGTCTATTGTCAGCCTGTTCACGTGTATTTGTAATGGGCGAACACCTAGACAATAGCCATAGACAAGAGATTCGGAAGCGGCCTTAGCTAGAGAGAGAATTCTGGAAGCCCGTGCAGTGAGTCCGCAAGCGGGAATAGCCGGTTAGCGGTGTCTGTCTTTCCTTGGTTTACGCTGATTGGTCGAGATTGTTGCTAGGTTCCGAAGTGCTGTAAACCTCGTTTGGTTAGAATTTCGCTCAGTCTCTGGTAAGTTTTGGTCATTTTTTCCCCAAAATATTGTTGTGAAATTACATGACATTTATTGGGTATTGATTATTAGTTATTGATTATTGAATATCTGTAAGAGATTACCTGATAATACGCATTGCGATGGTCTGTACGCGTTTGCGCTGTGGGCGCCGAGCGCCTGCTTGCATTATTGACGATGTATGTACATTGCATGCATTGCATGCTGTGCGTGATTTAGAACCTCGTGTAAACAGCGCGAACTCCCCTAGTCGCGCTAGCGCCCTCTTTTGGCGGAGTGCGTATTATTGTTTTGCCACGCTACACGCTACCTTATTTTATGTATCTATAGAATTCTGTTATAAATATTATGATTAGAATGTTTGGTTCTTTTATTCCATTTGTAAATACTGTATTGAGTAAGTACATTGTACAAGTTGCGAATGAGAGAGTTGCTGTTCTGACTTTGAACCGGTCGGACCTGTGTCCGATCGCCGGGAATATTAAACCTGTGTTCGGTACCGATAATCCGAGTCTGTGTATACTTTCGCGTATCTCACGACGGCAAAACTCACCACAAATTGGCGGCAGCGGTGGGATAATTTGGATTTATACTGCGATTTGTATTCTGTGGATTGTTCTGTGGATTGTTCTGTGGATTGTTCTGTGGATTATACTGTGAACTGTTCAACCTACTTGGATATACCCTTGGGATATAAAATGATGACCCGCAGGAATAAATCTAAAGACGTCAGTTGCGTGGGAGACGCTAGCGAGACAGACACCGACGTGGACAAAATGGATATAGGCGATATTGAAACCAACGAGACACAAGTGTTGAGAAATCGACTTCTGGAATCGGAGAAGCGAGCACAGCTTTTGGAAACACGACTTGCCCGTCTTGAATCGGACAGGAGGGACACCGGTACGCAGGAAAGAGGTGTGTACGATCCAGTTATCGATGTGATTAATTCCCGGAACAACTATCATGAACGTCAGTTTGAGCATGACATCGCGGACTATAGTGCACAACCTAGACATGTGAATGGTCGCGAGCGCAATGCTGTGGATTTACCAAGGAGACGAGCAGATACGATACCACGACCGAAGATGGTTACGTTTGACGGAAAGGAGGAATGGGTGAACTTTGAAATTCCTTTCAAGAGGATTGTATCGCGAGCTGGATGGTCCGATGGAGAGTGCCTGGAGCAGCTGTACCAGTGTTTGCGTGGAGATGCGATGAAATTTGTGAGCGGATTGACGAGCGTAGTGCAGGACGACTACATCATGATGATGGCAGCACTGAAGCGACGGTTCGGGGACAGAGCATTGCCGGAGACGTATAGGGCACAGTTGCACACACTGAAGCAAAATGCAAGAGAATCGACAGCCGAGTTTGCTGCCAAGATACGCGCCAACGTCGTGAAAGCCTACCCCGCGGCACCGGAAGAGCTACAGGAGAAATTGGCAATTGAGCACTTCTTGAAAGGATTACCAGATGCGCAAACGGGATATGATGTGATGGTCAAACAACCTCGCGATTTGAATGAAGCCGAGCATATGGTTGCCGTTCACGAAAGCTTCAAGACAAACTTTGCAAGGAAATCTGTGCGCGCCGTAAGTTCTGTTGGTGAGGATCCGGAACCGACAGCCGAAGTACGTCGAGTGAGTGACAAACGCCTTGTGACGGAAGAGCGCTTACAGGTGTTTGGACGTGAACTGAAGCAAACCATCACTGTGGAGGTGACTAACAAAGTCACTGCTGCAATTGCTCCCGAGCTGAAGGAAATAAAATCGATGCTGAATCCCAGAGATCGCGCTCATCAGACTGGAAAGCAACACCACAGTTACAACCGGCAGAATGTCACGTGCTATAATTGCGGGAAGGTCGGTCACTACAAGAGATATTGCCCAGACGGTAAAACGAGTGATCAACAGCAAGTGAAACCACGTGCGAATCTGCCGTCCGACAATCAGGAGGGAAACTAAGCAGGGCCGAGCCTACCAGCCAGGGTTCGGCCGGGCAAAATGTAAAGCAACAATGTACAATAGATATCAGACGCGCTTGTGATGGTGGATATACCATGCTTGCCCCTTTGGAAATATTCGGAAAACAATTTCAAGCTGTTGTGGACACAGGAGCTGAAGTGACAATTGTATCAGAAAGGATTTACCGTGAATTGCCTAAGGAACTTTGTCCTGTTTTGCAAGAAAGTCCGATTGCGTTGGAAATAGCAGAAGCTGGCAAAAAGATGAAGGTGGTCGGCGTTGCAAATGTGTGTTTGAGTATCGCGGATTACGATTTTGAGTGGCCAGTATATGTCGCACCAATACGGGATGACATTTTGCTTGGATGTGATTTTATACACGCTAATGATATTGGAATACGTACTCGTCATGGCATTCAAGTGGAAGGAGAATGGATCTCGTGTGAACTAGTTGAAGGAGATAAATGCGTAGCAAGAGTTCAACTTGTGGAAAATGTCGTCATACCTGCCCGAAGTGAATTTACCTTGCCGTGTAAAATCAACGGGAGAAATTATAAAGACGCGAGTTTTAGTGTTGTTGAACCTGTGGAATTCTCCGAAAGTGTGCCTATCATATGTGCTAGATCATTAGTCGACCCAAGCAATGATATGATACCCGTTCGCGTAGTGAACTCATCGAATTCGCCGATTGAACTCAGGAAAAATACCAACGTTGGAGAATTGCACCCTGTGGACCTCGTGCAAGAAGTTGCCGCGAGTGCGTTGGATAAAATTGATGCGGTGACGCAGACGCGTGGCGTATGCAGATTACACAAGAATGGTGCCGATGGTGCTTTTAACAAAACAAGTGTGCGCGGTGATGAAAATGAGTGTACAACGAACAGTATCGAAGACGTAAGTGATAAAGAGACAGAAAATAAATCTCACGCAAAGGCTTGTCGGAATATACCACAACCCGAACACCAGCTTCAGCTTGCTAAACTACTGGAAACGTACCAGGAGGCGTTTGCCAACAACAAAGAAGATCTAGGAAATTGCACTACAGTGAAACACAAAATCAATACATCGGGGGCGGCCCCTATTCGTCAGCCAGTGCGAAGAACTCCGCAAGGATTCGAAGGAGAGGAGGAGAAGTATTTGCAGGATCAGCTGAATGCAGGAGTAGTGAAACCATCATCTTCGGAGTGGGCATCGCCAGTCGTACTTGTTCGCAAAAAAGATGGTACTGTGCGTTGGTGCATTGATTACAGAAAACTCAACGATGTAACTGTTAAGGATGCATATCCACTTCCGCGGATCGATACATGCTTGGATTGCCTCGCCGGTGCAAAACTGTTCTCAACACTTGACTTACAGAGCGGATATTGGCAGATAGCGATGGATGAAAAAGATCAGGCGAAAACCGCATTCATCACGCGATATGGACTGTTCGAATACACTAAGATGCCGTTCGGACTGTGCAATGCGCCAAGTACCTTTCAACGATGTATGGAACTGATACTGTCTGGTTTGCAATGGAAAACTTTGCTCATTTACCTGGACGATGTGATTGTTCACAGTGCAACGTTTGAGGATCACATAGAGAAACTAGGAGAGGTGCTGTCGCGACTCAAAAAAGCTGGACTGAGACTTAAACCAAGTAAATGCCACCTACTGCAGAGTGAAGTCCTGTTTCTTGGACACGTAGTAGGTCAGGATGGCGTACGGACCAATCCAAAACTTGTGCAGTCTGTGTCAAACTGGAAAACACCGACAGATCCCCGTCAAGTGCAACAGTTCCTTGGATTGTGCAACTACTACCGACGATTTGTGCCTCACTTTGGTGATATTGCCCACCCGCTCTATCAGCTGACGGAGAAAGGAGTGCGATTCGAATGGACAGATGAATGTGAAGCGGCATTCAAACAGTTGAAAGTGTCACTAACCCATTCGCCGGTGCTTGCCTACCCTCGACCAGACGGAAAATACATCCTTGACACGGATGCTTCGAATATTGGAATTGGTGCCGTGTTATCCCAGGAGCAGGATGGTGAGGAACGAGTTATTGCGTACGCCAGTAAACGACTGGATAAACGGCAAAGGCGTTACTGTGTGACACGACGCGAGTTGCTGGCTGGCATAACTTTCATACAACAGTTTCGTCACTACCTCCTTGGACGGGAGTTTAACTTACGCACGGACCATAATTCACTGAGATGGCTGTTCAGTTTTAAGGAACCCCAGGATCAGCTAGCCCGATGGCTGGAGGTGCTAGCTCAATGTCGGTTTCAAATACTTCACCGAGCAGGCGTAAAACATGGAAATGCGGACGCGCTATCAAGGAAGTATTGCAACCCTCAACAATGTGATTGTTTCGTCGGTGAATGCCAAGTGCAAGCATTACCGTGCGGTGGTTGCATATATTGCCAAAGACAACACAAAGCGTGGAGTGAGTTTCATACGGAGACTGACGACGTCATTCCACTATCAATGAGACGAGTTGTGAAACCTGCCAATGTATTGACGGGAAATGATGTAACTCAAACGAGTAATCCATCGAAGAGAGGAAATGACCTGTGTTCAAGTTTGTTGCTGATGGTGATGATGATATTCGAATTCATTGTGAGCCGGTGTAAATCTATGAAAACCAAATTTGGATGCCAAACCAATGAAAACGCCGTGTCGGTGTGGAATAGAAGAGTAGCTTCTACAACGTGGATTAGGAACTACCTGCCAAGTGAATTTGCCAAGTTACAGAGAAGCGACGCAGTACTGGGGAGTTTGCACCGTTGGATGGATCACGGTGAACGCCCGGGAAGGAATACTGCAGCAGCATTTTCTCCAGAAATAAGGAGATATTGGCTGAACTGGGAGCTGTTGGAACAACATCAGGGGGTACTGTATAAGCGCTGGATTTCACGAAAAGGTGAACCGGATAAATTGCAGTTGTTGATCCCAAGAGCACTTCGTAAAGAGGTTCTCGCTGAATGTCACAATTCCATCACAGCCGCCCACATGGGAGTCGCGAAGACGACGGCAAAGGTAAAACAACGGTACTATTGGTACAGGATGGCAGTGGATGTGAAGGAACATATTCGCAGTTGTAGTGTTTGTGGTGCTAGAAAAAAAACTCACAGGAAGCCAAGAGCACCTCTTCAGGATTATCGAGTTGGAGCACCCCTCGACCGCGTTTCATTGGACGTTATGGGACCATTTCCGTGTTCAGAACGAGACAATCAGTATGTGCTGGTGATTGGTGACAATTTCACAAGATGGATTGAAGCGTACCCAATCCCTAATCAGCAGGCGGAAACAATAGCAAAGCGACTAGTGCATGACTTCATTAGTCGTTATGGATCTCCCCTGGAAATACATACTGATCAAGGTCGTAACTTTGAAAGCGAACTCTTCAAAGAGACGTGCCGTTTGTTAGATGTTGCTAAAACAAGAACTTCCCCGTATCACCCCTCTTCAAATGGAATTATCGAGCGCTTCAATGCGACACTCGTGACTATGATAAGGAGTTACGTGGATGAAAACCAGAGGAACTGGGATGAACATATTCCTTTATTGACTGCAGCGTACCGGAGCACTGTACATCCTGCTACTGGATTTACTCCAAATATGCTAATGTTTGGGAGGGAGGTGAATCTACCGATTGATGTTCTGTACCCAAAGCCATTGAACGAGGGAAGCCACGTAACCACAGTGGAATATGTGACTGAAATGAGGAACCAAATGGAAAATTGTCATGCCCTAGCCAGAGAACATCTAGGCCGCAATGCTGAACGGCAAAAACATAGCTACGATACACGCATTGTTGAGAGGAAGTACAACCCCGCAGACCTTGTTTACTATCTGGACACAAGCAGACACAAAGGAAAGAGTCCAAAACTACAAATCCCGTGGAAAGGACCCTGTGTTGTGATATCGCGTATGAGTGACTGCATCTACAAGATAAGATGTAAAAAAGGAGACAAAGTGCTGCACCATGACAGACTTCAGCCATATGTTGCAAGTGAGGTCCCCAAGTGGGCTACGCGGCAACAAAACTTAATCAGGAACCCCCGTGTAAAAAGTGACTCTGGGAATAATGCTGTATGTGACGCAGCAACCTTGTTTCTAAGGGATGAAGGTGTAGGACCGGTTACTCGTTCGCGGACTCGTGCGCAAGTGGCACTGAATCAATTGACCTAGAACAATGGGTTGATCATCTACGAACCTGCGACTGCGCCAGAATGACGCGCCCTGCGTTGTGCGTTTAGAATGTACGCATTGACGCGCCTATGATTTAAAATTTGGAACACGACGAATTCAACAGTTATCATTTTGATCTTGGAGACGGAGGATATGTCCCGGACTACCAGTGTTATTCTCGATGGAAAATTAAGAAAACGGTTGACATTACCTACTAGACTCTGCAAGATTTGCTCTAGAGACGTCAGACTAAGACGTAGCGAACGGGTCCGGCACTACTACTGCGAGGGACATATACCATGGTTTAGCCATCGGTCGTGGATCTGCTTGGATCACTGGACACTGTTTGGATCCCGGCGGGAAACAAGAGAGCACATCCAGAAGCATCACAACAACGGATTGTTTAGGGACATCCCAGGTGTTGCCCGATTGCTGAGACCGGCAACCCAGACACAACTGTTGGAGAGGTGGCTGAGCCGTGCCGTGAACGCCTCTTTCCTTTCAACAAAGGAAGAACTGTTATCGGCAGCGACCGGAATAGCTTTAGAGAAAGGAGAGAGACCAGCAGAACTCCTCCGCGACAAGCCAGAGAAGATAGTCGCTGTTTTGGACTACATCGCACGGGCCGGAAACTGGAGTGCAAGACTGTGCGCGCTTAACGATGAGATACCAGGGATAGACATCATTCGAGAGGGAACAGAGTGGCACCAACTACATGGAAGGACACTGACTGTATGCGGCAACCAAGACAGTTATTGGGGAATACTAGCAAAGTTCCTATCCCTTTCTGAAGAACCAGCTACGATGGAGGAGACGACTGAGACGACTGCAGCTCACCATCATGAGCTCACCATGCCCACTCCCCTTCATGAATCCACCCCGGTGCGTGATGAACCAAGTCCCTACCGACCAGTGACGGAGCCCATATCACCCAGCCCCTTGGAGAATAGTCCACCCCGACGTCGCAGCCCCCCCAAAAGGCATCAGCCGTCAGACCATGGCACATCAGCAGCTTGGACATTTAATTTTGATGAAGCCGACGAACTAGTCGCCAAGCGAGCTGCCTTCTACCCATCGGCAGTTATGGAGAAGCTCGAGACGCTAGACGAAAAAATAGAAGCGGTAGCGGCGAAGACACAGAACGTCCTGAGGGCACGGACTGACGCCCTTGGACCGAACATCGGACGTGCCTTTGCCACAACCAAGTCCGATCTGATCAGAGAGGTTAGAGTCATCGTTCGTGAAGAGGTAGCTGAGCTGCGTAGATCCCTCCTGGCGGACATTACATCAGCTGTCATCTCTGGCATCAGGTCCCATGAACTTGAGGCAGCAACAAGTCGTTGCCAACAGCTACGGGAATACCAGACACACCCCAAAAATCCGAAGTGAACAACGAACTGTTGAGTTCCTTGTAAATATACTTGTTGATTGTAGATTTCCATGGCTTATGTATGAATTGATTACTGATAAGTTCTTTGAATATATTGAATGAATATTGATAAATGAATGCATAGATTCTCTTTTGTTTTGAGAAGGGGAAAGTTGAAAATTGTAGTACTTGTTGACGATCGCTAATGAATTCGCTTGTTATTCAATTTGCTTTGTCGACAATCATTATTGAATTCGCTTGTTTTTGACGATCATTATCGAATTAGCTTACCGTCGACGATCGCTATACAATTGTGTTGTTGCTGACGATGCCTGTAGAATCTCTTCAGGTACCGATGAACTGTAATGTATGGCGCCAATGAATCATTTAATGTAACTGCATGTAGGCTATAGTCTTGTTAAACTGATTTAGATCGTCTTGTGACATTGCTAAACTGAATGACCATGCTATTTGGCAACCGGTTTACTCATTTAAGATTGCATATCAATTGTTGTCAGATCCAAGAGGTTTTCTCCAGAATTGGCTCAGTTATGGCTGTTTTATTTTAGCCTCAGATTGCTCCGTCTTGTAAAGTTATATACACTGTATAGTCACTAAATATAGAAGTTGTTTATATAGATTGAATGAGAACAACATTTGAAACGTCTTTCAAACCGAAATGTTTGTTAAATTCTAGCATTAATCTTTACTTACTTACCTACCATTGTACATAGAATGAGCTTATGGCAATTGTTATTTACTTTATTGAGCATGGATTAAACTTTGAGTTTTGCAGTTTTGCAGTCATTAGACAGTTTGTTCAGTTTTCAGCAACCAATGTATCCCAGTTGAGAAATAGGCCCTAAAACAGTTGTAAATAGTTCCGGTTAGAAAATTTGAGGAACATTTTCAGACTGTAGTCAGTCACACAGTTTGTCTAGCTGAATTCGTGACCGTCATCTCTGTAAAAGAAATAAGACGAAAGTAACAATTCAATTCAGGAAATGTTTGTAATTTTCAGTGAATGGTGCATCTTTGTACACAAGTTGATTTATACACATTTGATTGCTTTAAATGTACAGTGGACCTAATTAGATTTATATTGGATGTGACTTTCGAGGTATAAGTAACCTCCTAACGAAGTGGGGGAGAGTGTTGTGAAATTACATGACATTTATTGGGTATTGATTATTAGTTATTGATTATTGAATATCTGTAAGAGATTACCTGATAATACGCATTGCGATGGTCTGTACGCGTTTGCGCTGTGGGCGCCGAGCGCCTGCTTGCATTATTGACGATGTATGTACATTGCATGCATTGCATGCTGTGCGTGATTTAGAACCTCGTGTAAACAGCGCGAACTCCCCTAGTCGCGCTAGCGCCCTCTTTTGGCGGAGTGCGTATTATTGTTTTGCCACGCTACACGCTACCTTATTTTATGTATCTATAGAATTCTGTTATAAATATTATGATTAGAATGTTTGGTTCTTTTATTCCATTTGTAAATACTGTATTGAGTAAGTACATTGTACAAGTTGCGAATGAGAGAGTTGCTGTTCTGACTTTGAACCGGTCGGACCTGTGTCCGATCGCCGGGAATATTAAACCTGTGTTCGGTACCGATAATCCGAGTCTGTGTATACTTTCGCGTATCTCACGACGGCAAAACTCACCACAATATTTTCTCAATGATGTTTAGAGTGTTATGAGCGGAGTCATTACACATTGCAGATCAAATCTGTGTTCTTGAAATGTGTGTCATGATCTTTAAAAGTGGTTAAAATCCGGCAAATCTGGTGACTAGTCTGGCCAAAATGGTCGAAATTGCAACATCTCCTATTTTGTACACTAGTTGTCTCGTAACCCTCCGGTCTTCGACCGTCGATGGAGGGTTACGATTATCGCAACTACCCCGAGTGGTGTAGAACATGTACAACCTAAAAAATTATCAATAACAAATAGGAAAATGTATGAATTGGACAAATTTACTTCTGGAAATTGAGAAGAAACGGCTATGGTTGCAAAGGAACATTTAAAAGTGTCGCAGTATCTTAATGCTAATTTGCAGATGGTCATTGCTATTGCCTGTCAGCAGCGTGCCATCATTTTGGTGCCAGCTGAAGATAGTGCTTAACGTCTTAACTTCTCATTTCCAGATGTTCTTTATTCCCTGTCATAATTTTCCCTATTTATTGGGGCCATTAAAAGTAATCAACGTTTACAAAATGTTGACTCTAAAATGTAGGGGAATTGTCTCCTATGGAGCGTCAAAAGTGGACAACCGTATTTTCCGATTTTCTCAGAGCTAGTATAATTTTAGGTTTTCAGAAATTGCGACACTGGTAAAACAAAAAATGGATTTTATGCTAGCAGAAATTTGGATTTTACTATCTGTGTCGCAGTTTCTGAAAACTTAAAATGTTTGTTCTACATGTACTAGCTTTTGACGCTCCATAGTCTCCACCAGTTCGCGCCGGGATTATTTTAACATCACCGAGCCGACGCGCGGGATTATTTTTAACGAAACTCGATCCGAGGTGGGTTCAGCCCGATGGTACCGGAAAGCACACCCACGCATTTCCGGCCTTGCTCCCTGCTGACAGACATTTCTGGCCTTGTTCGTTGCTGACGAAAATTTCCGGCCTTGCTCGTGGCTTGTTTATGTGTCATCCGTTTTGAATCTGCGAAAAACTTTGTATTTGTATATGTCATCCGGCGCGAACTGGTTAAAAGTCAAACTTAAAAACATTGATATTTTGAATGACCCTTTATACTTGACATTGAAATTAGTCTTAGTTCCAAGATTACGTAAGCGGAGTGATCTTACAAAACCCAGTCAGCCACCCCACTATGAAATTTTGGTTGCAAGACGTCCTAATCGCGGTATGCAGCGTGCGTAGGCTGCCGATGCGGGCGCCCTTTAACATACGCTACAGACCACGCCATGACGTTCAAATAGGATGTCTTGGCTAACTGACAATCGCTCAAAAATTTATGAGCAGAATTGTGATGCATTTCCATGCGCGTGTGACGTTGCGTGCATAATTACGTGACGTAACAGAAACTTGATCAATGAGTATGATTATACGCGATTATATGTGTATTATATTATATGTGTATAATCAACGCGATTATACACACAATGTCACGTCACACGCGCATGCAAATTCTGCTGGGAATTTTTGTTAAGTGATTATGTCCATTAGCGAAGACGTTCAATTTAAAGGTCATGGCGTTTATTAAGAGGTCTACGCGCACTGCATACTGAGATTAGGACGTCTTGCAACCAAGACTACCCACTGTGTAGCAGAATAATGTAAAAATATACTGTAAAAATGGAGAATGCACCCGAGTTCCTGCATTTAGAGGCCAAAAATCAACTTAAGACGAAGCCAGGAAAAGGCATATTGTTTGTATATCCAATGAGATAGTTATCCAAAGTTTATAAAATTGCCATGATAATACAAACAAGTCTTGTTTATATTTATTATCTTTCTTTATTATAATTTCTTTCTTGGAACAATTTGTGTATATACAATGTACATGTAGAATTTATTTATAATTAAAAAACAGAAGCCTTGTTCCTAGACTTGCATTGGTTTCTCAATTTGTCATGTTTTGTAGTGTTTTATATAACCTATAAGCCTATAAACTGGGTACAAAAACTACAAAAACAATCCTTTGGTTCTGGCTTTGATTTGATTTTAACAGGTGGGTTGCTTATCTAACAATACATTTGGAGAACGCACTCCTTACAAACCACATTCCCTTTCCCGAGTACATTATGTATTTTGTTCGACCAATATAGGCCTTCATTCATCTTTTAGGGGTGCATGAGGGCGCTGTTTAACTTTTGAGACAAAAAAGTGCGCCGGAGATTTGTTATGATTTGAGAAAGTGAGATTTAAACGAGGGTCACGGTGGTTTTTTTTGCACGCGACATTTACTAACGTTAACGGAAAATGAGAAACTATCCTTGTAGGACGCTCCAAACATGTCGTAAATCTTTAACGATTTGGAAAATACCCTTCCGAAAAGAGCGATACCGTCCTCTGATTTCGTCGTCTTCGAGATGATATATATAGGGGATTTATATTCGGTCACGGAACAATCTTTCACGGCGAAGCGCTCTTCGGTGTTCACGTTGAACGCCATGTTTACGACACATAGCCAAGACTTACGCCACCTAAAGTCATGGCGTAAGTTACGCCACATCTTATGGCGTAACTCGGTGAGTTACGACATATCCCGATAATGCGTAACTTTCGTGAAATCCGTCCTAAAGTTATTGCGCAACTTGCGCAATAAGTTATGGCGTAAGTCCACTTACGCCATAAAGTAAAGTTTCGTGAAATCGGCTGCAGGTACTGCAAACAGCACAGTTGTGCTTTTTGCCGGCAGAAATTCTCCCAGGATAGTGATGAGTCGGAAAGCGGCTGGAATCACGTGACACTTGACTGGCATGCTGAGCTGGGTTGTGCTTCCAAGTGGAAATAAGCTCTTCTATCACCTTGACCATGAAATCCAAAGTGGTCAAGTGCTGATTTGTAGGGATGCTGTTGTATACAATGGTAGCATTCACCAAGCAGATGTCAAGAATGGCCACGGAAACTCTTTCCACCATTTCATCAATTTGTGAGGGTGCGAGCAGTACTGACACATTTGTGCTGCGAGATCCCTCTCTCCCGTGTATTTATTATAATAATTAACGACAGAAGGTTTTTTGATCGTACGAAGTCCACTCAAACTGTTTTTGCTCCGAATGTCTTTCGTGTCGATATTGCAGTTTCCAAAATTTATGAAAAGAGTTACACGCTTGGCAACCTGCCAAACGACGCACAGTTGGCCGGCTTTGGTGTAAAACTGGGGGTCAGCACCTGTTATCATGTGCAACTTTTTAGGGTTTGCACAATCTGGAATCCCCAGTGTGGTGTAGCGTGCAGTTTCACAAGCTCCAAACTTTAACTGTGACAACTTGCAGATGAGAGCTGGGCTGGTATACCAATTGTCCATGAAAATGAAATGTCCCTTATAATATGTTCGAGTTCTGTAATTATAGGCCGTTAGCTGAACCTTAAAAACAGGCTGTAAAATGCGTTTCGCTCCAGCAACACTGGGTCTACTTTTTTAATGCATAAATGTGAGGTTTATTACATCACAAACATCATGTTAAAAGTTCTCAAAAATGCTGCACTGCAGTTATTTTTTTACACTCCATCGAAGTTGGCCTTTATTATGTACAGCGGGGTCCCCTATCGTGGCGCACTTTCTTGCCGTACCCTCAACTTTTCTGGTGCGGTGTTTTCTAACCTTTTTGTTGATCAACTTTAAATTAATGTAGCTATTCGAATACTGGAACATTTGCCTTCATACTTGCTCTTGAGAATTTTAACAATTTAATTGTTATACAATAATATTTAGTCCGAAATACCCCTAAAGTGCTGTCCGGAAATTGGGCACAAAATCGTCACCACTCCCCATAAACGTGGCGCACTTGAACAAATCTCAGAAAATCACAATAACAAAAAATGTGTTAATTTCGCAAACTTAAAATGAACAGGAATGTTTACAGGTTAAGAGAAATTTGAAAGCTGTAAATCTTAATTTCAAACTTAGGCACTATGGAGCCGAACAATCAAAGTGCGGCATGTTATAGGGGCTGTGCGGTACGGGGCCTTGCTTTCGCATTTAACATTTTGGAAAAACACATGTGAAATCGTATATAGTAGTAAGAACAATTGTTTTATGTACATGTATGGCCTAGCGTCTGTTATTGCTATGCCGTAGCCCTGCGCCTGTATAGTCCGTTGTTAAAACGGGATGGTAATTGCTGTACGCATTATTACCAACAATGGACATCGTAGGAGGCGGTTCGTATGCCGCTCTCACGGCCATCGTGTTTATTGGGATTGTCTTGTGTTGCTTTGGCGATACGGTAGCGACTTGCCCGCGAGGACGGTGTGGCTTGGTGGGTGTTTCGCTGGTTGGTTTCAACCACAGCGTGCGTCGCATCGAGACTCGGGAGCTGTGCCACAGGGCGTGCACGACCGAGCTATGGTGCCGCTCCGTTAACTACGAGTTGGACACCGGGCTATGCCAACTCGTTTATAACGCCTCTCACCAAAGTGTCCCCGATAGTTTGGTCCCACGTCCAGGCTGGTTCTACTCCCACATCGCCTCTCACCACAGTGTCCCCGATAGTTTGGTCCCACGTCTAGGCTGGTACTACTCCTACATCGACATAGAGGTAAATCTACGTTATTTTATTACAAGTACATAACCAAAATAAAGTGTGTTTTTGTATTGTTTACGAACCATGTGTCTAAGATTTGAGATATACAAAACACAAATTATGTATTGCATTGAGAACAAATTTTACATATTTGAGTGTTAAATACCGTGACGAACAAAGCTATAAGAAATATAGAAGTTGAGATGTCCGTGCTTTTTCCAAATTTAATTATTTTTTTCCGAACGAATTTTGGAGGAAAACAATGCTCTGTATACGAATATTTGTTTGTGCGCATTGGCAGGCCTTTAAACATTGTTAAAAAGTGGTTGTTATCATTGCGCCAATTGCGCTCTTCATGCCAGTTAAGTTGTGCATACTGGGACAATTCAATTTGACCAAACATGTTTTCAGGGTGCAACCCCCTAAAACTAAAAGCGCGGACACACAAAATTTAAACAAATGTTCACCCTTTTGTGGGCTAGGAGGAACCATTTCAATTTTGTTGTTATAATTTAAAACGGGGTTTTAAGAAAGAACAACGAATATAATTTGAAAAGATTTAAAGTTCAAATTAGTTTTACTTTATCAATTTTGTTTTCAAAGGCCATTTCCCTATTTTTCAGATAAGCAAAACGGTAGCAAATCTAGACAAGGGTAGCAACCCCCCCCCCCCCCCCCCCACTAACACCCCCTCCCCACTCCCTTTTAGCCACTGACTAATGTCATGAAAAGAGTAAATCTGCCCCATAAATGTAACACTAAAGTTTCTACATTTTATTTTTGAATTGCCTTTATGAGAAATTATCCTAGGTGGAGAGAAGGGAAATTCCCATCTGGCTCCACATTGTAGTGGCAACCAAGTTATAACTCAGTAGATCAGCGCAATTGGCATAATATCTAACGAATGACATGACGGAGCTACGATTAAAATGTGCTTAATGAGTCCAATGTTCGCAATTGTTCGGGCAGATTATTCCAAATATTTTCACCACTCCCAGCGAAACTTGTGGCGTAGCATTCTTTTTTGGCGGAAGGAACTTGTGCCGTGTGGGTTGATTGCCTTGTTTCGCGAATAACTGCAAGTAGTGTGAAAATATTTGTCATGTACAAAGGAGTCATTTTGTTGAGACTTTTGAAGACAAGAATAGCCTTTTTTGACTTGACTCTTTTTGAAAAAAGGAGCCCAATTAAGACGAGCAAACATATCCTCTAAAGGGGTGAGGAAGGTACATTTGAGGATTATCCGCGCGGCTCTTTTGAGACATCAGTTCTGTTTAACATATTATCGTGAAATATGTACCTTCCTCCCCACACCGTACAACAATACTCTAATGTTGGCATAACTAAACTTACAAATAGTGTGTGTAGGCTGTGTTGGGGAACACAATCACGGATTCTTCTTAGTATAGTGTACCTAATTTAGATACAACAGTTTTTCTTACGTATTCGACATGTGGGCCCCAACTTAATGCTTCATCAATAACTACACCCAGGCATTTATAAGACTTCACATTTTCAATACGACTACCAGCAATGCATACATTTAAATCAACATTACAAATTTTCTGCCTTGTATAGCATACATTTGGTTTTGGTGGCATTTAATGCTAGCTTGTTTCTTACGCACCAGTTGTGAAAACTAATAAGAGCTGTATTTAAGCTACTTTCTATTATATTAATGTTGGAGGAGCTACACGTTAATGTGGAGTCATCAGCGTACATAAATAAGTTGCAGTTTGGGGCAATACGAAATGGAAGTTTCATGCTCCTTCGCTGCGCTCATCCGCATGAAAAACAGTTTCATTCTATTGAGACAACCTCAATGAATACAACAAACACGATTCAATTTTGTGATCAGAATTTATTAAAGCATGGGAGTGTGGCCATGTTTCAGACGAGTATCGAACTGTGACTTTATAATTACAAATGTATAATGAATGCAGAAATATTTAAGGGATTACTTTCGATATACACAATTACTTGATTCACGAAAATATATATTTTTCAAAATTAAAGGAGTACTCAATTCATCAAATTATAATTGAAGCTATAAAATAGCAATCAAAAGGTAAAACATGGAATCAGACAACTTACATTAAACAACTAATTGATATATACATGCATTATCTCAGCAAATCCCAACTCGGGATTGTAGCTAGCCCTCTTGGCTCTTCGGATTATCTGTCCGGGTATACATTGTCTAATAAAGTTCTTACTAAAAGTCAAAATTGCACAACAGGAAAATTGCCAATATATTTAGTAACCATTCCATTAATCCCACCTAAGGAAATTAGCTCCAAACGCTCTTCGGATTATCTGTCCAGAACCACAAAAGTTATAAAGAAACATATCTATACCAATCATCAATTTCAGCAAATCCCATCTTGGGATTCAATACATCAGGGCTCCTATCATATCCAGAGCATTATTCGTCAATTAAATCATTTTCAATATACTCAATCACATCTTCAGCAATTCCGCCCGTTTTGACATACCATGTCACATATTTTTTCGATAAAATATGGGACACCGTAAAAACTTGGAATCAGATTGTTTACATTAAACAACTAATTGATATACACCTGTATTACCTCATCAAATCCCAACTCAAAATTGTAGCCCTCTTGGCTCTTCGGATATAATGTAATAAGTTAAGAGGGCCTAAAATTTCGATCTTAAATATAAATCTGTCTGGTATAAATCTATCTAGTGACATTTTTACTAAAAGACACAATTGTAAAAAGTTTATTTTCAACAGGAAAAAGGCAAATACAATTAATCACCATTCCACTAATCCCAACCTTGGGATATTAGCTCCAAACGCTCTTCGGATTATCTGTCCGGAACCACGAAAGTTATAAAAAAACTAATCTATAAACCATCAATTTCAGCAAATCCCATCTGGGGATTCAATACATCAGGGCTCCTATCATATCCAGAGCATTATTCGTCAATTAAATTTTCAATATACTCAATCACATCTTCAGCAATTCCGCCTTTGACATACCATGTCACATATGTTTTCGATAACATATGCGACACCGCAAAACTTAGAATAAGATTTTTACATTAAACAACTAATTGATATACACACCTGTATTACCTCATCAAATCCCCGTCACAACTTCCGGGGCTCTCGCAATAACTCCATGATACAACTTATATCGTTTCTAATATTTATGAATTAAACATCAATGTATTAACTCGATTATGGTTACATCATTTTTGGTCGTTTTTACAGTCCGTAATTATCTCAAGTTATTTTAAAAGCCTAAAATTGTATCAAAAATATATATTATAACGCAATTTATAAATATACTACATATGAAGACCATTTCAGTTCACTGTATACACAGACTAACGAATGCTTTGGTTTGCACAGCATCGCCATGCATCAAGAACAAACTATAAATTCAGTACATCTAAATTACAACCGAATGTGGTACATCCAGTGCGAATTTGTACTTGATGGGACCAACAATGGGACCAAAAGTTTTCGTGTGCCAGTACCGTTATTTCTACATCAAAATACCATTATGTACCCCGGAAAATGTGGACCCTTTGGTAATTTTTTATTTTATTTTGGGGGGGGGGGGGGGGGGGGGGGTGCGCATACGCACCCGTCGCACCCCCCCCCCCCCCCACCCCTCGCGTACGGGCCTGCTTAAGCACGCCAACTGCATTCCAGCCAGCTAAACCACAAATACCTACTTAACAAAAGAAGATTAATATACATTGAACATTATAACAATCGTGGTCCCACCATAAATCCCTGAAATACAGAAAAATGCACCTGTCTAAATTCAGCTGTGACAATCCCAACTCAAGATTGTAGCCCTCTTGGTTCTTCAGATTATCTGTCGGGATATAATCTAATAAGTTCAGAGGGCCTAAAATTTCAATCTGAAATATAAATCTGTCTCGTATAAATCTATCCAGTAACATTTTTACTGAAAGACAATTGTAAACAGTTTATTATCAACAGGACAAAGGCCAACATGTTTAATCACCATTCAACTAATCCCCACCTTGGGATATCAGCTCCAAACGCTCTTCGGATTATTTGTCCGGAACCATCAAAGTTGTAAAGAAACAAACCTATCAATCATCAATTTCAGTAAATTATATTTTGGGTTACAATTTACCAGGGCTTTTTCGATATCCAGGGCATTATTTAACCAAACTGTTTTTATTTTTTTAAATTTTTTTGTTTTGTTTTAAATGTATATTCTACTAAACATTTTCAATACAGAGCCTATACACTGGCAAATTTCAACAATTCCCATCTTGAGATTCAAAACATCAGGGTTCCTGCCATATCCAGAGCATTATTTGTAAAAATCTTTCTGACCAGAATACATTTAATAAAATCATTTTTAATATACTCCATCACATTTTCAGCAATCCAATCTGGGGAAATTAACGAACATGCATCACTAAACCGATATTTGTCCCCAAAATTAGGTAAACCATTAACGTCTGCCTGAACCTTTTGGTAGATATATTTATTCTTGTCTTTGTCTTTAGTTTTACTTTTGCTTCTGCCTTATTACAGTACAAAACACTCGGATACATGTGATACATGTCATACACACTATTAACAATTGTGGTGCAAAATACGGTACCCTCTGGAGACGTGAACACAATGGGGACAATGGGAGTGAAAAGGTCTCCAAAGGGTAATTTCTATAGATGAATAGGTCTCCATTAGAAATTTCACGAATTAGATTTTTTAATTTTACTTGAATTACTCAAAAACTAGAGTTAGGATGTGGATTAGGGCTAGTGTTTGGGTATAATATAGGGTATATTGGGTCGAAATTTTAACCCAGGAAAATATTTGTGGTTAAAATGGGAGCATTTTGAAAAACGTGCTCGACTTTCTAACCATTTTGAACACGAGAACAAAGCCATGTCTTCACAGTGATACAAAAATGCGAATACATGTACCTGCACATTTGTTTTTCTGTTGAAAATGGGCACTTTGGGAGACAATCCCATAGAGTCGTGCACAATCTTTATTGTAACCTAACCCGTTTTTACCTGGAGCTTTTTCCACGAAATTTCATATTTATGCTATTTAGACCCAAATCTGTCTTCTCCGAGCAAAAATAACTCCCAAATATCGTTTTGTGGGGTAGCTAGACACTTAGGGAGACACTGAAATGTCTCCCTAAGTGCCACTGTCTCCCAAGTGAATCAAAACTATCGCTAATTTGTCTCCCAAAGTGCCTATTTGGAAGAATTACTGTTTTAGACTATTATTATTATTTTTAATTTTTTTTTAATTTTTTTTTATAGAAACAAAACTAGTACTGTCCAAGTATATTTTCTGAATTTTTCTGTTTAGTTACAGAATCTCCGCCGTTAAATTAAAGTTTTGTACTGGAACAAGAAACATCATGTTTTAAACAAGCATTTCGACCCGTCTCTGTTAAGACACGGCAACATCACCGTTTCATAACACCACATTTTGCTGTAAATATAAAGATAATCTACTGTTCTTCTACACGAATCTCATTAAACAGCAACCGACCAAACAGAACTGAGGAAATTGGTGCTCACAAAAGACAAGTTAAACTGTGTTGTTTTACCACAAAACACACTTTTATGACCACTTTTGTGTAATAAAGACATTCCGTGATAACATTTTGATTTTTTTGCAAATAAAGCTGAAGAATCGCATCACATCTCCCTCCGCATTGAAATATTGAAATTATTCATTTGAAAAGCGTGACTTAATCGTGGCGGGAAAAGCTGAATATAAAAGTAACTCACGACAAATTAGTAGGTTATCGAAGCACTTGTACTATGTATAAGTGTATTATTGGTAATGTGTAATCACTAGTTACTGATAGGCGTAATAAGTCTGGTTCCCATTCCCACTTTATTCATCGATGTAAATTGCCTCAATACGCATAACTGTACTTCAACAGGAGCGTTCGTTTTTGAACAGAACTTTGACATAAAAATTGCTGTTATAACAAAACAACAACAGTATTAACTGTTGAAAAACAGGGGTATCCCTGTAAGTTTACAGTACCCAATACAGTAGAATCTGTTAATAAACAGAGATAACATCAACAGTATAATGTACTGTTACAAAATAGTAACTTTTGTAATGCCAATTGACAATAATTATAATGTTCCATGCTGCCAGGGAATTCTAACCAAATGTCTTGATCGAGAAGGATCTTCAAGACGTCGCTGAACTTGCCATATAAATTAGACGCTTTAGGGCAGGTCAGACCAAGCAGACTCAGAAATGAAGATACAAGGAACAAAGAACGAGCAATACAGGAACTTGATGTGTGCACAGGAGAACAACAAAAAATGGGATGATACTCGACGTGAAGTGTTGGCCTGAAAATGAAAGGCCTGGTAATGTGCACGCCTTATAAAGTATAGTATACGCTTGGATTAACAAGAATGAAATTAGTTTCATTGGATAAACACCCAAAGGAATGGAATGATCCAACGTCCAAACATTCCACCCAAAGTGGTTAACATCTGTCGGCATTTCGGTAGCTCAAACCAACAAAACTAAACATCATTAGTATAAACAATGAATAAAAGTAGACCTAGTATCGACCCCTGAGAAACACCAATGTTTACGGATAGGACTTTTGATATGGTGCCGCCAATATTCACAGACTGACTACGATCACTTAGGTACGAATTAAACCAATTAATCACAGAATATGACATGTTCATCCTTTCTACATTCAAGGAAAAAAGAAACGCACCACTGATTTAAAAAAAATAGTTTTGCCCGAATTTTGTGAACTGAAATGTATGTGTTTGAATCGCTACAAATAGGGTTAGTTATGCCACGACTGTCACTACCTGAGAGAGACCGAGCCATTGGCATGCTTCAAGTCGGAAGGAATTGGAGACGCCACGAGCGGTATATACCTCTAACCCCTAACCCTATTTGTAGCGATTCAAACACATATATTTGATTTGACAAAATTCGGGCAAAACTATAAAAAAAAATAGTGGTGCGTTTCTTTTTTCCTTGAGTGTAGTTTCTTTAGTAAGATTTAATGATCAACACAATCAAATGCTTAGCTGAGATCTATAAACACACTGCCTGTAACTTGTCCATTGTCCATGGCCGCAAAACACTTGTTTGTTAAGCCGTGTACGGTGCTTTCAGTTGAGTGCAGGGGTCTAAATCCTGACTGGCAACTAAGATTCAGATTGTTTTCATCAAGGTATCTATATACCGATGTCTGCACCAATCTTTCTAAAATCTTAGAGATAATTGGCAGTTTAGAAATAGGCCGATAGTTACCTGTACTACATGTATATCCTCCCTTGTGAATTGGTGTTACTAAAGCATGTTTCCAATCTTTAGGGTATCGCTCACATCTTATACACTGTTACAATCGCGTGACATCGCGTGACAGGGTTTTGTTGCCAGCTGGTTTCAAACACTTCCAGCCATGTCTTTATCGTCCGTTTAATACCGGCCACGTGACGGGCTCTCGGCCAATAGGAATGCCTAAAATGTCTCTCTCAACATTTATTTATCTTGTTTACTCCTTAATATCAATTAAGCGGGATCTTTTTGTTCGTCGACTCCTGGGTTTCCGTAACGTATGAAATGTTACGTTGCCTTGAATGCACAACCTATAATGTCTGAAGTCCTGCATATAAAGAACCTATTGATAGTGTCTTGGGTCGTATAAATAAAAACCAGCAAATGCTATGAAGTACAAGCAAAAAGTAAAAGCATTTACTTCGAAGTAAAAGCATTAAGGAAAAGCAAATGCTTAAATTCGTATGAATAAAATAAAGTTTTACTGTTTAGCATTTACTGGCTGAATTAGCAGTAAATGCTTTTTACTTGCAATTTATTTCACATCCGAATGGTTTATAACAATAGAGTCTCTATTGTGTGTACGATGCACACCCACGCACAACTAGCTTTACCTTACATACGCACTGTGGACATTCCTTTGTATTCGTGTAGTTAACAAACTTTGACTAAATACTCATTTTTCTCGCTTCCCCAAAACAAATTTACCCTCAAATTAGGATTATGGGCCTCTCAGCTGTCCCTTCTATCTTTTCTATATATAACCCTAACCCGTTTTTCCTCTAGCGCTCTTTTTCGGAAACTGAAAAACGGATTGTGGACGTGTGCAAGTCCACACACCGTAACCTCTTCCCGCATCGTGTGGACCTATATTGTTCGGAGGTCCACAGTGCGTATGCAAGACTAACTCACATTAACGTATGCTGACAGGGGTGTTTGAATGAAATCGGAACCTCAAGTTGCTGCTTCGCAGTCATGATGCCCTTTTCTGTCTCAGCAATATTGCAAGAAATCATCGGCCATCTACGTCTCATTTTCTTCCCCAAAATCAGTACAACTGATTGTATTTTAATCCTAGACAATCCATCTTCCATGTTCATACCTTTTCCTGCCAAACCACATATACAAAAGCTCCTCCTTTTAATACTAGTATTTGCTTCTCTTTTTTCGAGGTAGCCCCGACCCAACCTTGAAAAATTACGAGTAAATACTGCAAATCTGAAGCATTTACTCAATTGTATTCATACCAAATGGAGCAAATACTAGTATTCTAGCAAATGCTGGAAATTAAAAAGTAAATACTTTTAGTCTTTAGCAAATACTTTCCAGTAAAACTTTTTGCTTCATTTTTATTCATACAGATTCCAGTAAATGCTTGAAAATTGGTAGTACATGTAAAAGCAAATGCTAGTTTGTATGCATACGGCCCCTTGTTCTTACGCCAGCTCTTATAGCCGCGAAGAGCCTTTTCATATTATGCGAGTCTGTTTCCTACGAAGCTGTCTAAGGGACACGGTGAAAATAATAATTTTCTCTCACTTCAGCTAACTCGTACGTACGACTTATATGTCGTACGTACGACTTATATGTCGTACGTACGAGTTATATCGTACGAGTTATATGTCGTACGTACGAGTTATATGTCGTACGTACGAGTTATATGTCGTAGGTACGACTTAAATGTCAGACTTATGTCGTACGTACGACATAAGTAGGCCTACGTATGTCGTACGTACGACTTAAATGTCAGACTTATGTCGTACGTACGACATAAGTAGGCCTACTTATATGTCGTAGGTACGAGTTAAATGTCAGACTTATGTCGTACGTACGACTTAAATGTCAGATTTATGTCGTACGTACGACATAAGTAGGCCTATGTATATGTCGTACGTACGACTTAAATGTCAGACTTATGTCGTACGTACGACTTAAATGTCAGACTTATGTCGTACGTACGACATAAGTAGGCCCACGCCGCATTGGAGTAGCTCCACGGTCGTCCTACCGAATGAGGTGCGCGCGGCGTAGGCCTACTTATGTCGTACGTACGACATAAGTCTGATATTTAAGCCGTACGTACGACATAAGGTTGATATTTAAGTCGTACGTACGACATAAGTCTGACATTTAAGTCGTACGTACGACATATAACATCGTCTGCATAATTTCGGAAAAAAGTCGGAATCTAAATTCAAATCGGAAAAGTTTCACATAGACCTACAGGTTGTGTGTACAACCAAAGGTCAACGTACTTGTATATGTACATGTACATGTGGGTATTCATTTGTACTGCGGACATCTAGTCTTGTGCACACATTAATATGCCTAACATAATGTAATCATAATGAGTTAATTGTGTGGCCTTCACTACACAAATAGCAATATCCTGTAGTATCTTGTGGTCCAGGCATTTCTCGGTATTGGGAAGAGTATAACAATCACAAGAGGTTTGAAAAAACCCCGTTACCTTTAAAGACTGCAAGTTGTGGCATGCCCTATTGTTCTAACAAACGTCTGGTGTTTATGTTGTCCATCTTGCTTCCCTGCGCTATGCGCGAGTTGCCTACGTTTTTATCTAACTATGTTTACCTATAGTACGTTTTTACATAAGTTATTTTAATTGGCTTCTTTACTTATCCAACATGTAATAAACGATTTACGTATCTGCGAGGTACTTATTTTCCGGCGATTTTTACCGAAATTATAATGTTTTTTACATAATTATTTATACCTCATATTTGTTTACTAGTCTTTTTGAGAGTGTATACAGGTTAAAAACACGAGTTAAAGATTTATTGATACAAGGTGAAGCAATTTTAATCATTTTAACACTAATTTCATTAAGACCTGTTGCTCTCCCAACCGACATGGATGATATTTGCTTTTGAACAAACTCTTCTGTAATGTACTACGCAATCTTTGTTAAATGAATCAAAGATAGAGGCGTCAGTGTTGTCGTCTGTTTCAAGTTCACGCAAAGGGTAGTTTCCAGCAGTACACTTGCCGATTGTTAAAAAGTGTTTATTTTATGTATCAGCAATGTCGGCGATATCGTCAATATTTTCCCCATTTGGGGAAGTAATCGAATTTGGTACAGTTTTTTGTTTCTTAGGGAGTACCTCCTTCAGAATTTTCCACAGCATAGATAAATTGCTTTTATTTTCTTCCATGGCGGCTGTGTAGTATTTACTCTTTTTACTGTAGATTTTATTAGTTACATTGTGCCGCAGGTTTTTGTATGAATCCCAATGGATTTGTAAGCCTGTGTGCTTTGCAATTTTGAGTGCACGATCGCGCTGCCGCATAAGTTTAAGAATTTCGCTATCGAGCCACGGAACTGAGGCACCCCGAATGCGTTTGGTTTTGACTGGCGCATGGCCGTTAATAATACGGTACTCATAAATATGGAGTACCATATACACCACGCATTATCCACATCATAACAGCCAAAAACATTTTGCCATGGTGCATTAATGAGATCGTCCGTAAATTCATTACTGTCTATATTTTTTAGACATCGAAAGTTTATTGAACGACCTTTTATTTTTGGTGTTTTCGAACTGATAAACAAGATAATGATCACCGATTAGGACTAGTAAGACACCACAGTACTTTATGAGCTCTGGGTGGGAACTAACATGAGATCGATGGTAGTTTGAGTGGATTCAGTGACACGTGGTGGGTCATGTATGAGTTGCGCCATTTGGAACAAACTAAAACAAAAAATAATTGGATTTGATTGCATACTACATGTATCGTGTTCCCAGTTTTAATAATTTCTTTACATTCACATGAGGCCTTAATAAGGATATTACTAAGTTTTCCCAAAAATTCGACAGAGCTTAAAGGAGGCCTATAAATAGAACTGATTTCAACCCATTATACACTCGATATCATCTATTTCGAGAGAACAATAGGGTATCTAGAATGTAAATTGCAACCCCGCCACCATGTCGGTTCCTGTCTTTTCTGAATGAGGGCGAATGAGAAACCCCCGGAACTTTGATTGCAAATAATGCCATCTTTTATGTCTATTTTAGAACCTTACCTATTGGGGGTTGAGCAGCTCCCTGACCATTTTCAGATATTGGTTCCACTCCTGGCCTCGATAATGTGTCGGTGTGCTCTGGTCTGGGATACTAGCTGCCGTCGTTGATTGTGGTGGGTTTGGTGCCGTTTCTGATGTACGTGGGTACAGGTAATACTGGTTGGCCATTAGAAAACCCGTCGGAACATCACGGGTCGCTGTAGTCCGCTTCACCAGGACATCAGAGTACAAACTCAGATCGAAAGGGGTTTTCTGATGTGGGATGCAACTATCAAGGGGCTTTGGTGGTCCTTTGATGTGTTGAGTAATGTTCGTGGCAAGTAGGCGCACTCCTGCTGAGTTAAGGTGCACGTCGTCCGACACAAGATGGTTTATTTGAGTTTATGTTACCGTTGTCAATGAAGCCCCAGTCATTTTGCTTTGCTATGGACCTAAGCAGATTATTGGAATCATCTACTTTCTTGCACTGTGGCACCGTTTGGTTTTTATGGTGTATGATCGAAGATATTGTCACTGATCTTGGTTGTAGTGACTCGCCGAGGTAGGTGATCTGAGCGGCAATAGTCTTCGGGTTGTCGGGTGTGTTGTTGGTTCCAACATGAAGAATTACCCGAGAGACGTCGTGCTTGGTCGACAGTTGTATTGGATCTTGGATTTTTGCTCCATGATGTGGCACATTACTTTCTTTGGCCCGCTCAATCTCCTGGGCTAAAGCCGTTTTATCATCGAGTCACCGATTAGAAGCACATGTACAGGGGTGTTTTGTTGGTGTGGATGGTGATTGTTTTACTTTAGGTGCCGGTTTGTCCTTTGCAGTAGTCAGCTTCTTGTGCTTTTTCCGGTATTGATTCAGCTGCTCGTGAAACTCAAAGGAACTCTTAGTTTTTGAGTGACGGGGCAATTATTGTTGGGGGTTGGGGTTGGAAAGGATCCTTGCTCCTCAGTGTCAGGCTGGCCGTTTAGCTGCAAGACTTCGAAATACGTGTCGATCTCCAACTCGGCCTCGGTCCGGGAATTACCGGTGCTGGAGTCGATGATAACGGGATCCTATGTTGCCAATGCAGCGAAGCGGTTGCTTGTCGGTACCAGAACCGCTGGGCATACATCCAATGTACAGTGGCTCGCTGGACTGAGATCCGCTGTACGGTGGCTCGCTGGACTGGTTAGACGTGTTGGCGTCCATGGGTGGGTTCCTGCTCAGAGCACTCGGCGGACGTTCTGAATGACTATGGGCTTCACAAGAAGAAGGGCTCATCATCATGTCAATGGCAGAATGGAGAGCGTCACATCTCTTCTTCAGGTGGTCTATTGTTTCCCTTTGGAAACAAGAAGATCGAGAAATCTGGCCAGATAGTGTTGCAAATTGGTCTGAAAATGTCTGATCAGGTAACTTTATGTCATTTTGGACCTGTACGATGGCTTGATATAAATGACCTGTGGGGTGGGTTCGGGGACTTGATCGGGGGTTGGGACACCTGTTAAATCCCGATCTGTAGTATGCCTTGTTATTTTATTATTAATTTATTTACCCTGGGGTAACTTCTCAGAGAAACACTGTTTTTCAGAGGGTCCCAGCAGTTATACAATTCATTAAAAATACAAACAAAATAAAATCACACCAAAAGAACAATAATAATATAAGACACCAAGAAAACATAGACATGTTCATTTAAAAAAAGAGGCTTTTGTATGTGTTTTTGAAATTGGCTAGAGTAGCAGGCAGTGGGCATTTAAGTAGTGTGGATAAGATGTTGAAAACAGACACTCCGCGAGCCACAAACATACGCTTGCCAGAATAAGATTTACTAAATGGAGGAACTAAGTTACCATGAGAACCAGACCTGGTATTATAAATATGCGCATTACTTGTGAGAGTAAAACAATTGCATAGTTGTGGTGGCAATTTCAAAGTAAGACTTTTATAAACTAATGTGTTTAAATGGAAAATACGTCTTTTTTCAAAAATATTCCACTCAAGAGTCGACAAAACCATGCGTGTGGGAGATCTCCGGTGAAGCCTCAAAATGACTCGCCCCGCATTACTCCGGAATTTGTCAAGCTTAATAAGGGACGTGTTGGTAGAATTACCCCATACAGCATCACAATAATCAAAATGAGGCAAAATGAACGTTTTGTATAACAAATTCAGTGAACGCTGAGGGAGAAGACTTGTTTGCTTGGAATTCATCTGACAAGCTGAACTAAGACAAAACATGGGAAAAGTGTTCCGATGACCAAAAATATACAGACATAGTTCATTGATGTCATCGGATGCTGTTCGATTGGATCTACGGGATTTAAGTGAACAAACGGTACTTAGCTTTTTTGACGAGTCGCCCGTTTTGTCGCCATCTTGTACGTCTTCACGGTACTTTTCATCGCAGCCTCAAAAATCACAATCCTCGCTTGTAACAAGTCATCAATGATAAAATCACTACTTAGCACTGACCGCAATGGCACAGGCGGCGACACTTGGAATTTAGACACGATATCCTGTATCTCAGTGTCGAGTTTTGATAGGAAACTCGGAGAGCTGATACGACACACGTCTTGTCTGATGGCTGCCATGGCGGGAATTAACCAAATCAACAATAAATTGGCTGCCAAATAAATCACCGATTGAATTCCGTAACTTTAACACCTAATTTGCAACTTTCTTCTCTCGCCGTGATAAATATTTGATATTCATCTGCCTGGTTAAAGGTGTCAACCTGAGTGATGCACAACATGAAGAGCAAATAATGTGCTTTCAAATGCCTTTGAAAAAAACTAAACACTAAAAACTACTCCTTATAAGACTCATTTCGCAGGGTTGGGTCACATTTGGTACAAGACGTTCTAAATGATTAGTGTAACCAAATAGCTCGTATTATTCAACACACGTTAGCATCATTTGTTGGATGTCCTTTTGTTGTTTCAGTATTTAAAGGAAGGAAAATTAAGCTTGGTTGACACCTTGCTTTGGTAAGATCATGTTCTCCCCTCATTCCTCATTTGAATTAAAGATGGCTTACGATCATCTTATTACAGAATGTTACAAATTTGATGTTGAGGGTGCACATGTACATTATTCTTATTTATTCTTATTATTATTTTATTTCTCTCCACATACAAATATACAATATCTTATATCTAATCCATTACAAATGTACATAAACAAGAGTAACTGCGGGAAAGGCGAAATCGTGGGAAGACGCACATTTGTATTTAAAAACAAGAATACAATGAGTAATTCAGTACATGTATTTCAATAGTAGTTTTGCACCCAAATTGTGCCGATTTTGTTCGAATTTGACTATGAGATAGACTTGCCTTTGCAAAGGCAAGTTTATAAAAAAGTATAAAATTATTCATTAAATTATTCAGGGCGATACTCTCTTATTTCCAAAGAGTGAACATTCACTCCAATCGAGTGCAAATTCACTCCCGAAGTCTGAAACTAGGGACCAGACGTTTTAGAGAGAAATTAGTCCACTCTAAAAAATTGAAATCTAATCAAATTCCACTGAAATGGTACTTTTTTTAAAGTGTGCTTCAATCTAAATTCAGAAAGAGATCCACTCTAAAACGTCTAATCCCTAGTTTCACTCTTTGGAATTTAGAGAATAGGCGACTTCCATTAAGATAACAAAAAACCGTAAAAGAACAAAGTATATAGGGTTCGGTTTTACAAAGTCTTTCGACTGATCTCCGTACGTCATATAAATTACTTGTACAATACATATACAGTGCAGTGTTATTGTCATTTATCTACGTGTGGTAGATTGGCAGGGTGGATACTCTAGAAATGTATTGTGTTTTTTTAACGTTGTAAGACCTAAAGATCTAATTTTGTATATTTTCCTTTAAATAAATACACAACCCAGACAAAACCTCATAAAATTGTCAATTTGGCGTCGTTACTACGGAAGCCCGTTTAAGACAGGTAACTCTTTCTTTTTACGTTTTTTTGTTGAGACCTTGCGTGTCTATTTCGCGGAGGTGCGCTTCTTATTCGCGGCAGTGCGTTTTTCTTCTATAGTAGCGTATCTTTTATAACGTGTGTCTCTCTATTTCAAAGGAAATTTGTTTTTGTTCACAGGGGAGTATTTCTCTTTCATTATGATTAAGTGGCGGCCGCTACTTCACTCGGTGCCGCGACTTATATTCTCTTACAGAGACGTTGGAGCTAATTTAAAATTGACGGTAGGCCTACTGTAAACTCCTGAAAGATAGTTGAGCTACCATGAAAGAGAAAAACACCACCGCAAAGAGAAACACATCTCCATGAAAGAAAAAAGAGGTACCTGGCCCTAACGGCCTTTCGTACGTTTCTCATTTTGCATATAATTATACTCTGTCACGAATACATAATTATTGTATAGAACATGTGTTTAGCCAGCATGATTAAGGGAATAAATGTGTTTTCGAGAGGTTTTAATCCCTCTGTTTAATACCACTTGAAGTCTGGGTGCTGATAATTACCAGAGCCGAAGGCGAGGGTAATTATCAGCACCCAGACTCCAAGCGGTACAGAGTGATTAATACCGACCGAACACACATTTATTCCCATTCGTAATTTTTGTTTTTTTTTAATTCAGCAAAAAAAGCCCCGAAAATCCCGGAAAATTGTTGCAAGTAAATGTCGGTGTTTCGCCATTCTGTGTGTGTCAAATGACATGTTTCCGCCTCTGTCGCTCTACACAATACATGCAATAAAGCGTATTTATTATGAACCAGACTATTACTGCCATTGGCAACTTCGTTCCCAGTGTGTCGAGCTTTACGCGCCCAACACTACCCGCTCTTACTATTGGAGACGAGGTACGGTTGGAAAAAAAGTGAGCCCTGGGGACGGGCATAATACGACATCGCGTGACAGGGTTTTGTTGCCAGCTGGTTTCAAACACTTCCAGCCATGTCTTTATCGTCCGTTTAATACCGGCCACGTGACGGGCTCTCGGCCAATAGGAATGCCTAAACTGTCCCAGGTATTTATGAATGCAAATTAATGTGTATGCTGCGTGTCCGGCAACGCGTGCGTTCGCATTTTTACAACAGTGCATGCTTAAACTATGTGGTCGCGGTGCTATTTCAAAGACGTACGTGGTCCTTGCGCGGCAATTCAAATAGATGACACTTCCCTTGTAATTGATGAAGGAGCTTCATTAAAGACGTATACTTAAATTTATTCATTTTAACATACGAAGCCTCTCGAAAAACTTCGAGAAGTTAAGTTTGTTACTCAGGTCTCTAGGTGAATTTTCAGTTATTGCCTTATCCGAAACCTGGCTTAATGATGATAGTCCCCCTCTTTTTTCTTTAGCCGGGTATCAATTAATTACAAATAATAGAACCAATAGACAAGGCGGTGGTGTTGCTTTCTATTTTAGTACTGACATTCAATATACCGACATGATCTCAAATATTCTTACGATTCTCTTGAATCGTTATTCATTGAAATAGGAAATGCATCTTGTAAGAAAATGATTATTGGAGTAATCTATAAACCACCACGAATTTCGCACAATGATTTCATGTCCCAGTTCGAGGATATTACGTCTTCGTTATCATCTGAAAATAAAAAATGTATTATCTCTGGAGATTTTAATATCAACCTTCTGGAATATGATGATAACATTAATGTACAAGGCTTTCTTGACACCATGGTATCGCATTCTTTTGTTCCCCTTATAGACAAACCAACAAGAGTATCCCGTAACTCAGCAACCTTATTGATAACATTTTTACTAATATTTTACCAATCCCAAATTCTATAATCTTAATTTCTGATATTACCGATCATTTCCCTGTATATACTTCAATTCCAACATTCGATTCTCATCCGAAAATCGTTCACAATAGTAGCTTTCGTTATTACACTGAGGAAAATCTTGACAAACTTAACCACGACCTGAACTCTGCTGACTGGTCTCCTGTATATAATTCTGATGACGCAAATCTCGGTTTTGACAATTTTATGAATATATTTAATCATCACCACGATATCAATGTACCATTGAGAAATAAAAAACCTAAATCTCAACCAAAGTCACCTTAGGTTACGTCATCCCTTCTTAAATCGATAAAATTAAAAAATAAACTGTATCATAAATTCCTGGCGAAACGTAATGAAACTAATCATATCAATTATATTAAATATAAGAATATTTTAACTACTGTCTTAAGAACAGCTAAACAAAACTATTATTGTGCTCAGTTTAAAAAACATAAAAATAACATCAAGAACACGTGGAAAATTATTAATCATGCTACAAACAGAAATCCACATTCTCATAAAATTTATGGTCTTAAAGCTAACGGAAACCTGATCGTGAACTCACAAATGATGGCTGAACATTTTAACAGCTATTTTGCCAATATTGGACCAAATTTGGCAAGTAATATTCCACAATGCCAAACTACCTTTTGTGACTATCTTCCAAATGCAAACTCAAATTCTATATTTTTCGAACCCGCCACTAAAAAGGAGGTCAGTGACGTTGTCAAGAAATTGCCAAATAAAGCAAGCAGTGGCATCGACTCGCTTACTGCCTATGTATTAAAAAAGACACTCTCTAACATTTCAGAACCTCTTACGTATGTAATTAACATTTCTCTGTCAACAGGTGTTGTGCCAGATAACTTAAAGATAGCAAAAGTCATTCCAATTCACAAAAGTTCAGACACTGATAAAGTAAACAATTACAGACCAATCTCAATCTTACCTTGTTTTTCAAAAATCCTGGAAAGAATTGTTTATGTCCGGACCCTTAGTTTCTTAACTAAATTTAATATATTGACAAATTCCCAGTTTGGCTTTCGTGCGAAGCACTCTACTATCCATGCCGTACTCCATCTCATTAACAAGGTTGTATCTGGTTTGGAATCATTTGAACATACTATAGGGGTTTTTCTTGACTTTTCTAAAGCTTTTGATACACTGGACCACAATGTACTTTTACATAAACTAAATCACTATGGTATTAGAGGAGTCCCCCTAGCATGGTTTGAAAGTTATCTCACTAAAAGAAAACAATAGGCCTACGTCTCAATAAATGGCTGTCAATCCACTTTACAATATTTAACATGTGGGGTTCCTCAAGGATCCATCCTCGGACCTTTGCTTTTTCTCATTTATATTAATGACTTTACAAATGCCGCGCAACGTTTGTCCTGTATTTTATTTGCAGATGACTCAAATTTATTTTACAGTCATAAAGACATTAACATTTTAATTCACACCATTAATACAGATCTTGTTAGGATCTCTGATTGGATTAAAGCAAACAAACTTTCTTTAAATATTAAAAAAACTACCTGCATGATGTTGAGTAATTCTCTAAATTCCTTACCAAAGACCATTTATATTGATAACAATGAAGTTAAAGCAACAGATTCTACCAAATTCCTTGGATTATACATTGATAATAAATTATCATGGAAGAATCATATTGATTACTTATGTAAAATTGTCTCCAAAAACATAGGCATTATTAATAGGCTAAAATTTTATTTCCCAAAAAATATTTTACTCAACTTATACAATACCTTAATTCTGCCTTACATTAATTATGGGATCCTAGCTTGGGGAAATTCGGTACAGAGTTTGCTAAATCGAATTTTACTTCTTCAGAAAAAAGCTTTACGTATTATAAATTTTACAAGTTACCTAGCTCACACTGATTCACTTTTTCTTAAACATGAGACTCTAAAGGTTAGTGACATATATTACTTCCAGCTTGGAATTTTTATGTTTCAGGTAACTAAAAGAGACTTACCAGCCTGCCTTATCTCAATGTTTACCCGAAATAGCAAAATTCATACTCATTTAACCCGTCAATCGGCTCAATTTCACTTACCAATTGTTAGGACTAACCTTGCCATTAAAAATATTAAATTTCAGGGAACAAAATTATGGAATTTGTTACATAAATCTCTACAAGATTTATTGTCTGCGTCAGTTTTTAAAATTAAATTCAAACAGTTATTTCTTAAGAAATACAAGGAATGTTCATAGATTTTCTTTTTAAAACAGCTATATTTTAATTGAATTACGTATTATACTTGGAAGCAATTAAAATGTGGAACAAACATATCTTGGTTCTTTGCTGCAGCCAAAAGCAGCTCTTTATTTGACCAAAAACTTCTTCAAACAAATTCAAACATATATATATGATGAAGGTTCATCTCAGTGACCCCACCATGGTATAGCTGCGGGCGGCTCACCAGCGTGATGCCCGACTTTTACTTGGACCGACAGGGTCTCTTTCTTGGGTTCATCTCAGTGACCCCACTATGGTATACATGCGGGCTTCTCACCAGCGTGATGCTCGACTTTTAAATGGACCGACAGGGCCTCTTTTTTGGGTTCATCTCAGTGACCCCACTTGGACCGACAAGGTCTCTATTTTGGGTTCATCTCAGTGACCCCACTTGGACCGACAGGGTCTCTTTTTTGGGTTCATCTCAGTGACCCCACTTGGACCGACAGGGTCTCTTTTTTGGGTTCATCTCAGTGACCCCACTTGGACCGACAGGGTCTCTTTTTAAATTTAACTGTTATGATTTAACTTCAATGTGATCTTAACACAGATGTGCTGTTCAATCGTCGTACGGCTGGATCGAACAATATAATCTCTCGGGGAACAGCAAGAGAGATTGCAAGTCTGTGTAATAATATACATACTACATTTGACTACAAAAGTTTTACAAAAACAAACTACTGGCTGTCTGAATCCCGCAATTTAGGCCAAACGCATAGCGTCCCAAGGGAAAGACAGCCCCCAAAAATTCACACAACACTCTATATTTAGTAGATGTGCGATTTCGCTAGGCGCTATTGGAACTAATTAAGTTCGAAACATATGTACATTACAAAAAGGCCGAAATGGCTTGGCACAGGTTATCACGGAATATGCGATTGCCCACAGGTGACAAATGTATAGCATCAAACCTATACAACGCGGCCTCAGTCCACTTAAACTGTGGATGGTGTAAATTACTAACTCCCAGCCAACTACCTTGAGACCGCGCCCATCGATTGAGCGTGCGCCGCTTCTTCTCCATCCCGCTTTGCGACCTAGCCCCCAAATAGTACAGACGTGGTAATAAATCTGACCATATCAATGTGGTATGCGGGAATTGCTCGGCACATGTGCGCATTGATAGGACTAGTCGTTGTCTGAAAGAAAATTCGTCGACCTCCACCAGGTCGTTCGTTCCCAGATGAATAATCAAGATTGACGGGGGAGGTTCAGGTATATCTGTCAACAGCTGTGGTAAATCACTTAGGTGGGCGCCGCTTAGACCACGCCACATCACTTTCATTGGAAGATTTAAAGGACCTTCGGCCCCAAGCACAATGGAATCTCCCACTATCCATACTGGACCTATTAGGTAAATGACAGCAAATAACTGGGACTAAGATAAACGTTTAACTGTGATTAATCAAGTGTGCTAGACGCCTGGCCAGGGAGAAATGGGCAGAGGACGGATATATGTATTGACCGCGTCCGAGCGCCAGCGACCCATAGCCCGAATGTTTGTTTGAGGGACCCCCATTTGATATGCCGCCGAGGCCGCCCCTATGCGCAAGGAATGACCTTTAATGTGGTCAGCCGGTATGTTATTAAATGCCAGTGCTTTCTTCAATACCCCGTTAAACTGATAGCGAGTAAGCGGGGTACAGTTAAAATGACAAAAATATGAACCTGCATGATTGGGGCGTACCCGAGCATATTAGACCATGGGACGAGTGCGATTATTGTGTTCGTTCGTGATCCCCATTTTGGTACAAAATGAAAACATCGAAGTTCATTCAAGTTGTTGTTGCTAAATACAAAAATGACTGTTCATTTTTGCAAAAGTGGCACTTTTGGTGTATTTTTGGCGAAAATATGGACCGATTTTTTTTTTTTTACAAAACTTGCCGTTACGTGAACCTAGGCTTTGGCCCGTACGTGGCTCTAGCGTTATTGCCAAACTGCATAACTGAAGCCAAAACTGAAACAAAGTTTCATTTAACAAAACGGCACTCACGTGACTAAACCTAAATTGTGACCAATCGGAAATACTGTGTTGTGAATCTCCGTCGGCATCCAATCAGCGCTCTCGTTACGCACAGTTTCTGACCCGGTGTACAGCAATCCAACATGGCGGCTTCTAAAGACGATGCCGAGCCTTTATTTATGTGCATTTTGCACTGTGATTCTGGAGCCAAAGGCAGGGTTTCACCTTTTTCTAATCAAAGCTGGTCTCGCTTCCTCGAGTTTGCTGACAAATGGAAGAGTTTGAAGGGAAAACAGTCAGATATAGCGAGAGAATTACTGGCCAAACATGACTCCGCGTTGCAGAGAGCGGATGGGTTTAGCATTGGCAGGCGGACAACTGAAACATGTTGGATTTTATCGATCTTGCTACGCCCGGTTTACGGACATCAATAAGATAGAGCAAGTCACAGCTGTCCAAGAGAAACGACAAAGGAAAATCGTTGGAACCGGTAGGTGTTGCAGTAACGTTCAGGCCTAGACTTCAGGCTTCGTTCAGGGTGCAAAGCTTAACATCACCTCAGTGTTTGTTTGTGGTTCCGAAAAAGATTCCGATGCTCTTAAATGACATTTACGCCAACAGGCCATATTCTCTTAACTATGATATTGACCTTATATATGGGGCCACACATTCGAACACGCTTTATGTTATTATAGTTCTGTAACTCTTTCTTTTGTCATTTGTCAATGTAAAATATGTTATGGAATGAATGTGTTGTCGGTGCTGTGCATGTTGTCGGGGGTCATACTAATAACCGACAACACGCACAGCACCGACAACACATACAAAACATATTTGATATTGACCAAAGAGGAAGAGAACTGTAATAATACAATACAAAAAGTCAAAAGATTGTCATTCAACTCGAGGTTACAATTCATTTTTAAAATGGATATCATTTTTCACGCGAATTCTTTTCTATATCCAGCATGAACGTTGGCCGCTATTTTGCCTTCTGGCTGCAGTTTGACATTATGCACGAGTCTATAAAATGTGGTTGTAGCTGCTACCATAGACTCATGCATAATTTCAAGCCGCAGCCAAGTAATCCGGACACAGCCTACAGAAACTCCGCGTGCTTATTTAATAAATGAAATTGTTGGATTCACGACAACTTAGCTACTCATACATGTAGCTCGTCAAATCTCGTTTATGTCCAAAATCTCGTTTATGTCCAAAACAAATAGCCAGCTCTGGCTAAGTACATGTATACACCTATCTTTTATCCCCTTTTTATAAGGGGGGGGGGTGGGGGGGTGTTTTAGAAAACATTAGGTGTGAGCAATTTTGTGTTTGTACAAGGTTACAAATAAGACCATACCGGTATCTCAGGAAAATGCATTGTACGGCAAGTTTGCATTTCAAATCGTAAAAATTCCGTTCAACTAAAGAAATTTTATTTCAATTATTGTTTTTGTGGGGGGGGGGGGGGGGGGGGGGGGGAGCGTGTGCAACTTTGGCTCCATATTTTTGTGTAGAACATTTAAAAAAAAAAGAAAATAGGGACAAGTGACAAACTCAATTTTTTTTCTTGTAACAAGTCATTTCCAAATTCCATCATTGATTGTATTTGTCCCTTCCTTTTGTCTCTCTAGATTTAACCTTATATGCAGTTGCTAATCAGGAGACGAGTAGTGCTAATGACAGACCTCCACAGAAGACTTGTGTTTACTCAGATCCAGTGCCAGCCTACTATCTAAGACCCAACATTAGAAGCATGTCCTACCGGCTATGTGCATTATCTGCCCAAAATCGCATGGGTTGTGAATAATTGTAACATTAATGTGCTCACTTCAGGGATTTTGTGATTGTTATAATTCTTAATTTTAGAGGGAAAAGCTGAGAGAATTAGGCTGGAACTGGTTTTTGGGTACTAAATGACTTAATATTTAAGACAAGTCAGGAGCATTTTTCTGACATTTTTCATTCAGTTAACTTCCACTATCCCTGTTCCAATGAGGGCAACTATTTTCAAGGCTTTTTCTAATTGAAAAGTGTAACCTAGTTAAAACTTATTAGAGCTACATACCGAAACATCCATGATGGAGTATGAATATCCCTCTTACTGAGAAAATATGGTACTCAAATAGGCATTTACACAAATTTAACTGTAATTATTATTTGCAAATGGTGCATACAATTCACCATTTCTGTAATTTTAAATGTTATTACAACCATGACTTTAATCACAAACAATTCAGCTTCCCAGTAATGTTACAGTTCTATTGTAAAATAAAACTGTAGGGTTGGGGCAGGCACTATCACTCCTGGAATATAAAACAAATAAATAAAAAATAAAAAAAATAAAAAAAAATAAAAAAATTGCAGATTGAAATTGAATATAAGCCATTTTATTTATCAATCAATTATATAATAACACACTTAAATGGATCCATCTGGGAACCCATCAAGAGTGATTTACATTTAAACGGTGGTAATAGTTCATGTTTGTCACTGGCAACTTTTTCCTGTCATGTACATGCTCTATGAGGCGAGTTGGCTTGAGTCAATACAATATTAGGTTAACAAAAGTATGGGGCGAACTGGCTTTGGGGCGAATTTGTTATGAAAACTAGGCGAGAAAAAACAACTCGCCCCATGTTATTTTCGCCCCATCAATTTTTTTACGTGAAATAACTCTCCAAAGTGCCACTTTTGCTAAAATGAACACTCCAAATGTTGTTAGGTATGCCCTAAAGATCAATTTGTGAAAGTTTTATCATGTACCAAGTTGGGGATCACGAAAATGTCTTTCTGAAAGGATTTTGTGACTTCGTCCCATGGTCTATATGTGAGCAGTGCTGACACGGGGCAGAGGAAAACATTATCGGACGGCTTTAGACATACGATTTGCGGATCACCATGTTGATTATTTTTACTCTGCTTGAATGAAATGGTAACATGACATTGGGTATCGAGGTAAGAAAATTCTACATCCGAATCGGTAATCACTGAAGGTTGAGTGTGAAACCGAGAATTTGCCGTGAACTCCCCGATACGCATAAAACCAAAAAATGCACTTAAAAACGCGGCTGAAAACATCTTTGCCTCGTAGAGAGATGAACACACATGGGGAAGAGACTGCACGATTTGATTTAGCATAGGCAAAGAAATGGGTTGGCGAGAATCGCGCGAGGGGCGTGTGCGACGGCACCCCTCGAGTAATTTGGAAACTAGAAAATCCTTAGTTGGGTCAGGCCAGCCTTGTAACCTGTGTTTATATCCAACTGCTGACACGTAAGTCGCAATTGTAGATGGGGAAATTGATTGTAATGACAGCCAAGCTATAAACTGTCGGATCTCATATGTCTTCGCGGGGCGCCCCTCTGATATGCGTAGTTGGCGAAACCGACAAAATGATGCCCAACCTGTTGCGTATGTTTTATGAGTACCTGGTGCTATTGAAGCGTCTAACAGCCGGCGCATTTCATTCTCTACCAGATCGCTGGAAGGTGAGGTAAGGGGGTTGGGAGTGGACTTGCTCGTGGGGCCAGCTCGCGGAAACGGGACATCTGGAAACGGGATAGAGAGTCGGCAATTTCATTGTGTACCCCCGGCACATGCACGGCTTTAAACACAATATTATATCTAAGACATTCAAGGACAAGTAGGCGCACCAGATGCATTATTCTTGGGCATGGAGATGATTGCTTGTTTATAATATGGACAACAGCCATGTTGTCAGTGTTAAACCGCAGTTTTTGGTTTTGGAAACTCGACGCCCAGCCAAGGATAGCAACAACTATGGGAAACAGTTCGAGGAATGCAATGGATGGCGGGTTCGTTAATAAATCGTCCGACCATCGACCTTGCATCCATTGACCGTCAAAATACACCCCAAAACCTATGCTACCGGACGCGTCCGTGTACAAAGCAAGTGTTTCATTATCTACCCAGTGCCTACTTGAAAATGCCGATATGCCATTAAAATGCACAAGAAATTCTAACCACATGAGTAAATCCAGACGCGCCCCTTGGGAGATACGAACTTTGTGATGTGGCCGTTTCAAGCCTATGGTGAGGTTGGTTAAACGCCGCAAAAAGGCACGACCCGGGGCGATAGCCCTGCACAAAAAATTGAGGGAACCCAATAACGACTGCATTGACACCAGCGTGGCCTTTGTCTTACTCAAGAAAGCATGAATTTGACCACATGTTTTGGCAACTTTCTCCTGTGGGACTTTAACTTGGGCGCGAACAGTATCGATTTCCAAACCCAGATATTTAATTGTTTGCACTGGCCCTTCAGTTTTTTCGTGCGCTAATGGGACGTTTAGCTTGGTACACATAGTGCGGAAAACATCTAATAACTCTGCACACGAGGAGGACGAGTTGCCAACGAACAAAAAATCATCTAGATAGTGAGTGACTAAAGATACATCAGCCATACGCTTAACTTGAAATTCCAAAAATGAACTAAACTTCTCGAAAAGCGAACAAGAAATGGCACAGCCCATTGGCATACATTTGTCAAAGTAAAAATGGTTGTCAAAGAAAAACCCCAGCAATTCATAATCAGCAGGTGAAACTGGCAACAAACGAAATGCAGACTTGATGTCGGCTTTAGCTAACCAAGCCGATTCCCCTACGGTCATAACCAAATCCACAGCCTCGTCAAACGAGGCATAGTGAACTACACAATGTTCCCTGTCAATAAATTCATTGATAGAGTTACCGGCAGGGTAAGACAGGTGATGAATGAGACGAAAGGTATTGGGCATACTCTTGGGGACTAAACCTATGGGGGAACATTGTAGATTAGAAAAGGGGCGATTTTTATAGGGGCCTGCAATCCTGCCTAAACTGATTTCCTTGGCAAGTTTTTCTTTGACCACCATTGGGCGTTCTGACGCCGTACCTAAACAATTTGAATCACGGGGCATACGGGGACCTTCATAACCCAACGAAAAACCATATTTAAAACCATTACTTAGTATGCGACAATCATCTGCAATTGGGTATTTTGTCAGCCAGTTATCTAACACTGTTTGGTTAATGGGCGTGGGGGTAACAAACGGGGTTTTGGGTTTGCTCAAATCGAGTCATGGACGAGGGTTGACTGGTGCAGTATGGGCAGCGTTAGAACCCGTAGAATTGGTATGAGGTGTACTAAAATTCCCCCCTTTTACTGCATTGGTCATTGGAACTCTGGGTTGACGGGTCCTGGATTGTGTCTGCGCATGATACGCAAATGCGTTACGCGGTGCAGTGAAAGTTGAACCCACTGATGAGCATTGAGATGCTCCGTGGCCCGAGCGCATACATTTACTACATGTATGCGCGTATCTACATCGAGGAAATGTACAACCCTGGTTATTGTTAAAATTAAAGCAATGGCCGGTTCCGCGGCCGGTTTTGGACGCCGGGGCCCACTCTTGTGTGTTACCTAACCGATTGCCCGATTGGTTAGTGGTTACCGGGACCGCTGCAACCGTCACCCAGAGTTCCATATCAATTTCCCCCCATGAACGGGAGGGGTCAATCTCCATCTTTAACCGAAACTGCTCGTCATATGTTCGCCACCCGTAACCGGGGAACTGTGCTGACGCCATACAAATAATTTCACAGTATTTTAATAGCTGTGCATAGCTCTGGGTGTGTTGGTCAAGATAAATGGACATATATGTGTGAAAGGCAGATTGCCATGTAGAGAAGGATTCGATGCGCCTACGCGATGGGCCGGGTTTCCTGAGGACCAGGTTGCCCCCTTCCATCCCGAAGGTTAAATTGGACTGATCTGTCCGCGAAAGTACGGCATGGGCTGTGTCGTTATAAAGTGGGGCCAAATCTATGTACTCCCCTGACCGAATTTTGTCTTTCGTGGATTGCGAGACATGAAACCCTAACGCTGCACACGACTTTCCTATTTGAAATAATGGCACTGGGCGGACATCCGCCCCTAGCTGAATTGCACTGATTGGAATGGCAGTATGAGAATCGTTAACATTGTACTCACCCCCACCCCTTACTCCGCTAGTGCTAGTACTAGGACCCGCGAACGGATCAGTGTTATCGTTCATGTTGTTGTCATGGTGTAGCAGTTCATTTTCATCATGATGGCTGCGAGGAGGATGCACATCCACGACGGAGGTCGACGGCTGGGTCTCTGGGTGCAGAACATCCGGATCCGAGACCGAGCTTGGGTTTCTTCGGGGTCGACCGCGGCCACGACGGGTTGGCGGCACAGGTTCCTGTAGGGGAGGCACAGCTGCCCCGCGTCCGCTGCCTCTTGCAGACGGCTCCTGGTGCAGGGCAGGCCCTGCCCCGCGTCCTCTTCCTCTCGCAGGCGGCACAGGTTCCTGGTGTAGGGCAGGCACAGCTGCCCCGCGTCCGCTGCCTCTCGCAGACGGCTCCTGGTGCAGGGCAGGCCCTGCCCCGCGTCCTCTTCCTCTCGCAGGCGGCTCCTGGTGTGGGGGAGGGACAGCAGCCCCCCGCCTTCTGCCCTTCACAGACGGTTGGCGTTTCCGATACTTCTTTGGCGGGGGCACGCCGTCTTCAACTGTATCTGGCAGAGCTGAGCGACCGGGTCGGCGGCTAGCTACGGCGTTCTTCCGGTACGGCATGTCCGAAGAGGTGGCCAGCAAGTCTTCCACTCCTTGCTAAACGGAAGCTGTCGGGTTAGACGTGTACGAGGAGTTGTCGGATTATCGACAAGTGTTTCGTCCACAGGTGGTTTCGTCCGGTTGGACGAACGGAGAGTTGTCCGGTATACAGGGCCTCGAAGCGTCGGAGGAGTTGGAAGTGAAGATGATAACAAAAAGTTTAAGAAGTTTTGGTCAACAATTTTTTCTGAGTTGCTGATAGCTGCAACCAAATTGGCGGCCCGAATGCCTCGTGTTATGGGTTAAATACCCAAATTCTTCGGACTGTCTTTTCTTCTCATTGGTCAAGGTAGGATATATTCAGTTCTCCATTGGTCAATCTTACCTATAATTTGCATATCTCCCAGATATAACCTTATATGGTAAGGAATTTATTTTCCCCCTTCTTCTTGAGCAACCTTCTAAACGACCAAGCCACGTTTCTCAAAAGTTAAAATATACCCGTCCGAAGGGGGGGGGGGGGGGGGGGGGGGGGGGGTTTCTATTATTGCTGGTCGTGCAATTTTTCAGAACGACCTTAGAAACGTTTTGCCTACGACGCCAAAAAGAGTTTAGGCTTTATGTGCCCCAAGTATAACGTATTTTATCTTTTATGGATAAAATTAATTTGTTTTTTCTCCCAACACTTATGATATACAATTGGTACAAGATAATCTTTAGATTTTTGTTTTATGTGTATGTGTGTTTTTATGTAGACGTGCACATATCCTTTATATTATTCAAGTATTATTACCTATTTTCTTCAAATAACCCAGCTTATCATCAATGTAAATTTATTATTTTGTTTTAATCCCCATGGGTTCATCTCTTTATTTGTCGTTTTTTGTTTGTTTTGTTTAGTTTTTGTGTGTATTAATTTAAAATTGTGTTATTTGTTATTCGTACACAGGGGACTCGCACTCGACAAGCTTTGCTTCTTGTGGGTCCCCTCCATCCGTGATTTATATTTATTATCTTCACGATATTATTTCATTAATGTTAACTTGTATTATGCTGTGTAAAGTGATTGATTATGTATTTAGTTCTTTGATAGGATGGAAATAAAGTCAATTCAATTCAATTCAATTCAATACTGTCCGTGGTATGTTTGTGTTTCATCCAAAAAAAGAATTGTCAAATTTCATTTGGTTTGGTTCTAACATTATAAAGGTTATTCACTTAAGACATCGACAATTTGGCGTTTGAATACGAAATATTTTCTCCGCAAAATGTTTAATTAGTTTAGGGCACATTGAGTTCTCGCAAAGTAGACTGGGTCCAGCCTCATATCAGAGTCGATAACGTAGAGTCCGTGAACCAGTCTTCTCGCAGAGTGGATCTCTGATTTTAAAAGCAACCAGAACCAAGATGTTTTTAAGACGATTGCGAACGTTCAAATAAGAAGCAGAGACAATTATATCTTTAAGTATTTATATATTAACCATGGTAATTGGTTAGTTACAACCATGGCAACGATCGAGTCCTGAGGTTAAATTTGAGTCAAGATATAGAAAGGTGGAGCTATACCTACGGTGCTGAAAAAAAATAATGGTTTGATTTCCTAGCTAGGCAACCAGAAGAATCGTTCTATTGGACCGAATAGGAAAAAAACATATGTAACATATTAAGCGCGTATATACACAACACACACACAAAGAAGGGAACTTTTAATATTATTCCGCCAATGCGTTATAATTTAACGTCAAAATTGCTAATTTGAGTTTGAAAAGGTGGCGGAAAATATTTAACTTGAGTATGACTCGAATCCAACCTTAAGAGCCAATAAACGGTATCATTAAAACGATAACGACGCAAGTCATCTGCGCGTGAACTCTAATCTGAAATTGGAAAACCGACAGTGAACCACGTGAAGTTAGAAGAGTAACCAGCATGTTGTTGAATTTGGTTTAGAAATTACATACGTAAAAACTTATTGCTTTGATTTTGTTTGCAGTCAAGCGACGTTTCACTGGAATTGTTTGCTCCTGAAAACCAAGAACCTCCATGCTTGGAAAATATCACCAGTGGTAAATGAACTCTTTGTAGACTTAAACCAGTTCAAGCCAGGATTAATTTAACATCACCGAGCCGTGGAGCGGGATTATTTTTAACGAAACTCGATCCGAAGCGGGTTCAGGCCGATAGTACCGGGAAGCACACCCACGCATTTTCGGTCTTGCTCGCTGCTGTCAGACATTTCCAAACTTGAACTTGGCATGTTTATGCGCCATTCGTTTTGAATTGAGGGAAAACTTTGCGTTTATACGTCATCCGGCGCGAACTGGTTAATACTTATCAATGTAAAAACAGATTGGTTGAAAATAGCCATTTGATTAGAAAAAATATGTCCAGCTATGGGCCATTTTAACCCAAATATTGGTAAAAATAACCAACAAAGTTGGTTAGTCATATTGGTCAAATTATTCAATGATATTGGTTATTTTGATCTTGATATTAGCTATTTTATTTAAAATGACCAATATTGTTGGACACCAATGGTGAGTTTTTTCAACCACAATTTGTTTGCCAATTGCACATTTAATGAAAATATGCAACTGTAAAATTCATGTTGCAGGTACACAACCCTCATGTGATTTTGTATAATGGAAATTATCATAAACACAAAAATATTGGGGCCTAATGGTGGTGACTGGTGAATCTACCCTGATATATTTTCACGAAAAGTGGGATGCAGATCGCAAATAAAAAATGTACAACCAAAAATACTGTACAATAATTGAATATATCTCTGAATTAATTCACAAGATTATTTTCTGTTATGTCGTTGTCACCCTCTATTAAATATTATAAAATTATAACCCCCAAGAACATCGTCCAAAAGTGGTGTACCAAATACGAACAAGGTATAATTAACAGCGTTCTCATTTATATTGTGTATAAATAATGTACAACTTGTGTCTTCCTTTTTCTTTTCTCAAGATGTTTTTGATATCATCCTAACCACTGAGAAATTCAATACTACTACTAGTGACTACTTGTCTGTAGTCAGACACGCCTGCTCTCAGTATGGCATGCAGCTATGTACGTTAGCCCAGCTATATGACGCCTACCAAGCAGGCTTTGCCGATTACGGATGGGGCTTGATCGACGTTAAAGGGAGACACGCCGCGTTGGCACCTTGTAGCTATTGGACATACGACGAGTGTTACTACATTGTGAATGGGAGCGCAGACGAGAGCCTTATCCCGCATACGCCTCGGCCTCCTACCTTCGATAGAGCCTTTTGCTGTTCTACCAACCGCACATGCTCTGCATCGCCTTGTACGTAATGCCAGTCTATAGATAGGTGATGGGGTTGTGCATTTGATGATACAAGCATGGGATTTTTTGCACACAGTCAGGTTATGTCATGAGAAAGATATTTGGCTATTTCTCCTTTGAAACAAAATCTAAGCAATATTTCTTGCTTTAAAAAAAATGCTGCTATTGCTTGTTATTCTATTTATATTTGGCTCTATGGCTAAATATATTTTTCATGACATAGTCTGAATGTGTGCCACATTTCGTGCTTGTATCATCAAAGGCACAATTTTCCCAAATATTTCCCCTATCTGCCCTTCTACTAGTGTACATATCAGTACATTTTTACGTTTTGGGGAAAGGACAGAATTGGAAACAGCAATGCGTAGCCAATTCTTCAATGTGTTCTATAAACGCCCAGCCATTTTTGTGCTTTAGTACTGTCATCGTTGTTGTACATCCGTCGCCTATTAACATATTATAACGTACGTTACCTAAAACCACAAAATACTACATGGCAGTGATCTTACTACACTAATTTATGAGCATAATTTGTGTATATTTTGTAGTGTAATGTACCCTGGTGTAGACATCTGTGAATATCGAGGTTTTTACAAACCAGAAAACAACAGGTTTGGGTACTAGGGGTTTGCTATAGGTATGTTTTTATTCAGAAGAAAGGTTAAAATGACCTTAACCGTCACCATATAACTTTGATTTCTGGCAGGCTTGCAGTGGCAACTCGCGTTCAAGGGGCTGGGAGGCCAGACTACGTCTAACCGTAGCCTGTATGAGATATGGACCGACAATCGCTGGGACTCTAACCTAGAAGGTCATTACCGCGACAAGTCTATCTACGATGCTTGGCACAACAGCAGCAGCCAGCTAAAACTGGTAAGAAAACCATTTACGTCTTTGATGTCTTCTGAGCTCTTATACATAGAGCTCTGAGTCTGAAACTATAGGCTATAACCTTCCCTTTTTCTCTCAAATAGGTGAAGCTTTCCTTGTTCAACTTTTTTGAAGCACAACCTGCAGCTCAGTTGATCTTCAACGGTGTGAATTCCAGTATCATGAACTGGTTCAGTAAAGACCGTCTTGTGGCGTCTCCCTGGAAGGGCGTTAAATACTGGGCCAGATACTTCACTATGGAAGGCTACCAGTCCTGGTAAATGACTCTCGATCCTCAGCCTTTGCTCCGTACTTGTCTCGTATTTACCGCCCAAAGTAGGGCGCTGGCACTGGCTAGCCTGCTTCACCACATTATGCAAAGGAAACACAAGATACCACAGCAATGTGGGTAGCTTGTTGCCCAGTGAATTGACCAATAGACGTGTACATTCAGCGCGCACGTATTACGCGCACACGGATAATGATTGTAGACACGTAATTCCTTCTTAAAAATATCCTTCTTAAAAATATCCTTCTTAAAAATATCCTTCTTAAAAATATCCTTCTTAAAAATATCCTTCTTAAAAATATCCTTCTTAAAAATATCCTTCTTAAAAATATCCTTCTTAAAAATATCCTTCTTAAAAATATTATTAAAGAGCACAGGTTCGTGGACGCGTAATTCCTTCTTAGAAATATCCTCCAAGAACCACAGGTTAGTGGACGCGTAATTCCTTCTTAAAAATATCCTCGGACAGCCACAGGTTTGTGGACGCGTAATTCCTTCTTAGAATTATCCACCAAGAGCCACAGGTTAGTGGACGCGTAATTCCTTCTTAAAAATATCCTTTAAGAGCCACAGGTTTGTGGACGCGTAATTCCCTCTTAAAAATATCCTTCAAGAGCCACAGGTTTGTCGACACGTAAGTCCTTCTTAAAAATATCCTTCAAGAACCACATGTTTGTAGACACGTAATCCCTCCTTCAAAATATCCTCCAAGAACAACATGTTTGTGGACGCGTAATTCTTTCTTAAAAATTTCTTCTTAAAAATATCTTTCAAGAGCCACAGGTTTGTGGACGCGTATTTCGTTCTTAAAAATATCCTTCTTAACAATACCCTCCAATAGCCACATGTTTTTAGACGCGTAATTCCTTCTTAAAAATACCCTCCAATAGCCACAGGTTTGTGGACGCGTAATTCCTTCTTAAAAATATCCTCCGAGAACCACTAGTCTGTGTACGCGTGTTTCCTTATAACACAATTTCTCCGACAGCCATTGCTGTATCGGGCATGTATGCCTATATTAAAAATATCACGTTTTACTTAATTAAATAACAACTTTCAACTATATAACGGACAGTGTTGTTTTAGCTCTACCCGTTTAAAGTTAAGTTTTTAAGTTACGCATATCGGTTAATGTTTTCATACTTTTCCGATAATTTACCACACGCCCTTATACATAAACATTTTTCTTTAGTATTAAGTCTAAATAACACGATATGTTTCTTACAATTCATTATAAAAGATTGATTTGTGTCGAATAAAATACAAAAGGGTTATACACAATCCTGTATAATTTTAGTTAATTTTTTTTTCTTCTGAAACTCACCTTTTGAGTTTTTAATGTAAAAAATGTTTTATTACAGGCTCGAGAAATATCTAAACCATATCTGCTAACTTCCAAATTGAACACAATTTTGTATATCCTTAAACTATTTAATTCATATTTGTATCAAATAAGTTAAGAGGGCCTAATATTTCGATCTTAACAAGATCTTCTTCAGAGACATAATGGCTGTGTACAAGAAACAAACATATATAGGGCAACATACAGCATGATGCACATCATAGCTGACGGGAGAAACACAAAAGAAAAAGCGTGTACAGAGTTTTGTTGAACAACAAAATGAGGATTTCATGCTCCTTCGCTTCGCTCATCCGCATGAAAAACAGTTTCATTCTAACTCAATACTTCAAGAAAACTACACAGGATACAGTGGGTAAATTCTGATGTTTTATTGTACAGCATGGGAGTGTACCTAGTGTCAGCTGCTTAACATGTTAGTCATTCATTTTTTTATATATTTTTTTATATCAAAATAATCGAAACTAAAAAACAAAACTTTATACAAATATGACAGTTAAAAAAATTGTTGCTTTACCTTGGACCATAGAACGCGAATAAGTACGTTATTATATGTTACATTGCACAAATACGATATTATCGGCTCTATTTGAGCTTCAACTATTTATGGATACGAAATAAACTAACCGAAATGCATTTCCATACGCATACAATGTATATACAAATATATGAATTACCAGAAAGTGTAAATATTATTGGTGGACAAAAAACTGTCCCAGCTCCACATTTGAGCTTTAGCCCTGTCCGGATTATCTGTCCGGAATAAGTTATCTTAACTTGACATACATTACAAACAAAAAATGTAACTGCACACACACATTTTCGGCTCCACCTTAGAGCTATAGCCCTGTCGGCTCTTCGGAGTATCTGTCCGGTTTTCCCCTTTTTTTTTTTTTTTTTTATATCAAAATAATCGAAACTAAAAAACAAAACTTTATACAAATATGACAGTTTGAAAAATTGTTGCTTTACCTTGGACCATAGAACGCGAATAAGTACGTTATTATATGTTACATTGCACAAATACGATATTATCGGCTCTATTTGAGCTTCAACTATTTATGGATACGAAATAAACTAACCGAAATGCATTTCCATACGCATACAATGTATATACAAATATATGAATTACCAGAAAGTGTAAATATTATTGGTGGACAAAAAACTGTCCCAGCTCCACATTTGAGCTTTAGCCCTGTCCGGATTATCTGTCCGGAATAAGTTATCTTAACTTGACATACATTACAAACAAAAAATGTAACTGCACACACACATTTTCGGCTCCACCTTGGAGCTATAGCCCTGTCGGCTCTTCGGAGTATCTGTCCGGTTTTCCCTTTTTTTTTTTTTTTTTTAATACACACAAAAACACTACGATGCTAATAATTATTATTGTATTGGTCATTTTGAATGGAAAGAAAAACAAAAAACCTATATTATTTTGATTATTAATGTTTATCATCATTATCATTATCATTGTCATTATCATTATCATTATCATTATATTTACAATGAGCACCTTCGGGGGACATTTTAGCGTTATTTTTTGGGTAGTTGGGAGACATTGGAATTAGGGAGACATTTTAGTGTCTCCCTAATTCCACAGCTACCTTATAAAAAAATATTTTGTAGATTTTTTATATTTTTGATGGATAGAGTAGGGTCCAAAATGCTTAAATATGAAATTTAGTAAAGAAAGCTCTAGGTAAAAACGGGTTAGGTTACAATAAAGAATGAAAATTTGTGTGCACGTCTCTATGGAGATGTCTCCCAAATGCCCCAAATGAACTCAACAGAACCTGCAAGAGATGAGATATACGACATTAGATGTACTACAAGTGATGTTACCAATATGTTATGGGTGGTACCAGAAGAGTGGCCAGAAAAGGAGTCAGACTCCTGGATGTGGATCTGGCAAACCACACATCTGGAACTGCACTTGAAAGTTAGATTACGAGGGCGTATATATAATATAGGCCAATACAGGGCTGTCGGGGACGGCACGGACAAGGCGATCTGAAGTGTGGAGAATGTGATGGCTGTCGTTAGTGATTTTGCGAAGGAAAGGGAGACTGGGATGAAAGGTGGACACCAGGGGGATCATGGGTTTGGCATTAGCCCGGGGGGCCTTTACCTTTAGAGCCAAATTTCTGGGTACAGCTTTGGCTCTGGCAATGGCACGTTGAACTTGGCGGAGCTGTGACCCCTGGCAACCAAGTTATTCTTCAGTATCTGTGAATGGCGGGGGAAATCATAGTCGTTAGAACAAATCCTTTTGAGTCTGAGGGCCTGACTAAATGCTATACCAGTCTTACAATGCCTAGGGTGACAGCTGGAGGAGTGGAGATATTGGCGTGTGTCTGTGGGTTTAGAATACAGATCAGTGGTTATTAAGTTATCCTCCTTGCGGATGGTGACATCCAGAAAGTGGGCCTGATGATGTGAGTACTCTGATGTGAACTTGATGGTCCTGTGGAAGGAATTCATGTGATTAGTGAAAGTTAGCAGACTGTCCTCATCACTGGTCCAGATAAAAAATACATCATCAATGTATCTCCACCAGATCCAGGGACGCCACGGTGCTGAGGCAAGTATGCGTTCCTCGAGGTCACCCATGAAGAGGCATGCAAAGGAGGGTGACATGCGAGTACCTATTACAGTGCCATGTACCTGTAGATATAGTGCTTATCTAGGAAGGAACAATTATTCTTCGTTAGTACAAGTTTTATGAGGGCGCGAATGTCACTTATGGGAAGGGTCTTGTGTCCTGCCCTAGCTAGGGGTATGGAACAGGCACAAATACTTTCTTTGTGTGGTATGTTGGTGTACAAGGATGAGACGTCAAAAGTCCCAATGATGGCCGTTCTGGGAATCTGGTCCTTGATTCCTTCGAGCTTGCGCAGGAAGTCTGGGGTGTCAAGGATGTATGATGGAATCCTAGAGACAAGGGGTTTAAGAAAACTGTCAATAAACAGGGAGATGTGTTCCGTGGGTGAGCCATTACCCGAGACGATAGGCCTACCAGGGTTACCGTCTTGTGAATCTTCGGGAGAAGATAAAACATGGCAGTTCTACAGTCAGTTGGTGAAAGAAATTTGTGAGCTTTTTTGACAGTTGGTCACGTGATCGCATGTCATATCAAGCAACTGCTGTATCTCTCGAGAGAATGTACCAGAGTCAAGGCAGATATAGTTAGTACGGTTGTCCAACTGGCGGTGGGCCTCGTCGATGTACTGCAGACGATCCATGATGACTTGATCCATGATGACTTGATCAGCTGGCTTGATGATGATGTCAGTACGAGAGCGCAAAGCAGTAAGTGCAAGGCGCTCTTCTCTAGAGAGGTTAGCATGGGTCTGTGGGGAAAGTTACCAGGGTTAGTGACTTGGGTATTGACAACTTGAACATAATTATGTATCAAGGGATGGTACACGATTATTGGGGGGTACCCATGCGCTCTTGACACGGAAGGGTTCTGGGTCACAAGGGTCGGAGTAAAAAAAAACCTCACAGAGACGGATCCTACGATAGTATTCCGTGAGATCTTGGCTGAGCTGTACCTGGTTCACATTACGGGGAGTGGGACAAAAGTTGAGACCCTTGGATAAAGGTTTGGATGAGGAGGAAAGGTTAACTACAATATTCGCAGGGGGTAATGTCGATTGGGGCTTGGGACGTCTAAAACGTCTCTGTCTGCGAGTGCTGATTGGCAAGCAAGCCACCGATCTTCTTGTTTCTCCTGTTGATAAGAATATTTGTAATGTATTGTGTAAATATAATATCGTGGTCCTTTCTAGAGAAACAGAATTCCTTCACCTAATTGATTTAAAATATAGTTGTATCGAAATATAATAAATTATAATCATAGAACTGTCCGTACTTCGCGTGCATTTTGAGTTCTTACTGTTTCCTCTCTGTGTGCTCTCTGTGTCTTTGAACTACCTATCCCCTCGTGCCGGGTTTGACATTACTGGATCTTTCATAACCGGTCGTCAAGTCCACCAACGGGCACATTCCCGAACGGTTTTTAAATCCCACTTTCTTCCACGGCGACTGTCTGAACGTCTGGCGTATCGTGAGGTACGTTAGGGACTGTAGTTTGACTTTAGGTTCACTATACAACAATACTTTATGAAAAAGAAACACAAGATCTCACAGCAATGTGGGTAGCTTTGCCTTGAATTGACCAATAGACGTACATTCAGCGCGCACGTGTTACGCACACACGGATACTATTGTTGAAACCAATTCTGTCGAATGAGGGCTCAAAGAAATTACGTCATGCAACATGAAGAAATTAGCCATTCCTAGCGCCATCTTTGGGCGGTGGGTACGAATAAAGACTTATTGTTTAGTATTGGTGATCAACCTTGCTGCGCACCCCCCCACCCCCCCAAAAAAAAACACCCAAAAAAAAAAAAAAAAAAAAAAAAAAAAAAAAAAAACCAACAACAACAACACCCCAACACCCCAACAAACAAACACCCCCCCCCCCAAAAAAAAAAAAACCACCCAAAAAACAAAACAAACAAACAAACAAACACCCCCCACCAGCACCAAGGCTTCGAACTACATGTAATTTTCGATTGTTTGTTGCAGGCCTGGGCGACACTTTCTCATCAACAAAAATAGAGGTAACTGCGCAAACAATCAAGGATGGCTTTTCTTTGCTGGGCCGGAGCCGAATTGTCTCTGGGTTGAACCGTTCACCATTATGTATAGCACCACGAAAGATGCCACGACATGGAGCCACATTATGTCATCACCAGGTAACGATGCAAAGACATCAGGATTATCCTGCATCTTTCTTTTCGAATATAAACGACAATAGCAACAAACATTGACACCACACACACACCCAAGTGGGTAAATGCCGTCAATAGGGGACGGGGCATTGTCCGACCGTCTTCCCTCTTTTGTTTGTACTCTAACGTTTTCGGATGATCGCCATAGGATTTGCACACGAGTCTGAATCGGGGACCTTTGCGGAATAGGGGACCCCATTGTTCCCTTTGTCATACGTCCCCTATTTCAATCAAAAACAAACTCACGTGTGTCGTGTCGACGTTTGTGCGCATCATTCACGGATTATAAACCAATACTATAATGGGAAAAAAGTCTCTGAGACATATCTTTGAAAATGACCTTCTTTTATTATTTTCTTTAAAATGACAGCAAGTCAGAAGAGTTAATTTCACATTGTGTCATTAGTTGTGTCATTATAACCTTTTAAACTACATGTAGTAAACTTCTAAACATTTTTTTTGAAAGCTGCAAAAGATATACTTTAAATGGAAAACAACCTAAATATTTGAGGAGTATAGGCCGAAAAGCCGCAAAAAACTTCCATAAAAAAATAATTTTAACGATATCAAGTGAAAGTTCTAGTATGATAAATCTAGATAAACCATAAATTGTTTTCTATCGATTACAATTATTTCTGACGGAATTATATTTGGCAGCGTATTTTTTACCATCCCGAAGTTTGTCTCATTTGTTAGTTTCAGAGTAATTACCATGTTGCCACGTACTTTTTTGAATTAATGTATGCATTAGGTGAAGGTGTTAGAATTGCTGACTACGTGACTATTCATGTATCCTGGAGTGAATAGAGGGCTCCATGCGACTGGTACCCATAACACGTTCCTATACAACAGCACACCAGCTACAGCAGGGAACCTTCTTAGTGGCGCTAAATCTATGGTGTTCTACAACGGACAGGCAAGCGTCGTAGTTCCGTTTTAGAACACCATACAGTTCAACCAGAGGAACCACACATTCTGGTTCGTCTACTCCGACATGCGTAAAAAAAGTGTGATATCACAAAAATACATCATTACAAGTTTTACTCTAATTAGCACAATTAATGAATATAGTTTTACTAGCAACACTTTCAAAATGCATAACTAATTATTATTATATTTTAGTTGACAGAAAGTCAAGTGAGTGTAAAAACGCCAACAATAATGGGAGACTTTTAAGACGATAGGGGGCGCCCCATCAACCTGTCCCTTTCTTCTGTCCGTAGCTCTACCGTAGTGTATCCAGGATGAACCGTAGTGCAACCACTGACCTCTACACATAGACAGATCATCATTGTTTCACACTTGAAGTCGGCGCGAACTGGAAGTGCAACATGGCGGACACACGACGTCACTCTGTGAGCCAATGAAATGTCCAGGTGTAGCGTTCAGTGGGTACGGTACGCATGACATAATGTTTATAAATACAAAATGTACAGAGTAAATCCACTGACCGCTACACCTGGACATTTCATTGGCTCACAGAAGTGACGTCTTGGGTCCGCCATGTTGCACTTCCAGTTCGCGCCGACTTCAAGCGTTGGCACAGCAGAATATGGACAATGGTCTGTCCAGGTGTAGAGGTCAGTGAGTGCAACCTGGAAAAACCGTAGTGCTGCCGTGAACAACCGTGATGAACCGTAGCCCATCCGTGAGAATCCGGGAAATACCGTAGTGAGTCCGTGGTGACACCGTAGTGAATCCGTGGTGATCTGTAGTGTATCCGGGGTCATCCGTAGTGGAACCGTAGTGGAACCTTGTGTGAACTAACTCCCGTTTCATCCCGGATAAACACGGTTACACTACGGTTACGCTACGGTTTATCCCGGATACACTACGGATCATCACGGTCGCACTACGGTTTCACTACGGTTCTCCGCCGCCCCCCTCTCCCTTCCCGGATGGCCCCGGATCACCCCGGATGCTAGATGTTGATCCGGGGTGACGCTCGACTTCCCGGACGTACTACGGATGTCCCCGGATGGTCCCGAATGGCCCAGGCGGATGGTCCCGGATTGGCAACCCTCATTCCCTTCAGTAAAATAGACTCCCAAATGGGGCAAAATAATTTTTTATTAAATTGCCGTAATACAGACCGAAACATTGTAAATTTTAACCTTAACTGATATCACCGATCAAGACAGACAGTCCAGAAACATTTCCAATCTACATAATTTACAATTCCTCCGAAGCCTTATTTAAAATCACGCTATACCAATCAACAACTAGTCCGATAATCTCTGATATTTTGAGCGTGACCGTACTATGACCTTTCACCGCTGACTCTAAATATAATTTTCTATGCAACGACCAACCAATAAGAAAACGACTTTAAAGGTCAGCTGAGGCTATTAGCATAATGAGCACCACCCCCCAAAACCTCGCACAGAGGGTTTGAACAAGACTGGGCCAAATTTCTTGGCTCTGTAACCACAGAATTCCGCGCTTACGGTCACCATTTTCCGCTAACCGTGCTAGCAGAAAAATTATGTGCTTAGCATGTAAGCACAGAATCCTTAGTTACGGGATGTGCGCATGCTCAGAGACCAACATTTGCTCGCTAAGCACTAAGCATTTTTTGCTAACGGTAGGCAGAGCTAAGAAATTGGGCTCTGTTCAATCGTCTTCAGTTGATTTGCATAAATAGTGCCATGTAGATTAAGCATAATTATCAAGTGTCGATCTTGATACTTTTAAATAAAGACTTTTAGGCCCATTATGCGCACAGAACGTAAAAAACCGCGCGGTGCGTTGCCCGTCGAACGGAAGATAGTGTACACAATTATTTGAACGCGCATGCAAAGTGCGTTGCACGATAGGCGCGTAATTATACGCATTTTGTATAGCTACAGGCGCATGCCGTGCAGCCTACGCGTCGTTTTGCCCATACTTTGTAAATCACGGTTTTCTGCACACGACTGGCGGTCTATAGGTTTATATGTCTGTGATTTTTGCACAGCTAACTGCAGCGCGCGGCGTAGATTTTCGACGGATAACGACGAACCGTCTTGCACAAGGCTACTATAAACGCTATATCGGCACTGAACCCACTGAGCATGCACTGAGTAACGGAACCACACCGCCTGCCTTACAATGTATCTGCGTGGAACCACAACTAAATGCATTCTATTTCGCAGCGAATCGGTTTGTCATTGTGTCACGACCTGAATTGAATATTCTTTTTCATTTGTTATAATTTAAATTCCCATATTCTGCATACAATTTGGTTGTACATGTATTGTGCATGCTATGGGGTGTTTCAACCAATGAAAGGGTCATGGGCCTGTACTGGATTCAACTATACGCGTAGCCTCAGGGAGACAGTAGCCTAAGTTCTACCAGTGCCCTCAATCACACATAATAAAGAAAAATGGCCGAAGGTCAGATCTTCAGTTTCCACACTCCTTTAATAAACGCGGTAAATTGTAAAGAACAATACAGGACATAAACTACTTTAAAACTTGGATAAATGAACAAGGAAACTAATAAACACCCAGCAAGCGCGCAGAAATCCTGCAGCTAGTGCTAAAATGCGCATGAAAATGCCTCCTAATCTAAATCTAAATATAAGTGTATGTGTGCAAAGCCAGGATACTTGATAGAAAAGAGAATACATAAACACATATGGCATACGGAATGCTATACGTGCAAGAATACATAGCCGGAGAACAAAACTAAACGGCTATAGACAACACTCGGGAATCATCATAAAATTGCTTGTAAGTGCTTAGGCATCATTCAGGTCCGACGAGAGAGCCATGATAAGTCTGGAATTCACTATAGCACTGGCCTCTGCCATGAAGGGGGTGAGCACATCGTGGGTAAGCTGATGCTTTCCTAGTTGAAGGAAAAGGGAATCCGGGATGCGCCGAATTGTCCGGATCAGGCGTTTCCAGATTCCTCCGAAGTGGGACGCCTTAGGGAGATTGAAGATCCACTCGCAGTTTTTTGTGATCACTACTTTGTGATTTCTTCTTCTTCTTGGTTCAGCTAGCCCTCCGCACCGACGAGGTTTTTGCCTCTATCGCATCTGAGGCGCGCAACAGGGCCTCGAAGTGCAACAAATCTACTAAGAGCTGAGATGAAGGCGGATGTATCCATGGCTTTAATGACCTCAATATGCACCGTTCTAGTACAAAGGCAGGTGAATTCGACAGCCCACTTATTTGCCTCCGCTAGGCCGCCTCGTGTCTTCCTTGCCATAACTGTCCAAGGGCCGAACACGTCCATTCCGACGTTTGTGAATGGAGGTGTCGTCTGGAGCCTTCCGACTGGTAAGTCCTCCATTATCTGGGAGAGCGGCTTGCCTCGAAGTCTGCGACATGTGGTGCATTGGTGATTGATACTTCGGACTATACCGTGGGCTCCGATGACCTTTTTGCTTCCGTTGCGAACAGCTGTAATGGTCATGTGACGTCCAAAGTGTTGGGTCTCACGGTGAAAGTGCTCAATGACGAGCTTGCACTGCAAGAAAAAAAAGGGTAAAATTTGTGCCCAACCTTTACCCAACGTTGGTACAATAGTCAACATGCCCAGCTTTTGAGCGAAAACAGCCTCAACTACTGTTGGGCAAAAAATGTACCTAAAAGTTGGGTAATATTGCAGACAAAACAGTTGGGTACTTTTAATCATCCATGAGTTGGGTAAATGTAAAGAACCAATTGTTGGTGACAGTTTGGTGACCAGTTGCTGGTTAGTTCGTTTTCTCAATAATTGGGTACTATATTGTACAAATTTGCTCAATTTTAGGGCATTTTGTTGACCAATAGTTGGTGTTTGCGGTACGCCTAACTAAGGGATAACTTGAAAACGAGGCTTCTGTTTGTATATTTTATCAATTTGTAAAAATAAAACCTTCAAATGCTGTTCACTTTAGAAGGTTGACAACAATTTGGAACACTTTTAAACTTTAAAAACCACTCTTTAAAAACACCAATATTGCAAAAACCCAATGAAACATTGAAAGGATAAGTCTCATACAAACACAACAATAAAAAATATCTATAAAGTAAATTTACCCCATGTAATATTGCAATCAACACGTTTTGGGGTTCTTAGACTTTAGACTTCAAGCGTCTTACAAATAGAAAATAAAAGTAAACATCATGTTTCATTCCAAAGAACATTTTGCAATCTACCTCTCACCAGAACCAACTGCAATTTTATTTGTGGCTGCCTCAGGGTCGACTTGTTATAGCATTAACGTGGGCAACCAAAGGTTCTTGGCAGCAGCATGTTTTTATTTGCAAACACACGTCTGTAAGAAGATCCAACCCCCCTGGAATTAGTTGTTGTTGATAGTCGAGGAAAAGGTCCGGTTTTCAGCAGACATCTATGTCTTTTTTGGCAGACATACGGTTGTGAATGGGCCTAGCTTCTCGATGAAAACGAAGACATTTGTGAGTCAAGACGCTTGTGGAACAAGTAGTTGGGTATCTTCTGTATCAAACATAAACAATAAAAGAACTTTCAGTATACAATAGTTCACCACCAATTCTTGGGAAGAAAGTAACATGTATTCCAAACTATAGGAGCACATGTCCCTATGTATTAAAAAAGAAAATGGGAGCTCATGTACTCATAAGCCTTTGGCAGAACAGGAACAAATTACTGGGAACACGAGAGCATTTTTACCAACATTTTGGAAGAGCAGAATACTCACTGTCTGAGGAACATGTGAGATTATACCTAATTTTGGGAGAAAACAGGAGCACATGTTCCCAATATTTAGAAAGAAAAGGCCCAAACCATATCAGTTCAACCTGTTTTTTATGTTCATATTTATGTCCAAAAATATTGGGGTGGGTTATTCCTCACAAGTAATGATTTATGTGTTGCCAACTAGAGGAATAAGACTTTGGGACACCATAACGCTGAGTTAATACGGAATAGTCATATGACATATCAATGCGGTACTGTGTGGTAAGCACGTCACAACCGTATCTGTATACTCAATGGGCAACATTCAGTGCTGGTCCATACATGTACATTCAAGGAGGCATACTCGTTCCTGTATAAACTATAAGATCATGTACTTTTAAATTATGACACATGTACAATTCTCACCTAGAAAAACGTCCACTGAGGCGTCAATGCCCCGCTCTTCTATAACTTCGGCAATTATAATTCGCCATTGCCTCTCAGTTGTTTGTTCATGGCCAGCTACTGCTGCAGAGTGCACCAGCCTAATTCAAGTCACATTGAAAACAGTGTAAGATCAACTATGTTCAGGACCAAGTTTCATGCACGCCGACATCACTGTGGATTCTCAAACAACAATCAGATTATTGTCTTGGTCTTTATGGTCTTGATCTTTAACTATCCATTTCTTTTCAATTTTTAGTGGGTTAGCCATCTACATCTTTTAATATTCACACCAAAATAAGCTCACCTCCCGAAAAATGATACTTTCCGAGCCTGCAAGCAGCCACTTTACAAATGGCATCCCTCCACGTTTTGGGGCAATTAGGACCCATTTTTCAACCGTAATTTTGCCAAGTCTGCCCCCAGATTGAAGCTCAAAAACCAGGGAGTTGATCCTATGCTATATTTACACACTCCCACCATTTCTTTCACCAAACAACCTCCTTTTTCAAAAGAAATTATGGGGGGGCACATTTCATGCAAATGAGCTCGCGTAGAAATTCTCCTTTCATTAGGGTGGTGCACCCTGCAGAGTATAGGCTGCATTATGTCTGGCCGACACAATAGCGTGTGCACAATGATAACATTCCCAACAATCGGATAACGTCATACCGTAATGCCTATCTGTTGAGATTGTTACTCCACTTTCTACCCAACAATTCGTGGTTGGATCAAGGAAAATAATAATACAAATAGTTGGGCAATGTTTGCCCAGCTAACATGACTAACTAGTTTTTGCTTACCCAACTACCAAATGTACTCAATAGTTGAACAAAATTTCACCAACAATTGGCTGATGAAGTTTACCCAGTACTATTTCGCCCAGCTTTTTGTAACAGTGTGGAGACATGGCTGTTCTTAGGCAGGAGAAGAGGGTTTCGTTCTCCAAGGTCTAGGTCTGCTCGTCGGAGCCTGCCACCGACTCGAATCAGTCCATCTTTATCCAGGAATGGGTTAAGCTGGTACATGGGACTCTTCTTCCTCACATAACTTTTGGCTGACTTCAGGAGTGTCATCTCTTCTGCAAAGTGGGACGTTTCGACAGCATGGAGAATTACCCTTTCAGCGTGCTGTAGATCGTCGAGGGTAGCTCTAGCCAGTGCTAGCAGGTTTTTGCCGTCTATATATAATTGACGCTACTGGAGTCATACTCGACTCGAGACGTTGTGACTAATGGTTTTTCAAATTCTCGAAATTCGTCTCAGCCATCCAGCCCGATCCTGGGCAGCACGAACAGCCTGATCGTGCTTAAGGCCAATGGCGTTGAGGTCGTCTGTAATCTGTAAGAGGTAGGTGCGACGCAGGCCTCCTCCCCATCGAAACGGCTCTGAAGGTTGATTTTTAGGGTTTAGGAAGACAGCGAGTGGCACCTCAGGTCTCCGTAGTGCGTGACCTATTAGGCGAAGGCGACTTCTCAGCAGGGTGGTTGTGGCAGGTGCTACGCATGGTACGAGCATACAAGTCGACGTTGGATAGCCGTACTGGGAAGTGCACACCAAGACAGTAGCGTAGGAGAGCGCGGTGGGTAGCGTCAAGATGCCTGGCCATAGTTTCGGTGATCGCAAGGGCATCACAACTGTATAATAAAACTGTCTCAACTGTGGACTTAAACAGGTGCACCTTGTTCTATCACTGGCTGCTCCGTCCCACATTTTGGTGCTGCAACCCAAGCCAGCTGTCGTCGCCGCTGAATGGCACTTCTGCTGTCTGCTACGTTGCATCCCAGGTAGCAAAAGTCATCGCAGGCCGTCGGATTGGTTGGGACGGGTGTCTTTGTTGTGTTCAGCTTTGTAGGTCCTCGCCTTTGCCACCAGAATTGCTATTGCTTTTCTGAGGGAGAGCCAGGTAGAAAAGCGTGAGAACCTCTCGCATGTCAGACCTTGTTTGTTGGCATTTGAAGGCACACCCTGTTGTCCGTCTGCAAGGTTTTTGGTTTGCTTTCTGGCGTCGGAGTCATCTTCGCTGAGCTGGGGCTGTTCGCTGGGGATGATTCCAATCACTTCCTTCGGTGTTGGATCTCTTTGTTAGAGAAACTTGGGTCATCGGAAACAACGGGTACTTTTTAGTTGGTTGGCGGAGACAGACCTTGAGGCAATATCGGCGGGGTTTTCATCTGTTGACACGTGGTGCTATTGGCTGGGTTGTGACGCCTTGTGTATGTTGTGGACTCTGTTCGCTACATATACGTGAAAGCGTTTTGACTCGTTCGCTATGTACCAAATCACAACCTTGCTGTCTGTGTAGTACGCAATGTCGTCAATGGCTATACTCTCCCTCAGTTCAGGGGTTGCCGTTTGAACAAGTGTCGTCGCCAGCACGGCTGTACAGGGCCTCAGGCGGGGCACGGACACTGCATGGGAGGGCGTGACCCTTGCTTTGGCCATCACGAAGGAGACGTAGATAAGCAACAGCTCCAGAGGCACGCAGGCTGGCATCGGATAAAACGTAGAGTTTCCTTCTCCTAACTGGCCCGAAGTCTGGCGGTTAGTAACATCGTCGCATTTGGATGTCCTCCGAGTTGGTGTATGGAGTTGCGTCAGCGTAGCCACTTAGGTATGCACTCTTTGGATAGGGGCTTGTCCCAAGTGTCATGTGATGATGCGCTTGTCTCTTTCTTGATCTCCGTGTTGATCCCACGCAGTATGATTTTGCCTTCGATGGTGATGGGAGCTATGAAACCCAGGGGATCAAAGATGGAGCTAGCGATAGACAAGACTCCCCGCCGTGAGAACGGTTTGTCTTGTAGGTTCACCTTGAATGTGAAACAGTCATCTCCCAGGGACCAATACACCCCAAGAGATCTCTGAGTTGGCAACTCATGATTGTCAAAGTCGAGGTTTGGAGGTCTTTTGCTCTCGCCTCTTCTGGTAGGGCATTTATCACCCCTTTGTCATTAGAGCATATCTTGTGCAAGCGTGGAGGAGGCTCAGTGCTGTGTGGCTGTCAGGCACGGAAGTCGGGTTATCGTCAACATAACAGTCATGGTAGATGAACTCCGTCACGTCTTTTCCCCGATTTGATGTACACTCATTGGCGAATATCCAGAGGCCGAAGGTAACCACAGCGGGGGCTGACACGTTACCAAAAAGGCTGACACGGTGTGCCTCAGACTATTATTTGTTTTTAGTTAAAGGTGAAGTGCTTTTGCATGAGAATAGCAATGAAAAACGTGTTTATTAGGAAAGGGGCGTAATCATACATGTAGCTTACGTTTAAAAAAACATTATTAAAACAATTCTCGGTCACATGAAAAGGACATTAAAGATAAGATACACCATTGGTACTTGCTTGAATTATTATGAATGAGTAGATTTGAGGGGTTGTATTTTATAATAAATACCGTTTAACTGACCTGTCCGAAGTTTTACAATCATTGATGCCGAGAATAGCACGAAAAACAGCGTTTGTTTTTAACCGGCGTCGAGCAGTTATTCTTATGTTATTTTGTAAGTGTTTTTCGACGGCGATCGCGAATGTTTCTTTATAAAAGCCTAGAATCATTATTTACTTTCAGATGAGTAAGATATTTCTTAATAATTTGGTAGTAAATATTTTCGATATCTGCAAATAGTGTGTTCTACCTTTAAATTGAAGGACGGGTACTTGTAATGTCAATATTAGATATTATTTAAATACCCTACCCAATAAATTATATATCATTTTAAAACTAAGAATTCAAGGAATCTGGAAATGCCAACATCTCAAAATATCAAAATGTCAACTTTACTCTGATTTCGTGGGAGTAGGTCACATTTATCAAACCACAGCACAGTAAGTCAATATGAGCCAATATTGTCAATCTTATTTGCAAAACGTTTACAATATGCTCAAAGAGACCTGAATTTATGTTTTCTTGAGTTTAATTCCTGTTTTTGTTAGTTGATCTGGGAGCACGCAAATGTTCAAAATAATAATGAGAGAGGGTCATTTAGCCACTCTGTCGACGGCCGTTTCAACAATAGTGCGCCCTCTATGCACGTTTTAAACTTTATTATCTTCTTGTGAAACTCTCCACAGCAATTTTAAATGAATATATTTTACATAAATTGAACAAATTTGAGATAAAATAATAGATATTATAAAATTATTTTAAAGAGAGTTTGACAAGTTTGTATCTTCTCGTTATTGTTCCAATTTCATTTGTCGTTCGTTTTATCGTGCAGTCTAGTAATGCATATTATAATAAATCATTCATTTGCCATTGCACCGTCAGTAACCGATAACCGATATTTCTTTATGTACAAAGCCTCTTTGTAATAGTTATTGTACACCACACTTTTGTTGTGATGGGAACACGTTTCTGTGTTACTCAGCTGTCAACGACCCGCTGATAGTTATCAAATTTTTTCTTCTGTTTATTAGATTAAGGTTAATTATGACCAGCATTAAAATTTAAAATAAAACTGGTTGTACAGAATTGTTTTCTTTTCAAATGCCTCGTATCGGATAGTTTTTTTTTTTTTAATTGTAGGACAATCGGATCCAAACAAATAATGAAAGGCGCTATCGCATCGTTTGATTTTTGTTTCGTTCGGCTTTAGAAAGTTATTGAAATTGGAACTTGTTTTGCAAGTTATTTTTAACAAGACTTGGGAGATAAAAGATCATTCATTCTGCTCTAAATTCTGATTAAAACAATGACAGAAAACTGTATAAATACCAGTCTGGAACGGGAGACAAATCACCGACTTAGAAGCTCACCTAGTGGTATAGGCATTAACTGGCCGGCTATTATCAACAGTATTCTCCCGTCGATATCCTGAACTCATCAATACTTCACCATGAAGCTCTTTGTGGTTCTCCTAGCGACAGCGGTTGCCCTAGCGAGTAAGTCTGATGAGTTTCTTTCAGATTTTACGAGACTTTGTATAGACTCTTTTATATGGATTGCCAATGTTTTTATACATTTTATTTATATTCGTTTTCCTATACAGACTGCGCAGCAGTGAGTGAAGTTTCCAACTTGTATCAATTTCGAAAATTCATTTCTTGCCTGGGAGATATTGGGTTCTTCGCTACGTTGGATTACGTCAGCTACGCCTGTTACTGTGGCTTAGGAGGCGAAGGAAAAGCGTTGGATCCCACCGACAGGTGAGACAAAAATAGGGTTTGGAGATTTCCCCCAAAAAAATTGTCATTACATGTATATGTATATTACAATTAATTTAATTGATTCTAGCAAGTCGTAACCCAAGTTGATTTGTATAGGGGCACCTGAGTGGCAGTTTTTCAAGAGGGCACTTAATGAAAACTGATATATTGCAATTGTTTGTGGGCATTTCAGGAGAGGCATGTTCCTCCCGTGTAGTTACGCCAATGTGAACTGTCCAGACAGCTCTCTAACACATTAAGATTTATATGCGAGCAGTGGTTATAGCAGGTATTTCGTCGTTCCAGAATGCGACTAATTAATGTATCATAATCTGCATACAGATGCAGCTTCTTAGCTTAGATTTACACGAGTAATTACTTCATGTTTTTAAAGGGTTTTGTTTTCTTTTTCGATTTTCTTTTGATTCTAGTTGTTGTGTACGACACGACAACTGTTACGAGAGATCTGTAAATGAGGCGGGCTGCAGTTCGTTTAATACGTACACCACTATATACGACTACGAAAAAACCACCGACCAATCCGGGAATTGTGCAATCAAATGCAGTAAGTCATTCAAGACATTTTTGTTCTAGAGAACATACGAGGCATACGATATTATGTACATCATATAAAATAGGTTTACCCGGCTATTTTAAAACATTTTTTTCATTCAAATTTACATTCAATTTTGTCAGAGAAATATTTTTTATACTCTTTTACCAAACCAATTTAGGCATTTACCATTTAATTTTAAATTGTGGTCACTCTATTTAAACATTGTTTAACTGACCTGTCCGAAGTTTTACAATCATGAAAGCCGAGAAACGCACGGAAAACAGCGTTTGTTTTCGACCGGCGTCAAGCAGTTATTCTTATGTTATCTTAGTTTGTTCGCAATCGCCGTCTGGCGATCGCGAATTTTTCTTTATAAAATTCAATTTTTCCGAATAATTACAGGATATATAGCGCAATCCCTTTGCCTACAATCGTAATTTTTTTCTCGATATCGGCAAATCATGTTTCTGCCTGCTGTCATTTATAATAAATGTGTTAGTGATTTCAAAGGATCCGTCGATCTAATTTCCTAAACATAAAGAGTGCAGAGTGGTACTGGCTAAATCCTGTTGGGTGATCAACAATTTGCACTTGGGGTTTCACTGTGTTCCTAAAAGTAATATCCTCCGAGCTGAAACTTCAACGGCATGGGCTTTGAACATTCTTCTTTGGAATTTAATTTGTGTTTTTATTGGAAAGGTATCATTATACATGTATAAGCTTTTAAGTAGTCAAATGTAATGTCGAGCCTCCCTGCACACAAATTGCCCTGATAACAGACTTGTTGCCCGTGTGAATTTTGTTTTATTTCGTTTGATGTGTTCACTATTGCCAGCACTATTTAAAAAAGACAAATTTGACTTAATTTTAAAGATTTCACAGAATTAATACTTGGGCAGGTTATCACTGCGGAGGGTGAATATAACGTAGTTTTAAACCATTGTCTCCTTCTTTCTATTTTTCAATTTATAGAGAAAGAGTCCGACTATTCTTTGAAGACCGATGCCAAATGCAAGGCCTTCATTTGTGAATGTGACCGCGTGGGGGCGCAGTGCTTCGCTGACGAGCGGGGCTCGTTCAACAGCAACTACATCAGCTATGACAAGGACAGCTGCTAAATGCTGAGGTATAGGCCTAATCCTAAGATTGGACCACAAACAGCAATTTAATTAAATTAACATTTCATCCATAAGCTTAGTTATCACTAAAACTTGTTAAAGGATTCATGTATATTCATTATATTGATTCCTCTGAATAGATAACCACAGTGACATCAAACCCCTAAAGTTCTAGTGTTTTTTTAGGCTAAAGAACATGTTAAACTGAAGCTTTTGCCTTAAGTAATATCATAACTGTTTATACAAATATTAAAATTAACATTAGAATAAGGACAATAAAAACGTACAATGTTAATAATTATGAAGATTATAAATAAAGTAAAATAGATCAAAGTACAATTTATGGATTAAATTAAGGAACAAAACCATTTCTCTGCACCACTTTTTCATTTTGGCCTGATATGTAGGCTGAAGTTTGCATATCTTCGTAAACACAACAAATTCCTCAGACGGAAAGCAAAAGACGAGTAGACTTTCTTGTCAATTAATGTTGAGCAATGATTGTCATTGTTCGTGCAAGCAACTAATTATCTCGAATTTAATGAGATACAATCGTTCAAATTTTCGCCTCTGTTATTGCAACAAACGTGTACATGTATTTCCGCCCAATCCAGTGGAGTAACTTGTTACAATTACACAGATTCAATTCTATTCGACTGTTAAACTTATCACGATGTGGAAAATAAAAGAGTAGACAATAGTAACCGCATAATTATGATATTGCCAGTGTTATTTTTGGTGTGCCGAGAGCATGAATTTGGACATTTTCTCCAAGGGGACAATTATAGAGTCCACAATAAATCTTGGGTAAACTTTTGATTTATTCGTTTATCCAATTCTGTGGTAGAAAGACAATTATGGGGGTAGACTAATCGTCATGGTTATAATAGAAGGGTGTTTTGTTTTTGAAGAAATTCAAATTGTACATAATTATTTTGTACAACTGCCTGGCGTGTACAATAAAATATATACCCGCCAAACAGTACGTGAAATGTACTAAAAATAATATTTGAAGAGGAAATTATTCAACGGTAAAATGAAATGTTTTTTATCTTAATGTGTAATTTACCGTTTACAATTAAACAACTTTTTAAACTGTTTTCCCCATTTCAACAACCTCTCCTGATGGAAGAGTGTCATGAAACGAACTTCCAAAAAGAAATGACATTGTGTTCGATTAAAACTGGTGGGCGTGCAGAAAAAGTATTTAGAGAACGACCGTCACCTTTTCACTAAATGTACGCAAGGACAAGAGCTTTGGTTAAAACAGCTTGGATTTAGTAAATGGACTGAACACATTATTATGTTAGAATACCGGGCTACTGACGACGCGCGCTGTGTACAGGCGCATTTGGTTTATCTTCTATACCTTTTGTCAGCTTGGAATAATTTGAAAATTTCATTTGTCACACTTGATAAACTATGCATTGGGCGATTATGTAAATTTTTGCTTTTAGTAATAGCTCGGCTTCTAATATGGATCGCGGTCTGTGACTGAAGATTTATTGAATGCACTCAATGTACATTTGTATATCGGTCAAGAAGTACTCAGTCAATATAATAATAAGACTGCGTATATAGACTACACGCTTAGAGAAACTAACATTGTTCATCAAAGACCAAGCAGCAGCAGTATCGATCATCACAGTTATCATCATTCGGCATCACGATGGTAATTCTTCTCATAACGACACTGGAGGCTTGTGCAACTGCGAAAAAACCTGGAATTGTATTCATTGTATTTATATTATAATTATTGTATTATAAGTGTCATCGTTAGTGACATCACGGTGACAAAACTATTGTCGTCCATTGTTGCCTTTGTTAAAAGACAAGTAGTTTTCGGTAACACAACGGTAATACATTTTAGTGAGATGTGTGGTTCTAAAATGAACTAGAGATAACTCAACGTTTCAGACAGTATGCTCTGCCCGTCGACAGGATACTGGAGAAAGGTTAGGGGGAAGGGGAGGCGGTGGGGGGGGGGGGGGGGGGGGGGGGCTACTAAAATATACTACTAAATGGGGCAAAATACTTTATTTTTAAATTGCCTTTACCCTCTTATATACCGTGCAGTTACCATAGAGCTGTCAGACCTTTCAAAACCTTTCATGTTTCCTGGACTAAAGGGTTTTGAAAGGTGAGAAAGCTGTCTGACAAAAGAAACCTGTGAAAGATTTTGAAAGGTAAAACAACTCTCTGAACAAACTGGTGTGAGGTTTTGGAAAGTCTGGCCGTTTTCTGATAGACTTCCCATACCTTTATCATAGGGGCATACCATACCAAATAAAAGTTGAAATTTTTGAAATGTTTAGCTGTTTTCTGTGAGAGATATTCCATATAATGTGCTGGGGAGTAATTCTACCTTTCAAAACATTTCAAAATGTTCGAGCTTATATAGCGCTTTACATCATATCAACGATCTCAAATCGCTTTACAATTATTACCCCGTTCATCAGGCCCTGGACCACGCGGCAGCCGTTTATAGGCGCTTAATCGGCCTCGACCCTCATAGGTACCCATTTATACTCCTGGGTGGAGAGAGGCAATTGTAGTTAAGTGTCTTGCCCAAGGGCACCAACACCATGTTCCTGGTCGGGTTCGAACCCAAGCACCATCGTACATGAGTCGAACACCGTAACCACTGGGCCATGACATTCTACATTCTACAAAAGGTTTTGAAAGGTTTTGAAAGGTTTTGAAAGGTTTTGAAAGGTGAAACCATAGGAGGGTTAATGATAATTCAAGCCTTTACCAACGTACCTTTAACAATTAGATTGAACAAATATCGAAGTAGGACGCAGTTTCTAATCGATCGGGTTCACAGACAAGATATGACAAGTCTCGACACTTGGAACTTTAATTTTAACGCTAGTACGAAAAGCCTCAAGGATATTTTGTTTTTATTCAAAGTACCTACAGCCCCCGGATGGTATGCCCAAACATTTCGTCACCGTTTTCACGAAGGGGCGAATTTCATGAAAAATCGTCTATTTATCAAACAATTTTTTTTTATGAAAACGATTAAATATTGAAATATCTACAACCTGGTGAAGTTATACATCCCAAAAATCATTAAAATCCCAATTAACGTAATTAACGAATGGGCAAATTTATCCTCAAGTGCCGTTTTGCTTTTTCACGAAGAGGTGAATTTAAAATAGCGTTGACGTTAACGTGTTTATGAAAGGGCGCTGGGGTGCGCGTACTAATTTTAGTGTTTTTACGGAGTCGAATTTGGGGCGCAGTGAGGAAATGTATACATTCTGACTCTAGTCACAGCCACAGGGGCGAATTTGCTATCGTTTGTTTTGTTTTCTCGAAGAGGCGCTTCTATTAATTGATTAATTATGCGAAACCGTTCACCTATTTTTCCTAAAGTTTTCTATATTTAAGAAGATTGGAGTCTCTTCTTTCCCATGATACCTTAATTAGTGTTACATGTACTACATGTTTCTTACATTGATGTAAGCACCAGTTTACAAGTTACCAATCGGATGACAAGAATGTATTCAGGCGTTGTATAAAACAACTAATGAATGTTTGACATTCGTGCGATGGAAAGAATGATGTTATTCGGTTACAGATGGCATGTTATATTGCACTCGGCTACGCCTTCTGTCACCTCATGAAATTATTCTTACCATCGCACTCATACACATTCATTATTTGTATAATATAACATGGCCTGACCAGAGCAGCCGCAAGTATTTTTTTCTACGAAGGAATGTGTTACACAAAAGAGACACGGCGTGTGGTCTGTATACTCAAATAATCTTATTATACTAAATAACAAATGGACCACAATACAGATGCACGTTTTTTTTGTAACTTTATTGTAAAATCATTTTACAGAGAGTAGGCCTACACCATTACACCACTTCTGTTGAAAAATAGAGAAATGTCTGGTGATGCTCCAGCCGGAATTTTTCAAGTAAAATTTAAAATGTTTATAGTGTATAGTTTTATTTCCTCATTCAGTAAGAATGAAGTCAACATAATTTCCAAAAAGCTGTGATTGTTTGTATTCTTATAATAATCTTAGCGCTATAATTGACACAACAGATCAAAACGTAAACAGTGTTCTTCAAACCTCGAGCTTCATCAACAACGTTTTTTATAAACATCTGTTATCAAAGTTACCTGTTCTTTTTTTTTCTCAAGTGAACTTCAATACTCGATGCTGATTGGTGGGTCCATGGCAACAATTCCTGCTACATTTTTTCATGTAGCACGGCCCATACCGCAGCTGGCAATACGCGCTATTCAAATTATGTGCGCGCTGTTATGTTAGTTATATGCCCAAGTACAGTGCAAGTGGAACATGGAATAATGTTTCTAAATTCGCCACCTTGTTCGTATAGTGCGTCTATGTCCTTTTTGCCACGATACTGGTATGTGTATGATGTGGTATGTGGGACGCAGACAACACAATTGTTGATATAGGAACATAATCTTCAAGCAAACTCGGGGCACGTACGCGAATCTTTCAGCGAATAATACTTCATAGCAAAAGAAATAGCGCGCGCATTATAATAGCGCGATGGTGCGGTATGGGCAGTGCTACATGCTCGTAGCACCGTTTGTTGCCATGGATCGACCAATCAACATCGAGAACTCAAGTTTGCTTGAAGTATCCCGTGTTCCGCTCGCGCTCATAGGATAACTAACATATTGATTCTTACAAACGCTCAATCCACAACATCCCATCAAAAGACTCAATGCATCAACTCAACATTCCCAAGCACTCAATACAGTCTCAATGACTCAACAGTCGCAATGACTCAACAGTCGCAATGTCTCCATAACTCAATGTCTGTCAATGAATATTCTAACAAAAGACTATAAACCCATATCTTGATATCATAATCCAACACAACATTGTATATCTCATATTCAAATAAAAGAATCCACCTTGTTCCGTAAAGTTCGTATAAAGACACAAACAGGCCATATTTTGTACCGATCAAGCGAAGGATCACTTTCAGTCAATATTTTAAAATTGTCAATAAACTTCTGCATAGCATCTTCCCTTAACCTATCTTTTCTTAAGTTTGTATTAACTTTCAGTCCCAGTTTAACGATATCTTTTGTAATATTCAAAGATCCATTCATAATAATCGTATCGTGCGTTGTTAGTTTTCCATTCCTCATGTTTTCCTTTAATAAATTCAGCAGAGCGGTTTTTTGACCAATTTCTTTTGCTGATAGGGAATTGGAGTATAAAATGAGGTCTGAAGCATAAAGGACCGACCCACTTGAATCTACGCACAGATAAACAATCCATTTATTATCGGAATCTGGAAATACTTTAATCTCATTTATAATAGCAAAATACGGAACCCTCTTCTTGAATTTCTTTGATGAACGTTCTAGTATTATATCTCTGCTTGGCCACTCCACTTTTTTCGAGACTTTATAAATAAAACGAAGCCACTTTAAAAATGCTTTTCTGCAGTCATGCTCTGATATTTCAAATATATTTGACAGATGCTTGAATTCATATTTTTTTCTGAGTTTTACCAACCCTATTAAAAAGTGTTTTTCAAAAGAAATACATTCACCGTTCCTACTTCTTTTTTTATCATTAAATTCACCATTGTCTTTACAAAGTTTCGTAACAATAAAGTTGAACTCTTCCTTTGAAAATCCAGTATAGTATTCATAATCTTCTGCACGTAGAAAAGGTCTTGACGTTACTTGCGATAAATGTCGCTTAATACCCTGAAGTTCATTCAGTATCTGTTGAGATATCATAGGCTCCGCCAATTGGTGCTCACGATCAGCTATGAAAGAAAATAGTTAGTTTTATTGATATGCTTGTTCCTCTAAACATGATGTTTAGAAACACTGTTAAAGCTAGTATATCACTACAAAAACTATGTTTAGCGAGTAAACACTTTTCTAAACACTTTCTTGCAATCAGTTTGTAAACATGTTTACATGCTAGCATGTTTAGCATAAAGACAGTGGGTGTTTAGCCATTGAACATTGATGGTTAGGAATAGGACACGTGCGTTTATCTTCTAAACATGTTTACAAACTGATAGCAAGAAAAGTGTACAACATTTGCTTTTGCTGTATTTTTCGAAAACTGGTGGGTTTAACCAGTTCGCGCCGGGATTATTTTAACATCGCCGAGCCCACGGGCGGGATTATTTTTAACGAAACTCAATCCGAAGCGTGTTCAGGCTGATAGTGCCGGGAAGCACACCCACGCCTTTACGGCCTTGCTCGCTGCTGACATACATTTCCGAACTTGAACTTGGCGTGTTTATGCGTCATCGTTTTGAATCTGGGGAAATATTTGCGTTTATATACGTCATCCGGCGTTCATCATATTGATGCTAGGAAAAACCAAAGGAAAAAAATGAAATTCTTGTAGCTTGGTTCCAGTGGACTTCCTTCAGACGGAACACGGAAATTTATAGACGTCAGGTTAGAAAACCAGACTAACTCCAGTCTCAGATGATAACCGTATTGCAAATAAAATGTGGACTAACTAAATTTAATAAATATTTTAGGTCATTTCAGCCAGTAAGCAGTTTGCAGCAGTTTTAATCTTATTCATTTAATAAATTGGGGCAGTTTTTGAAAACAGTCACTTTTATTCCAACGATTGCCGGCCGGCAATCGTTTGAAATTTCAATTTTCTTGAAAACCACAGCACACCAGGTGCTGTGAAGTTACAGGATGCTCGAGACTGTTATTCACTTACAGTCAAGGAAGGTATTTCGTATTAGATCAGTAGTTTTCGTTTTTGATGTTTGCAAATGGCGTATACTACACCTTTAAAATTTAGCTAACAGTGCTGACGCACATACATGTATTATGTCTCGACGACTGCCGTGCAAGGTGGGGCGGTAGCACGTTGGTGTTCCACCCTGGCGAATGACTTGTTTATTTACCTGGATGTTGTTCGGATGCCTACCGCAGACATCGACGCTTCGGTGGACGGGATTCCGGGTCCACCCTAACATCTGAGTATACGGTGGATGCCCGAGCAACCCCAGTTGTATCATGTTTCTGACCTGTGGACAATTAACATGTCGATGGATTAGATATTACGTGTCTCATATTAGGTCTGAAACCCAAGTCCAGCATCCGAAATACAGACAAATACTGGAATTGATGCCAATCGGCTTATTGGAACGCTGTGTTTAGAGGTATAGACATTTGCCTTTGTTGTAATTTTCAAAACGGGTTTATGGAGTTGGTATTTTATAGCAAATATTGTTTGACCTGTTTGGAGATTTGTGTTAACAGGTGTTCGAGAACAACAAGAAAAAAGTGTTTTTGTCAATAAAACAGAGCATTTACAGGCGTCGGGGAATTGTCAGGTCAAGACAATCTGTGTGGACTTAACTGGCGTTGGTTAACTGAGAGCATGTATTTAAGTAGGGCATTTCATAATAATTGAGAAGTTTTGTCTCTTGTCTTTTTTTTAATTTTTTTTTATTTATTATTATTATTTTTTTTTTTTTTTTGGGGGGGGAGGGTTGTGTCTGCAAATGCTGCATAATGCTTTTTGACAAGATTATATAAATCCAACAGGACACCACTGGCCAATTGTTCAAATTCTGGTTCAATTAGCACGTGCATTTTACCTTTGGCTTCCATATGTATGTTGTTAATTGTGACATGTTTGCCATGTATCACTGTATTGCCGTTTCCCGATACGTCAGTAAGAGATAGCACTTCAGGAGGATTCCTTTCAACTGCATGGCCAGACAAAAAAGAAGAAGATATTACTGACTGCTATGTATAATACAATTTGTTGCGGTATATTGTCGTCTGGAAACAGTTTCCTATTTGCAGAGAATTGTGCATAAAATAAGTTCGACCGTTTGAAAAGGCAAAAGCAGAATATCTACTTCAAACAGAAAATGTTGGTGTTTTTCCCCGTCCATTATTAAGCAGGGATAGGCAGAATATTAACACGTCAAATTGAGCAGATTTTTTTCGCTTTTGAGACCGTGTTACAATCTTCTTCTTTTTAAATAAAAAACAAAAACCACAATCTAACCCAAATTGTTAAAGTATTAAAAATTGTAAAATTTAAGACGGAATGCCTTTGATTTTAGGCATTTTGATTTCAAAACGCTATAGAAAAAAAGTGAATTCTCATTAAAAACCATTTTGCGCTAGGTTTAAATAAAAGAATAGACAGTCACCCTCTGATATCTAATTTAATTGAAACAAAACGGATTTCAAGAACAAATTTGCACGTTTTTTATCAAATCCCATTTTTATCAACATTTTTTTCTCTCTAAAAAATGCGCTTCTAGCTACATAAAAGTGAAACACAATTTGGAATTTTTTATTTATTGCTTAAAATACAAAAGCCAAAAATGACAATATTGTATTATTTTAAAATTTATATTTTGCCCACCCGCTAATTATTAATAGTATCTGTCCCCAAAAGAGTTTGTTCAAAAGTTGTGTGTATTTGTGTAATTCAATAAGAAAATAAAATAATGGCAAAAAGTCTGGATAAATAGTTGGGTTGGAAGGAGGGGGTATCGTGCACCCTCGGGAATCAATTTCTATTTGGTGTCTCTAGGTCAATAAAAATGCGTAGAAAACGATTTTCTATGTTAAAAAATTCAAAAAATTTCCCATGTATCATTTTATGGAAATTAGTGCAGCCATTATAAAAAAATCAATGTGTCACTATATCTCAGCCAATATTGCAGTTAATTGAATAAAGAAGGTGTTTAGACCCAATTTTTGGGGGGTCAAAGATCACAATAAAACTATTCCGGAAGTGACATTTGTCCGTGGGATAGGAGTACTATCGAAAAATCATTTGTATACATAATCGGCCAATATTGACATAATTGCACAAGGTGTCTGTACTCATGTTTTGAGGGTCGAGGATCATTAGAAGACTTTCTTAAGTAACTTTGTGTGCAAATGCGCAAATTCTAAAGTGCCAGAATTACCTAAACATGTTTATGCTGTATCTCAGCCAATATTACACATCAATTAAGAAGCACTTTTATAGGGCAATTATTTTTAAAATTGTCCACTTTCAGATCCATCAGTCATCATCGCTTTCATCAATATTGGCCGATATATGTATACACAAGAATGTTCGATAATACTCCTTTCCCACAGACACTTGTCACTTCGGGAATAGTTTTATTGTGAATAGTTTTATTGTGATCTTTGACCCTCAAAAACTGGGTCTAGACACCTTCTTTATTCAGTTAACTGCAATATTGGCTGAGATATAGTGAAAAATATTGTTTTTGATAATGGCGGCACTAATTTGCATAAAAATGATACGTGTGACATTTTTTGAATGTTTTAACATAGCAAATCGTTTTCTACGCATTTTTTCTGACCTAGAGACACCAATTTCTGAGGGTGCACGAAACCTCCTCCTTCCCATTAAACTAAAAAGACTCTGTTTTTGTGTTTGTATTGCCATTTTTTTCAATTGAAAGCCACGCCCACAAGAAGGTCGGAAAAATATATATTCAGTTGTGCTATTCGGTTGGCCGAGAAATAATACCCTAAACAAAATTTCTGGGGGTAAGAAAAAATGGCATCAAGTGGATTTGTGTTGGACAGCGTTTTATTAACAATCCCTGTGAATGTACTTGAAATTGCATATGGGACATGGTTTTCGACCGCAATCCAACAGACTATAATATAAACTCAGCTGCAACCGCCTTACCACTTCTGTTCACTGACCAAATGAATTATTAAAGTAACAGATAGAAAAATGCAAACATATAGTTGTACGTATACACTTGTAATCGGCAATTCACCGGCAGTATCAATAACACGAGTAGCATCTGGAAGAAGGAAATGCGAATTGCGCATTATACATTAACGCGAATGGACACTGCGTATGCACAGAAAATAATCAAAACATCTGAAATAACGGCAACAATTTAAGATTTACCAAGAATAGAACATCAGAGAGATATTACGATAAACTTGTGCACAAACAAAAACCTTAATTTCCATAACGTTTGTCAATTTTCCCTTTACCACACCTTTGCGACATAAGAAGTTGGTCTAGTGTATAAAGAATAAGAAAGACCACCATCGCTCCTTAGAATTAATTAAAGCAGCACATAAATCACGTACCACGAGTAGAAACTGACTGCAACGGTGACAAAGCGGATTTAACAAGACTATCATCTGGAATAGAAAGAAAGGCGAATTGTATAATAATTATTTATCCGGTCCTGGGTGGATTGTGTTTTCAATCTCTATTACTTGGTTCCTGGCGTGGATGTTCCCCAGAATTATTTTGCTGCGGATGTCCTACATCTCGAAACTGTGTGTAGTTTTTTCCATCCATTATATTAAACAAGGATTGACAGAATATTTACGTGTCAAATTGAGCGTAATTTCTTTGCTTCTGAGGCCGTGTCACATCTTTTCCCCCCCAAAATGGGAATGTTTTGCATATAAACAAAAACAACACTCTAACCCAAATTTTATTTTTAAAGTATTAAAGAAACAAACATTTCAGCGCTCTTCAATGTTTTTGTTACATTTTAGATGGAATGCCTTTGATTTTAGACGACAAACCCACATTCCCGAAGCGCTTTAGGAAAAAGTGATTTCTCCTTAAAAACATTTTTTTTGCGCTAGATTTGAATAAAAGAATAGACAGTCACCCTCTGACATCTAATTTAATTGAAAGAGAACGGATTTCAAGGACAAATTTGCACGTTTTTATTAAATCCCATTTTTATCAACATTTTTACTTTTTTCCCTTTTTTCTCTCCAAAAACTGCACTTCTAGTTAGTAAATAAAAGTGAAATAAAATTTGGAATTTTGCTTTTTTATTCATTGCTTAAACTACTCGGGCCAAAATGTGGGAAAAAATGACATGAGTTTGAAATAATGTATTATTTTACCATTTCTATCTTGCACACCCCCTAATTTTAAATAGTATCCGTCCCCAAAAGAGTTTGTTCAAAAGTTGTGTTTTTTATGTAATTCGAAAAAAAATCAACTAATGGCAAAAAGTCTGGACAAATGACTCTGTTTTTGTGTTTATATTTTGCCATTTTCCAATTGAAAACCACGCCCACAAGAAGGTCGGGTAAATAGCTATTAAATTGTGCATTGTTAATTTTGGCCGAAAAACCATACCCTGAAAATATTCTTCTGGGGGTAAGAAAAAATGGCAGCAAGTGGATTTGTGTTGGACAGTGTTTCATTAACAGTCCCTGGGAATGTACTTGAAATTACATATGGGACATGGTTTTCGAACGCAAGCCAACAGACTATAATATAAACACAGCTGCAACCGCCTTACCACTTTTGTTCACTGACCAAATGAATTATTAAACCACTATTCAACCACATGGGCTCAACATCCAACTAGGCAATGATTAACTTCTGTTTTGTTCTCCTACTTGTCATCTGTTTCAGATTTATTCCTTGCCAGGCTTTTTTTTCCTCACTCCTCTGGTGTCCCCTTCTACTTTCCAACCCCCCCCCCCCCCCCCCAACATGGGCAATGATTAACTAGGCAATGATTAACTTCTATTTTGTTCTCCTTTTTGTCATCTGTTTCAGATTTATTCCTTGCCAGGATTTGTTCTCACTTCTCTAGTGTCCCCTTTTATTTTCCACCCCCCCCCCCCCCTCCCCCACATGGGCTCCACATCCAACTAGACAATGATTAACTTCTATTTTGTTCTCCTTTTTGTCATCTGTTTCAGATTTATTCCTTGCCAGGATTTTGTTTCACTCCTCTTGTGTCCCCATCTATTTTCAACCCCCTTCCACATTAATTATATTCATACGTCTTTGTTAGTTCTTCCGTTTGATCTTCACCCTGGAACCCCCTCCATTGTGGTTTTATCCGTTCTGTTTTTGTTCCTACCCTGTTTTTATCCTACCCACACTTACCTCACCCTTCAGCCTGATCCTCCTTTTGTTGCTTGTTTCATGGACTTGACCAAGAACTTGTTAAATTCGAAATATTACGCCCTCTTAACTTATTTGAATTATTAAAGTAACAGATAGCAAAATGCAAACGTATAGTTTGTGGAATCAGCCGATCTTTCATTTGCATATTGCGAGACTTTCCCCTAAACAGACTGCATTGCACAATGCGGGATTTTCCAAAATGCTTTTTCGAGCGATGCAAATGTTGCAATACTGGTGCGAAATACGGTACCATCTGGAGACATGAACACAATGTGTACAATGGGGACAAAACGTCTCCAGAGGGTAAATTTCTATAGATAAATAGGTCTCCACTGGGAATTTCACGAATTAGATTTTTGGATTTTACTTAAATTACTCAAAAACTAGTGGGTTAGGGTTAGTGTTTGGGTTAGGGTATAATATAGGGTATATTGGGTCGAAATTTCAACCCAGAATTTTTTTTATTATGGTTTATTTCATTCATATCGTGGCCCATAGGCCAAATTACATGAATATTACACTTGTTTTTTATTACATTGAAAATTTTAACAATTACATTACTTAAAAGAAACATACATCATGACATCCAGTCTAAAACATGATAAAAAGAAGTGAAAGTTAAGGGCTAGCCATTAAAACATTAATGATGAAAATTGTACACAAAAATGAATAAGAGAGATTACCTCTGCATGGTTGGTACTACATTGTATAAAATATGCAATTTTACAATTTACTAACAGTGAGGTTCTTGAACCACATAACTCAACTGGTCTTAGGATGTTCCCATCTACCACAACTCCAATGACTCCTGACCTCAGCACTCTTGACATTTGACATGACTTTTATATAAAGGTCACAACATAATACACACATGTCTCGACCCGAAGTCGACCCCAAGTCTACCCGAAGTCGACCCCAAGCCTTGAAATAAAACAACCTGTACAACTCCAGCCCGTTTTACACCTAGACATCAAATGACCTTCGACCTGAGCACTTGACCTTTGACATAATCATAACAAAAATTATAACACTGAATACATGACCCAAGCCAGATTGCAAATAGATCACAAATCATCAAATAAGACATTTTACAATTCAAGCCTATATTATAACTTGACCTCCAAATAATGGCATCTGACCCCAGCGCCTGACCTCCAACCACAACATAAAGGCCACCCTATTACATCCATGCATAACCAGAGCCCAATTGAAACTGAACTTCCACAAACAGGACAAAATCTTCGAAACCACACATGAACATACTACCGTCGGACTGCGTACTTAAATAGTAATTGAATTATCTCTTCCGAACTTCATTCGGCGGCGAATCAACAAAAGATGGAACAGCCACCTTGCAAAAATACGGTAGGACAAATTTACCTGAGAAGTTAAGAGATTTAATAAATCAATATAGTATGAAATTGGGCTCTTTCTGAACCGATTGGTCCCAGGATAGTAACGAGATGGACTGTGAGTTACGCAAATACCTACCATGTGTGTTTTCCCTGGTAGATGGTATGGTTCTCTGTTTCCTTACAATTAACAATAGAGTGAGCAAATTTATGACAATGATTCTGCCGACAATCAGAAAGAGTTTCGTTTCTACTCCCATTGATTGCCAGTTCTATTGGTAAAATACATGTGAACTCCTCACAAACAGTTTTGAGACACTTAAAAATGAGCCAATAATTAATGGCCTGAGCAAATAATGATCCAAGTAAATAACCCAGTGCATAATTTTGTTCTGCGTATTTTGACACCTCGATTGTTGAGATACGATGTTGCGGAGCGGAGTTATTGTCATTTCAATGGTCGTAGGCCCAGTTTCAAATATGACAATCATCCCTATAGAAGCAGGTTTGCATTATTGTTTTGAATGATCAGGTTCTGCTTCTGCTTCTCTTTCCAACCGAGGTCGTATTTTATAGTCTGACATTCATGCTACACCGGTATGCCAGGAGCCCAGTGCCTGGTCCAAGTGGTCGTTCCTGCTTGTTTGGTGGAGGATGGCACCCAGACTCGCACCTGTATTTTGGTCAACGGTTGCGGAAAGGCGCCTTGAAATTTCCCTTGACATCGCGCGCATGGATTGAAAAAATTATTTTAAGTTTTTAATTTGTGCATTAAAAAAACCCATTAATATTACAAGTCTTTTCAGAGGCATCCTATCAAGAAAAAAACCTAGAAATCCTGGACAAATTGATAGAAAATGACACGAATTCTTGGACACCTGCATATTTTCAACAGAGCCGCAATTCACTTCCGCCTCAAGGCCTTTATTTACATAAATTATCATTAGCAGCTTAAACATAATTCTCTTATTAAATTACGATCAGAAAAGTAGAAAGTTCGCCAAATACCAAAACAAAAAAGTCACAGCTCTGAAGTTCCATATTTTACCAAATTTGTCAAAAACTTCTATGAAGATCTTAAAGATAGGATACACCCTTTGCAGATATCGAAAATAATTACTACTGAATTATTAAGGAATATCATACTTGTTTGAAAGTAAATAATGATTCTAGGCATCCAGCAAAATGATTGCGCTAGATATCTTATAATTGTTCTGATCGCGAAAAAAACAACAAGAACAACATAAAACGAACGCCGTTTTTCTTGCTTTCCTCGGCATCCATATTCGTCAATTTTTGAACAGGCTAGTTAAACAAAATTTACTATAAAATACAACCTCCCAAATCCACCCATTCATGATAATTCAAGCAATTACCAATAGTGTATCTTCCCTTTAACAAGACGAAATACAACAGTTTTTAATTAAAAAAAGTATGTTATTCAGGCATTACAAAATTATAACAACTGTTCTACTATAAGTGAAGAGGAAGTCGATTTCACATATTAAAACGAAAAGTTGTTATCATAATAATAATGACCTCTCTTACCGATTATGAACGAGTGGCTCTTGCCAAGTTACAGCAGATAAACAATCTTAAAAAATAGAAAGAATAGCTTAAATTCCCTCGGAATAAACAATGTGACGTCATAGGCGCACGACCAATCACATGGCGGACCGGACACTATTTTTCACCGGACACCTTTTGGCACGACACCGGCCGTCGTTGGAAAAACCCGATTTATAAAATGTAGTTAATCCACATACTGTAACACATCTGTGAATATGTGCCAGCTAACCAGACAGTTGTCCTAACCTAATAATTCCCCATACATCTATAGGTTTCGTCTTAAGGAAGTCAACGAACTCTACAAAAAAAGCATTACATTTCTGTCTAGTATCTATGAACAAAAAACATTTAAAAAATAGGTCAATGTCACAACACTTCGTCAACATACATGTAGTTCACGCAACTGTATTGGAAACTATCAATTGAAAGCAGCTGCGTGACTACATGTATCTGCGTCTAAGACTGATGACCATGATAACAGTTAATTATCTTAGTTCTTACCTAATTTCTTGCGTTTTTTCTTCTTCTTTGTATTCTTCATGGCGAATGAGTTTAGTACGTGTTTACGTTAAGAGTGTTATGTATGAGTGTGGAATAAGCGCTGACTGCACGGGAAATCAGACTGCGTTGCAGTTCACCATTGTATGCAAATTATATGACTGTTATAGTGTCAATTGTGTCATACGAAAATCAGACTCATATGAAATTCAGACTCCTTTCCCCTACTATTGGTTAAACCATCTAAATAATTACCTTAATCTTCAATGGGGCATGCGCAATATACTACCAGTGAGTCCGTATATTTCATGGTCTAAAATTTACGCTACACCATTTATGCTTTTCAACCTTTGGAATCAGCCGATCTTTCATTTGCATATTGCGAGACTTTCCCCTAAACAGACTGCATTGCACAATGCGGGATTTTCCAAAATGCTTTTTCGAGCGATGCAAATGTTGCAATACTGGTGCGAAATACGGTACCATCTGGAGACATGAACACAATGTGTACAATGGGGACAAAACGTCTCCAGAGGGTAAATTTCTATAGATGAATAGGTCTCCACTGGGAATTTCACGAATTAGATTTTTTGATTTTACTTAAATTACTCAAAAACTAGTGGGTTAGGGTTAGTGTTTGGGTTAGGGTATAATATAGGGTATATTGGGTCGAAATTTCAACCCAGAATTTTTTTTATTATGGTTTATTTCATTCATATCGTGGCCCATAGGCCAAATTACATGAATATTACACTTGTTTTTTATTACATTGAAAATTTTAACAATTACATTACTTAAAAGAAACATACATCATCACATCCAGTCTAAAACATGATGAAAAGAAGTGAAAGTTAAGGGCTAGCCATTAAAACATTAATGATGAAAATTGTACACAAAAATGAATAAGAGAGATTACCTCTGCATGGTTGGTACTACATTGTATAAAATATGCAATTTTACAATTTACTAACAGTGAGGTTCTTGAACCACATAACTCAACTGGTCTTAGGATGTTCCCATCTACCACAACTCCAATGACTCCTGACCTCAGCACTCTTGACATTTGACATGACTTTTATATAAAGGTCACAACATATTACACACATGTCTCGACCCGAAGTCGACCCCAAGTCTACCCGAAGTCGACCCCAAGCGTTGAAATGAAACAACCTGTACAACTCCAGCCCGTTTTACACCTAGACATCAAATGACCTTCGACCTGAGCACTTGACCTTTGACATAATCATAACAAAAATTATAACACTGAATACATGACCCAAGCCAGATTGCAAATAGACCACAAATCATCAAATAAGACATTTTACAATTCAAGCCTATATTATAACTTGACCTCCAAATAATGGCATCTGACCCCAGCGCCTGACCTCCAACCACAACATAAAGGCCACCCTATTACATCCATGCATAACCAGAGCCCAATTGAAACTGAACTTCCACAAACAGGACAAAATCTTCGAAACCACACATGAACATACTACCGTCGGACTGCGTACTTAAATAGTAATTGAATTATCTCTTCCGAACTTCATTCGGCGGCGAATCAACAAAAGATGGAACAGCCACCTTGCAAAAATACGGTAGGACAAATTTACCTGAGAAGTTAAGAGATTTAATAAATCAATATAGTATGAAATTGGGCTCTTTCTGAACCGATTGGTCCCAGGATAGTAACAAGATGGACTGTGAGTTACGCAAATACCTACCATGTGTGTTTTCCCTGGTAGATGGTATGGTTCTCTGTTTCCTTACAATTAAAAATAGAGTGAGCAAATTTATGACAATGATTCTGCCGACAATCAGAAAGAGTTGTTTCTACTCCCATTGATTACCAGTTCTATTGGTAAAATACATGTGAACTCCTCACAAACAGTTTTGAGACACTTAAAAATGAGCCAATAATTAATGGCCTGAGCAAATAATGATCCAAGTAAATAACCCAGTGCATAATTTTGTTCTGCGTATTTTGACACCTCGATTGTTGAGATACGATGTTGCGGAGCGGAGTTATTGTCATTTCAATGGTCGTAGGTCCAGTTTCAAATATGACAATCATCCCTATAGAAGCAGGTTTGCATTATTGTTTTGAATGATCAGGTTCTGCTTCTGCTTCTCTTTCCAACCGAGGTCGTATTTTATAGTCTGACATTCATGCTACACCGGTATGCCAGGAGCCCAGTGCCTGGTCCAAGTGGTCGTTCCTGCTTGTTTGGTGGAGGATGACACCCAGACTCGCACCTGTATTTTGGTCAACGGTTGCGGAAAGGCGCCTTGAAATTTCCCTTGACATCGCGCGCATGGATTGAAAAAATTATTTTAAGTTTTTAATTTGTGCATTAAAAAAACCCATTAATATTACAAGTCTTTTCAGAGGCATCCTATCAAGAAAAAAACCTAGAAATCCTGGACAAATTGATAGAAAATTACACGAATTATTGGACACCGGCATATTTTCAACGGAGCTGCAATTCACTTCCGCCTCAAGGCCTTTATTTACATAAATTATCATTAGCAGCTTAAACATAATTCTCTTATTAAATTACGATCAGAAAAGTAGAAAGTTCGCCAAATACCAAAACAAAAAAGTCACAGCTCTGAAGTTCCATATTTTACCAAATTTGTCAAAAACTTCTATGAAGATCTTAAAGATAGGATACACCCTTTGCAGATATCGAAACAAATTACTACTGAATTATTAAGGAATATCATACTTGTTTGAAAGTAAATAATGATTGTAGGCATCCAGCAAAATGATTGAGCTAGATATCTTATAATTGTTCTGATTGCGAAAAAAAACCAAGAACAACATAAAACGAACGCCGTTTTTCTTGCTTTCCTCGGCATCCATATTCGTCCATTTTTGAACAGGCTAGTTAAACGAAATTTACTATAAAATACAACCTCCCAAATCCACCCATTCATGATAATTCAAGCAATTACCAATAGTGTATCTTCCCTTTAACAAGACAAAATACAACAGTTTTTAATTAAAAAAAGTATGTTATTCAGGCATTACAAAATTATAACAACTGTTCTACTATAAGTGAAGAGGAAGTCGATTTCACATATTAAAACGAAAAGTTGTTATCATAATAATAATGACCTCTCTTACCGATTATGAACGAGTGGCTCTTGCCAAGTTACAGCAGATAAACAATCTTAAAAAATAGAAAGAATAGCTTAAATTCCCTCGGAATAAACAATGTGACGTCATAGGCGCACGACCAATCACATGGCGGACCGGACACTATTTTTCACCGGACACCTTTTGGCACGACACCGGCCGTCGTTGGAAAAACCCGATTTATAAAATGTAGTTAATCCACATACTGTAACACATCTGTGAATATGTGCCAGCTAACCAGACAGTTGTCCTAACCTAATAATTCCCCATACATCTATAGGTTTCGTCTTAAGGAAGTCAACGAACTCTACAAAAAAAGCATTACATTTCTGTCTAGTATCTATGAACAAAAAACATTTAAAAAATAGGTCAATGTCACAACACTTCGTCAACATACATGTAGTTCACGCAACTGTATTGGAAACTATCAATTGAAAGCAGCTGCGTGACTACATGTATCTGCGTCTAAGACTGATGACCATGATAACAGTTAATTATCTTAGTTCTTACCTAATTTCTTGCGTTTTTTCTTCTTCTTTGTATTCTTCATGGCGAATGAGTTTAGTACGTGTTTACGTTAAGAGTGTTATGTATGAGTGTGGAATAAGCGCTGACTGCACGGGAAATCAGACTGCGTTGCAGTTCACCATTGTATGCAAATTATATGACTGTTATAGTGTCAATTGTGTCATACGAAAATCAGACTCATATGAAATTCAGACTCCTTTCCCCTACTATTGGTTAAACCATCTAAATAATTACCTTAATCTTCAATGAGGCATGCGCAACATACTACCAGAAAGTTCGTATATTTTATAGTCTGAAATTTACGCTACACCATTTATGCTTTTCAACCTTTGGAATCAGCCGATCATTCATTTGCATATTGCAGGAACTTTCCCCTAAACAGACTGCATTGCACAATGCGGGATTTTCCAAAATGCTTTTTCGAGCGATGCAAATGTTGCAATACTGTACTGAATGAATGTAGCGTGAATCGTGATTTTACTCTCTGTAATATACCCTTTTGCCCGAAAATGATAATGTATGCAAATGAGGGCCGTTAGGCGAAAGTGTAAGTGGGGCCCATTAAAAAAATATACAAAGGTCAAACTTTCGGTTGAGTTTCTCTCGTTTTTATCAGGATTTTGTTTTGTTGTAAGAAGCCTGAAAAGTCGTCATAGGTAAAACTATATCCAGCAAAATTTTTTTTTTTTTTCGTCACGTGCACACAATGTCAGTGTTAGTTATAATCAAAAGGTTAATTACAGGGCTCTTTTCCGCACGATTGCAAAATACCTGCGTGGTTCGGGGGTACCATCCATCAAATGTTGGGCTAATCGCGGGCTAGCTGCACCGACAAAAGCGATGCCACGCGGCATGCACCACAGCTGCCGATGTCACATGAAAATCAGATTTGTTTTTCCTATTATTATTTGATTAATTGATTGATTGATTAATTGATTAATTATAATTGATTATGGTTTATTTCATTCATATCGTGGCTCATAGGCCAAATTACATGAATATTACACTTGTTTTTTATTACATTTAACATTTTAACAATTACATTACTTAAAAGAAACATACATACACATCCAGTCTAAAACATGATAAAAAGAAGTGAAAGTTAAGGGCTAGCCATTAAAACATTAATGATGAAAATTGTACACAAAAATTAATAAGAGAGATTACCTCTGGTTGGTACTCATGTATAAAATATGCAATTTTACAATTTACTAACAGTAAGGTTCTTGAACCACATAACTCACCTGGTCTTAGGATGTTCCCATCTACCACAACTCCAATGACTCCTGACCTCAGCACTCTTGACATTTGACATGACTTTTATATAAAGGTCACAACACTATACACACATGTCTCGACCCCAAGTCGACCCCAAGTCTACCCGAAGTCGACCCCAAGCCTTAAAATGAAACAACCTGTACAACTCCAGCCCGTTTTACACCTAGACATCAAAATGACCTTCGACCTGAGCACTTGACCTTTGACATGATCATAAAAAAAAATATAACACTGAATACATGACCCAAGCCAGATTGCAATTAGACCACAAATCATCAAATAAGACATTTTACAATTCAAGCCTATATTATAACTTGACCTCAAAATAATGGCATCTGACCCCAGCGCCTGACCTCCAACCGCAACATAAAGGCAACCCTATTGCATCCATGCATATAACCAGAGCCCAATTGAAACTGAACTTCCACAAACAGGACAAAATCTTCGAAACCACACATGAACATACTACCGTCGGACTGCGTACTTAAATAGTAATTGCATTATCTCTTCCGAACTTCATTCGGCGGCCAATCAAAAAAAGATGGAACAGCCACCTTGCAAAAATACGGTAGAACAAATTTACCTGAGAAGTTAAGAGATTTAATAAATCAATATAGTTGGAAATTGGGCTCTTTCTGAACCGATTGGTTCCAGGATAGTAACGAGATGGACTGTGAGTTACGCAAATACCTACCATGTGTGTTTTCCCTGGTAGATGGTATGGTTCTCTGTTTGCTCACAATTAACAATAGAGTGAGCAAATTTATGACAATGATTTTGCCGACAATCAGAAAGAGTTGTTTCTACTCCCATTGATTACCAGTTCTATTGGTAAAATACATGTGAACTCCTCACAAACACTTTTGAGACACTTAAAAATGAGCCAATAATTAATGACCTGAGCAAATAATGAGCCAAGTAAATAACCCAGTGCATAATTTGGTTCTGCGTATTTTGACACCTCGATTGTTGAGATACGATGTTGCGGAGCGGAGTTATTGTCATTTCAATGGTCGTAGGTCCAGTTTCAAATATGACAATCATCCCTATAGAAGCAGGTTTGCATTATTGTTTTGAATGATCAGGTTCTGCTTCTGCTTCTCTTTCCAACCGAGGTCGTATTTTATAGTCTGACATTCATGCTACACCGGTATGCCAGGAGCCCAGTGCCTGGTCCAAGTGGTCGTTCCTGCTTGTTTGGTGGAGGATGGCACCCAGACTCGCACCTGTATTTTGGTCAACGGTTGCGGAAAGGCGCCTTGAAATTTCCCTTGACATCGCGCGCATGGATTGAAAAAATTATTTTAAGTTTTTAATTTGTGCATTAAAAAAACCCATTAATATTACAAGTCTTTTCAGAGGCATCCTATCAAGAAAAAAACCTAGAAATCCTGGACAAATTGATAGAAAATTACACGAATTATTGGACACCGGCATATTTTCAACGGAGCTGCAATTCACTTCCGCCTCAAGGCCTTTATTTACATAAATTATCATTAGCAGCTTAAACATAATTCTCTTATTAAATTACGATCAGAAAAGTAGAAGTTCGCCAAATACCAAAACAAAAAAGTCACAGCTCTGAAGTTCCATATTTTACCAAATTTGTCAAAAACTTCTATGAAGATCTTAAAGATAGGATACACCCTTTGCAGATATCGAAAAAAATTACTACTGAATTATTAAGGAATATCATACTTGTTTGAAAGTAAATAATGATTGTAGGCATCCAGCAAAATGATTGAGCTAGATATCTTATAATTGTTCTGATTGCGAAAAAACCCCAAGAACAACATAAAACGAACGCCGTTTTTCTTGCTTTCCTCGGCATCCATATTCGTCCATTTTTGAACAGGCTAGTTAAACGAAATTTACTATAAAATACAACCTCCCAAATCCACCCATTCATGATAATTCAAGCAATTACCAATAGTGTATCTTCCCTTTAACAAGACGAAATACAACAGTTTTTAATTAAAAAAAGTATGTTATTCAGGCATTACAAAATTATAACAACTGTTCTACTATAAGTGAAGAGGAAGTCGATTTCACATATTAAAACGAAAAGTTGTTATCATAATAATAATGACCTCTCTTACCGATTATGAACGAGTGGCTCTTGCCAAGTTACAGCAGATAAACAATCTTAAAAAATAGAAAGAATAGCTTAAATTCCCTCGGAATAAACAATGTGACGTCATAGGCGCACGACCAATCACATGGCGGACCGGACACTATTTCGCACCGGACACCTTTTGGCACGACACCGGCCGTCGTTGGAAAAACCCGATTTATAAAATGTAGTTAATCCACATACTGTAACACATCTGTGAATATGTGCCAGCTAACCAGACAGTTGTCCTAACCTAATAATTCCCCATACATCTATAGGTTTCGTCTTAAGGAAGTCAACGAACTCTACAAAAAAAGCATTACATTTCTGTCTAGTATCTATGAACAAAAAACATTTAAAAAATAGGTCAATGTCACAACACTTCGTCAACATACATGTAGTTCACGCAACTGTATTGGAAACTATCAATTGAAAGCAGCTGCGTGACTACATGTATCTGCGTCTAAGACTGATGACCATGATAACAGTTAATTATCTTAGTTCTTACCTAATTTCTTGCGTTTTTTCTTCTTCTTTGTATTCTTCATGGCGAATGAGTTTAGTACGTGTTTACGTTAAGAGTGTTATGTATGAGTGTGGAATAAGCGCTGACTGCACGGGAAATCAGACTGCGTTGCAGTTCACCATTGTATGCAAATTATGTGAGTGTGTTAGTGTTAATTGTGTCATACGAAAATCAGACTCATATGAAATTCAGACTCCTTTCCCCTACTATTGGTTAAACCATCTAAATAATTACCTTAAATAATCTTAAAAAATAGAAAGAATAGCTTAAATTCCCTCGAAATATCAATTTGTATTCTAGGCAGGGCATGTCTCGTTGCATTTTAAAGAAGGATCGTACAAAATAAAGCCTAAAACCAGTGGCCGAAATTAAGTTTCTGTGAAGTAGATAACGACTACGTTGCGCCGTTAACGTCAGACTTTCCAATTCACATATCAACATGGTAGGAAGTATACTTATATTTATATAAGGCTTTATGTGAATTGTCATTAGCGCAGGACCTGCCACTTCCAAGAACTAAAAAGGACACTTAAAGTCCGATGAGGCAACGTGAACAGTTTAGGTTGGTTCATTGTACCCTGACTCGTTTACGTGCAAAATTTGAACCGTACGAGACACCAGTCTGTGGTAATTTGCACATAAATAAGACTGGGTACATCAGTGTGCTATTATAAACTTCACTATGCAACGGTTGGTAGGCCTAGATATTAGTCATTTTACCAAACGTTGATTAAATTTAACTAAAATCTAACCAACGTTTGGAAGATTTACTCATTTTAATTAACTTTTGGTGAACCACACAACAGTTGATGAAAAATTGGTTAAACATTTTCCCAACGTTAGGTGAAATGTATACTCACGTTTGATCAAATTGGAAAAATTCACACACTGTTGGTATTAACAAATTTAACTAACTGTTTTAACCAACCAAATTCTAATACATGTTTTGAGAGTGACAACGATGGCTACTTAATTCTGATAGGCTAATGTTCAAGGTTGGTTGAATCACTGGTTACCCACAGCCTGTGCGGAATATTAACATCGGGGAGCCAGGACATGTGGTACAGTAATTAGAGCGTTTGGCCATCGTTCGTCTACACAAATGTTTTCAACGATCGAGTCTACCACTTGTTGATCTCCGGGTCTCTATCCGTGGCGTACTCGTCAACCAGCAGCCCCCGATCGAACTTGCTCCTACACGACGTGGACCTCTTCAGCGGGCGAGGGCCGCCTGGACTTGTTGATCTCCGGGTTTCTACCCGTGTCGTACTCGTCAACCAGCAGCCCCCGATCGAACTTGCTCCTACACGACGTGGACCTCTTCAGTGGGCGAGGGCCGCCTGGACTTGTTGATTTCCGGGTCGCTACCCGTGTCGTACTCGTCAACTAGCGGCCTCCGATCGAACTTGCTTCTACATGACGTGGACCTCCTCGGCAGCCGAGGGCCGCCTAGACTTGTTGATCTCCGGGTCGCTACCCGTGTCGTACTCATCGTCTGTGTACACCGTGAACGTCTGGTAGTTCTTCAGCGACTTCCGTTTGCTCATCTTGTCCCTCTGGCGGCTGATAAAGGACGCGCGGTGACCTCGCACGCTGTACGGGTTGAGGGCGCTCTTGAAGCCGCCTCGTATCCAGCCGTAGATGAGGCTGTTGAGGAAACCCTGCAGGTTGGCTATGCAGCCTTGCATCATGAAGAGAACGATCAGGTTCTCCGTGTGGCCCACCTCGGTGTATGTGATGATGCCTACGATAGAGACTGGTATGACCAGCCGGGAAAAGAAAAAAATGTTAAAGATATAAACATAAAATGTGACCTGCACCAACAAAAACCCGGACAAAGTTGACACTTTTAGTTTTGCTTTTTTTCCAAATTCTCTAGGTTCTCGGCTTTAAAATGATGTATCATTTACATATGTACCCTTACCCTATCTCCCCTGGAGAACGGATTTAGTGATATAACCCTTAAAACCTAGTTATGAGATGAACAGCTTTGAAGTTCAGAAAAGCGTATTATTTCTATACACAATTGTTTAACAAAATCGAAAAAGCAAAACACTTCTTGCAGACGGATTATGTTCAAATTTGGAGAGATTGTAGATTAATAGTTTGTGATTCAGGAAAACCCAAAACCTCAAAATGGTAAATCCACCACGAAATTACTTCATGAGTACATTGTAATAAAACACATTGGGCGACTTTGTCCGGGTTTCGTTGGAACAGGTCATAAATGTGCTTGTCTCCACTATCCTACCAATTTCAATGTTGACCGCTATAACGTTTGGAAAGGAAAGCAAGGGCTGCGTTCCACTCACCCGAACAACGCAAACGTTCGCCAACTTTCGCAATTTTGTGTGTGCACGTCCAGTGGAATTTTTTTCGCGTAGTTGGAGCTTTAAAGGTAGGATACAACATTTTCAGATATCGAAAAATATTACTACCAACTTCTTAAGAAATATCTTGCTTATTTGAAAGTAAATAATGATTGTATAGGCATCCAGCAAAATGATTGCGCTAAATGTCCTGAAATTGTTCCGAAAAATTGAATTTTATAAACAAAATCACAATCGCCGTCTGCCGGTCGCGAAAAAAACAAGAACAACATAAGAACCACTGCCCGATGCCGGTTGAAAACGAATGCCGTTTTTCTTGCTTTTTTCTTGGCATCATATCCTTGATTGTAAAACTTTGGACAGGTCAGTTAAACGATATTTAATATAAAATACAACCCGCCAAATCCACCCATTCATGATAATTCAAGCAATTGCCAATGGTGTATTATCCTACCTTTAAGAATGTACAGGTTTAACTGCCTTGGATAGGGATAGGAAGGTGCAAAACAGCTTTATGTATACAGACTCAAAATGTATTTCTTCTTGATTGGTTGATTTTGGATTTCGTCTTTGACTTCTTGTCAGAGTCCGTTTTCCTTCAATGTCAGAAAGTATGCAGAACCTTTCTGTTATACGTTCTTGATGCGGCTTGAAGTTACGCATGAGATATGGCTGCAGCTGCTGCCACACACCCGTGCGTAATTTCAATCCGCAACTAAGTAATTCGGACATGGCGCGCCATAATATAGAGCGCCACCAAGCGTTAGCTTTACCCTGCAGATATCGGTGGGGTGGTTTTTTTTTCGTTTCTCTTTTATATGATATTCTGAACACAGAAATGTAAATTGATACACACCTGTACATTAAAAATAAATCGGGGGCGGGAGTGGGGGAGGTACACACCTTCTTCCTTTGGGGGCGTCACAATTACCGCGCGACGAAAACCGAACGCGGCACTCGTAAGAAAACGGCGCTTCCCAACAAAAAGCTTTTGTGAAAAAAAAAGAGAGCAATCATTCAAAAATATTCGAAGCAAAAAAACCCAACCCAATCGTCCCGATTTTGATTCTATTGGCCTCTCGGTTTTGCTTTTATAATCTTCACCCCGGTTATTTAACTGTTAAGGCCACCCTGTTAAAATAAGACTATACTAAATAATCTATACCCTCCATTTCATGGCTACTGCTTGACTGCGCATGTCTGCGTTAACCTCTGCATAGTTAGCACCAGGAGTCAATTTCATGAAGCTGCTAAGCACGAACATTAATAGCATTTACTCTGCACAAACAAAATATTGCTTAATAAAAACAAGTTACTAGCCAAAACTTCACGTGCTTTTCATGCTAAGAAACAAAAACAGCTGAATACCAGTCACAAACAAAATTGTTATGCTTTTCCATATGAATTTGGCCTGAGGTGGGTCACTCTTTTCAAATATCTAATATAAATCAACAACGACTGGGAAGGAGGAAAGTTAGATCCCAACCTGGCAACCAGCAGGCGATGAAGACTGTGCAGTACAATATTCCACGGTTCCGGATTCTCTTGGCCGCTTCGTACTGCTTGTGGCTGACCACGCCCGAGGAATGCTGGCTGTGGGTGACTGCTTTATGAGTCAGGTAATAAAACACCTGCAGTGAATATAATTATAGAGGGACATGTCGTGTACCAGAGGTAGATATGCCAATTGGCTAAGTTCTTTTGGCACATATTAGGGCCATATTTACTATTATAACACACCTCTTGCTAGTTCTGTATTTTGGTTTGGGTGAAACACGGTCATGTGGGGTTAACTAATAAAGGCTAGTGCATGAGATTTGCGCCACCGTGAATTTGCGGGAAATAGTTCCCGAAGCGGGCAATAGACTTACATTTGTTGACTGGTTACAGCGCCCTCAAGAGGTTTGCCAGGCTCATCTTAATATGAAAAATGACAGCGTCTGGATTGGATCACGATTTTTTTTCATATTTTGGACCGAGGTGTGTTATTTTTTCATATTTTGGACCGAGGTGTGTTATAAAACACATGGACTGGCATGATTCGGTCACTAGAGCACGCCTACCCTACGCTTGCAAAGATTGCCTTTAAAAAAACGCAGATTCTGCACATCTTTACTTCTATATACGTCGATAAAGATGTTATGGACAGGAACACATTCAACATTCCAATAGAGAGTGTGACGAAACTGTGACATGTCGCCGAGAATCGCCTGTATTTATACAAATTTATCACGTGATCGCACCTTGTCGTCCGGATGCGAAAAAATGCAAATGAGTTCGTACTAGTTCGCACTAGTTCGTACTAGGTCGCATTAGATCGTACGAGACCACCGCAATTAGGCCTACTAGTTCGCACTAGTTCGCATTAGTTCTCCATCTTGATCGTCCTATATTCGACTATGTCGTTCTTGTTCGCCTTGCTATTCGTAATATTCTTCGTATTTTCTATCTTTTTGGGGTACATTCGCGGGCATTTTTGGCGATAAGCCGTACTGGCTTAAATTTATCGCAGTACTTAGTTGCCACAGCTGGGACCAGGGCATAATTGAAGGAAATTCTTATTTGTAGTACATTATTATGGCCATAACTGTCTCTCCGTGGTTAATGATTGTTCTCTTTATTGGTCATTCTCTATGAGCCATATACTGTAACTTCTTCTTTTATCAAACAGCTCGTGGACGTACGCTTCAGTGTTGCCCACTATCCTTGCAAATGCATTTGTAAAGCCTCAACTATTCGTCTTGAAGGCGAGTACATTTATATGGAATGTTACCGAGTAAATTTACCGGGTAGGCCTTAAAACCAAATCTGAAAACAAAACTTACTGAATGTGTCTATACTTTTGTTCAGTCTATTAAACCTTTCTGCGTGTATTTGCCGGACATACGCGAGTGACAACCATTATTTTAACTCAAATCATACCAACTTCTAGTCGTCACTTAATTAAGTCCTAGAAATTGGTTCCGCAATTCTCCCACGAAAAGAAAAGGGATATAGAGGAGGCAGTAAAACCATCTTACCATAATCCCGACGCTACAAAGGAAAAACGAGGCGATGAAGAATGACTTCATGGCTAGACGACCTCCGATCCCGACATCACTCTTGTCCTGAGAGAATATGCAATGAAAGAGGAGCATGGGTCCGGTTAGGGCTGTTTGTTTTCGAATAATTTAGTATTCGATATTCGAAACTATGTTATTACCGAATATTCGAAACTTTAATACAAATTTTAAAAATGTGTTTTTTGGGGGGGATTTTTGTTTTGAATATTTGTTTTCAAATTTCGAAATACGAAGCTACTGAATAGCGATGATATTAAACTTTATTTGTAGGTGAATATTGTTGCTCGTATCTGCTGATCTGTGTAACTTTCTACTATATGGTTATTGAGTTTGATTCTTTGAATAAAATGTGCAATACAGTTGGTATAGCACAGGAAACTGTGGCTGCACGGAGCTCTGGCGTATTTGTCCCGGCGCCGTCCGGGCCGCGATATTTTTTTCTGCAGATAGGTTGGTATATATTGTACATTTATTAGCCAATCAGAACACAGATGGTGTTGACGTCATTGATGATGTTAGAGTTGTCTGGGATCTGACTAGGGTAAGGGGTTAGGGGTTTAGGATTAGGGTTAGATATTCGATAGTTGAATATTCGATATAGGCCTACATGTATTCGAAACAGCACTATATGTCTGGTAACGCATGTAAATTCACAAAGAGTAATATACATGGACAATAATTGCATTAAAAATGTGCCAATTCTTGGGGAATCCAGATATTACTTAGTCTGGTTACCATACGTTGTTAATAGACAATGGGATGTAAAGTGACCCTTTCAGCTGTTGCTGTTGATCATATATTTTGTGTATGCCAATACACAAAAATTAAACAAAAATTAAAACAAAATGGTTGCCTGGATTTCATGGTGCCCACTAATGCAGCACGCGGATTTTGGCATATGCATAGACAAGGTTTCAAGGATGTAGATTCAAAATACAAATGTTGCTAAACTGTAAAACTGCACATTTATTAGAATATATGTGTTATAACAGTGTTTTGTATATCATAATGATGGGACAACAAATGGAGCGGAGACTAGCATTTAGGCCGTTGTCAGTGCGAACGTATTTAGTCGTTTTCAATTTAGGCGGCGTTGTTCTTAAAGTATTTAAAAGAAGCTGTGGTCACCGCGTGATTTTATTGGTGGATTCCGGGCCGAAAGACGACGTGTTGTACCAGCCCTTTTCCCTAAACCTAAAATGTAATCACAAAATGATTTTTATTGGTAAATTTAGAAAACAAATATGTTGAACTTAGAATTACACCTGTTTTCATTGGCACCTTGTATATCTTAAACTGATAATATATATCTTATAACTAAGAAATAAGATAACATATATCTTATAATATTATACTTCGGTTTCTTTTCCAAATCAACTGACTTTTTCCAAGCTAAACCCAGGACCCAGTAAATCGCTGATGTTTCGGTATAAAATGGGTGTGTTATGGGTGATAAAACATTTTACTTACAAGGCAAGGATCATTTTTCCGATGGAATATCACGAGACACCTGTAGGAAGAACCAGCAAAATTAGCCATATAACCAATTATACAATCACACACTCAAACAATAATGCAATCATTACAAAATCTCCCTGCGAATTTACGATTCTTGGCAGCTAATATTTTACTATTTATGTGAAAACCTGGAGCTATTTGATCAGTGAGACTATACTTACTCGTAGTTGTATTTCTTGCAGACGTTCAAATCTTGCGTGTGTGTCTGTTGCGTAGCGTGCCATACTCCGAGCGACAGTAAAGGCATAATCCATGCTATGGTGTAAGCTACGGGAAGGTACCACGGTGTGCAACTGTACGTTGGCTGCAATGGTAAATCAGATTGTTTAGTAAATTTAGTATAAAATTATTGTAGCCAGGCATGGAGTTTTTGAAACGGCGTCAATGTGGAGTATACTGACTTGAAGATACATTAGCACACGTTGCGTGTTTGCTGCATGCATGGATGAACATGTAGTTTTACAGTCTTGTGACCGAAGTCAAGCTGGTAAAGTGCTTTGTTAAAATGTAATATTTTTCCTTTTAAAACCCAGATAATTAGGGTTGTCCAGCATGTGTTGACCCCATTCACTCAAAAAGGCCTCTACATATTAATTGTCAAAGTTGTTGCAAAATTGTTTCTTTTGTAAGCTTAAGAAAACTCATTTAGACAATGTCTATTGTTTTGATTGGTATTATGTTGGAACAACATATCAGAAGATATTTTAATACACACGTTATCATCGTTGTCATTGCCATCATCAAGTATATGTCACCCTCATCATTCTTCGTTAACCCATACTTATCGCCATATCATCATCGTCATCATTTTCTTTGTCATTGTCAATTTCAATCTCAGTGTCACCGTCACCTCAGTAGCTAGACCTGCTTTCGTCATTGTCATCGTCAATCATCACCGTCACACAATCGAGTCGATTTGTATGTCGACTTTGTCACCGTCGTCGGCATCATTCTCTTTGTTAGAATTTCCTTGTGGAAACTGTTCATTCTTTCCAACAACATTACAACCACCACCACCAACAACCATACTCGCTATAATCAATGAAACTACAGAGAATACCCTTACCTCTTTGCTATAGTAGGGCGAGACGAGTTGTTCAAGTTGGTCCACTGTTCTTCGGTAAGCCTCGAACGCGTAGATAAGCGTAAGCAGGAAAGTGGTTAGGTATAAACCCTAGAGTAGAAATACAAAACCAGTCAGAATACAACAGAAGAAGACTCTGCTCGTGTCATGTTAAGGCAGGTTCATACTCGGCGCGAAAGCAAACTCGAACGCGAATTTGTGACGTCACAGAAAGTTTATGCGCTGCGAATTTGGAGAGTTTTAACACATTTCAACTTTGGGCGAATGTTCGTAGCGAATGCTTTGTGACGTCAAATTCGTATTGCAATCGCTTTCGCGTAAAGTATTAACTGGCCTTAACAACAGTAGTTCTTTTAGAACTTAATAATTCAGTTATACGGAGTCTATATCCGTGATATTACCAGTTAAAAAAATGTGGTCTAAAGTACATAATAAATCATTATACAATGTACCAAACTGCTGTATAAGCCTAAAGATGTGTGTGTATTTTGTCCGTTCCAAAAAGACCCCCAAAATGCCTGCATGTTTGTGAATCAGGGGTAGGAATTAGTGGTACAGGCAGGTCATTCTCTTACCCAAGCTAGACTGGATGTCCAGGCGCATGCTGCCGAGTTATGGTCGTCCTCGGATGTCTGGCCAAATATAACGAGACTCACAATTACTGAGATGGAGGCTAGCAGATCAGCCAGAGAGAGGTGGAACAATGGGTACACCTAGCAATGGGTAAATTAGTACAGAAGACTAATTCAGCGGTAGTGGTGGCCTGCGTTGCATATCTAATTGGCGCTGCTTCACAAAGGAATAGACCTTTTCACCCTATGATAATTTATGTAAATGAGGGCCGTGAGCCGGAAGTGAATTGTGGCCCCATTGAAAATGTGCAGGGGTCCAATCATTCGAATCATTTTCTATTAAATCGTCCAAGTTTTCTGGTTGGTTTTCGAGAGATGCCTTTTTTATGCACAGTGGCTAAAAAATGCCTGTGCGACTGACTCGACTCTGGATACCATCATCCATCCAATTTTGAGCCGACTGACTGGTTATGTTACATTTTGGAGCACGTTTAACCCAAATTGGTAAAAATTCAAACACCACAGCTGTAAGTTGATATTGCCATGTATTACCCAACATTGATTAAACGATTATGTATACCTGCAAAAGTAATGCCTTTATATTTCACACATCACCACAAAATTGGGTAAAATGCAACCGCTGCAGGCACGTCATACGCATACAGTCGTGTCTAGCTATACTTACGAGGACGCGATATTGTTCCCTTTCATTGTTCCCTTTGTTTGTATTATAACTGTTTTAACAGCTCCCATATACACATGATTGTACATGAAAACCTACCGAGGACTTGGCTCAGGTCCTCGGGATCATTTTTATCACTAAATCCCCCATTGTCACAAGTCCTCGGTCTGGATGGATAACCAACTCACATGTACCCAAATTATATAGCCTGATACTCCAGCAAAGGCACAATAAGACACCGGGTCGTATGAATAAAAACTAGCAAATGCTATGAAGTACAAGCAAAAAGTAAAAGTATTTACTTCAGAGTAAAAGCATTAAGGAAAAGCAAATGCTTCAATTCGTATGAATAAAACTGTAACCTCAAGTTGCTGCTTCGCAGTCATCATGCTGCCCCTTTCCATCCTCAGAATGTTGCAAGAAATGATCGGCCAATACGTCTTATTCCTTATCCAAAACCCGGTACAACTGCTTGTATTTTGATACTAGACACTCCACCTTCCATGTTCATACCTTTCCCTACCTAAACACATATATATCAGCACCTATTTTGCATACTAGTACTTGCTTCTCATTTTTCAAAGTAGCACCGACCCAACCTTGATCAGTAAATACTGCAAATGCTGGAAAGTAAAAAGTTAATACTTAAAAACCTTTAGCTTTAATTATATTTATACAGATGAAGCTTGAAAATTGGTAGTAAAAGCAAATACTAGTTTTTCATACGACCCACTGTTTAAGATTGTCAAGAGCGATTGCTTTTGTATATGTCCACTCTAGAAACTTACCTCAGGATTTAAGACTTTTCTCTTGAATATAACAGCCGTAATTATGGACCCAGAACCCAGAACGCTGTGAAATATCAACGATTTTGTGAAATTGCAAACGATTCGATTAAAGTAAGGACAACCACTGACCGCCATTGTTTATTGCAAGATGAAACTGAGAAAAAAATAAGGTGAATATTCATGAAGACAAACTAGATGATATTGAGAGATAAAAAATTAAGAATTAAAAAATAATAATTAATTATCAAAATCAATAAATTTAATCATTGGATTTCAGCTAGCAAACCCACAATTTGTATGATTTTTCGACATTTTAAATGTTGCTACCTGAAACTCAATAAGAATTTGGAGTAGTCCTTAAAAAACCTTATAATAAGACCTTCACCCACTTCCCGTTAATTTGTTTATTTACAAGTCGGGTTTAACGAATTTGTCTTGAATTGTTACAAATATTTTCCGAATCCCACGAAATGAGTCTTAAGAACAAGTTTGCAGTTATTTGGGTTTGTTTAGCAGTAAAAAAACACATCATTTGCTCGTCATGTTGGTATAACACTGAGGCTGGCATCTTATAATGTACAGATGTTATTTGGGTGAAATAGTTGACCGTTTCCATGGATTTCTGTTGTGTATAGGATAATGTTGAAAGGCTTATTACTGAAAAGTAGCTATGGTGACTTGTGACTCATTTTGCTGGGTTGGGTCAACTAATGAAATACGATTCTCGAGTGGTTAAAGTCAACAACAAGTGTATACAATAGGCAATGAACATTGCACCTGGACCCAAACTGAGATAGGTGTTTTCTTATAAATCTTTTAATAAAGCGTTTATATACTTTGTTATTAAATTGCCCTGAATATTTCCAAGTATACCCAGTATATGGGGATGCGTTTTCAAACGGTTATCCATTACCATTGGTAAACATTAATTGAAAGCAGACGAACATCCTTATTGTATATTTATATTTGTATTCAAGCTATATTGAATTATAATAGTTCTAAAGAGCAAACCGACTTGTTATACCTTTAAGATGAACTAAAGTAAAGTAAAGTAAAAATTGAAAACAGACGAACATCTTCTTTTTTTCAATTTTAACATGTTTGATTTGGAAATCAAATCGCCTCCAATTTTTTTATTTGGGTGGGGGAGGGGGGCAGAGGGGTATGTAGATAATTACAAGTAAAAATGGAAATTTTCCCGCAGACACTGTGCTTTTTAATCAATGCTTTATCTTTTCTTAGATGTACACAATTTATTAATGTTTCAGTAAAACTCACCTCAAACTTGAAGCAGTGAGCTCCGCAATGCGAACGTCTTCTTGCTGTAATTAAGAATTACAAGACGTCTTATGTCAATTATAAGGAGTTGCAGGGAAGAACACAAACTAGACAATGTAAAACCGCTCTAAATACAAAACTAACATTTGCATAGGCATGCGTTTTTGGGCATTTCCCCAAAACGGCCCACATAGAATTTCAATAACAACCACAATCAAGAAAAACTTGATCAGATATTTACAAAAACAACACCTTTACTCTACATACCTGATCCAAGTTGAGGACTGAGTAATGGGGGTCGGTTGAGGTAAAATTCCCCATTATTTCCTCTGTCTGGCGTTGGTTTATACCCTCAAAGAATAATCCGGGGAGACAGGCTCGCCATTAGCTCACAGTAATCGCAAGTTTCGATACCAGATGGTCAAAACGTCGGAGATTGACCGATTTGGGAAACAAAATTAAAAACCGCGTTTCGTGTTTCTAATGATACCAAACCAGAGGTCATACGTAGCTACCTTCGCCAGATATCCCAGTCGCGCTTGTGATATTACACATTGTTAATCATTATCATCACTAAACTGAACTTTGGACAAATCGATCGATGAACGGCGTCACTGTCGATCCATACACAACAAATGTAAAGTAATTTGTTGTTCTGTCGACCAGCTAGATAAAGCTAATGATATGAGCTAGATAACGTCTTTTTCCATCTGTTGCACCCGTTTTGGGGCAAAGTTCAGCGTAGTCAGGTAGATTGGTGAAAAATTGTTTACTTGATGATAAACGCGTGAAATTTGGAATACAATTATAGTATGTAATGAGAAGAATATTTGGCTCTATAGAGTGGCTCATAAAAACGAACAAGCATACTTCCACTACCCTGGGCCAAACCTACCTATACCAATAGATAGAGAATCTTTCTAAAAGAAAAATGATACCAAGATATCTGGATTTGGGCCAGTGGTTTTATTAAGGTCAGACGGTGTTTTGGGAAGCATAGTCAGGGGTCCTTTCGCACCGAAAAATAACTAAACCGTGGTTTGGTTATTTTTCAGTGCGAAACGAAAACTGACATCACTGTACACAGTAGGATCTAGAGCTAAAACTACTAGCCAAATCAAAATATCTTGGTATAATTTTTCTTCTAGACAAATTCTCCATCTATTGGTAGGTAGGTTTGGCTTTATAGGGTATAATGCAAGTATGCTTGTCTGTATTTGTATAGGCCACCCTGTAAAGCCAAATATTCTTCTCATTACACACTATGACTGTGTGCCAAATTGTACGCTTTTGTATGTCTTTCAAGCATTGTAATTTCCCGAATGTGCACTGAATTGAGTATCGATTTTCATTTGAGCGCGAATTTGAATGCACACCTGCCATCTTGTGTTTCTTTTAATTTATAAACAATCGATTTCACTAAATGTGCAGCCAATCTATGGCGCATTTTTGTTAAATGTATGTCTGTCAAGCATTGGAATTAATTTATGTAATAACTAAGTAACATATATAGGGAACCGAACCCAGAAGCATTTTTATGGGGCTGCTAAGCACAACCATTTTGCTTAGCACAAACATGTTTTTCTCAGCTAAGTTACCACCCAAAAAGTCATGTGCTTTTAATGCTAAGCACTAACCAGCAGAATATCAGGCACAAACAATAAACGTCCTGAAAGTTTAATTCGTAACCCGGTTTTTGCAAAGGAAGCAACTTTTGGGGATGAGATTGGCTCAAGGTGGTCTAGTCTTTAGAAGCACCGAAGAAGTGACACCTGCGAAACGCACTGCATGCATGGTACAGACATATATCCACAATGTGTGGGAAATGAGAGAGAGAGAAAAGACATTCAAATACAATTCTTAAAAATCTGAGACAGTTTTCTATAGGTCGATTATTTTGTAGTCTAAATTCCTATTTTAAACGGCTGATAAAACATGGCCCAGTCAGTGTTTCAAACGTTTTTTTGTGTGTCATATTAAGTTTGGATTTCTGTGAAGTCTGGTCCATGACCCTTTCATTGGTTGAAACCTCAGACAGCATGCACAATACAACCAAATTGTATGCAGAATGTGCGAACTTAAATTATAACAAAGGAAAAACGAATATTCAATTCAGGCCGTGACACAACGAAAGATTCGATTTGCTGCAAAATAGATTGCACATTCTTAATAATCGGCCACGCATCCGTCAAACCGAAAGCCTAATCACGTATTTGTCTAATCGCTGTAATCAAACATTATGCACAATCATTTATTTGAATGAAACAAAAAGAAACCGAATGCTCGTTTTTGCACAAATTAAACCCGGATATACGTCGTTATCAAAATCAGCGCGATATTGAATGTATCTTTTACAAATGAATGTGCACATTTGCCGATATCGTCCGGAAACACCTATAGTATTACGTCGGCACAATTTCAAGTGAAATAATGTTGTTTTTTAGGACCGAGGTTTTTTATTTTACTTTCAGTGATTTAGTTGTGGTTCCGCGCCGATACATTGTAAAGCAGGCGGTGAGGTTCTCTTATTCAATGCATGATCAGTGGTTTCAGTTCTGATATAGCGTTTATACTAGCCTTGTGCAAGGCGAACAGCGACCTCACGCGGCCACTATATATGCAAATCAACTGAAGAGGACTGAACGCCTTGTTTCAACCTTCCGTGTGAGATTTAAGAGGTGGGGCTCATTATGCTAATAGCCTTAGCTTACCTTTAAAGTCGTTTTCTTTTCGGTCCGTCGTTGACTCGTTGCATAGAAAATGTAACTTTAGAGTCAGCGGTGAAAGGTCATAACAAGGTCATGCTCCAAATATCGTAGATTATCGGACTAGTAGTTGATTCATATAGCGTGATTTTAAATAAGGCTTTGGAGGAATTGTAAATTATTAGGTTGGAACTGTCCCTGAACTGTCTGTCTTGATGGGTGATATCAGTTGAGGGTCATATCATTAAACCTTTTAATGGGTTGAAATTTACAATTTGTTTTCCCATTTTGGGAGTATATTTTACTTAAAGCAGCCCCCCCCCCCCCCCCCCCCCTCCCCCAACCCTGCTCCACTATCCTGACGACGGGCAGAGCATACTGTCCGAAACGTTGAGTTCTCTCCAGTTCTTTTCAGAACCACACATCTCACCCAAGAGTATTACCGCGTGGTGTTACCGCAAACTACTTGTCTTAAAACAAAGGCAACAAAAGACGACAATAGTTTTGTAAAACAACAACCACCACCACCACGATGACACTAATAATAAAATATAATACAAATACAACGAACTAAATCCCTATTTTTTCGCAGTTGCACAAGCCCCCAGTGCCGTCATGAGAAGACTTTCTATCATGATGATAACTGTGATGATCGTTAATGCTGCTGCGTATTTGATGAACAATATAGGTTTCTCTAAAGCGTATACACGCAGTCTTATTGTTAGATTGACTGATATACATCGAGTGCATTAAAATAAACCTTCAATAAAACCACGACCCATATTAAAAATAACACTGGCAATATCATATGCGGTTACTCTTGTCTACTCTTTTATTTGCCACATCGTGAAAAGTTTCAGTAAGTTTAAGTCGATCAGTATTTATTGTGCGTAATTGTAACAAGTTACTACTGGATTGGGCGAAAATACATGTACACGTTTGTTGCAATAACAGAGACAAAACTATGACCGATCGTGTCTCATTAAATTCGAGATAATTAGTTTCTTGCACGAACAATGACAATCAATGCTCAACATTGATTGACCAGAAAGTCTACTCGTCTTTTGCTTTCCGTCTGAGGTAGTTGTTGTGTTTACGAAGATATACAAACTTCAATAAATCACGTAATTTAAAATAGAATTCAGCCTTCATATTAGGCCAAAACGGGAAAGTGGTGCAGAGAAATGGCTTTGTTTCCTAATGTAATCCCTGAAATGTAACTTGATCTATTTTTTAAAATTTATAATCTTCATAATTATTAATATTTTAGGTTGTTTTGTTTCCCTTATTCTAATGTAAATTTTCATATTTGTATACCAAATTATGATATTATTTTAGGCGAAAACTTAAGTTGAACATATTCTTCAGCCTAAAAGAACAAACACCAGAACTTTAGGGGTTTGAGTGGTTATTGTTTGGTGGTTAACCATTCAGAAGGAATTGATACAATGAATATACATGAATCCTTTAACCAGTTTTAGTGATAACTAAGCTTATGGATGAAATGTTACTTTAATTGAACTCCTGTCTGTGGTGCAACCTGATGATTATGCATAAACCTCAGCATTTAGCAGCTGTTCTTGTCATAGCCGACATAGTTGTGGTTGAAGGAACCCCGTTTGTCAGCGAAGCACTGCGCCCCCACGCGGTCACATTCACACATGAAGGCCTTGCATTTGGCATCGGCCTTCAAAGAATAGTCGGACTCTTTCTCTATAAAAAAAAATTGAAAGAAGGAACAATGGTTTAAGACTAGGTTACATTCACCTTTCATTTAGAGATCAAATTTGTTTTAGACCAATCAATTTCAAACACATGCTAAGTAAATTAGTTACTCTGGTGTGTGATCGAGTCAAGCTCATTATCAGACTAATTTAATGAACATAAGTTGAAAATGATTGATATACATGTACTGCCAAATTCGATCTATAAATGCTGCCTTTTAGCAACAGCTTAGACGAGTTTGATATATAATGATGATTATTACCAAAACAATGTTTAAATAGAGTGACCACAATTCGAAATTAAATTGTAAATGCCTAAATTGGTTTGGTAAAAGAGTATGAATTTTTTTCTCGGACAAAATTGAATGTGAGAGTCGGTAAATTTGAATGAAAAATGTTTTAAAATAGCCGGGAAAACCTATAATGATGTACATAATTATATCGTATGCATCGTATAATCTTTATATAAAAATGTCTTAAATGACTTACTGCATTTGATTGCGCAATTCCCGGATTGGTCGGTGGTTTTTTCGTAGTCGTATATAGTGGTGTACGTATTAAACGAACTGCAGCCCGCCTCCGTTACAGCTCTACCGTAGCAGTTGTCGTGTTGTAAACAGCAGCTAGAATCGAATACAAATCAAAAAAGACAAAACAAACTTAAAATCTCCTATATTACTTGTGTAAATCTAAGCTAAGAAGCTGTATCTATTATGCAGATTATATACATGTATCAGTTTTCATTCAGTTCCCCCTTGAAAAAAAATGGTACTCAGGTGCCCCTGTAAAATTTAACTCGGGTTAGGGGGAGCTAGAATCAATTTATTTAATTGTGAAATATACATATACATGTAATAACGATTGGTTTGGAAATCCCAAAACCATATTTGTGTCTTACTTGTCGGTGGGATCCAACGCTTTTCCTTGGCCTCCGTAGCCACAGTAACATCCGTAGCCGTTGTAGTCCAACCCAGGGAAGAGCCCTAGATCCACCAGGCAAAGAATGAATCTTCCAAATTGATACAAGTTAGAAACTTCACCCACTGCTGCGCCATCTGTATGAAAACAAATATAAATCAAATGCATAAAAACACTGGCAATCCATACAAAAGAGTCTATACAAAGTCTCGTAAAATCTAGATGATAATTATCAGACTTACTCGCTAGGGCAACCGCTGTCGCTAGTAGAACCACAAAGAGCTTCATGGTGAAGTATTGATGAGTTCAGGATATCGACGGGAGAATACTGTTGATAATTGCCGGCCAGTTAATGCCTATACCACTAGGTGAGCTTCTAAGTCGGTGATTTGTCTCCCGTTCCAGACTGGTATTTATACAATTTTCTGTCATTGTTTTAATTAGAATTTAGAGCAGAATGAATGATCTTTTGTCTCTCAAGTCTTGTTAAAAAAAAGTTCAAATTTCAATAAACTTCTAAAGCCGAACGAAACAAAAATAAAACGATGCGATAGCGCCTTTTATTATTTGTTTGGTATCTGATTGTCCTACAATAAAAAATAAAAAATATATTCGATACGAGGCATTTGAAAAGAAAACAATTCTGTACAACCAGTTTTATTTTAACTTTTAACGCTGGTCATCAATCTTGCTTTAACCTTAATCTAAGGAACAGAAGAAAACATGTTGATAACGATCAGCGGGTTGTTGACAGCTGAGTAACACTGAAACGTTTTCCCATCACAACAAAAGTTTGGTATACAATAACTATTACAAAGAGGCTTTGTACATACAGAAATATCGATTATCGGTTACTGACGGTTCAATGGCAAATGAATGATTTATTATAATATACGTTACTAGACTGTACGTTAAAACGAACGACAAATGAAATTGGAACAATAACGAGATGATAAAAACTTGTTAAACTTTCTTTAAAATAATTTTATAATATATATTTTTTAATCTCAATCCTTAATCAAATTTGTTCAATTTATGAATTCATTTAAAATTGTCGTGGGGAGTTTCACAAGAAGATAATAAAGTTTAAAACGGGCATAGAGGGCGCACTATTAATGAAACGGCCGTCGACAGAGTGACTGATTATTATTTTGAACATTTGCGTGCTCCCAGATCAACTAACAAAAACAGGAATTAAACTCAAGAAAACATAAATTCAAGTCTTCTTGAGCATATTGTAAACGTTTTGCAAATAAGATTGACAATATTGGCTCACATGGGTTTATTGTGCTGTGGTTTGATAAATGTGACCTACTCCCACGAAATCATAGTAAAGTTGACATTTTGATATTTTGAGATATTGGTATTTCAAGATTCCTTGAATTCTTAGTTTTAAAATGATATATAATTTATTGGGTAGGGTATTTAAATAATATCTAATATTGACGTTACACGTCCGTTAATTTAAAGGTAGAACACACCATTTGCAGATATCGAAAATATTTACTACCGAATTATTAAGAAATATCTTACTCATCTGAAAGTAAATGATGATTCTAGGCACCCATAAAATATATTGCGCTAGATATCCTGTAATTATTCTGAAAAAAAAAATATATTCGCGATCGCCGTCGGAAAAAACCACACTAACATAAGAATAACTGCTTGACGCCGGTTGAAACCAAACACTGTTTTTGTGCTATTTTCGGCATCCATGATTGTAAAACTTCGGACAGGTCAGTTAAACGATATTTATTATAAAATACAACCCCTCAAATCTACTCATTCATAATAATTCAAGCAATTACCAATGGTGTATCCTACCTTTAAAGTTATTTTCATGTGACCGAGAATTGTTTTAATACATTTGTGTTGTTGTGAGCTGCATGCATGATTACGCCCCTTCCTAATAAACACGTTTCTCATTGCTATTGCAAAAGCACTTCATCTTTAACTAATTTTTTTTTAAATTATTCTAATAGTCTAACAGATAAAAAATCCACATAACCCAGCGTTACACGTCCTTCAATTTAATGTCCTCATGTGACTAAGAATCGTTCTAATAATAAAAAAACACCGTAAGCTGCATGTATGATTACGCCCCTTCCAAAAAACCACAATATTTGGTAGTTCAAAAGAAACATATGTGGGAATTGTATCATGCCAAAACCCCCAAAACGATTCCCCACTGTCAAATAGGCTATTTTCAATCATAACTCAATATAGCATAGCGCGACTTTACGCCGTTTGCATCTCATTCAGCCGAAAACCCATTCAAGAGGGAAGAGATTTTTGCAAAGAAAGAGGCCTGTGTTTCAAGGCACACGATTAGAGACTGCACCACCGCAGTACAGTGCAAGAAGTGCAAAGATACCGGCCATGCCTCCTTTATGCACACGATGCGCAGACAGGACGGCCAAGAAGTCAACCCTGAGAAGCCCAAGGACAAAGTGTCTCCGCCTTATTCTCCCCCTACATCAGATGCAAACACCAAATGCACAAGATTCCTGAGCTGACCGCTTACCAGGTCGTGTTCCAAAATAGTTCTGTGAAGAATATACCACCAGGAACGCCGAGAAAGATCCACTTTTGGGTACGTTATACTCGACGACCAATCGAACGCCTGTCTGGCAAGCCCAGAAATATTCTACACACTCGATTTTACGGGCCCAATCTACCCGTATGAACTTTCCACGTGCAATAGAAACAGAGTTATCACAGAAGGAAGACGAGCGAGTGACCTCATAGTTGAATCCCTAGATGGGAAGAAGAAAAAACTACCCACCGTCGCCGAGAACAGCCATATTTCTGGTGACAAGAATGAAGTACCCCGACCGGAGATCTTCTCAAAATTCCCTCATCTAAAGTCACTGGCAGACAAAATACCAAAACTGAAGGAAGATGCCGAAATCATGCTTTTCACAGGGAGCAACTGCTCTGAGCCCCTGAAGGTTAGAGAATCCCGCAACGCTCTCCGAGGCACACCGTGTGCTCAATGTACGGACCTTGTTTGGACAGTATCTGGCCAGGTTTGCATGGCTGGTACCAAATGAAGGCCCCACATCTCAGTCAGCCGCACAAGTCTCCAACAACTGCCAGCTGACCGTAAAAGAATTTCCGTCTATGCTGCACCGCTCAGAAACAACCAACAACCTGTACAAGGAAACATCCGAAGACGGCACAAGGGCACTGTCAGTGGAAGACCAGCGGTTCATTGACATCATGACCAAAGGTGCCCAGATTAAGTCCGAAGGAAACCTGGAGTTTTCACTGCCCTTTAAGGCAGAGCAGATAACTTCCCCGAACAATCGCTCCCAAGCTCAGAGCAGACTCAACAATCTGATGAGAACCCTGCGGAAGAAACCAGAAATGATGAAGAGATACACTGCTTTCTTCAAAAAGATTCCGATGAGAAATCATGCCAGCCCAGTTCCGAAGGAAGAGCTGACCCCTCACATGGTGCAGTATAGCATCTTCCCCACTTTGCGATCCAAAATCCGAGAAAACCTGACATTCGTGTGGTTTTCGACGCCAGCGCCGAATTTGCCGGGACCTCCCCCAAAAAGATTCTTCTTCAGGGACCTGACCACATGAATAGTTTGCATAGAATTCTGCTTAGATTCCGGCTGAACAAGGTCGCCGTGATGGGAGATGTGGGACAGATGTTCCACAACTTTCACGTCAATCCGAAATCACCGATACTTTCTGCGCTTCTTGTGGTTCGAGAATAACAACCCAGAAGAGCCCACAGCCGAGTACCGAATGAACGCCCACCTTTTCGGTAACGTGTCATCCGCCGCTGTGGCTACCTTCGGCCTCCGGATGGTCGCCAATGAGTGTACATCAAGTCAGGGAGAAGACGGGACGAAGTTCATCTACCGTGACTTTTCGTTGACGATAACCTGACTTCCGTGCCTGACAGCCACACAGCACTGAGCCTCATCCATGCTTCCACAAGATAGCCTCTAATGACAAAGGGGTGATAAATGCCCCACCAGAAGAGGCGAGAGCAAAATACCTCCAAAACCTCGATTTCGACAATGATGAGTTGCCAACTCAGAGATCTATTGGGGTGTATTGGTCCCTGGGAGATGACTGCTTCACATTCAAGGTGAACCTACAAGACAAACCGTTCTCACGGCGGGGAGTCTTCAGCTCCACCCCCTGGGTTTCATAGCTCCCATCACCATCGAAGGCAAAATCATACTGCGTGGGATCAACACGGAGATCAAGAAATAGACAAGCGCATCGTCACATGACACATGGAACAAGCCCCTCCCCAAGGAGTGCCTACCTAAGTGGCTACGCTGACACAACTCCCTACACCAACTAGAAGATATCCAAATACAACGATGTTACCAACCGCCAGACTTCGGGCCAGTTAGGAGAAGGAAACTCTACGTTTTATCCGATGCCAGCCTGCGTGCCTTTGGAGCTGTTGCTTATCTACGTCTTGTCAACAAAGATGGCGAACCCCATGTTTCCTTCCTGATGGCCAAAGAAAAGGTCACGCCCTCCCATGAAGTGTCCGTGCCCCGCCTGGAGCTCTGTGCAGCAGTGCTAGCGACGACACTTGTTTAAACGGCAACCCCTTAACTGAGGGAGAGTATAGCCATTGACGACATTGCGTACTACACAGACAGAAAGGTTGTGATTGGGTACATAGCGAACGAATCAAAACGCTTTCACGTATATTTAGCGAACATAGTCCACAACATACACAAGGCGTCACAACCCAGCCAATGGCACCACGTGTCAACAGATGAAAACCCCGCCGATATTGCCTCAAGATCTGTCCCCGCCAACCAACTAAAAAGTACCCGTTGGTTTCGATGACCCAAGTTTCTCTAACAAAGAGATCCAACACCGAAGGAAGCGATTGAAATCATCCCCAGCTCAGCGAAGATGACCCTGACGTCATAAAGCAAACCAACATCCTCGCCACGAGCATTGCTGACGAACAACAGGGTGTGCCTGCAAATGACGATTAAACAGGGCCCAAATTCTTGGCTCTGCTTACCGTTAGCGAAATATTCCTGCTTACTATAGCTTACGGTAAAGCGTTTAGCGAGAAAATGTTGGTCTCTGAGCATGCGTACATCGCGTAACTAAGGATTCTGTGCTTACATGGTAAGCACATAATTTTTTTGCTAGCACAGTTAGCGGAAAATGGTGACCGTAAGCGCGGAATTCTGTGGTTACAGAGCCAAGAAATTGGACCTAGTCTTGTTCCAACCCTCTGTGTGAGGTTTTTGGGGGTGGTGCTCATTATGCTAATAGCCTCAGCTGACCTTTAAAGTCGTTTTCTTATTGGTTGGTCGTTGCGTAAAAAAATATATTTAGAGTCAGCGGTGAAAGGTCATGGCACGGTCATGTTTAAAATATTGGAGATTATCGGACTAGTTGTTGATTGGTATAGCGTGATTTTAAATAAGGCTTCGGAGGAATTGTAAATTATGTTAATTGGAACTGTTTCTGGACTGTGTGTCTTGATCGGTGATATCAGTTAAGGTATTGAAATTTACATTGTTTCGGTCTGTATTAAGGCAATTTAAGAATAAATAATGTTGCCTCATTTTGGTATTTTTTTTACTAAAGGGGAGGAAGGTTGCAGCCCCCGCCTCCCCTTCTCCTACCTTTTCTCCAGTATCCTGACGACGGGATGAGCATACAGGGTGAAACGTTGAGTTATCTCTAGTTCTTTTCAGAACCACATATCTCACTAAAAAGTATTACCGTTGTGTTACGGCAAACTACTTGTCTTAAAACAAAGGCAACAAAGGACGATAATAGTTTTGTCACTAATGATTTCACTAACGATGACACTAATAATACAATAATTATAATATAAATACAGTGAATACAATTCCATGTTTTTCGCAGTCGCACAAGCCTCCAGTGCTGTTGTGGACGGTAATTTTGTCCCCCGGTAAAATTGTCAAGGAGGACAGAATTACCTAGGTAAAAGTGTCCCCCTAGAGCCGTTAATTCTGTCCCCCTCCATTTTATTCTGTCCCCTCTCTATAGGTAATTTTGTCCCCAAATGTTCCACACAAAAGTGGTTATTTTGATGTTATTTCAATGAAAAGCCCACATGGTATTTATTATTTGGACTTCTCTTCCCTTCATCGATTTATAAAAATATAAATAAAAATAAAAATATAAATAACTTTATTAATTAAATCAACCGATCTACGTTTCTGCGCGAAAGGGAAAATGGCAGTAATCGGTATTTTCAGACTTCTTGCATGCGTACACATTCTATATACCCAGCACGAATGTGGCAGCACTTTTGACCACCTGTAATTTGTAGGACTCTACACATCCTACAGTCTGCCACAAATGATGCACCATGAAGGGGTGAATCTGTACTACACTGGTTGTTGCGTCTAGTGGGTGCTAGACTTGTGACGTTGCACGGGACAATTTTACCAGGGGGACACGTTTAACGTTGGGCAGGGAGACAGAATTACCTGGAGGGAGACAGAAATACCAGGTAAATGTGTCCCCCCGGACAGATTTACCGGGTCACGGCCTGGTAAGTTTGTCCGGGGGGACACATTTTACCAGGGGGACAGAATTACCTTTCATATCGTCATGAGAAGAATTACCATCGTGATGCCGAATGATGATAACTGTGATGATCGATAATGCTGCTAGGTCTTTGCTGAACAATGATAGTTTCTCTAAGCGTATAGTCTATATACACGCAGTCTTATTATTAGATTAACTGAGTATTTCTTGACCGATATACAAATGTACATTGAGTGCATTAAATAAACCTTCAGTCACAGTATTGGAAGCCGAGCTATTTCCAAAAGCAAAAATTAACATAATCGCCTCATGCATAGTTTATCAAGTGTGAAAACAATTTTCAAATTATTCCAAGCTGACAAAAGGTAGAATTAATGCGCCTGTACACAGCGCGCGTCGTCAGTAGCCCGGTATTTTTTTTCTGCACGCCCACCAGTTTCAATCCAACACAATTTCATTCTTTTTGGAAGATCGTTTTATGACAATCTTCCATCAGGAGAGGTTGTTGAAATAGGGAAAAAAGGTTAAAAAGTGAAAGTTGTTTAATTGTGAAAAAAAAGGACGGTAAATAACACATAAAATATAAATTTTAGTACATTTCACGTGCTGTTTGGCGGGTATACATTTTATTGTACACGCCAGGCAGTTGTACAAAATATGTACAATTTGAATTCCTTCTTAAACAAAACACCCTTCTATTATAACCGTGACGATTAGTCTACCCCCATAATTGTCTTTGAACCATAGAATTGGGTAAACGAATAAATCAAAAGTTTACCCAAGATTTATTGTGGACTCTATAATTGTCCTCTTTGAGAAAATGTCCAAATGCATGCTCTCGACACATTAAAAATAACACTGGCAATATCATATGCGGTTACTATTGTCTACTCTTTTATTTTCCACATCGTGATAAGTTTAAAAGTCGAATAGTATTGAATCTGTGTAATTTTAACGAGTTACTCCACTGGATTGGGCGAAAATGTGTGTACACGTTTGTTGCAATAACAAAGGCGAAAATGTGACCGATTGTATCTCATTAAATTCGAGATAATTAGTTTCTTTCACGGACAATGACAATCAATGCTTGACATTAATTGATTGACAAGAAAGTCTTTTGCTCTCCGTCTGAGGAATTTGTTGTGTTTACGAAGATATGCAAACTTCAGCCTACATCAGGCCAAAATGGAAAAGTGGTGCAGAGAAATGGCTTTGTTTTTTAATTTAATCCATAAATTGTACTTTGATCTATTTTACTTTATTTATAATCTTCATAATTATTAACATTGTACGTTTTTATTTCCTTATTCTAATGTCAATTTTCAGATTTGTATAAACAATTATGATATTACTTAAGGCAAAAGCTTCAGTTTAACATGTTCTTTAGCCTAAAAAAACACTAGAACTTTAGGGGTTTGATGTCACTGTGGTTATCTATTCAGAGGAATCAATATAATGAATATACATGAATCCTTTAACAAGTTTTAGTGATAACTAAGCTTATGGATGAAATGTTAATTTAATTAAATTGCTGTTTGTGGTCCAATCTTAGGATTAGGCCTATACCTCAGCATTTAGCAGCTGTCCTTGTCATAGCTGATGTAGTTGCTGTTGAACGAGCCCCGCTCGTCAGCGAAGCACTGCGCCCCCACGCGGTCACATTCACACATGAAGGCCTTGCATTTGGCATCGGTCTTCAAAGAATAGTCGGACTCTTTCTCTATAAAAAAAGTATTGAAAAATAGAAAGAAGGAGACAATGGTTTAAAACTACGTTATATTAACCCTCCGCAGTGATAACCTGCCCAAGTATTGATTCTTTGAAATCTGTAAAATTAAGTCAAATTTGTCTTTTTTTAATAGTGCTGGCAATAGTGAACACAGCAAACGAAATAAAACACAATTCACACGGGCAACAAGTCTGTTATCAGGGCAATTTGTGTGCAGGGAGGCTCGACATTACATTTGACTACTTAAAAGCTCATACATGTATAATGATTAACTGTTAAAGTATTTTGTACCTTTCCAATAAAAACACAAATTAAATTCCAAAGAAGAATGTTCAAAGCCCATGCCGTTGAAGTTTCAGCTCGGAGGATATTACTTTTAGGAACACAGTGAAACCCCAAGTGCAAATTGTCGATCACCCAACAGGATTTAGCCAGTACCACTCTGCACTCTTTATGTTTAGGAAATTAGATCAACTGATCCTTTGAAATCACCAACACATTTATTATAAATGACAGCAAGGCAGAAACAAGATTTAAAGGTCTACGTACACACCATTTGCCAATATCGAGAACAAAATATCTTACTTATTTGAAAGTAAATAATGATTGTAGGCAATTAACAAAAGGATTGCGCTAGATATCCTGTAATTATTCCGAAAATAGAATTTTATAAAGAACAATTCGCGATCGCCAATATAACAGATAACATAAGAATAACTGCTTGACGCCGGTTAAGAACAAACGCTGTTTTCGTGCTTTTCTCGGCTTTCATGATTGTAAAACTTCGGGCAGGTCAGTTAAACAATGTTTAAATAGAGTGACCACAATTCGAAATTGAATGGTAAATGCCTAAATTGGTTTGGTAAAAGAGTATGAATTTTTTTCTCGGACAAAATTGAATTAAACCTTATATATGATGTACATATATCGTATGCATCGTATGCATCGTATTTTCTTTTGAACAAAAATGTCTTGAATGACTTACTGCATTTGATTGCACAATTCCCGGATTGGTCGGTGGTTGTTTCGTAGTCGTATATAGTGGTGTACGTATTAAACGAACTGCAGCCCGCCTCCGTTACAGCTCTACCGTAACAGTTGTCGTGTTGTACACAACATCTAGAATCAAAAGAAAATCGAAAAAGAAAACAAAACCCTTTAAATACATGAAATAATTACTCGTGTAAATCTAAGCTAAGAAGCTGCATCTCTATATGCAGATTAAGATACATTAATTAGTCGCATTCTGGAACGAATAGATATCTGCTATAACCACTGCTCGCATATAAATCTGAATGCTGTCTGGACAGTTTACAGTGACGTAACTACACGGGAGGAACATGCCTCCCCTGAATTGCACACAAACAATTGCAATATATCAGTTTTCATTAAGTGCCCCCTTGAAAACCTGGTACTCGGGTGCCCCTATACAAATCAACTCGGTTACGACTTGCTAGAATCAATTTAATTAATTGTAATATACATATACATGTAATAACAATTTTTTGGGGAAATCTCCAAACCCTATTTTTATTTTACCTGTCGGTTGGATCCAACGCTTTTCCTTGGCCTCCGTAGCCACAGTAACAGGCGTAGCTGACGTAATCCAACGTCTCGAAGAACCCAATATCCCCCAGGCAAGAAATGAATTTTCGAAATTGATACAAGTTGGAAACTTCACCCACTGCTGCGCAGTCTGTAGGAAAACGAATATAAATAAAATGTATAAAAACATTGGCAATCCATATAAAAGAGTCTATACAAAGTCTCGTAAAATCTGAAAGATACTCATCAGACTTACTCGCTAGGGCAACCGCTGTCGCTAGGAGAACCACAAAGAGCTTCATGGTGAAGTATTGATGAGTTCAGGATATCGACGGGAGAATACTGTTGATAATAGCCGGCCAGTTAATGCCTATACCACTAGGTGAGCTTCTAAGTCGGTGATTTGTCTCCCGTTCCAGACTGGTATTTATACAGTTTTCTGTCTTTGTTTTAATCAGAATTTAGAGCAGAATGAATGACCTTTTGTCTCTCAAGTCTTGTTAAAAATTACTTGCAAAACAAGTTCCAATTTCAATAACTGTCAAAAGGCGAACGAAAAAATAATCCAACGATACGATAGTTGTTTGGTATCTTATTGTCCTACACTTTAACAAAAAACTACCCGAGGCATTTGAAAAGAAAACAATTCGGTAGTTTCTGTACCCGTTTTATTTTTAATTTTAACGCCATGGTCATAAATCTTAATCTAATGAACAGAAGAAAATACTTTGATAACTATCAGCGGGTCGTTGACAGCTGAGTAACACAGAAACGTTTTCCCATCACAACAAAAGTGTGATATACAATAACTATTACAACGAGACTTTGTATATAAAAGAAATATCGATTATCGGTTACTGACGTTGTAAGAGAAAATAAATGATTTATAATATGCGTTACTAAACAGCGCGGTAAAACGAACGGCCAACGAAACTGGAACAATATCGAGATGATAACAACTATTTTTATATTTTGTTATATATTTTTTTTTTTTAATATCAATCCTTAATAAAATGTATTCGATTCAAGTACATTTAAACTTGTAGTGGGGAGTTTCACAAGACGATAATATAGTTTAAAACGGTCATAGATTATTATTTTGAAAATATGCGTGCTCCCGGATCAACTCAATAAAACAGGAATTAAACTCAAGAAAACACGAATTCGAGTGTTCTTGAGCATAATTGTAAAGTTACGCAAATTAATATTGACGATATTGGCTTACACGGGTATACTGTGCTGTGGTTTGAACACAGCTTAATCTATGGCTATGTGCATTGACGGCAAGTTATTCAAATCACGTTTTCTTTTTAAATGACTCATATCGGATGTTTTTTTGTTCAATGGTTTACCGTATTTTTGCAAGGTCGTGGCTGTTCGATCTTTTTTTGATTCGCCGCCGAATGAAGTTTGGAAGAGATATTGCAATTACTATTTAAGTACGCAGTCCGACGGTAATATGTCCATGTGTGGTTTCGAAGATTTTGTCCTGTTTGTGGAAGTTCAGTTTCAATTGGGCTCTGGTCATGCATGGATGCAATGTTGTAGCCTTTATGTTGCGGTTTGAGGTCAGGCGCTGGGGTCAGAGGCCATTATTTTGAGGTCAAGTTATAAAATAGGCTTGAATTGAAAAATGTTTTTTTTAATGATTTTTTGTCTAATTGCCATCTGGCTTGGGTCATGTATTCAGTGTTGTAAGTTTAGGTGATGATCATGTCAAAGGTCAAGTGCCGAGGTCGGAGGCCATTTGATGTCTAGGTGTAAAACGGGCTGGAGTTGTAAAAGGTTTTTCATTTCAAGGCTTGGGGTCCAGTTGTAATCAGGCTTGTGTGAACATCATTATTAGTAAATTGCAAAATTGCATATTTTATAGTATCGACCAGAGGTAATCTCTCATATTAAATCATAATCAATCAATCATTCAATAATAGGGAAAATGAATCCGATTGTCATAGGACACCGGCAGCTGTTGAGCAAATGTCGCGTACTTGGCATCGCTTGTGTCGGCGCAGCAGTAGCCCGCGATTCAGCGCAACATTTGATGGATGGTACCCCGAACCACGCAGGTATTTGTTGAACTTGTGCGCAAAGGAGCCCTATAATTAACCTTGACATTATGTGCACATGACGAAAAGAAAACCACAAAATTTTGCTGGATATAGTTTTACTACTGACAATTTTTGAGGCTTCTTACAAAAAACACACCAAAAAACGAGAAATCCTGAACAAATTGAGAGAAACTCAACCGAAAGTTTGACCCTTGTATAATTTGTATTTGTAACGGCCTTAATTTGCATCCATTTAATATTATTTTCGGGTAACACGATTTAGTATTACAGAGAGTAACATTCACGATTCACGCTACACCAGTACAGTATTGCAACATTTGCCTCGCCTTGAAAAAGCATTTTGGAAAATCCCGCATTGTGCAATACATCAGTCTATTTAGAGGAAAGTCTCGCATTATGCAAATTAAAGATCGGCTGATTTAAAAGGTTAACAAAGCATAAAGGCCTACGCCCCCTAACACTGGTGTAGCGTAAATTTCAGACTATGAAATATACGGACTCACTGTTAGTATTGCGCATGCCTCAGTGAAGATGAACGTAATTACGTAGAGGGTTTAACCAATAATAGTGAAATAGAATCTGATTTGTATATGAGTCTGATTTTCGTATGACACAATTACCACTATAACGCTCACCTAATTTGCAAACAACGGTAAACTGCAACGTAGTCTGATTTTCCGTTCAGTCAGCGCTTATTCCAGAACAAACTATCGCCTGTACCTGACGTAGGGTATCGCCACGGACGTTCTCGTATTGGAGGGGCGTTGTCGGTGTTGATCCTGTGACGCGCTCGGTTTAACCAATATCAGTGTCTCCTGTGGAAAAATTCCAGAGCAATTTGCTATCTGGTTGTCTCCTACTCATTCGCCATGGAGATTGCAGGACAGAAATGTTCAGCGTCCTCGCGTCGAAAAAAACGCAAACGATCAGGTAAGATACATTTTATTATGGTCATCAGTCTTCGACACATACATGTAGTCGATTCACGCAGCTGCTTTAAATTGATAGTTTTCAATACAGTTGATGAACTATACATGTATGTTGACGAAGGAAAATGACGAATATTAAGGTAGGTTTTACTATACTACTATACGACGAAAGAAAGATCTATATACGATGTAATGCGAACGGATATCACTTGCTTCCTCCCCTCGGGCTGCCCCATCCAATACGTGGGTATTGTTAATTAAGTTGCACAAAATTTGAGTGACAATCTCCGACGTGGTACGCAAAAGTGGTACGCAAGGGTGGTACGCAATAGGTTATGCCTTATGATGTACGTCTACAATGACTTGTGAGTAACACAATCCCCATCCTGGGGCTTTAAAAACGTGACCCAACCCCGAAATAATACACGGGGCAGCCTGGGGAGTGGGTGGTGGGGGGGGGGGGGGGGGGGGGGGGGGGGGGGGCAATTGATAGATGCATATACTGCCGTAATATATTCACAAAAAACCCCGGCATTTTATTGTAAAGCTGCATACGGGGCTAAGACAGTGGCGTAACTTACGCCCTTCCCCCGGACGGAATGGCCGGAATACGCTCAGAATGCGATCGGAATAGTTCGGAATGCATGCGGAATAGTCCGGAATTGCGTCGCTTTTGACCGGTAGACGTTCGTTGAACAATTCGGTGCATATTCTTTGCAACCGGAGACGAACGGAATATAAACGGAATGTTCGGAAAGCGGTCGGTCTTGAGATCAATGAATTTTTCAAAGTTTGGCATGTCCGGTGATGATTAGCCTTTTGACAAGGCCTCGTGACTCTGGCTAAGCGGCTGAGATGAGTCTAGATACCTGGGGTGAACGCGCGACCGAGTGACGAATGTCACGAGGCCTTTTGCACTGTATAGTTTCACTGCTCGGCATGAATTATTCATAGATACATATTAGCATGCCAATACGCCCAATCAGAACGGCGATCTCCCAGTTGGTTTCGTTCGTGATTCGTTCAATATCAAAGCATGTAAGAAAAGGTAAAAAAACGTAAATAAATGTTGCTTCTGAGTTGAATATATGAATGATAAATACAAGATATCACATTTAAATCTATTTTACATGCAAAATTGCAATAAATTAGGAAGCAACTAATGATTTGAGCTAAATATTGTAAGTGACATGATTGGACATTCCCTGTTTGTAAAATGAACTAGTCCAACTCAAATATAAGCTGACGTCACGCAGAGATACGTTCGCTGATTGGACGCTACCATTTCGGTAGCGATTCCAGTTGGAAACAAAGGTTAACATAAGAAATCCAAACCAGATTGATAAAGGCCACTTGTCTGGGCAATTCGCACTGGCGTTCACTCAGGTTTTCGCGATTAGTCTCTTTTTAGTCGCTCGGCCTCTATCAGACATGTGGCCTTGTTTAAAGGCTAGGTGATGATCGGAGAGGTTCTGAATATAGATGGATTGTAATCGGTATAGCAACTTATTAGATCCGGAATAAGACTGGAGTTATGATTGGTGTATTTTCATTTCTGGCTGTTTTTATGACATTTCTCTCCGAACAGGTCCGAATTAATAATATTTCAGATCGGTTTATGAACGGAATTATAGATTCGGACAAGTGTGACAGGGGCTTTACGCGTTAACTACGTCACAGAAACTTAATTTTGGCCACTGGTTTTAGGCTTTATTTTGTACGATCCTTCTTTAAAATGTAACGAGATATGCCCTGCCTAGAATACAAATTGATATTTTGGGGGAATTTAAGCTAGTCTTTCTATTTTTTAAGATTGTTTATCTGCTATAGAGTCATAATCGGTAAGAGAGGTCATTATTATTATGATAACAACTTGTCGTTTTAATATGTGAAATCGACTTCCTGTTCACTTATAGTAGAACAGTTGTTAAACATTTTTAATGCTTGAATAACCTACCGTTGTACTGTATAAACTTTGTGTTTCGTCTTGTCAAGATCTTCATAAAAGTTTGACAAATTTGGTAAAATACGAGACTTCAGAGCTGTGACTTTTTTGTTTTGGTATTTGGGATTTGGCGAACTTTCTACTTTTCTGATCGTAATTTAATAAGAAAATTGTGTTTAAGCTGTTAATGATAATTTATGTAAACAAAGGCCTTGAGGCGGAAGTGAATTGCGGATCCGTTGAAAATATGCAAGTGTCCAATCATTCGGCTCATTTTCTATCAATTTGCCCAGGATTTCTAGCCTTTTTTTCTTGATAGGATGCCTCTAAAAAGACTTGTAATCTTAATGGTTTTTTTTAATGCACAAAATAAAAACTGAAAATAACGTTTTTAACCTGTGCGCGCGATGTCAAAGGAAATAGCAAGGCGCCTTTCCGCAACCGTGGCCCAAAATACAGGTGTGAGTCTAGGTACTATCATCCATCAAACAAGCAGGAACGGTCACTTGGACCAGGCACTGGGCGCCTGGCTTACCGGTGTAGCATGAATGTCAGACAATGAAATACGGCCTCGGTTGGAAGTACATGTATTGCGCATGTATAAGTGAATATAAATAGAAGAATGATCGGTCACAAAAGAGGGTTTAACCAATAGAACTGGCAATCAATGCGAGTAGAAACAAAACTCTTTCTGATTGTCGGCAAAATCATTGTCATAAATTTGCTCAAGTATTGTTAATTGTAAGCAAACAGAGAACCTTATACCTCTTACCAGAAAAGGCCCCAACATGTTAGGGATTTGCGTAACTCCCAGTCCATATCGTTGCTACCCTGTAGGACCATTCGGTTCAGAAAGAGCCCAATTTCATACTACATTGATTTATTAAATTCTCAACTTCTCGGGTAAATTTGTCCTACCGTATTTTTGCAAGGTCGTGGCTGTTCCATCTTTTTTTGATTCGCCGCCGAATGAAGTTCGGAAGAGATATTGCAATTACTATTTAAGTACGCAGTCCGACGGTAATATGTTCATGTGTGGTTTGAAGATTTTGTCCTGTTTGTGGAAGTTCAGTTTCAATTGGGCTCTGGTCATGCATGGATGCAATGGTGTAGCCTTTATGTTGCGGTTTGAGGTCAGGCGCTGGGGTCAGAGGCCATTATTTTGAGGTCAAGTTATAAAATAGGCTTGAATTGAAAAATGTTTTTTTTAATGATTTTTTGTCTAATTGCCATCTGGCTTGGGTCATGTATTCAGTGTTGTAATTTTATGTGATGATCATGTCAAAGGTCAAGTGTTGAGGTCGGAGGCCATTTGATGTCTAGGTGTACAACGGGCTGGAGTTGTAAAAGGTTTTTTCATTTCAAGGCTTGGGGTCCAGTTGTAATCAGGCTTGTGTGAACATCATTATTAGTAAATTGCAAAATTGCATATTTTATAGTATCGACCAGAGGTAATCTCTCATATTAAATCATAATCAATCAATCATTCAATAATAGGGAAAATGAATCCGATTGTCATAGGACACCGGCAGCTGTTGTGCATGTCGCGTACTTGGCATCGCTTGTGTCGGCGCAGCAGTAGCCCGCGATTCAGCGCAACATTTGATGGATGGTACCCCGAACCACGCATAGATCTTGATAAAGACCTTCAATCGTGGACGGGGCATTGTCCGACCGTCTTCCCTCTTTTGTTTATACTCTAACGTTTTCGGATGATCGCCATAGGATTTGTACACGAGAAAAGATCGTGGACGTTTTGTCAATCGTGGACCCATTGTTTGACTCCCAATTCTTTTGTCCGACGACCACGATTGCCGGTCAATACAAACGCAGGTATTTGTTGCACTTGTGCGCAAAGGAGCCCTATAATTAACCTTGACATTGTGTGCACATGACGAAAACAAAACCCACAACATTTTGCTAGATATAGTTTTACTACTGACAATTTTTGAGGCTTCTTACAAAAAAACACAAAAAACCTGAGAAATCCTGAACAAAATTAATAGAGAGAAACTCACCCGAAAGTTTGACCCCTGTATAATTTGTATGGGACCCACTTACGCTTCCGCCTAACGGCCTTAATTTGCATCCATTTAATATTATTTTCGGGTAAAACGATCTAGTATTACAGAGAGTAACATTCACGATTCACGCTACACCAGCAGTATTGCAACATTTGCCTCGCCTTGAAAAAGCATTTTGGAAAATCCCGCATTGTGCAATACATCAGTCTATTTAGAGGAAAGTCTCGCAATATGCAAATTAAAGATCGGCTGATTTAAACGGTTAAAAAAAATAAAGGCCTACGCCCCCTAACACTGGTGTAGCGTAAATTTCAGACTATGAAATATACGGACTCATTGGTAGTATTGCGCATGCCTCAGTGAAGATGAACGTAATTACATAGAGGGTTTAACCAATAATACGGAAATAGAATCTGATTTGTATATGAGTCTGATTTTTGTATGACACAATTAACACTATAACACTCACCTAATTTGCAAACTGCAACGTAGTCTGATTTTCCGTGCAGTCAGCGCTTATTCCAGAACAAACTATCGCCTGTACCTGACGTAGGGTATCGCCACGGACGTTCTCGTATTGGAGGGGCGTTGTCGGTGTTGATCCTGTGACGCACTCGGTTTAACCAATATCAGTGTCTCCTGTGGAAAAATTCCAGAGCAGTTTTGCTATCTGGTTGTCTCCTACTCATTCGCCATGGAGATTGCAGGACAGAAATGTTCAGCGTCCTCGCGTCGAAAAAAACGCAAACGATTAGGTAAGATACATTTTAGTATGGTCATCAGTTTTCGACACATACATGTTGTCGATTCACGCAGCTGCTTTAAATTGATAGTTTTCAATACAGTTGATGAACTATACATGTATGTTGACGAAGGAAAATGACGAATATTAAGGTAGGTTTTACTATACTACTATACGACGAAAGAAAGATCTACGATGTAATGCGAACGGATATCAATTGCCCCCCCCCCCCCCCCCCCCCCCCTCCCTCCCCTCGGGCTGTCCCACCCAATACGTGGGTATTGCACAAAATTTGAGTGACAATCTCCGACGTGGTATACGCAAAAGTGGTACGCAAGGGTGGTACGCAATAGGTTTTGCCTTATGATGTACGTCTACAATGACTTGTGAGTGACACAATCCCCATCCTGGGGCTTTAAAAACGTGACCCAACCCCGAAATAATACACGGGGCAGCCTGGAGAGTGGGGGGGGGGGGGGGGGGGGGGGGGGGGGGGGGGGGGGGGGGGGGCAATTGATAGATGCATATACTGCCGTAATATATTCACGGGAAAAAAAACGGCATTTAATTGTAAAGATGCATACGGGGCTAAGACAGTGGCGTAACTTACGCCCTTCCCCCGGTCTGAGGTCCATTCTAAGATCCATCGAATTGCACACAAACAATATCAGTTGCCAATTCAGTTTCCCCCAAAACAAAAAAATTGTGTTACCCCGGGTGAGACCTCTACAAATGTAACCGTCCCCGCTGGGCTAAACTGTTTGACATCACATTTTATAAAATGTGCTTGGTTGGTTTTGAACATTTCGAACGTGTTGCTGCTTTTTACGGTGGCTAGCTCTTTAAAAAAATAAAATAAAATGTCATACTGCGCCAAGCTGTGCTCGTGTGTATCAACATTTTCAAATACATACCGATTTTTACGACCTGGGATTACGCTTTATAAATCACTTTTAAAGACACTTAAATGGATGGGTGAGGGAGTTCATATTTATAGTAACTAATGTGACATTGACCCATTTTAAAAATAATTCTGTTTATAGATGCTAGAAAAAAATGTTAAGGTAGGATACATCATTTGCAGGTACAAATTGTTTTTCTACCGAATTATTACGAAATATCTTGCTTATTTGAAAGTAAATAATTATTGTAGGCAACCAGCAACATGATTGCTCTGAACATTTCCTTCAGACGAAATTTACAGACGTCTTGAGAATATAAGGTTAGGAAACCAGACTAGTTTGCTGGCACCCATTCACAGATGTCACATGTCACAGTGCTGATTTCAGTGCCTTTTAATGGAATAATGAACAATATAACATTGGACAGAGGACATTCTACCCTTTCCACAGTACAATTGTATTTGTATACAAGAATAATGTCGCATATGCAATTGTGGGTACATCCTTTAAACATTTCAGAGATTGTTAATGAAACAATGTCAAACAATTTTTTTTTATTCCAAAAATAGTATTTTCAGGGTATTTTTCTTTTTCAGCCAAAATGAAAGCACAATGGAATATTTATTTCCCTAACCTTTTTATGAGCGGGGCGTCCAACTAAAAAAGAAGAAACCCCCCAAAAAACTACAAAAGCAGAGTTATTTTTATAATTTATCATGATCTTTTGCAGAATAGTTAAAACATTTCAAGTTCGAATTATATGAAATTGTTTTAAGGGGCGGGGACACTATAAATAATTAGGGCTGGGGAAAGTAGAAATAAACAAATTACGACATTGATCGAAACTTTTTTTTATGAATTTGTCCTTAAAAGTTTAGGCAGAACAACAAAAATCTCAATTCACTTTTATGTAAGAGGAAGTACAATTTTTAGTTAAAACATTTCAAAGGGTTATTATGATTAAAACGTGCAACTTGTTTTGTCAATATAATTTTTTTGGTTTTAATTAAATTATATACCGAAGAATTATTGTAAAAAATTTAATCCTTTTTTTTTTGTATGAACTATAAGCCTTTATTATTACCCCATGCGACAGGACACATCACAAAATATTCAGGCATTAGCCCAAAGAGTTTATTTTCTTTTTGTATCAAAAGGCCGGAGCAGTTTATTTTAAAATAATGCAATTTGAAGACGTTCAGTTTTCGATATGTAGGACATCTGCTGTAGAATAATTCTAGGGAACATCCATGCCGGGAATCAAGTAAATAAGGGAATAAATGTGTGTTCGAGAGGTTTTAATCACTCTGTTTAATACCGCTTGGAGTCTGGGTGCTGATAATTACCCGAGCCGAAGGCGAGGGTAATTATCAGCACCCAGACTCCAAGCGGTATTAAACAGAGTGATTAATACCGACCGAACACACATTTATTCCCATTCATAAATATTTTTTTTGTAAAATTCAGCCAAAAAGCCCCCAAAATCACGGAAAATTGTCACAAGTAAATTTCGGTGTTTCGCCATTCTGTGTGTTTTCCCCTTTCCATGTTCACGGGCCACTGTTTCCGCCTCCGTCGCTCTACACAATACATGCAATAAAGCGTATTTACTAACCAGACTAAATGGCCATCACTGCATTGGCAACCTCGTTCCCAGAGTGTAGAGCTGTACTCTATTTTCACATGAACTTTTCAGGCTCGGTCAAGAGGTTTGCATTTATTGCTTTTTTAAAATTACAATTTATTTAAAAATAGTTTTAAATATAATTATTTTCTCATCCCTGATCTCCGAAACCCACCTTTTTGGGGGGAAAACTATTTATCTTCTTTCACAAAAGTAAATAACTCTAGAAATTATGACATCACAACAAAAATAGCGCCGAGAAACAGACGATATTTTTACATCAACTTTTCAGGCTTTGCCAAGAAGATTATATTTATTAATCCATCTTGTATAGATTTAAATTACAACTCATTTAAAAAAGGGTTTAAACATAATTATTCTTTTTACCCCAAATTTTCCTGAGCTTTATAACCCACCCACTTTCGGGGCAACAATTTAGCTTCTTTGATTAAAATAAATATTTATTAAAAATGTGACGTCACTCCAAATACGGAATGACGCGCAACCAGTCGCGCAACGCCGAGATAGGAATAATGTTGTCCATGTGCGGAGGCCACTTTTGTTGCCAACTGGGTTTAAACACTTCCAGCCATGTCTTTATCGTCCGTTTAACACCGGCCACGTGACGGGCTCTCGACCAATAGGAATGCCTAAACTGTCCCAGGTATTTATGAATAGGGATTAAAAACCCAATCCACACGTGGACCGGATTAATAATTATCATCCTCCTGTAGCTTGAAGCACATGAAAGGTACACAGGAGCAAGACTGAATCTGGATAGCAGTCTTTTAAAGCCAGTCGCTCAGCTGCAGAATCGTCTGTCATAAAAACCTAGGGTCCTTTATCACCTCTACCAAAGAAAGCACCTTCAGGCAAAACATCCTTCAAAAGCGTAAGGGCAGAGCTTGTCACGTCCCTTGACTCAGATGTGGTTATCAGACAACCAAGAGGAATGCCACCAGCACAAGAATGCTTCAGGCGCAAGAAAATAAGACAGTGATGACGATCAACACCACCACTCGCATCAATAAAAACCAATTCACTACTCTGTCGAATCAGAGAATGTGTCCTCTTCATCAATGGTGTGCATAGGCCTACGGCAACGACGAGATCCTTGTCGACTCTTGAAATTGTTGCGCAATCCTCTCCCTTTTCTGCGTTGTACGTACTGATATGTTGTTCCAAGTCTTTGATCATCTATCTGTTCCGCGCTTGGAGCACCGTACGTCTTCGCAAAGATCTGGTAATACAACCTAAATAATAATTATTAGATTATTACCAAGCATGTTTATTTCATGGATATAGGACATACACAACAACAGCATACAATTTACAACTCGCACATAATTAAATAGTTAGGCTGAGCTACATGTACATTGCAATACCTAGTATTTTTACATAACAAAAGCCCAAGCTCAGTTATTATTATTATTGTTGGTTTATTAAAACTCATGTTTTTTTGGCCAAAAGGCCAAATATACATGATTTACAAATAAATATTACAAAAAAATATTATATATGGGAGAGCGGGGCTAGTCCGCCCTAAGGGCGAGTCCGCCCACCACGTGATTTCCCACCACTACAACCAATGAGGAAGTTTTGATAATGTAATTAGATTACAAAGGACATGATAAAACTCATTTAATAGCTGCACGAGCAGGCTCAACAGGCTCATAAAGTTATCATCAAACATTGTTTACATATCATGTAAGTAAACATTTCTTGCATCAATAATAATAAACCCCAAGACATAAACAGATATGGTTTTATAGTGGTTGTCATTTAGAAGATTGCCAAAATAACTATGCAGTTATGAACTCAGTTTACTGTGTTAATGACCCATACGACGTGGTAAAACACAAGATGAGCCCTTGGGGCACGTTCGCCCAGTATAGAGTGGGGCAGGTTCGCCCTGTGGCGGACTCGCCCCACGGCGATGGGCGGACCTGCCCCATCAAATTTATATGCCTATTATTTATTTAGGCGAGCTAAATATACATATTTTATGGTGACATATAGAGAGATATATTCTTATATATAATATAATAATGTTATGTTGCAAAACTAGCACTCTTACCAATGCTAAGTTGTTATAAAATCAGAATACTTGATAAATCAAGTTTTTAAAAGGTCATGAGCAACAGGTGGATAACATTATGGGTTAGCATGACAAGTTGTACCACGTTGTACTTTACAATCACTAACTAAACTGTGGATTACAAATTACAAGTTGTGGCTCAAACATATTTTGTTTGCTAGTATTTTCAGTTTACATTCATCAGTTTAAATATTAGAAGAGATTACCCTCAAATATTAGAGAAATCACAAGTTGTAACTTATAACTATTTAGTGTATAGCTTTTTATTTAATATTCAACAGTTTAATGAGACGGAAACTGTTGCTCAGAAATCACAAGTTGCGGTTCATAACCATTTGGTTTGGTTATATTCATATATTTTAACATACTAAACGAGACTGAACTTTTAAAGAAAAAAAAAAGCAAGCTATTATTTACATCTAGGTCAAAGAGGCTCAAATAAACATTTCTAAGTACAGTTATGTGCAATATATGGTAGTTTGTGCATTGTTTTGACTTAACATGGCGAACTTGCCCCACCATGTAGGCGAACCTGCCCCAACAGGATGGGTGTGGGGTAAGTTTGCCCACTTGTCTTCATGTGTTACTCCTGCTGTTACTCTAAGACCTGTCGTTCCCAAAACTGTGGTGGTATTTAGGCAAGTAATAGTGCTTTCACATGTAAAAAGTATGGCTTTCTAGCCTGCAAATTTACATCTCTAGGCTAGTGAAAAAGAAAATAGGGCGGATTAGCCCCGCTCTTTCCTAAACTATAAAGACAACTTTAAAACAAATCACAGGTAACCTTATCAATAGTTAAAATACACATTACGATTAATATTTATATTTTGAAAAACAATTGCGAAATAAAAGGACCCACCAAATCAAGACAAAAGACACAGAAAAAAATACCCAAAACGTCAATAAAATGTAAATATTAAAAAACCCGAGTGAATAAAAGACATATATTTTCACACTTAACCACTTGAATTAATAAGATCAATATAATATGGAACTGGGTTATTTCTGAACCGACGTATTTTAGCTAGAATCATTGAAATATTTTCAGAGTTACGAATGTTCCTACCATGGCTAGCCAATCTTGATGCGGGGAATAAAGATTTACAACGCTCATTCGTCAGAAGATTCCTGGCAAATTTAAGGCAGTGACATTCTTTCTTCGAGGACAACGGGTCGAGATGTAGCAGTTGGAGTGCAAAATCATATGAAAGATAGTTCCTGCCTAAAATTATTCTACAAGCTCTTTTTTGTTGATTTTCAATACTACTGCATTGATTGGTGGTAATTCCAGAGTGCCATATTGCATCTGCATATTCCAATACTGGTCTTGCGTAACCATTTTAAATAGCTTGTAATTCCTCAGTACTAAATCCAAATCGCGTCAATGATCTTAGTAGGGGTGTCATACACACCGTGCAGACCCACTAGACAACGAGTAACAACATGAGAATTTGCAGATCTCATGAAATGTATCATCTGAAAAAGAAAGACTTATATGAAAAATATGAGCAACATACATACTAGAAAAGATGATTTGAAATGCTTGAAAGATGTAAATAGAATAAATGAGATGGTTCAAAAAACACTTTTTAATTACTGTTGCTTAATACGTTTGTTGTCTAGGAAAAAGCGCAATCTGAAAAGTTTATCGGACCATAACTTGGCAACGCTTTGACCGATTTTGAAAGTTGAAAGAGATTTGCAATCTACTCACCAAGCCCTTCAAGAAATAGTCCCAAATAACTTCCTAAAAGCAATATTAAAATTTGTATTGTCCCCCCTAATCTTAGCACCAATTTGGGATTCAAGGAATTGCTCTAGATTGGTTTAAATCGTATTTACACAATCGTTCTCAGTTTGTGTATATATCAGGTGAATTATCTAATGCCTCTCACCTCAGCCATGGTGTGCCACAGGGATCTGTATTACGGCCTTTGCTCTTTACTCTATACAGAGTCGCATTGCCCGACAACATGGCCTCCACACCCATTTTTACGCAGACGACACGCAGCTTTACGCCACCTTTTCTCCCAATATATCAGACGACGATGTTAATACACAACACATCATTGAAACTTGCTTAGACGACATGCGCAAGTGGATGGCTGCCAATCTACTCAAACTTAACGCTAAAAAAACCCAGTTTCTCATCATTCGCTCGCCTCACCTCAGACATGAAGTTAATATTACTAGCATGCGCATTGGAGACACTATAGTTTCCCCTTGTTCTGATGCGCGCAACCTTGGCGTCATTGTTGACAGGTTTATGAACCTTGACCGACATATTACCACAGTTTGTCAGTCTTGCTACGCGCATCTACGTCGCATAGCAGCAATCAGGGCATCACTTTCATTCCATACTGCAGAACAACTCATCCACGCGTTCATCTCCTCTAGACTAGACTTCTGTAATAGTTTACTTAGAGGACTACCCCAGCAATCATTAACACGTCTTCAAAAGGTTCAAAATGCATCTGCCCGCCTATACTCACACGAACAAGATCTTCAGAACACCCTACACCTGTACTATACAATCTTCATTGGCTTCCTGTCAAATACAGAATACAATTTAAACTCTCACTCCTCACATTCAAAGCCCTTCGCGGACTAGCCCCATCCTACACACGAGACCTATTACAACTTCGCAACATGCGACCAGGTCTCAGATCCTCTTCATCACAGACACTCTATGTTCCCAAAACTCGCCTGGCAAGCTACGGAGACCGGACCTTCTATAGCTGTGCACCGCGTCTCTGGAACACCTTGCCAGACGAGTTAAGGGACACAACTGATCTTCCATCATTTAAACGCCATCTGAAGACTCATCTAATCTTTTATACGGACCACAGTAATTTCTAGTGACCGGCGCATTTGAATGGTTCTCCAGATACTCTGCGCTATATAAATCCTCTGATATTATTATTAATATTACACTAGATCCACTTCTAATGTCGCAAAGGTGTGGTAAAGGGAAAATTGACAAAAGTTATAGAAATTAAGGTTTTTTGTTTGTGCACAAGTTTATCGTAATATTACCCTGACGTTCTATTCCCAGGGATTGTTAATGTTCAACCAAAATCAACTTGATGCCATTTTTTTTTATACCCCAGAAGAATATTATCAGCATGGATGTTCCCCGGAAATATTCGGCTGCGGTTGTCCTACATCTCGAAAACTGTATGTAATTTTTGTATTCATTATATTAAACACGGATGGACAGAATATTTACTTGTCAAATTGAGCAGATTGTCCATCCGTGTTCAATATATTGGATGAAAAAAACTACATACAGTTTTCGACATGTGTAGGACTGACAACCGCAGCCGAATAATTCTGGCGAACATCCATGCCGGGAACCAAGTAATAGGGATTAAAAACACAATCCACACGAGACCGGATAAATAATTCTTATGGCAATATATATGGTGTACTATTAAGGTCACTAAAACGGCGCGGTGTGTCGTGGCTAGCGGCGCGGTGTGTCTTGGCTAGCGGCGTGATGTGTCTTGGCTAGCGGCGTGATGTGTCTTGGCTAGCGGCGCGATGTGTCTTGGCTAGCGGCGCGGTGTGTCGTGGCTAGCGGCGCGATCTGTCGTGGCTAGCGGCGCGGTGTGTCGTGGCTAGCGGCGCGGTGTGTCTTGGCTAGCGGCGTGATGTGTCTTGGCTAGCGGCGCGGTGTGTCGTGGCTAGCGGCGCGGTGTGTCGTGGCTAGCGGCGCGGTGTGTCGTGGCTAGCGGCGCGGTGTGTCTTGGCGAGCGGCGTGATGTGTCTTGGCTAGCGGCGTGATGTGTCTTGGCTAGCGGCGTGATGTGTCTTGGCTAGCGGCGCGGTGTGTCGTGGCTAGCGGCGCGGTGTGTCTTGGCAAGCGGCGTGATGTGTCTTGGCTAGCGGCGTGATGTGTCTTGGCTAGCGGCGCGGTGTGTCGTGGCTAGCGGCGCGGTGTGTCTTGGCTAGCGGCGTGATGTGTCTTGGCTAGCGGCGCGGTGTGTCGTGGCTAGCGGCGCGATGTGTCGTGGCTAGCGGCGCGGTGTGTCTTGGCTAGCGGCGCGGTGTGTCTTGGCGAGCGGCGTGATGTGTCTTGGCTAGCGGCGTGATGTGTCTTGGCTAGCGGCGCGGTGTGTCGTGGCTAGCGGCGCGGTGTGTCTTGGCTAGCGGCGTGATGTGTCTTGGCTAGCGGCGCGGTGTGTCGTGGCTAGCGGCGCGGTGTGTCTTGGCTAGCGGCGCGGTGTGTCTTGTCTAGCGGCGCGGTGTGCGTGTCGTGGCTAGCGGCGCGGTGTGTCGTGGCTAGCGGCGCGGTGTGTCGTGGCTAGCGGCGCGGTGTGTCTTGGCTAGCGGCGCGTTGTTTAGATGATGAAGGGGAAACTTTTGGTAGGGGCTTGCCCTTAAAATTGTGACGTCATGTCGACCTCGAGAATAAATATGTAGTGTTTTAGCCGTAGGAATATTTAAAGTGAGGTGGCCTTTCTTTAATTCAACTATACCCGTACCCCCCAAAAGTTGTTGTTTAATACATTTCCTGTATGTCTTTCCTCTGCTCTACTGTGTTACCCAGTATGATCCAGTGGTAGGATCCAAAATGTTCGCGCTTTTGGGGGAATAATTACAAGAGGTCGCTCTTTTTTTTTTGTGGACGCGTACGTTGCAGTAAACTTTGAAACCTGCCTACCAAAAGATTAGTATAGCTGTATATGCAAACATAAGTGATACAAATATGGAATAGTAGTTAAAATTAGTGCGGTTGTTGAGAAATCAATTATACAAAGAGAAAAACCAACAAAAAAAGAATGTATAAATGTATAGCCTAGACTAGGGCCTAGCCCTATACGTATACCACATTATTGCGTTAATACATTACATAGGTCTATTATGTATACATTTTGTTTTGTTCTGTGGTGTTTCCACATTTTCTCGTGTGCATTTAAACATGCATGTTCTAATGTCCTTTTCTTCATGAGATAACGGTGGTAAAATAAAAGAATGAATGAATGAAAACAATTCACACATCATGCCTTCAAGTTCAATGAAGGCTTCATGAATCCTGTTCATGCTTCTATTGGTTGTCCTTGGAAACTTAATTATGTAGAGCGTACGTCATATAGGCCAAGTCTAACATTTCTTTTATATTTAAAATGTTGGTGGTATACTTTGCATCCATCTCTGATTTAATGAGCAGGTATTTTCTTAAGAAAATTATAAATTGACGTTTTATTGGTTCACTTCCACCATGGATTTATGTGGAGTGTCGTGGCCGAGTGGTTAAGAGCGTGTGTTTTCTGTTCCACAGAGCGTGAGTTCGAATCCCGGTCGGGACACGTGTGTCCTTAAGCAAGGCAATTAAACCACTATTGCTTCGTCCTTCGGATGGGACGTAAAGTTGTAGGTCCCGTGTGTTGTATAATTTATAATGTGTGTATATATCTTTCCCATTATAAGATTATAAAATTGCATAATGCACGTAAAAGAACCCAGAACACTTATCGCTAAGAGAAGGGGTTTGCCCCGGTGTTCCTGGCTGACACAGCCTCTGTCTACGGGTTTCTTCTGGCTTACGAGCTACAGTGCCTTGAGCGCTTTTGAAGGATCCTTGGTTTCATTACCAGATAATAATAATAATAATAATAATAATAATAATAATAATAATAATAAAACAAAATATAATATAATAAAAATAATAATAATAAAATTCATGGCATGTTTGTCATCCAATCCAATGATGCATTGAGAATGTCGATAATGTCGGTTTATTCTGGTGAATCTGTCCAGGTAACGCTAGGTATAAGGGCATAAGGCCTGTTCCCTAAAGCGGTTTGGGAATTTCGAACGCTGACTATATAAGTCGACAATCTAGTTCCTCGACCTGGCAGTAGACCTATCCAATGTCAGGATATGTGGCTCAGTCTTGCAACTAATTCAACCCAGTGGTTCTTCGTCCCTTCCTTGAAATGATATTTCAATAACATTTGAAACGTAATCGGTATCGTTACCGCAGTCAACAGTGTGGTTCCCTGACCGTGAAAATAATCATCAGGATCTTTGGCTCGTGGAGCAAGACTATCAACCGACGGTCTGGTTGCACTGAACCAGATGGGAACCACATTGGAACCAGATGGGAACCACATTGGAACCACATGGTCGACTGCCGTAACAATACCCTCTCTGAAATTCAACAAGGATAAATAAAAGAAATAAAACCTAAAAAAAGCGCGAACATTTTGGATCCTACCACTATGGGTAACACAGTAGAGCAGAGGAAAGGCATACAAAGGGCAATGTATTTAACAACGGGTATAGTTAAATTAAAGTCCCTTCACTTTGAATATTCCTACGGCCAAAACACTACATATTTATTCTCGAGTTCGACATGACGTCACAATTTTAAGGGCAAGCCCCTCGATACCAAAAGTTTCCCCTTCATCATCCACTCGTGCCGCTACACACCGCGCCGCTAGATAAGACACACCCCGCCGCCAGACAAGACACACCGCGCCGCTAGCCACGACACACCGCGCCGCTAGCCACGACACACCGCGCCGCTAGCCACGACACACCGCGCCGCTAGCCAAGACACATCACGCCGCTAGCCACGACACATCACGCCGCTAGCCAAGACACACCGCGCCGCTAGCCAAGACACATCACGCCGCTATAGCCACGACACACCGCGCCGCTAGCCAAGACACATCACGCCGCTAGCCACGACACACCGCGCCGCTAGCCACGACACACCGCGCCGCTAGCCAAGACACACCGCGCCGCTAGCCAAGACACATCGCGCCGCTAGCCACGACACACCGCGCCGCTAGCCAAGACACATCTCGCCGCTAGCCAAGACACACCGCGCCGCTAGCCACGACACACCGCGCCGTTTTAGTGACCTTAATAGTACACCATAATATAAACACCAAAACAGAGTCTTTTATCAAGACTTGTTGCCATTAGTTGATTTGTTTTTCTCCAATTACATAAAAACACACAACTTTTGAACAAACTCTTTTGGGGACGGATACTATTAATAATTAAGGGGGTGGGCAAGATAGAAATTTGAAAATAATACAACATTATTTCAAACTCATGTCATTTTCCTCCATATTTTGGCCTGAGTAAGTTTAAGCAATAAATAAAAAAGCAAAATTCCAAATTGTATTTCACTTTTTTGTAGCTAGAAGTGCAGTTTTTGAGAAATAAATTGGGGAAAAAAGGACAAATGTTCAAACAAAAAAATGTGATTTGATAAAAACGTGCAAATTTGTCCTTGAAATCCGTTCTGTTTCAATTAAATTAGATGTCAGAGGGTGAATGTCTATTCTTTTATTTGAATCAAGCGCAACCATGTTTTTTAATGAGAAATCATTTTTTTCCGAAAGCGCTTCGGAAATTTGTGTTTATCGCCTAATATCAAAGGCATTCAATCTAAAATGTAACAGAAACATTGAAGAGCGTTATAATGTTTGTTTCTTTAATATTTAAAAATAACATTTGGGTTAGATCGTTGTTTTTGTTTGTATGCAAAATATGCCAAATTTGTGTAGAAAAAAAGTGTTGACACTTCCTCAAAAGCGAACAAAATCTGCTCAATTTGACACGTAAAAATTCTGTCCATACTGTTTAATAATAATGGATGAAAACAACTACATACAGTTTTCGTGATGTAGGACAACCGCAGCCGAATAATTTTGGGGAACATCCATGCTGGGAACCAAGTAATAGGGATTGAAAACACAATCCACACGAGACCGGATAAATAATTCTTATGCAATTCGCCTTTCTTTCTTTCAAGTAGATCTCGTTAATGTTGGATCCGCTTCGTCACAGTTGCAGTCATTTTCTTCTCATGGTACGTGATTTATGTGCTGCTTTAAATAATTATAAGGGTCAATGGTCGTCTTTCTTTTCCTGTATCCACTTCTAATGTCGCAAAGGTGTGGTAAAGGGAAAATTGACAAAAGTTATGGAAATTAAGGTTTTTGTTTGTGCACAAGTTTATTGTAATATCTCCATGAGGTTCTATTCTTGGTAGTTATTAAATGTTTGCCGTTATTTCAGATGTTTTGATTATTTTGTTGGTATACTCAGTGTCAATTCCCGTTAATGTATAATGCGCAATTCGCATTTCTTTCTTCCAGATGAGAATCATACCGATACTACCATTGAATTGCCTATTACAAGCGGTACGTACACGCCTACGTTTGCATTTTGCTATACGTTACTTTAATAATTCATTTGGTCAGTGAACAGAAGTGGTAAGGCGGTTGCAGCTGAGTTTATATTATAGTATGTTGGCTAGCAGTCGAAAACCATGTCCCAATGCAATTTCCGGTGCATTCCCTGGGATTGTTCATGAAACACTGTCCAGCCCAAATCCACTTGATGTCATTTTTTGTTATACACTCAGAAGAGTATTTTTAGGGTATTGTTTTTCGGCCAAGATGAACAATGCACAATTGAATAGCTATTTATCCGACCTTCTTGTGGGCGTGGCTTTCAATTGAAAAAATGGCAATATAAACACCAAAACAGAGTCTTTTATCAAGACTTGTTGCCATTAGTTGATTTGTTTTTCTCCAATTACATAAAAACACACAACTTTTGAACAAACTCTTTTGGGGACGGATACTATTAATAATTAAGGGGGTGGGCAAGATAGAAATTTGAAAATAATACAACATTATTTCAAACTCATGTCATTTTCCTCCATATTTTGGCCTGAGTAGTTTAAGCAATAAATAAAAAAGCAAAATTCCAAATTGTATTTCACTTTTATGTAGCTAGAAGTGCAGTTTTTGAGAAATAAATTGGGGAAAAAAGGACAAATGTTCAAAAAAAAAAATGTGATTTGATAAAAACGTGCAAATTTGTCCTTGAAATCCGTTCTGTTTCAATTAAATTAGATGTCAGAGGGTGAATGTCTATTCTTTTATTTAAATCAAGCGCAACCATGTTTTTTAATGAGAAATCATTTTTTTCCTATAGCGCTTCGGAAATTTGTGTTTATCGCCTAATATCAAAGGCATTCAATCTAAAATGTAACAGAAACATTGAAGAGCGTTGTAATGTTTGTTTCTTTAATATTTAAAAATAACATTTGGGTTAGATCGTTGTTTTTGTTTGTATGCAAAATATGCCAAATTTGTGTAGAAAAAAAGTGTTGACACTTCCTCAAAAGCGAACAAAATCTGCTCAATTTGACACGTAAACATTCTGTCCATACTGTTTAATAATAATGGATGAAAACAACTACATACAGTTTTCGTGATGTAGGACAACTGCAGCCGAATAATTTTGGGGAACATCCATGCCGGGAACCAAGTAATAGGGATTGAAAACACAATCCACACGAGACCGGATAAATAATTATTATGCAATTCGCCTTTCTTTCTTTCAAGTAGATCTCGTTAATGTTGGATCCGCTTCGTCACAGTTGCAGTCATTTTCTTCTCATGGTACGTGATTTATGTGCTGCTTTAAATAATTATAAGGGTCAATGGTCGTCTTTCTTTTCCTGTATACACTAGATCCACTTCTAATGTCGCAAAGGTGTGGTAAAGGGAAAATTGACAAAAGTTATGGAAATTAAGGTTTTTGTTTGTGCACAAGTTTATTGTAATATCTCCATGAGGTTCTATTCTTGGTAGTTATTAAATGTTTGCCGTTATTTCAGATGTTTTGATTATTTTGTTGGTATACTCAGTGTCAATTCCCGTTAATGTATAATGCGCAATTCGCATTTCTTTCTTCCAGATGAGAATCATACCGATACTACCATTGAATTGCCTATTACAAGCGGTACGTACACGCCTACGTTTGCATTTTGCTATACGTTACTTTAATAATTCATTTGGTCAGTGAACAGAAGTGGTAAGGCGGTTGCAGCTGAGTTTATATTATAGTATGTTGGCTAGCAGTCGAAAACCATGTCCCAATGCAATTTCCGGTGCATTCCCAGGGATTGTTCATGAAACACTGTCCAGCCCAAATCCACTTGATGTCATTTTTTGTTATACACTCAGAAGAGTATTTTTAGGGTATTGTTTTTCGGCCAAGATGAACAATGCACAATTGAATAGCTATTTATCCGACCTTCTTGTGGGCGTGGCTTTCAATTGAAAAAATGGCAATATAAACACCAAAACAGAGTCTTTTATCAAGACTTGTTGCCATTAGTTGATTTGTTTTTCTCCAATTACATAAAAACACACAACTTTTGAACAAACTCTTTTGGGGACGGATACTATTAATAATTAAGGGGGTGGGCAAGATAGAAATTTGAAAATAATACAACATTATTTCAAACTCATGTCATTTTCCTCCATATTTTGGCCTGAGTAAGTTTAAGCAATAAATAAAAAAGCAAAATTCCAAATTGTATTTCACTTTTTTGTAGCTAGAAGTGCAGTTTTTGAGAAATAAATTGGGGAAAAAAGGACAAATGTTCAAAAAAAAAAATGTGATTTGATAAAAACGTGCAAATTTGTCCTTGAAATCCGTTCTGTTTCAATTAAATTAGATGTCAGAGGGTGAATGTCTATTCTTTTATTTGAATCAAGCGCAACCATGTTTTTTAATGAGAAATCATTTTTTTCCGAAAGCGCTTCGGAAATTTGTGTTTATCGCCTAATATCAAAGGCATTCAATCTAAAATGTAACAGAAACATTGAAGAGCGTTATAATGTTTGTTTCTTTAATATTTAAAAATAACATTTGGGTTAGATCGTTGTTTTTGTTTGTATGCAAAATATGCCAAATTTGTGTAGAAAAAAAGTGTTGACACTTCCTCAAAAGCGAACAAAATCTGCTCAATTTGACACGTAAAAATTCTGTCCATACTGTTTAATAATAATGGATGAAAACAACTACATACAGTTTTCGTGATGTAGGACAACCGCAGCCGAATAATTTTGGGGAACATCCATGCTGGGAACCAAGTAATAGGGATTGAAAACACAATCCACACGAGACCGGATAAATAATTCTTATGCAATTCGCCTTTCTTTCTTTCAAGTAGATCTCGTTAATGTTGGATCCGCTTCGTCACAGTTGCAGTCATTTTCTTCTCATGGTACGTGATTTATGTGCTGCTTTAAATAATTATAAGGGTCAATGGTCGTCTTTCTTTTCCTGTATCCACTTCTAATGTCGCAAAGGTGTGGTAAAGGGAAAATTGACAAAAGTTATGGAAATTAAGGTTTTTGTTTGTGCACAAGTTTATTGTAATATCTCCATGAGGTTCTATTCTTGGTAGTTATTAAATGTTTGCCGTTATTTCAGATGTTTTGATTATTTTGTTGGTATACTCAGTGTCAATTCCCGTTAATGTATAATGCGCAATTCGCATTTCTTTCTTCCAGATGAGAATCATACCGATACTACCATTGAATTGCCTATTACAAGCGGTACGTACACGCCTACGTTTGCATTTTGCTATACGTTACTTTAATAATTCATTTGGTCAGTGAACAGAAGTGGTAAGGCGGTTGCAGCTGAGTTTATATTATAGTATGTTGGCTAGCAGTCGAAAACCATGTCCCAATGCAATTTCCGGTGCATTCCCAGGGATTGTTCATGAAACACTGTCCAGCCCAAATCCACTTGATGTCATTTTTTGTTATACACTCAGAAGAGTATTTTTAGGGTATTGTTTTTCGGCCAAGATGAACAATGCACAATTGAATAGCTATTTATCCGACCTTCTTGTGGGCGTGGCTTTCAATTGAAAAAATGGCAATATAAACACCAAAACAGAGTCTTTTATCAAGACTTGTTGCCATTAGTTGATTTGTTTTTCTCCAATTACATAAAAACACACAACTTTTGAACAAACTCTTTTGGGGACGGATACTATTAATAATTAAGGGGGTGGGCAAGATAGAAATTTGAAAATAATACAACATTATTTCAAACTCATGTCATTTTCCTCCATATTTTGGCCTGAGTAGTTTAAGCAATAAATAAAAAAGCAAAATTCCAAATTGTATTTCACTTTTATGTAGCTAGAAGTGCAGTTTTTGAGAAATAAATTGGGGAAAAAAGGACAAATGTTCAAAAAAAAAAATGTGATTTGATAAAAACGTGCAAATTTGTCCTTGAAATCCGTTCTGTTTCAATTAAATTAGATGTCAGAGGGTGAATGTCTATTCTTTTATTTAAATCAAGCGCAACCATGTTTTTTAATGAGAAATCATTTTTTTCCTATAGCGCTTCGGAAATTTGTGTTTATCGCCTAATATCAAAGGCATTCAATCTAAAATGTAACAGAAACATTGAAGAGCGTTGTAATGTTTGTTTCTTTAATATTTAAAAATAACATTTGGGTTAGATCGTTGTTTTTGTTTGTATGCAAAATATGCCAAATTTGTGTAGAAAAAAAGTGTTGACACTTCCTCAAAAGCGAACAAAATCTGCTCAATTTGACACGTAAACATTCTGTCCATACTGTTTAATAATAATGGATGAAAACAACTACATACAGTTTTCGTGATGTAGGACAACTGCAGCCGAATAATTTTGGGGAACATCCATGCCGGGAACCAAGTAATAGGGATTGAAAACACAATCCACACGAGACCGGATAAATAATTATTATGCAATTCGCCTTTCTTTCTTTCAAGTAGATCTCGTTAATGTTGGATCCGCTTCGTCACAGTTGCAGTCATTTTCTTCTCATGGTACGTGATTTATGTGCTGCTTTAAATAATTATAAGGGTCAATGGTCGTCTTTCTTTTCCTGTATACACTAGATCCACTTCTAATGTCGCAAAGGTGTGGTAAAGGGAAAATTGACAAAAGTTATGGAAATTAAGGTTTTTGTTTGTGCACAAGTTTATTGTAATATCTCCATGAGGTTCTATTCTTGGTAGTTATTAAATGTTTGCCGTTATTTCAGATGTTTTGATTATTTTGTTGGTATACTCAGTGTCAATTCCCGTTAATGTATAATGCGCAATTCGCATTTCTTTCTTCCAGATGAGAATCATACCGATACTACCATTGAATTGCCTATTACAAGCGGTACGTACACGCCTACGTTTGCATTTTGCTATACGTTACTTTAATAATTCATTTGGTCAGTGAACAGAAGTGGTAAGGCGGTTGCAGCTGAGTTTATATTATAGTATGTTGGCTAGCAGTCGAAAACCATGTCCCAATGCAATTTCCGGTGCATTCCCAGGGATTGTTCATGAAACACTGTCCAGCCCAAATCCACTTGATGTCATTTTTTGTTATACACTCAGAAGAGTATTTTTAGGGTATTGTTTTTCGGCCAAGATGAACAATGCACAATTGAATAGCTATTTATCCGACCTTCTTGTGGGCGTGGCTTTCAATTGAAAAAATGGCAATATAAACACCAAAACAGAGTCTTTTATCAAGACTTGTTGCCATTAGTTGATTTGTTTTTCTCCAATTACATAAAAACACACAACTTTTGAACAAACTCTTTAGGGGACGGATACTATTAATAATTAGGGGGTGGGCAAGATAGAAATTTGAAAATAATACAACATTATTTCAAACTCATGTCATTTTCCTCCATATTTTGACCTGAGTAGTTTAAGCAATAAATAAAAAAGTAAAATTCCAAATTGTATTTCACTTTTATGTAGCTAGAAGTGCAGTTTTTGAGAAAAAAATAGGGGGGAAAAGGACAAATGTTTAAAAAAAAAATGAGATTTGATAAATACGTGCAAATTTGTCCTTGAAATCCGTTCTGTTTCAATTAAATTAGATGTCAGAGGGTGAATGTCTATTCTTTTATTCAAATCAAGCGCAACCATGTTTTTTAATGAGAAATCATTTTTTTTTCCTATAGCGCTTCGGAAATTTGTGTTTATCGCCTAATATCAAAGGCATTCAATCTAAAAATGTAACAGAAACATTGAAGAGCGTTATAATGTTTGTTTCTTTAATATTTAAAAATAACATTTGGGTTAGATCGTTGTTTTTGTTTGGATGCAAAATATGCCAATTTTTTGAAGAAAAAAAGTGTTGACACTTCCTCAAAAGCGAACAAAATCTGCTCAATTTGACACGTAACATTTCTGTCCATACGTGTTTAATAATAATGGATGAAAAAAACTACATACAGTTTTCGTGATGTAGGACAACCGCAGCCAAATAATTTTGGGGAACATCCATGCCGGGAACCAAGTAATAGGGATTGAAAACACAATCCACACGAGACCGGATAAATAATTCTTATGCAATTCGCCTTTCTTTCTTTCAAGTAGATCTCGTTAGTGTTGGATCCGCTTCGTCACAATTGCCGTCATTTACTTTCCATGGTACGTGATTTATGTGCTGCTTTAAATAATTATAAGGGGCAATGGTCGTCTTTCTTTTCCTGTATACACTAGATCCACTTCTAATGTCGCAAAGGTGTGGTAAAGGGAAAATTGACAAAAGTTATTAAGGTTTTTGTTTGTGCACAAGTTTATTGTAATATCTCCATGAGGTTCTATTCTTGGTAGTTATTAAATGTTTGCCGTTTATATTTCAGATGTTTTGATTATTTGTTTGGTATACTCAGTGTCAATTCGCGTTAATGTATAATGCGCAATTCGCATTTCTTTCTTCCAGATAAGAATCATATTTCCGATACTACCAACGAATTGCCTATTCCAAGCGGTACGTACACGCCTACGTTTGCAGCTGAGTTTATATTATAGTATGTTGGCTAGCAGTCGAAAACCATGTCCCAATGCAATTTCAGGTACATTCCCAGGGATTGTTTTTAAAACACTGTCCAACCCAAATCCAATTGATGTCATTTTTTGTTATACACTCAGAAGAGTATTTTTAGGGTATTGTTTTTCGGCCAAGATGAACAATGCACAATTGAATAGCTATTTATCCGACCTTCTTGTGGGCGTGGCTTTCAATTGAAAAAATGGCAATATAAACACCAAAACAGAGTCTTTTATCAAGACTTGTTGCCATTAGTTGATTTGTTTTTCTCCAATTACATAAAAACACACAACTTTTGAACAAACTCTTTAGGGGACGGATACTATTAATAATTAGGGGGTGGGCAAGATAGAAATTTGAAAATAATACAACATTATTTCAAACTCATGTCATTTTCCTCCATATTTTGACCTGAGTAGTTTAAGCAATAAATACAAAAGTAAAATTCCAAATTGTATTTCACTTTTATGTAGCTAGAAGTGCAGTTTTTGAGAAAAAAATAGGGGGGGAAAGGACAAATGTTAAAAAAAAAAATGAGATTTGATAAATACGTGCAAATTTGTCCTTGAAATCCGTTCTGTTTCAATTAAATTAGATGTCAGAGTGTGAATGTCTATTCTTTTATTCAAATCAAGCGCAACCATGTTTTTTAATGAGAAATCATTTTTTTTTCCTATAGCGCTTCGGAAATTTGTGTTTATCGCCTAATATCAAAGGCATTCAATCTAAAAATGTAACAGAAACATTGAAGAGCGTTATAATGTTTGTTTCTTTAATATTTAAAAATAACATTTGGGTTAGATCGTTGTTTTTGTTTGGATGCAAAATATGCCAATTTTTTGAAGAAAAAAAGTGTTGACACTTCCTCAAAAGCGAACAAAATCTGCTCAATTTGACACATAACATTTCTGTCCATACGTGTTTAATAATAAGGGATGAAAAAAACTACATACAGTTTTCGTGATGTAGGACAACCGCAGCCAAATAATTTTGGGGAACATCCATGCCGGGAACCAAGTAATAGGGATTGAAAACACAATCCACACGAGACCGGATAAATAATTCTTATGCAATTCGCCTTTCTTTCTTTCAAGTAGATCTCGTTAGTGTTGGATCCGCTTCGTCACAATTGCCGTCATTTACTTTCCATGGTACGTGATTTATGTGCTGCTTTAAATAATTATAAGGGGCAATGGTCGTCTTTCTTTTCCTGTATACACTAGATCCACTTCTAATGTCGCAAAGGTGTGGTAAAGGGAAAATTGACAAAAGTTATTAAGGTTTTTGTTTGTGCACAAGTTTATTGTAATATCTCCATGAGGTTCTATTCTTGGTAGTTATTAAATGTTTGCCGTTTATATTTCAGATGTTTTGATTATTTGTTTGGTATACTCAGTGTCAATTCGCGTTAATGTATAATGCGCAATTCGCATTTCTTTCTTCCAGATGAGAATCATATTTCCGATACTACCAACGAATTGCCTATTCCAAGCGGTACGTACACGCCTACGTTTGCAGCTGAGTTTATATTATAGTATGTTGGCTAGCAGTCGAAAACCATGTCCCAATGCAATTTCAGGTACATTCCCAGGGATTGTTTTTAAAACACTGTCCAACCCAAATCCAATTGATGTCATTTTTTGTTATACACTCAGAAGAGTATTTTTAGGGTATTGTTTTTCGGCCAAGATGAACAATGCACAATTGAATAGCTATTTATCCGACCTTCTTGTGGGCGTGGCTTTCAATTGAAAAAATGGCAATATAAACACCAAAACAGAGTCTTTTATCAAGACTTGTTGCCATTAGTTGATTTGTTTTTCTCCAATTACATAAAAACACACAACTTTTGAACAAACTCTTTAGGGGACGGATACTATTAATAATTAGGGGGTGGGCAAGATAGAAATTTGAAAATAATACAACATTATTTCAAACTCATGTCATTTTCCTCCATATTTTGACCTGAGTAGTTTAAGCAATAAATACAAAAGTAAAATTCCAAATTGTATTTCACTTTTATGTAGCTAGAAGTGCAGTTTTTGAGAAAAAAATAGGGGGGAAAAGGACAAATGTTAAAAAAAAAAATGAGATTTGATAAATACGTTCAAATTTGTCCTTGAAATCCGTTCTGTTTCAATTAAATTAGATGTCAGAGGGTGAATGTCTATTCTTTTATTCAAATCAAGCGCAACCATGTTTTTTAATGAGAAATCATTTTTTTTTCCTATAGCGCTTCGGAAATTTGTGTTTATCGCCTAATATCAAAGGCATTCAATCTAAAAATGTAACAGAAACATTGAAGAGCGTTATAATGTTTGTTTCTTTAATATTTAAAAATAACATTTGGGTTAGATCGTTGTTTTTGTTTGGATGCAAAATATGCCAATTTTTTGTAGAAAAAAAGTGTTGACACTTCCTCCAAAGCGAACAAAATCTGCTCAATTTGACACGTAACATTTCTGTCCATACGTGTTTAATAATAATGGATGAAAAAAACTACATACAGTTTTCGTGATGTAGGACAACCGCAGCCAAATAATTTTGGGGAACATCCATGCCGGGAACCAAGTAATAGGGATTGAAAACACAATCCACACGAGACCGGATAAATAATTCTTATGCAATTCGCCTTTCTTTCTTTCAAGTAGATCTCGTTAGTGTTGGATCCGCTTCGTCACAATTGCCGTCATTTACTTTCCATGGTACGTGATTTATGTGCTGCTTTAAATAATTATAAGGGGCAATGGTCGTCTTTCTTTTCCTGTATACACTAGATCCACTTCTAATGTCGCAAAGGTGTGGTAAAGGGAAAATTGACAAAAGTTATTAAGGTTTTTGTTTGTGCACAAGTTTATTGTAATATCTCCATGAGGTTCTATTCTTGGTAGTTATTAAATGTTTGCCGTTTATATTTCAGATGTTTTGATTATTTGTTTGGTATACTCAGTGTCAATTCGCATTTCTTTCTTCCAGATGAGAATCATATTTCCGATACTACCAACGAATTGCCTATTCCAAGCGGTACGTACACGCCTACGTTTGCAGCTGAGTTTATATTATAGTATGTTGGCTAGCAGTCGAAAACCATGTCCCAATGCAATTTCAGGTACATTCCCAGGGATTGTTTTTAAAACACTGTCCAACCCAAATCCAATTGATGTCATTTTTTGTTATACACTCAGAAGAGTATTTTTAGGGTATTGTTTTTCGGCCAAGATGAACAATGCACAATTGAATAGCTATTTATCCGACCTTCTTGTGGGCGTGGCTTTCAATTGAAAAAATGGCAATATAAACACCAAAACAGAGTCTTTTATCAAGACTTGTTGCCATTAGTTGATTTGTTTTTCTCCAATTACATAAAAACACACAACTTTTGAACAAACTCTTTTGGGGACGGATACTATTAATAATTAGGGGGTGGGCAAGATAGAAATTTGAAAATAATACAACATTATTTCAAACTCATGTCATTTTCCTCCATATTTTGACCTGAGTAGTTTAAGCAATAAATAAAAAAGTAAAATTCCAAATTGTATTTCACTTTTATGTAGCTAGAAGTGCAGTTTTTGAGAAAAAAATAGGGGGGAAAAGGACAAATGTTTAAACAAAAAATGAGATTTGATAAATACGTGCAAATTTGTCCTTGAAATCCGTTCTGTTTCAATTAAATTAGATGTCAGAGGGTGAATGTCTATTCTTTTATTTAAATCAAGCGCAACCATGTTTTTTAATGAGAAATCATTTTTTTTCCTATAGCGCTTCGGAAATTTGTGTTTATCGCCTAATATCAAAGGCATTCAATCTAAAAATGTAACAGAAACATTGAAGAGCGTTATAATGTTTGTTTCTTTAATATTTAAAAATAACATTTGGGTTAGATCGTTGTTTTTGTTTGGATGCAAAATATGCCAATTTTTTGAAGAAAAAAAGTGTTGACACTTCCTCAAAAGCGAACAAAATCTGCTCAATTTGACACGTAACATTTCTGTCCATACGTGTTTAATAATAATGGATGAAAAAAACTACATACAGTTTTCGTGATGTAGGACAACCGCAGCCAAATAATTTTGGGGAACATCCATGCCGGGAACCAAGTAATAGGGATTGAAAACACAATCCACACGAGACCGGATAAATAATTCTTATGCAATTCGCCTTTCTTTCTTTCAAGTAGATCTCGTTAGTGTTGGATCCGCTTCGTCACAATTGCCGTCATTTACTTTCCATGGTACGTGATTTATGTGCTGCTTTAAATAATTATAAGGGGCAATGGTCGTCTTTCTTTTCCTGTATACACTAGATCCACTTCTAATGTCGCAAAGGTGTGGTAAAGGGAAAATTGACAAAAGTTATTAAGGTTTTTGTTTGTGCACAAGTTTATTGTAATATCTCCATGAGGTTCTATTCTTGGTAGTTATTAAATGTTTGCCGTTTATATTTCAGATGTTTTGATTATTTGTTTGGTATACTCAGTGTCAATTCGCGTTAATGTATAATGCGCAATTCGCATTTCTTTCTTCCAGATAAGAATCATATTTCCGATACTACCAACGAATTGCCTATTCCAAGCGGTACGTACACGCCTACGTTTGCAGCTGAGTTTATATTATAGTATGTTGGCTAGCAGTCGAAAACCATGTCCCAATGCAATTTCAGGTACATTCCCAGGGATTGTTTTTAAAACACTGTCCAACCCAAATCCAATTGATGTCATTTTTTGTTATACACTCAGAAGAGTATTTTTAGGGTATTGTTTTTCGGCCAAGATGAACAATGCACAATTGAATAGCTATTTATCCGACCTTCTTGTGGGCGTGGCTTTCAATTGAAAAAATGGCAATATAAACACCAAAACAGAGTCTTTTATCAAGACTTGTTGCCATTAGTTGATTTTTTTTTCTCCAATTACATAAAAACACACAACTTTTGAACAAACTCTTTTGGGGACGGATACTATTAATAATTAGGGGGTGGGCAAGATAGAAATTTGAAAATAATACAACATTATTTCAAACTCATGTCATTTTCCTCCATATTTTGACCTGAGTAGTTTAAGCAATAAATAAAAAAGTAAAATTCCAAATTGTATTTCACTTTTATGTAGCTAGAAGTGCAGTTTTTGAGAAAAAAATAGGGGGGAAAAGGACAAATGTTCAAACAAAAAATGAGATTTGATAAATACGTGCAAATTTGTCCTTGAAATCCGTTCTGTTTCAATTAAATTAGATGTCAGAGGGTGAATGTCTATTCTTTTATGCAAATCAAGCGCAACCATGTTTTTTAATGAGAAATCATATTTTTTTCCTATAGCGCTTCGGAAATTTGTGTTTATCGCCTAATATCAAAGGCATTCAATCTAAAAATGTAACAGAAACATTGAAGAGCGTTATAATGTTTGTTTCTTTAATATTTAAAAATAACATTTGGGTTAGATCGTTGTTTTTGTTTGGATGCAAAATATGCCAATTTTTTGTAGAAAAAAAGTGTTGACACTTCCTCCAAAGCGAACAAAATCTGCTCAATTTGACACGTAACATTTCTGTCCATACGTGTTTAATAATAATGGATGAAAAAAACTACATACAGTTTTCGTGATGTAGGACAACCGCAGCCAAATAATTTTGGGGAACATCCATGCCGGGAACCAAGTAATAGGGATTGAAAACACAATCCACACGAGACCGGATAAATAATTCTTATGCAATTCGCCTTTCTTTCTTTCAAGTAGATCTCGTTAGTGTTGGATCCGCTTCGTCACAATTGCCGTCATTTACTTTCCATGGTACGTGATTTATGTGCTGCTTTAAATAATTATAAGGGGCAATGGTCGTCTTTCTTTTCCTGTATACACTAGATCCACTTCTAATGTCGCAAAGGTGTGGTAAAGGGAAAATTGACAAAAGTTATTAAGGTTTTTGTTTGTGCACAAGTTTATTGTAATATCTCCATGAGGTTCTATTCTTGGTAGTTATTAAATGTTTGCCGTTTATATTTCAGATGTTTTGATTATTTGTTTGGTATACTCAGTGTCAATTCGCATTTCTTTCTTCCAGATGAGAATCATATTTCCGATACTACCAACGAATTGCCTACTCCAAGCGGTACGTACACGCCTACGTTTGCAGCTGAGTTTATATTATAGTATGTTGGCTAGCAGTCGAAAACCATGTCCCAATGCAATTTCAGGTACATTCCCAGGGATTGTTTTTAAAACACTGTCCAACCCAAATCCAATTGATGTCATTTTTTGTTATACACTCAGAAGAGTATTTTTAGGGTATTGTTTTTCGGCCAAGATGAACAATGCACAATTGAATAGCTATTTATCCGACCTTCTTGTGGGCGTGGCTTTCAATTGAAAAAATGGCAATATAAACACCAAAACAGAGTCTTTTATCAAGACTTGTTGCCATTAGTTGATTTGTTTTTCTCCAATTACATAAAAACACACAACTTTTGAACAAACTCTTTTGGGGACGGATACTATTAATAATTAAGGGGGTGGGCAAGATAGAAATTTGAAAATAATACAACATTATTTCAAACTCATGTCATTTTCCTCCATATTTTGGCCTGAGTAAGTTTAAGCAATAAATAAAAAAGCAAAATTCCAAATTGTATTTCACTTTTTTGTAGCTAGAAGTGCAGTTTTTGAGAAATAAATTGGGGAAAAAAGGACAAATGTTCAAACAAAAAAATGTGATTTGATAAAAACGTGCAAATTTGTCCTTGAAATCCGTTCTGTTTCAATTAAATTAGATGTCAGAGGGTGAATGTCTATTCTTTTATTTGAATCAAGCGCAACCATGTTTTTTAATGAGAAATCATTTTTTTCCGAAAGCGCTTCGGAAATTTGTGTTTATCGCCTAATATCAAAGGCATTCAATCTAAAATGTAACAGAAACATTGAAGAGCGTTATAATGTTTGTTTCTTTAATATTTAAAAATAACATTTGGGTTAGATCGTTGTTTTTGTTTGTATGCAAAATATGCCAAATTTGTGTAGAAAAAAAGTGTTGACACTTCCTCAAAAGCGAACAAAATCTGCTCAATTTGACACGTAAAAATTCTGTCCATACTGTTTAATAATAATGGATGAAAACAACTACATACAGTTTTCGTGATGTAGGACAACCGCAGCCGAATAATTTTGGGGAACATCCATGCTGGGAACCAAGTAATAGGGATTGAAAACACAATCCACACGAGACCGGATAAATAATTCTTATGCAATTCGCCTTTCTTTCTTTCAAGTAGATCTCGTTAATGTTGGATCCGCTTCGTCACAGTTGCAGTCATTTTCTTCTCATGGTACGTGATTTATGTGCTGCTTTAAATAATTATAAGGGTCAATGGTCGTCTTTCTTTTCCTGTATCCACTTCTAATGTCGCAAAGGTGTGGTAAAGGGAAAATTGACAAAAGTTATGGAAATTAAGGTTTTTGTTTGTGCACAAGTTTATTGTAATATCTCCATGAGGTTCTATTCTTGGTAGTTATTAAATGTTTGCCGTTATTTCAGATGTTTTGATTATTTTGTTGGTATACTCAGTGTCAATTCCCGTTAATGTATAATGCGCAATTCGCATTTCTTTCTTCCAGATGAGAATCATACCGATACTACCATTGAATTGCCTATTACAAGCGGTACGTACACGCCTACGTTTGCATTTTGCTATACGTTACTTTAATAATTCATTTGGTCAGTGAACAGAAGTGGTAAGGCGGTTGCAGCTGAGTTTATATTATAGTATGTTGGCTAGCAGTCGAAAACCATGTCCCAATGCAATTTCAGGTACATTCCCAGGGATTGTTTTTAAAACACTGTCCAACCCAAATCCAATTGATGTCATTTTTTGTTATACACTCAGAAGAGTATTTTTAGGGTATTGTTTTTCGGCCAAGATGAACAATGCACAATTGAATAGCTATTTATCCGACCTTCTTGTGGGCGTGGCTTTCAATTGAAAAAATGGCAATATAAACACCAAAACAGAGTCTTTTATCAAGACTTGTTGCCATTAGTTGATTTGTTTTTCTCCAATTACATAAAAACACACAACTTTTGAACAAACTCTTTTGGGGACGGATACTATTAATAATTAGGGGGTGGGCAAGATAGAAATTTGAAAATAATACAACATTATTTGAGTAGTTTATATGAGTAGTTTAAGCAATAAATAAAAAAGCAAAATTCCAAATTGTATTTCACTTTTATGTAGCTAGAAGTGCAGTTTTTGAGAAAAAAATAGGGGGGAAAAGGACAAATGTTCAAAAAACAAATGAGATTTGATAAAAACGTGCAAATTTGTCCTTGAAATCCGTTCTGTTTCAATTAAATTAGATGTCAGAGGGTGAATGTCTATTCTTTTATTCAAATCAAGCGCAACCATGTTTTTTAATGGGAAATCATTTTTTTCCTATATAGTGTAGGCATGTTTGCAATTTCGTGTATTTTTTTTGTTAAAAGCAAAAACTCACTTGATTTTGTAAGAAGGTATCATAAGCTTTAAAACAAATTAAGGTGGCATTTTTTATGAACATTCTAAGGGTATGAAATCCAAGATGGCGTCCAAAATGGCCGCCGAACACTAATAATGCGATATCTTCGCGAATACATGTGATACAATTACAAATAAAGTGTCTAAATATGTTTTCTGAGACCAGGAATCTAATAGAATCATCAAATTCATGTTATATGTATGATCTTTATAAAAGGGTAAGCACAAATATAGATAACAGGAAGGACACGTGAACGCATGCTAATTTACAATGAAATAAGAAACTGTGGAGGTTTAAGTCATAGGACTTGGAGACAACTACTCTGGGACGCCTTCCAGGAGGCACAGCTAAGTGATAGGCCTCACAAGGCTACCAGCAGCTGTCTTCAATTCGACAGAGCGGACAAGCCCATCTCCTCCGGGAAAGTCTTGATCACCCTTCCAAGCGGCCACTGGCTTCAGTTCAGGTTGTCATCCCGCACCAGCACTATATATCCCCCGTCCAGAAATTTCTCTGAGGATGGATCTATTGTTGTCGACTCTGCAGTGTAGGAAGATCCAACGTTCCCAGAACTGACAGACCAAGTACTGGACATGCTTCCAACGTTTGCCATACTTGTCAGTTCCCTTCATACTATGGAGTGGGACTGGGTGACTAGCTCTCAGATTCAGGAGATGATTTAGTGTAAGAGCCTCTAAGTCCTTTGGATCACCAGAAACGGCTATGACTGGTCTGTCGTTGACAATAGACTCGACCTCACAAAACAGAGTGAGTAGTTTTTCGTCATCCCAAACTTGGTCATGAATAAGTGAGTAGAAAACCTTGCGGACTGTGCGTATCTGGCGCTCCCAAACCCCGCCCATGTGGGACGCCGCTGGTGAGTTGAACTCCCACTCCATCTCAGTGCTCAGGAGAAAGCCCTGTGTCTGTTTATTTTCAGCAAGATGTTTGATCGCTGCTCTGAGCTCCTTTTCCCCACCGACGAAGTTTGTACCGTTGTCAGAGTGGACCTTTTTTGGTGTCCCTCGCCTTGCAGTGAACCTGATGAAAGCCTTCAGAAGGGAATCTGCTTCCAGCGAATGTAGCATCTCTAATTGGATAGCTCTTATGGACATGCATGTAAATAAACAGACGTATCGTTTTACTCTGCTATGGCCTTGTTTGACGTAGCACGTTTACTCCAACATATGTAAATGGTGGTTCACCGGGGGTAACTACCCTGCATGCGGGAAGATAAGCCACGCGCTGCTCTCCAGGTGATCCTCGCAGCCTCTTATCAAGAAGAGAACATGCTCTTTGCCAGAACAACCAGACAAGGACTCATGTGCATGTCGAACAACCAAGCTTGATAGGTGGTGATCTCGAGGTACTGTCGCTGGGTACTTGCTATTCTCCTCAATTGGTGCAATTCGAACTCTACCTCCAAGCCTGAGTGTACCCCTCTCATTAAGATACGGCTCAAGGCTGTGGATTGAGCTTTGTCTCTGTACTAAGGTCTAGTGCCCATCTGTAGGTCGTGGAGTTCCTTTCATGTAGCTCTTTCTCTGGACATATCTTACCAAGGCTAGTTCCGTTTCTCGCAGCTCGACGACTGTCAGTCTTGTTGTGCCTCCGTCACCACCCAGAGTCTGAGGCTTATGGCCAAGGAGCCATTGCTTGAACAGAACAGAAGGAGCCATGCCACAGCCTTTTTGAGACGGTACCAAGATGATAATCTATTGATCAGTCTGTCTATGATGTCATCTTGTCCATCCCACCTCCTTGTTCCTCTCAAGTAGATTTGGAGCTTCCGGTGTCACCGGCCATGTGGCCTCATCCTGCCAAAGGAATTTCGGACCCTTTCTCCACCTATCTCTGTTAATCATGTCCTGAGCATCAAGACCTCTGGATGCGTCTTCAGCAGGATTTAGCTCTGATTGCACGTACCTCCATTGACTTGCTGTTGAACCGTCATCACAGCTACCATGTTTGCCACAAAGGTATGGAAACGCTTTGTTTGGTTGTAGATGAACTGAAGCACCAACATGCTGTCAGTCCATAAACTTTGACTCCTGTACCTCCAGTCTTAATTTTCTCTTCAGCATCTTTTCCATCCTAACTGCTACTACAGCTGCAGACAACTTCTTGGGTGTTAACTGGACGTAAGTAGGAAAACGCTACCATATGCGTCTTGTGAGACATCGGATAAGTGATGGAGTTGACACTCACGAATCTGCCAAAACCAGTCTGGAACAAGACACCTCTCCATGGTAAACCTACTCATCATGGAAAGATCTTCCAACCACCTGACCCAGTGCCGTTCGGTGTCAACCTCCAAGGGATTATCCTAGCCTTTACCCATAATTCTGTACTCGTTCTGGAAGAGAATCTTGGCTTGAAGGATGTATGGACACACAAACCCAAGGGGGTCGTACACAGAGCAGATGACACTAAGCAGACCTCTTTTGGTGTGACATCTGGCCAGAACTTTGATTTTATCTTGATACCGAGCAGATCATTTTCTGTGTCCCAATGAACTCATAAGGCTCTCTCCACCGGAAGGCCGTCTCGGTCAAGGTCCAGGTCCTTGAATACGTTAGCCCTGTCAACTTGTGGTACCGGGGTATAAATTCTAAGACCTTTCTGCTGATACCAATTCACTTGGTCAAGCAGAAACCTCCCAATGCCAACAGGTCAGTCAGCTGCTTTCCCATCAGAACAGCTTCATCTTCAGACTGCACGGACTTGAGGCAGTCATCAACATATTTCTTTTACCGTGACACCATATCAGCACTGAATTTGTCTTTGTTGTCTTACGCTGTGCGTCTCAGTGCAAAGTTAGCACAGCTCGGGCTTCAAACGCCCCCCAAAAGGTGAACTGTCATTCGAAAAACATCTGGTGGCTGAGTTGTGTCTCCTTCCGGCCACCAAAGAAACCCCAGGGCATCTCTGTGCTCTTTCTGAACTTGCACATGGTGGAACATTTGTTCGACGTCACCCATCAAGCCGACCTTGTGCTCACGAAAGTGCATGATGACTCTCACAAGCTTATTCACCATATCCGGCCCCTGTAGAACAGTGTCATTGAAAGACATCCCATGACTCTTGGCTGCACAGTCAAACACGACTCTCAGCTTATCTGGTTTGTTGGGGTTGATAACGGCGTGGTGAGGCAGGTACCAGGTTGCACCAGGATAATTGTTCAGCTGTTTGTCTGCCACCTTCTCGGCGTAGCTCTTCTCAACCAGCTTGGTATATATAATTTTCCGGAGGTTTTCTTTCGTTAATCTCTTGCCGGAAGACGAAAGACGCCTCTCTGCCATCATCTTGTTGTTAGGCAGGTCTATGGGGGGTTGCGCTTAAAGGGAATGGCTAGCTGGTAATGGTCATTGACTATGCTTATTGACCCTTTCTATATTTTTTACCGCCCTCATATCGTCAACTGACATAGCAGGCAAGTCACTTGCCAATTAAGGATAGGCCGATATCCAACTTCCAAAACTTCTCTACCTGAGCCTCAAGGTTTCCTTGGACAAAGTTAGATACAGCACTACCGGTTCCATTGTAACCCAACGCACCAATCATAGTCCACCCGAGTGATGTTTCGACAGCATAGGGATCCCCCTTGCCATGTCGTACCTCAAGAGGGACTAATATATCGGGTACATCTTGGCCATTTAACATGGTGACACCTTCCTTAGATATACGAGGAAACGGATGTCCTTTAGGTGCTTGTGAGGGCTCAAATCTTTGTGAGTGGCACAGCTGTCTCGCAGGGTAGGAAAGTCCTTCAAGGCGTAAACTCGTGGCAGGTGGAACACTTTGCCCGTGTTGTTACCGGATATGTTCAGAGCGACCGCCAGTGTCTCCACCTGTGATCCCTTGTTCAGCGTGTCGAGGGACAGGGCTTGTGGACTACCCTGTATGTCAAGCATCCTCATCAGATCTACGGAGCAGAAACTCTTGTTACTGCCAGGGTCGAGTAGCGCATGAGTCTTGATGCTGTCACTTCTGCCGACACCCTTCACCATTACCGCAACGATAGGCAAAGCCACTAATTGTTAGTAACCTGGTCCACTCCGCATGCAAGACGGTAGCTCCCATGTTCTGGCTGTCAGTTGACCGTAGCTATGTCGGGGCTTGAACGTTGATACTTGAAGACTGGAACACATCGTGCAGTAGTTTTGAGTGTCTCACTTTGCAACCTCCAACTCCACATGCACCCTGATCACATCTTCTGGCAAAGTGGCGTCCAGCCGTCAGGCAATTGAAACATAACCTGTTCTTTCGGGCTACATCGAGACGATCATGTGGACTCATCATAGTGAACTGGCTACACTCAAGTAACTGATGCCCTCCAGAGCACAGGGGACAAGACTGTTTCTGAGCATGCTGGTATCCATTTCCTTTGCTCGGTCGGGTTCTTTGAGTAGATGGCTGTGATGTAGTCTTGGCTTGGACGTTGAAGTTTGATCCCTTCTTGGATTCCCTGTTGCTTCTTTCCTCAAACCCATACACAGGATCGTCGACCTCCCTGGCAGCCCGTCAATAGCGGTCTGTTTTGTCGAGGTGATCTATAGCCTTTGAACGCCATTTTTCGGCCGCCATGTTAAAATAAAAAGGTGGCCTCTGTCTCAAATTGTGCAAAATAAAAAGATTAGATTAAATAAAAGGATTAGTAGTCACGTGAAAGTTATTGTTATTATAGTCACCTCTATATACAAGTTCCAAGCCAAACCCATTCACAGTGATTATGGCATGATCTAACGATGAATTTATTAAGCTCCACCACATCAAAGCGTTTCCTGGAAAATCCTCTATGCATTATCCTATTATACAGCGAGATAGTTTTTCCGGAAGATTTGGCTGTGATAGTAAAACAAAAAGGTTCGGGTCTTGTTGAGAGTGGTTCCAAGCAGTTCATGCTGAAAAACAAAAATCAAACCACATTAAGTTAATTAAGAATGCTCAGAAAAAATGCCACTCTAATTTTTTGTCATGTTCATAGTATCATCTAACAAAATCAAGTGAGTTTTGGCTTTTAACAAAAAAAATACACGAATCCTTTTTTCATGACGAATATTCCTACACTAATAGCGCTTCGGAAATTTGTGTTTATCGCCTAATATCAAAGGCATTCAATCTAAAATGTAACAGAAACATTGAAGAGCGTTATAATGTTTGTTTCTTTAATATTTAAAAATAACATTTGGGTTAGATCGTTGTTTTTGTTTATATGCAAAATATGCCAATTGTTTGTAGAAAAAAAAGTGTTGACACTTCCTCAAAAGCGAACAAAATCTTCTAAATTTGACACGTAAAAATTCTGTCCATACGTGTTTAATAATAATGGATGAAAAAAACTACATACAGTTTTCGTGATGTAGGACAACCGCAGCCGAATAATTTTATCATATTTCCGATACTACCAGTGAATTGCCTATTACAAGCGGTACGTACACCCCTACGTTTGCATTTTGCTAAATGTTACTTTAATAATTCATTTGGTCAGTGAACAGAAGTGGTAAGGCGGTTGCAGCTGAGTTTATATTATAGTATGTTGGCTAGCAGTCGAAAACCATGTCCCAATGCAATTTCCGGTGCATTCCCAGGGATTGTTCATGAAACAATGGCAGTGACTCCATTTAAACTAATAAAAAAGTTGCATGCCCTAATACATGTTTGAAGTTGTATGTTAAAATAAAAATTTACAAGTTGTGTTTAATCTTTAAAAAACTACACGCCAAACACCCGCTTGTGCTAGCGGGGTTTATTCCAACCGTCTCTACTAACAGTGGAAAAAGCGGCGTGTTTGTTCCAATTTAGTGTTTAGTAATTTACATAAAATTAGCATAAATTTAAGTCACGTGACAAATATATAAACGCTGTGGTTAGCGCCTACTGCACTCGTTCTGCTGGGGCTACTCAACCGTCACTTCAAACGGTGAAATTCCACAGTATATTGGTGGCAAGCCTGCCAAGTAAATGGGCCCAGTTGTGAGCCAAGCATAGCAATTGGGGCAAGCCTGCCCCGTTTTAGCTCAGGCATTATCCTCCCTTTTTATGCTGTTATGAAAGCGTTTTTGAAAAAATGTAAAAATTGGATAGCTTGAAATGTAATAAGAAGGGAAAAAACTAGCGGCTCGAGAAACTAAGCCACAAAGTCAAATCATCGTGTCAAGGTGGCTTTGTGTGTGATTTCAGGATAATAAGGGGGTGGGCAAGATAGAAATTGTAAAATAATACATTATTCCAAACTCATGTAATTTTCCTCCAGATTTTGGCCTGAGTAGTTTAAGTAATAAATAAAAAAGCCCAAATCTAAATTGTATTTCACTTTGATGTAGCTAGATGTGCAGTTTTAGGAGAACAAAAAGTACAATTGTTGAAAAATTGGGATTTGATAAAAACGTGCAAATTTGTCCTTGAAATCCGTTCTGTTTCAAATAAGATTAAAACTGCTGCAAACTGCTTACCGGCTGGAATGACCTAAAATATACAAATCAAATATTTCGATCTTAACAAGATGTTCTTCAGAGACATAATGGCTGTGTGAAAAAGCAATTAGCCATTATGTCTCTGAAGAAGATCTTGTTAAGATCGAAATATTAGGCCCTCTTAACTGTTTCAAATAAATTAGATGTCAGAGGGTGACTGTCTATTCTTTTATTATTTCAATCAAATTTAGCACAACATTTTTTTTTTAATGAGAAATCAAATTGCCTAAAATCAAAGGCATTTCGTCAAGTAAAATGTTACAAAAACATTGAAGATCTTATATGTTTGTCTCTTTAATACTTAACAAATTTGGGTTAGATTGTTGTTTTTGTTTGTATGCAAAATATAATGCAAGATATAATCATATAATGATTTATATGTCATTTTATTTAAAGAAAAAAAGGTGTGACACGACCTTAAAAGCAAACAAAATCTGCTCAATTTGACATGTTAATATTCTGCCCATCCCTGTTTAATATAATGGATACAAAATAAAAAAAATGTTCTGTTTCAAGTAGATATTCTGCTTTTGCCTTTTCAAACGGTCGAACTTATTTTATGCAAAATTCTCTGCAAATAGTAAACTGTTTCCAGACGACAAAATCGCAAAACAATTGTATTATACATAGCAGTCAGTAATTTGCCTTCTTTGTCTTGCCATGCAGTTAAAAGGAATCATCCTGAAGTGCGATCTCTTACTGACGTATCGGGAAACGGCAATACTGTGTTTAACTTACTGGGCGACAACATCACAATTAACAACATGCAGATGAAACCCAAAGGTAAAATACAAATGCCAATTAGACCCGAATTCGAACAATTGGCCAGTAGTGTCCTGGTGGGATTTATAGAATCTTGTCAAAAAGCGTTATGCAACATTTGCAGACACACCCCCCCCCCCCCCCCCCCCCCCCCCCGCCCCCCGAAAAAAACACAATAGACAAAACTTCTAAATTATTATGAAATGCCTTACTTAACTAAATACTTGTGAATAATACTGCTCTCAGTTAAGCAAACGCCAGTTAAGTTTACAAAGATTGTCTTGACCTGACAATTCCCGGACGCCTGTAAATGCTCTGTTTTATTGACAGGAACACTTTTTTTTATATTTTTTTTTAGAACACCTGCTAACACGAATCTCCAAACAGGTCAAACAATATTTGCTATAAAATACCAACTCCATAAACCCGTTTCTAAAAAATTACAACAAAGGCAAATGTCTATCCTCTAAACACAACGTTCCAATAAACCGATTGGCATCAATTCCAGCATATTTCACTGTATTTCGGATGCTGGATTTGGATTTCAGACCTAATATGAGACACATTTTAATCACTGAATATCCATCAACCTGTTAATTGTTCACAGGTCTGGAAAACGATACAGCCGGGGTTGCTCGGGTATCCACTGTAGCCTTAGATTCTATGGTGGACCCGGAACCCCGCTCACCGAAGGGTCGAGGTCCACAGTAGGCACCCGAACGACCATCAGGTAAATAAACAAGTCATTCGCCAGGGTGGAACACCACCGTGCTATACCACAATACCTTGCGGCAGTCGCCGTGAAATGATGCAGTGTGCGTCAGCAGTGTTAGCCTAATTTTAAAGGTGTAGTATACGCTAATTGCAAACATCGAAAACGAAAACTACTGATTTAACAAAATACCTGTCTCGAGCATCCTGTAAAATCACGGCACCTGGTGTGCTATGGTTTTCAAGAAAATAAAAATGTTCAACGATTGCCGGCCGGCAATCGTTAGAATAACGGTGACTGTTTTCAAAAACTGCCCAAATTTATTTAATTTAGTTAGGTCCACATTGTATTTGCAATACGATTATACACATCTGAGACTGGATGCAAGGCAGTTAGTCTGGTTTCCTAACCTGACGTCTATAAATTGCTGTAAATCTATTGTCTATAAATCTATAAATTGTTTCCTTGGTTTTCCCCAACATCTTTATGAACACAAAACTTTAAACAGGTCAGTGTCACAATTTTTACGATAATATATGAATCCCTTAAACCCATCCGTTTTCTAAAAATACAGCAAAAGCAATGGTGTATATACTAGCTTTAAACAGTGTTTATAAACATCATGTTTAGAGGAACAAGCATATCAATAACACTAACTAGCCTATTTACTTCCATAGCTGATCGTGAGGACCAATCTGAGCCTATGACATCTCAACAGATACTGAATGAACTTCAGGGTATTAAGCAACATTTATCGCAAGCAACGTCAAGACCTTTTCTACGTGCAGAACATTATGAATACTATACTGGATTTTCAAAGGAAGAGTTCAACTTTATTGTTACCAAACTTTGTAAAGACTATGGTGGTTTTAATGACAAGAAAAGAAGTAGAAACGGCGAATGTATTTCTTTTGAACAACACTTTTTAATAGGGTTGGTAAAACTCAGACAAAACTTTGAATTCAAGCATTTGTCAGATTTATTTGCAATATCAGAGCATGACTGCAGAAATGCATTTTTAAACTGGCTTCGTTTCATTTATAAAGTCTCGAAAAGGGTGGAGTCCCCAAGCAAAGATACAATACTAGAACGTTCGTCAAAGAAATTCAAGAAGAGGGTTCCGTATTTTGCTATCATAAATGAGATTAAAGTATTTCCAGATTCGGATAATAACTGGATTGTTTATTTGTGCGTAGATTCAAGTGGGTCGGTTCTTTTCGCTTCAGACCTCATGTTATACTCCGATTCCCCATCAGCAAAAGAAATTGAACGCGAAACCGCTTTGGGGAATTTATTAAGGAAAAACTTGAGGAATGGAAAACTAGAAATGCACGATACGATTATTATGAATAGATCTTTAAATATTGCAAAAGATGTCGTTAAACTTGGACTGAAAGTTAATGAAAACTTAAGGGAAGATAAGTTAAGAGAAGATGCTATGCAGAAGTTTATTGGCAATTTTGAAATATTGACTGAAAGTGACCCTTCGCTTGTTCGGTACTTAAACAAAATATGGCCTGTTTGTGTCTTTATACGAACTTTACGAAACAAGGTTGATTCTTTTATTTGAATATGAGATATCTTTTGTTGGATTATGATTTGTATTATGGGTTTTCATTTTTATCAATTTCATAACTCATGTACAAATGCATAAAGTACTATTATTGTTTCTGGTATATTCATCAGTTTCACTGTGAAGTCTCTACTGATTAGCATTGGTAACATCCAAAATTCAACAAATTATGCAGTTTTCATTTGTATCAATTGTATAACTCAAGTACAAATGCATAAAGCACTCTCATTATTTCTGGTATATTCACCAGTTTCACTGTGAAGTCTCTACTGATTAGCATTGTAACATCCAAAATTCAACAAATTATGCAGTTTTCATTTGTATCAATTGTATAACTCAAGTACAAATGCATATAGCACTCTCATTGTTTCTGGTATATTCATCAGTTTCACTGTGAAGTCTGTACTGATTAGCATTGGTAACATCCAAAATTCAACAAATTATGCAGTTTTCATTTGTATCAATTGTATAACTCAAGTACAAATGCATATTGCACTCTCATTGTTTCTGGTATATTCATCAGTTTCACTGTGAAGTCTGTACTGATAAGAATTTGTAACATCCAAAATTCAACAAATTATGCAGTTTTCATTTTTATCAATTTCATAACTCAAGTACAAATGCATAAAGCACTCTCATTGTTTCTGGTATATTCACCAGTTTCACTTTGAAGTCTGTACTGATAAGAATTTGTAACATCCAAAATTCAACAAATATGCAGTTTTCATTTTTATCAATTTCATAACTCAAGTACAAATGCATAAAGCACTCTCATTGTTTCTGGTATATTCACCAGTTTCACTTTGAAGTGTGTACTGATAAGAATTTGTAACATCCAAAATTCAACAAATATGCAGTTTTCATTTTTATCAATTGTATAACTCAAGTACAAATGCATAAAGCACTCTCATTGTTTCTGGTATATTCATCAGTTTCACTGTGAAGTCTGTACTGTTAGCATTGGTAACATCCAAAATTCAACAAATTATGCAGGCGTCTTTGGAAATTAGGTTTTTTGGATATGAAAAATAAAGACAAGAAAAGACTGTCTATTTTTCACCGTTTTAAATGCACAATATCGCTAGTTTTTACATCATACTGAAGGGTGCTAAAATGAAGGTTTTTTTTGTAACATTTATCTGTTGAGCAAAAAGGACCAAAAAGTGTTTTCTTTTTCAACAGAAAAATATGGCCAAAATGCAAATATTATTTTAGGAAAATACATCTCACTGTGTTTAACATGATGAGAACCATTTTCTCAATTTCATATGTATTCATGTCAACAATTTTTCACCTAAAATGTAACACTTCTTCCCCGATTGGCAAAATTGTGCCATTAAAAATGTACAAATTGCTTTTACAAAATATAACCACAAAGATTAGGGTTTAAACAGAACTCTTGAATGGGAAATTACAAAAAGATAAAATTTAAAAGACAAAATGTTATTATGTTGAACAAACTCATGAAATAATGAATACCTTTATTTTTGTTAAACTGCTTGAACATGTGCTTTGCCTGTAACCTTATCACATTGTAGTTTGTAAAAAATTGGAAAAAAAGTTTGTTATAAATGTACATGGCAAAGTGTAATGTTTAATATTTAAAAATACACTTCTCCAAGCTATGTTTTTAGAACGTGGTTTAATACCATGAAATAATGACATTTTAAAATCTACCTTTGATTTGAACGTACATAAAGTCGAAATTACAGTGCAGGACATTTCAGTCATTTTGGGCTGAGATTACAATACGATCATAGACAAGCTATTCTGATGTCCATCCACAATGGCCGGAGTATTGTCATAGACCGGCTATTCTTATGTCCATTTAGAATGGCCGGAGTATGATCAAAGATCGGCTATTCTCATGTCAATTCAGAATGGCCGGAGTATGATCAAAGACCGGCTATTCTTATGTTTATCCAGAATGGCCGGAGTATGATCAAAGACCGGCTATTCTTATGTTTATCCAGAATGGCCGGAGTTTGATCAAAGACCGGCTATTCTCATGTTTATCCAGAATGGCCGGAATTTGATCAAAGACCGGCTATTCTCATGTTTATCCAGAATGGCCGGAGTATGATCAAAGACCGGCTATTATCATGTTTATCCAGAATGGCCGGAATTTGATCAAAGACCGGCTATTCTCATGTTTATCCAGAATGGCCGGAGTATGATCAAAGACCGGCTATTCATATATCCATCCAGAATGGCCGGAGTATGATCAAAGACCGGCTATTCTTATGTTTATCCAGAATGGCCGGAGTTTGATCAAAGACCGGCTATTCTCATGTTTATCCAGAATGGCCGGAGTTTGATCAAAGACCGGCTATTCTCATGTTTATCCAGAATGGCCGGAGTTTGATCAAAGACCGGCTATTCTCATGTTTATCCAGAATGGCCGGAGTTTGATCAAAGACCGGCTATTCTCATGTTTATCCAGAATGGCCGGAGTATGATCAAAGACCGGCTATTCTTATGTTTATCCAGAATGGCCGGAGTATGATCAAAGACCGGCTATTTTCATGTTTATCTAGAATGGCCGGAATTTGATCAAAGACCGGCTATTCTTATGTTTATCCAGAATGGCCGGAGTATGATCAAAGACCGGCTATTCATATATCCATCCAGAATGGCCGGAGTATGATCAAAGACCGGCTATTCTCATGTTTATCCCGAATGGCCGGAGTTTGATCAAAGACCGGCTATTCTTATGTTTATCCAGAATGGCCGGAGTATGATCAAAGACCGGCTATTCTCATGTTTATCCAGAATGGCCGGAGTTTGATCAAAGACCGGCTATTCTCATGTTTATCCAGAATGGCCGGAGTATGATCAAAGACCGGCTATTCACATATCCATCCAGAATGGCCGGAATTTGATCAAAGACCGGCTATTCTCATGTTTATCCAGAATGGCCGGAGTATGATCAAAGACCGGCTATTCATATATCCATCCAGAATGGCCGGAGTATGATCAAAGACCGGCTATTCTTATGTTTATCCAGAATGGCCGGAGTTTGATCAAAGACCGGCTATTCTCATGTTTATCCAGAATGGCCGGAGTTTGATCAAAGACCGGCTATTCTCATGTTTATCCAGAATGGCCGGAGTTTGATCAAAGACCGGCTATTCTCATGTTTATCCAGAATGGCCGGAGTTTGATCAAAGACCGGCTATTCTCATGTTTATCCAGAATGGCCGGAGTTTGATCAAAGACCGGCTATTCTTATGTTTATCCAGAATGGCCGGAGTATGATCAAAGACCGGCTATTCTTATGTTTATCCAGAATGGCCGGAGTATGATCAAAGACCGGCTATTTTCATGTTTATCTAGAATGGCCGGAATTTGATCAAAGACCGGCTATTCTTATGTTTATCCAGAATGGCCGGAGTATGATCAAAGACCGGCTATTCATATATCCATCCAGAATGGCCGGAGTATGATCAAAGACCGGCTATTCTCATGTTTATCCCGAATGGCCGGAGTTTGATCAAAGACCGGCTATTCTTAGGTTTATCCAGAATGGCCGGAGTATGATCAAAGACCGGCTATTCTCATGTTTATCCAGAATGGACGGAGTATGATCAAAGACCGGCTATTCATATATCCATCCAAAATGGCCGGAGTATGATCAAAGACCGGCTATTCTCATATCCATCCAGAATGGCCGGAGTATGATCAAAGACCGGCTATTCTCATGTTTATCCCGAATGGCCGGAGTATGATCAAAGACCGGCTATTCACATATCCATCCAGAATGGCCGGAGTATGATCAAAGACCGGCTATTCTCATGTTTATCCCGAATGGCCGGAGTTTGATCAAAGACCGGCTATTCTCATGTTTATCCAGAATGGCCGGAATTTGATCAAAGACCGGCTATTCTTATGTTTATCCAGAATGGCCGGAGTATGATCAAAGACCGGCTATTTATATATCCATCCAGAATGGCCGGAGTATGATCAAAGACCGGCTATTCTCAGTTTATCCAGAATGGCCGGAGTATGATCAAAGACCGGCTATTCTCATGTTTATCCCGAATGGCCGGAGTTTGATCAAAGACCGGCTATTCTCATGTTTATCCCGAATGGCCGGAGTTTGATCAAAGACCGGCTATTCTCATGTTTATCCAGAATGGCCGGAGTATGATCAAAGACCGGCTATTCTCATATCCATCCAGAATGGCCGGAGTATGATCAAAGACCGGCTATTCTTATGTTTATCCAGTATGGCCGGAGTTTGATCAAAGACCGGCTATTCTCATGTTTATCCAGAATGGCCGGAGTTTGATCAAAGACCGGCTATTCTCATGTTTATCCAGAATGGCCGGAGTTTGATCAAAGACCGGCTATTCTCATGTTTATCCAGAATGGCCGGAGTTTGATCAAAGACCGGCTATTCTCATGTTTATCCAGAATGGCCGGAGTTTGATCAAAGACCGGCTATTCTCATGTTTATCCAGAATGGCCGGAGTATGATCAAAGACCGGCTATTCTTATGTTTATCCAGAATGGCCGGAGTATGATCAAAGACCGGCTATTTTCATGTTTATCTAGAATGGCCGGAATTTGATCAAAGACCGGCTATTCTTATGTTTATCCAGAATGGCCGGAGTATGATCAAAGACCGGCTATTCATATATCCATCCAGAATGGCCGGAGTATGATCAAAGACCGGCTATTCTCATGTTTATCCCGAATGGCCGGAGTTTGATCAAAGACCGGCTATTCTTATGTTTATCCAGAATGGCCGGAGTATGATCAAAGACCGGCTATTCTTATGTTTATCCAGAATGGCCGGAGTTTGATCAAAGACCGGCTATTCTCATGTTTATCCAGAATGGCCGGAGTATGATCAAAGACCGGCTATTCACATATCCATCCAGAATGGCCGGAATTTGATCAAAGACCGGCTATTCTCATGTTTATCCAGAATGGCCGGAGTATGATCAAAGACCGGCTATTCATATATCCATCCAGAATGGCCGGAGTATGATCAAAGACCGGCTATTCTTATGTTTATCCAGAATGGCCGGAGTTTGATCAAAGACCGGCTATTCTCATGTTTATCCAGAATGGCCGGAGTTTGATCAAAGACCGGCTATTCTCATGTTTATCCAGAATGGCCGGAGTTTGATCAAAGACCGGCTATTCTCATGTTTATCCAGAATGGCCGGAGTTTGATCAAAGACCGGCTATTCTCATGTTTATCCAGAATGGCCGGAGTTTGATCAAAGACCGGCTATTCTTATGTTTATCCAGAATGGCCGGAGTATGATCAAAGACCGGCTATTCTTATGTTTATCCAGAATGGCCGGAGTATGATCAAAGACCGGCTATTTTCATGTTTATCTAGAATGGCCGGAATTTGATCAAAGACCGGCTATTCTTATGTTTATCCAGAATGGCCGGAGTATGATCAAAGACCGGCTATTCATATATCCATCCAGAATGGCCGGAGTATGATCAAAGACCGGCTATTCTCATGTTTATCCCGAATGGCCGGAGTTTGATCAAAGACCGGCTATTCTTAGGTTTATCCAGAATGGCCGGAGTATGATCAAAGACCGGCTATTCTCATGTTTATCCAGAATGGCCGGAGTATGATCAAAGACCGGCTATTCATATATCCATCCAGAATGGCCGGAGTATGATCAAAGACCGGCTATTCTCATATCCATCCAGAATGGCCGGAGTATGATCAAAGACCGGCTATTCTCATGTTTATCCCGAATGGCCGGAGTATGATCAAAGACCGGCTATTCACATATCCATCCAGAATGGCCGGAGTATGATCAAAGACCGGCTATTCTCATGTTTATCCCGAATGGCCGGAGTTTGATCAAAGACCGGCTATTCTCATGTTTATCCAGAATGGCCGGAATTTGATCAAAGACCGGCTATTCTTATGTTTATCCAGAATGGCCGGAGTATGATCAAAGACCGGCTATTTATATATCCATCCAGAATGGCCGGAGTATGATCAAAGACCGGCTATTCTCAGTTTATCCAGAATGGCCGGAGTATGATCAAAGACCGGCTATTCTCATGTTTATCCCGAATGGCCGGAGTTTGATCAAAGACCGGCTATTCTCATGTTTATCCCGAATGGCCGGAGTTTGATCAAAGACCGGCTATTCTCATGTTTATCCAGAATGGCCGGAGTATGATCAAAGACCGGCTATTCTCATATCCATCCAGAATGGCCGGAGTATGATCAAAGACCGGCTATTCTTATGTTTATCCAGTATGGCCGGAGTTTGATCAAAGACCGGCTATTCTCATGTTTATCCAGAATGGCCGGAGTTTGATCAAAGACCGGCTATTCTCATGTTTATCCAGAATGGCCGGAGTTTGATCAAAGACCGGCTATTCTCATGTTTATCCAGAATGGCCGGAGTTTGATCAAAGACCGGCTATTCTCATGTTTATCCAGAATGGCCGGAGTTTGATCAAAGACCGGCTATTCTCATGTTTATCCAGAATGGCCGGAGTATGATCAAAGACCGGCTATTCTTATGTTTATCCAGAATGGCCGGAGTATGATCAAAGACCGGCTATTTTCATGTTTATCTAGAATGGCCGGAATTTGATCAAAGACCGGCTATTCTTATGTTTATCCAGAATGGCCGGAGTATGATCAAAGACCGGCTATTCATATATCCATCCAGAATGGCCGGAGTATGATCAAAGACCGGCTATTCTCATGTTTATCCCGAATGGCCGGAGTTTGATCAAAGACCGGCTATTCTTATGTTTATCCAGAATGGCCGGAGTATGATCAAAGACCGGCTATTCTTATGTTTATCCAGAATGGCCGGAGTTTGATCAAAGACCGGCTATTCTCATGTTTATCCAGAATGGCCGGAGTATGATCAAAGACCGGCTATTCACATATCCATCCAGAATGGCCGGAATTTGATCAAAGACCGGCTATTCTCATGTTTATCCAGAATGGCCGGAGTATGATCAAAGACCGGCTATTCATATATCCATCCAGAATGGCCGGAGTATGATCAAAGACCGGCTATTCTTATGTTTATCCAGAATGGCCGGAGTTTGATCAAAGACCGGCTATTCTCATGTTTATCCAGAATGGCCGGAGTTTGATCAAAGACCGGCTATTCTCATGTTTATCCAGAATGGCCGGAGTTTGATCAAAGACCGGCTATTCTCATGTTTATCCAGAATGGCCGGAGTTTGATCAAAGACCGGCTATTCTCATGTTTATCCAGAATGGCCGGAGTTTGATCAAAGACCGGCTATTCTTATGTTTATCCAGAATGGCCGGAGTATGATCAAAGACCGGCTATTCTTATGTTTATCCAGAATGGCCGGAGTATGATCAAAGACCGGCTATTTTCATGTTTATCTAGAATGGCCGGAATTTGATCAAAGACCGGCTATTCTTATGTTTATCCAGAATGGCCGGAGTATGATCAAAGACCGGCTATTCATATATCCATCCAGAATGGCCGGAGTATGATCAAAGACCGGCTATTCTCATGTTTATCCCGAATGGCCGGAGTTTGATCAAAGACCGGCTATTCTTAGGTTTATCCAGAATGGCCGGAGTATGATCAAAGACCGGCTATTCTCATGTTTATCCAGAATGGCCGGAGTATGATCAAAGACCGGCTATTCATATATCCATCCAGAATGGCCGGAGTATGATCAAAGACCGGCTATTCTCATATCCATCCAGAATGGCCGGAGTATGATCAAAGACCGGCTATTCTCATGTTTATCCCGAATGGCCGGAGTATGATCAAAGACCGGCTATTCACATATCCATCCAGAATGGCCGGAGTATGATCAAAGACCGGCTATTCTCATGTTTATCCCGAATGGCCGGAGTTTGATCAAAGACCGGCTATTCTCATGTTTATCCAGAATGGCCGGAATTTGATCAAAGACCGGCTATTCTTATGTTTATCCAGAATGGCCGGAGTATGATCAAAGACCGGCTATTTATATATCCATCCAGAATGGCCGGAGTATGATCAAAGACCGGCTATTCTCAGTTTATCCAGAATGGCCGGAGTATGATCAAAGACCGGCTATTCTCATGTTTATCCCGAATGGCCGGAGTTTGATCAAAGACCGGCTATTCTCATGTTTATCCCGAATGGCCGGAGTTTGATCAAAGACCGGCTATTCTCATGTTTATCCAGAATGGCCGGAGTATGATCAAAGACCGGCTATTCTCATGTTTATCCAGAATGGCCGGAATTTGATCAAAGACCGGCTATTCTTATGTTTATCCAGAATGGCCGGAGTATGATCAAAGACCGGCTATTTATATATCCATCCAGAATGGCCGGAGTATGATCAAAGACCGGCTATTCTCAGTTTATCCAGAATGGCCGGAGTATGATCAAAGACCGGCTTGTCTCATGTTTATCCAGAATGGCCGGAGTTTGATCAAAGACCGGCTATTCTCATGTTTATCCAGAATGGCCGGAGTTTGATCAAGGACCGGCTATTCTTATGTTTATCCAGAATGGCCGGAGTATGATCAAAGACCGGCTATTCATATATCCATCCAGAATGGCCGGAGTATGATCATAGACCGGCTATTCTTATGTCCATTCAGAATGGCCGGAGTATGATCATGTCCATCCAGAATGGCCGGAGTATGATCATAGACGTACCGGCTATTCTTATGTCCATTAATAAGAATTCTTTAGTTGTTTGCATGCATAATGCACTGTAAAACAACGCAAATTAACACACGACCAAACGTAAAGCGTACCTTTTTTTTTACGAAATAGATTCGACAGTTGTTAGCGTAAATATTTGACTCAAAATGTGGTAGTATTGCCCATGCATACGTTTGATAATTAGGACAGCGACTGTTCACATGAGAGGGATTAACAAATAGGAAAAAGGAGTACGAATTTCACAGGCGTCTGATTTTATATGACAATGTATAACCATAGCTCTATGGTAACACACAGCGCGGCAACAAACAGACGTAAAGTTAAGTCGCAAAATGGTGTTCCTGCCGGTCTTGTGACTTGCATGTACGTACTACATGTACATACATGTACATGTACATTGATTGTAAGGCCATGAGAACTTAGGTATGAGTTTACCGTCCGAGACTTTTTGAAAAGTGATGAGGCTTTTTTTCATTATTCATTATTCATTATTCAATATTTTTCATTATACTGCAATCACGTGACCTGTATCATGACGCGAGCATTCGTCTGCTGCGGCTGGGTCCTTCAAAAATCGCAAGATATCGTGTTAGATTTGTGCCATCGTTTGATGTAATTACATCTACAGGATTCATCAAAACATTATTCAGGTTTTCATTTGCGTATTTATGACTTTTCATCGTTTTAATGCTCGATATGATGAAAATACTTACGCACATGCAACACGGGAAATCCCACACGAAATCGGCAAATCGGTAAGCAACATCCGGGTCCCGGCCAAGCGTTGCCAAGCCGATGAAAGAGGACGACGGTGATTGGCTGACACGTTTGGCGCCCAGTAATTCTCACGGTCGGAGGCTGTTCCACCTATTGCACACGCCGTTGGGCAAAGGGGTCGCCCTCCATTCAATTTGTACAGGGAATTACGTGTTTTCTATGTTTTTGTACAGCAATAAAAAAATGCATACTTTTTTTCCCGGTGTATCGTGGGAGATTTTGTTACTTTATAAAACAATGAAATTTGAAAATATTTCGGAGTAGTGTTTAATAGATATTAGACAATAACTAATTATTTAGATTTTTTTCACATAGACCACCACACTATTTATTGCTACTCATTCCCCTTTGAGTCCAGAGGGGGTGATAACTAACAGCCACCACTGACCAATCAGAGACAAGAAACAGGGCCGGTGACGTCATGCCGACCGCGAGAATAGTGTAACTACAAGTCGCTAGGGCCGAGTTCGGGCGGTCTGTTCTTGACACGCGTAACTTGTTCTTGCAAAACCCTGGTGGATAGGTGGTGTGTGTTCTTGTTCCGAGTGCAATGTTCACGGGTCGCGTTCCCGCCGTTCGAGCGTAAGAACAGAGTTCGCGTGTCAAGAACAGACCGCCCGAACTCGGCCTTAATGTCTCCCTGAACAACGCCATGATCGTAGGTGTAGAATTCGTCGTTTTTGGAGGGAATAAGTGAAACAGACTTTTGGGATAAAACTGTGCAACTTTTTTTGAGAAATAATGAAATTTTTTTAAATAATGAAATTTTTCATGCGGTGGCGCCACGACCATGCGGGCGGTGGACGGTAAACTCATACTTTCATTCTCATGGCCTAATCACTGTGCACCATGCATACGTTAACGGTACCAGTAATTATAATAATACTTTATTCGGCAATTGACTTGTATGTACACAATTACAATTAAATGTATACAATTAAATATCAAAGAAATTGTGTATAAACAATAAGAAACCAAAGTAACACACGAATGAGAGGACCACACGGTTTTGCTACAAGTTTCCGTGCCTGAACTTGCTTCAATGTAAGCTTGGATCAGTCTTGATTACCAATCACCCTCAAATAAACTACGTCCACTAAAGTTAATTTCCATTCGGCAAAAGTGCTGTACCACATTCAACCGAACCTTTAGACAGCACTGTGCGTGTTCCAGAATTGAATAAGTCTATACGCCAATGAGGGTCAAAGGTTAAAATAACCAGCCAATAGAAATGTGTGCAATCGCAAAGGCCCATGGCGTCAATGACCTGTAGTGAGAATGAGAATTTAACAATAACATGCACGTGCACTTTGTGCGATATTCTTAGTGTGTGTGATTGTTACTAAATTCTTACAACCTGGCTTACTACAGAAGTATACAGGCGTGCTGCAGCTAGCAGTGTACCAAATGTTTCAGGCCGGCGGGCTTGGTATGGTAACTGTGCATGCTGTATTGCATTGAACGGCAGCGCGTGCGCAGAAAGCAACATTGTAATTGTTACCCCGCAGCAAAAATGCCGATACAAAAAAAGGCGCATTAATATTGCAAATCTGGGAGGATATCTTATGTGCCCGTAAGGTCGGGAGTTTAGTTGATTTTTCAGGGGCCTCCCGGCGAAATCGGGAGGGTTGGCATCTCTGACAACCCCCCAAATCCACCCATTCCTGATAATTCAAACAATTACCAATTGTGTATTCTACCTTTAATTTTGCTTTCTTTTTAAATGAAATCATATCTATTCTATCGTTAATTATAACTCTTCGATTTCACCAAGTTGTACCACTATTTCCATGTGACACGCAGTTACCTGAAACCCAGGTACATTATATTGAATGAGCATTACCAAATATCAGTATCGAATTGTAATAGTAATAATGTGTCATGTACCGGCATCATATCCCTGCACATAATTTCACTGATCATTTGCATCCAGCTCCGAATACTCTTTTCTTAGTCGTTCTTGAGTTGATGCTTTTAGGCACCCTTTTTTTGTGAGAGCAAAGTCCCACAAAATAGCCATTCTCAAATCCAATACCTCAGTTACAGGTTTTCGGTTCGGTCCAACACCATTATATAGGGCTTTACATGGACCTGTCCATGTAGCACTATACCAGTGTACCTCCATTGTAAGTTTCGATTCATCTGCCATAATGATCTGTCCAATTTGTGGTCTTTCTTTAACGTACTTTACATACAGTGCTACAATAACTCCTTCTTTCAAACTTGTGAAGTCTTCCACAAGTGTTATGATATTTGGAGGAGGTGCCTTTCCCTGGTCACCGATTATAATCTGCAGAAGAGATTAAACAATTAAATGACATATTATGGTTTTGCTGGGTTTTTTATAAATTAATAGATTCGGAGGGTTAGTATTGTATGGCAATTATTATTACATTTGTACACTGACTTGTTTGTAACACAATTAATGACATATTATTTTAGATTTTTTTTCTTCTAAATTATCAATTTTAATCACATTTCCAACAACCAGAACCCTTCTGCTTGCTAAGTCTGAAAATTATCCAATATGTTCAATACAACAAAATGTTACTTTCCATGCCATTTTGTAAGGTACTTACAGGAGGGCAGTCTGTACGGAGCTTCTCGTCAATTTTCTTCAAAGCATCAGGCAGTGCACACTCCTCTGCAGTTATGGGGTGCTGCTGTCTGTGCTGCACAAGCAGCATAAGTGGCCATGTCTGCTGTCTTTGTGGTACCTGTGAATTTATGAAATTAGGTACACCAAACAAAGTGCATACATAATACATGTCAATCAATTAAGAATCATCAATATACTTCTGGACTATTTCTGGGTTAATTAACCTTTGTAATGAGTACATGAAATGGTGTTGGTTTACTATAAAACAAATTTCATGTGAAACTTGCAACTTTTTGATTGCATGCATTAAGATGAAAAGTGGATAATATCTGCACTCATTACATACAATGGTCACTGATTGTCCGTGTGTAGTTTTTGTCCTGTCCCAGGGAAAGGTACAAAAGCTTTGCTTCACCGTTTTCCTGCATGTTGACATCTTTTTATGCTTTCGATTATGTAATGTCTGATGAATACTCTGTAAATACATACATGTTTTCTCTTTTATGTGCATAAGAATTGTAACTGAGGATGTCAATGTTAAAATAAATGTTGAGTTGATTGATTGATTGATTGTTTCTTTCAGAATACTTTGCTCACTAATTAATTTGTATTTTGTACAGTTTTCAATGAATCCCGATAGGAGTGATTAGATCAAAATAGGGCTTAGCACATGTCTTGTTTACATGACAACCTGGTCCACATCAATCTACCATTCACATCTGCATAGTATGTGAAAGGTCACCACCAAATGTTTCAGATCTAAACTAACGGAAACTCGCCTCCTTCAATTTGTTTAGGTTCGAGATGAACCCCCTCCACCATTCCATCACGGATGGCTGGAAGCGTCCACTGTACGCAGAGGGCATGTCTTTGACGAGTGCTTCTGGGTCCAACTTGTGCAGAGAAGGCTCAACCCACTGGGGCACCGTGCTTACATCTGGCACAGTCTGTGAACAATTAAAAACCACACTCTTTACTAATTGCTAGATAGAAAAAAATTAACATTCTTCAATTCTTGAGGTGTGAATGGAAACAATCCAAACTTCAAGTAGCATTTCCCACTGTAATTGTACTTCATAACTGCACATGCGGTTTCTAGAAACATACATACAAAGCATATCAAGTACATGTATATTGTATAATTATGTAAAAATGCTCTTTTAACTTGCACTGTTTTACCAACTTCAAGTACTGGTAATTAGTTTCAGTGTCAAAGCAAGACACATTAACATGCTGTTTAATAATGGGCACATAAGAGTGCTTAACTATAAATGTGCATTTAAAACTATGAAATTTTGGCTCAGTGGTAGTATTATGCATGCCTACATGAGGATTGTGAACGTTCAACCAATATAACGGAGCTGGCACCAAATTTCATAGAAGTCAAATTTGTTAAATGTGTTTAAGACTAACAAGCCATGTCTTTATCAACCGTTTAAAACTGGCCATAATGATTAAAGTAGTTCTTAAAAATGAAAAGACATTTTTATTTACGGACATGGTTTTATATTAACACAATACGTGCAAATGCTCTTTTCATTATATGCTCAATGTCACACATGTGCACTCCAAATCATGCACTCTAACTTGTATGCAAAATTACTGCTTTGAAGCTGGCGTTAATTCTCACAGTCCTCAAAAATCCTACAAAATTGATATGATTTTGCACACACCCTAGGGGGTTAGGGTTAATGAGCAGTCTTAAACTTTGTTTACCAATGATCACATAAATATGGGATAAAGAATCAATTATTAGGTTACCTGTAGACATTGTAGTCCAAGGCAAAGTTCTGCAGGTTGGTCACACCCTTCTACAGGTACATGTAGCTCCAGCCTGGGCCGCCACTCATCCGAAGACCACAACTTGTAATGCATACGAACTTTGCCTTTCACAGTCTTAAACCGAAAACAATGCGGTTTGCTGTGATTAGCAAAAGTTGTATACATATGTGGTGCTAGCCAGCCCTTGATGTCATACACCTCTCGAACTTCATGGGTAGCAATTTCCGGAGAGTAGCTCCCTCTAATTACACAGAATAGATCTACAAGGTAGAACAAAACATGCACTTTAAATAACATTCATAAATACCTGGGACAGTTTAGGCATATCTATTGGTCGAGAGCCCGTCACGTGGCCGTTATTAAACGGACGATAAAGACATGGCTGGAAGTGTTTAAAACTAGCTGGCAGCAAAATACGTCACGCGATGTCGCATTATACCCGTCCCCAGGGCTCACTTTATTTCCAACCGTACATCGTCTCCAATAGTAGGGTGGTGTTGGGCGCGTACAGCTTGACACGCTGAAAACGAGGTTGCCAATAGCAGTAATAGTCTGGTTCCTAGTAAATACGCTTTATTGCATGTATTGTGTAGAGCGACAGAGGCGGAAACATGTCATTTGACACGCACAGAATGGCGAAACACCGAAATTTACTTGCGACAATTTTCCGTGATTTTCTGGGCTTTTATGGCTGAATTTTACAAAAAAGGTATTTATGAATGGGAATAAATGTGTGTTCGGTCAGTATTAATCACTCTGTTTAATACCGCTTGAAGTCTGGGTGCTGATAATTACCCTCGCCTTCGGATCGGGTAATTATCAGCACCCAGACTCCAAGCGGTATTAAACAGAGTGATTAAAACCGACCGAACACACATTTATTCCCTTAATAAAATGACCAAAGCAATAACAATGTTAACCCCTAAAGACATTCCAGCAGCCAAAAGAAGTCGGACTACCCTCCCCCTCACTCTAACCCCTCACTCTAACCCCTCACTCTAACCCCTCACTCTAACCCCTCACTCTAACCCCTCACTCTAACCCCTCACTCTAACCCCTCACTCTAACCCCCCACTCTAACCCCTCACCCCTCACTCTAACCCCTCACTCTAACCCCTCCCTCTAACCCCTCCCTCTAACCCCTCCCTCTAACCCCTCCCTCTAACCCCTCCCTCTAACCCCTCCCTCTAACCCCTCCCTCTAACCCCTCCCTCTAACCCCTCCCTCTAACCCCTCCCTCTAACCCCTCCCTCTAACCCCTCCCTCTAACCCCTCCCTCTAACCCCTCCCTCTAACCCCTCCCTCTAACCCCTCCCTCTAACCCCTCCCCCACCCCCCATAGTAAGTGTACACACAAGTAAGTGTACACACAAGTACTCATCAGCCACACATTTCCAGTGCGCATTTGCAACTCCTTGGCTTATTTGCATATGTAATGAGGGCTGCAAATAGAAACATTTCTGCATTTTATCGTTTTACACACCCTATTTTTTATATCAATAATATTTAATTCATTAACTAAATATATGTGTTAAAGAACTGTTGACAACAACATTTTTTACCGTGATTTTATGAAACTACTATGTTTTTTGTTTACATTTTGGGCAATTTTGTTTTTGGAAAAAAGCATAAGTTAAACCGAATATTAACCAACAGTCCTGAATCATCCAAATGTCAATATGATGCTCCACACCCCTTAGGAAGTCGGGGTTTAACCAAAAATGGTTTAAATCCCAATACTATCTTTAAATACTACAAACAATTTTGCTGTTTAGTTTCTAAATATTTACCGTCCAAGGTGTACACATTGGTCCGCTTGATTTTGGTTGCCACTCTCGAAAACATCTGGTCTATGTCTTCATGTGTGTGACCGACAGGCAAGAAGTTGATGTGCACCTGTATAAAACAAACAATAAATTCATCTGCATGTAAATTGTATGGTTTCCTTATGGAAAACATGTACATGTACTATTAGACCAATCTGATTGCAAACAAGCTACATCAAACCAGTGGCAACAATACCGCCAAGAAATTTGCAGTTGCAGATATACATGTATGATGTATACATGTCCTTTACTTACATTATTAGTGGGGACAACAAGTTATAAACTTAAACCCAAATGTTCATTTCAATCATCTCAGGATTTTAACATGTTCAAGTAATCAGGTAATGAATAAGTTTTATTTTGTGTTAATTACATGTAGTTCAATATACAACAGTAAATTACAGGTTTAACCACCCCTCTTTTAGTGTCCGCACCTAGCCAGTTACAGTTTCTATCAGAACTTAAGTAGTAGGGATAGGCCGTATCTAAACCAAATCTTAAAAACTCAATTTTGTCTAATATTTTTTAAAATCTTAAAAACTCAAATTTGGTGTGACAAAAAAAACTCACAAAAAACTAGCTTGTGAGCACCCTCTATGGGTTAACAAAAATAGCACCATCAACAGAGGGCGCTATTTTATTATAGTTTTTTTTAAAACGACTCTAAAGGAGGTGCCGACGGGTAAGGAGGAGGTTGATCGTCTCGAAGCTGTAAGTTTTTGATAAGACCTTTTTTTTCTTTTGGCACCAACTCTTCTACTTAATATGGTTTACTCTCAATAAAAATGAAATAAAAAAAAAAATATAATACTTATATTATAATACTTATATATAAAGTATGATGAAGAAACCGACACCAATAGGATATGGACGTTGGTCTAAATCAACCTTGAAACAATATGTGGAGCAGAATAATATCACGATCTCAGGGCGGAGCCTACGTCGGAACTATATCGACGCTATTAGAATAGAGGAGAATAAATATAAAAACTTGAATCGCAAGAAACTAGATGATCTCAAACAAATCGTAGACGACGAAGAGTTACAATTTACGCCAACTGGTAAACTAGGTCGATTTTTACGAAAGGATTTAATTTTAGCGATTAAATCGTATAAAAACCCCGATAGCTTCAGAGAGGCAGATTTTCAAGTACATAGAGCTTTTGGTAACAGTTATAGAAACTGGGAGCTGACGCCTAGGTTGTTTAACAACGACGTAGAGCAATTCTTTAATACACACGTGAAGCAGATTGAAAAAATTGTTACGTCAGAGCTGAGAGATCTATCATCTATAAAAGTTCAGTTAGGATTTAAAGCGAAATACGATAAAACAAATCAAGATAGCTTAGTAGAAACCAGCGCTTTTACCTTTTTTGGTAAAAAACAAGTTGTTTTAAACGAGAGTCAGATAAAACAAATAGTAAAAGATCAAATCTTTAAAATAAAAGAAAAACACGCTAAAAATACCACTCAAGGATCGGGTTGGAACCTCGTTGAAATACTCGCGTTTTATATTAACATCGACCAATATAACCCTATGAGCGGCAGTTCTTATATAAAATTACCACAGTTTTTAGTAAACAAAAAGGCTTTTATTAACGTCAGAAACAAAGACAACGAATGTTTTCGGTGGTGTTTGAGAGCTGCTCTCGGTAAGTATACCGACAAAATAAAACAACGAGTAAAAGACAAACCCGATTTTAAAATCCACGAAGACAGGACGTCAATTTACGATAAAAACGATGGATTAAATTTTAAAGACGTAGACTTTCCCGTTCAAATCAATCAAATAGAAAAGATAGAGAGACAAAACAATCTGAGTATAAATGTGTTTGCGCACGAAGAAAAGTCTACAGAAGTACGACCGTTATATTCATCTAAAAACGCCAACGACCCCAATACCATAAATCTGTTGTTGTTTTCCTCAGGTAAAACGAATCACTATTGTTGGATAAAACATATATCTAGAATATTTTTTAACCAAACGAAACACAAGCATAAAACATACGTCTGTCTCAGATGTTTGGCGCACTATAACACACAAGACAAGTTGGACAGGCATACGCAAGATTGCGAGGGAACAGATATGCCACCATCTGAGGTCGTCTTTCCAAAAGGTTTTAACGACGACCCTCCGATATTAAAATTTAAAAATCAAAGGTTTGCGCAAGACGCGCCTTTTGTCATTTACGCCGACTTTGAATCGATATTAAAAAAATTAAAGCATCAAGAGGCAAACACGCAGGAGACTCAAGTTCACAAAGCTTGCGGTTATTCGTTGATCGCTTTAAGGTGTGACGGTAAAGTTAAATTTAAAGAGACCTACAGAGGAACAGATGCGGTAACCAAGTTCTTAGACTCGGCGTTGTATTTAAGAGACAAAGTAAACGAAGTTTTTTTAAACCCCAAACCCATAGACTTTACAACAAGAGACAACATAGACCACCAAAACGCTAGTACGTGTTGGATCTGTGAGAAACAAATATACCCCAACTACTCTTCAAACTGTCAGTGTCCTATACCGAAAGAACCTCGCACTGACGAAGAAAAAGAAGAATATTGTTACGTAAACAAAAAAGGATTTAAAGAGTCAGAGTGTATCGAGTGTAAAAAACGTATCAACAAATTTAGAAAGGTGAGAGATCACTGTCACATCACGGGTAAATACAGAGGAGCCGCGCACGCTTTTTGCAATCTAAAACTGCAGGTGGTGCCAAATAGAACCACAATACCCGTCATCTTTCACAATTTACAAAATTATGACGCTCATTTAATCATGCAAGGTTTGTCTAAGATTAAAGAAGAAATCGATTTTATTCCTAGCAACTCTAAAAAATACATTTCGTTTTCGATCGGTCAACTGAGATTTATAGACTCGTTTAAATTTATGGCAACGTCATTGGATAGACTAGTCAACTCGTGTCCCAAAGAGGCGTTTATTCTACTCAGAGAACGATATAAAGACCAACATCCTAAGAGTGTAGACCTACTCTTACAAAAAGGTGTTTATCCGTACGAGTATATGGACTCGTTCGATAAGTTTGAAGAGACGAGCTTACCAAGCATCGACAACTTTTATAGCAGCCTCAAAGACTCGAATATCTCGCAAGACGATTATTCCAAAGCTAAAAAAGTGTGGAACGAATTTAACCTCAAAAACTTGGGTGAATATCACGACTTATACGTGACAACCGACGTGTTACTTTTAGCAGGTGTGTTTGAAAATTTTAGAAAAATGTGTAAAAAGAACTATAAGTTAGATCCCGCTAACTATTATACCTCTCCTGGGTTATCGTGGGACGCGCTATTAAAACACTCGGGAGTCGAGCTCGAGCTATTGACTGACGTGGACAAGCACCTGTTTTTTGAAAAAGCAAAAAGAGGAGGACTCTCGAGCGTGGGTGGTGCTAGGCACTATAAAGCAAACAATAAATATCTACCCGATTACAATCCAGACGAGCCATCGTCTTACATCATGTATCTCGACGCCAACAATTTATACGGTTGGGCCATGAGTCAGTATTTACCTTACGCCGATTTTAAATGGGCAAAAGCCAAAGACTTCACGACGGAACTCATTATGTCAATCTCAGAAACGTCTGATATAGGGTGTCTGTTGGAGGTAGACTTAGATTATCCCAACGCTTTGCACGATTGGCACAATGATTTTCCGCTAGCACCCGAAAATATCAAAGTACCCAAAGAGTGGTTATCTGAGTATCAACTGGGGTTAACCACAGTCGGGTTAACCAATCTAAACGAATCTAAATTAATAGCCACTCTATACAATAGACGTAAATATGTCTTGCACTATAGATCGTTACAACAGTATCTAAATCTTGGTATGCAACTCAAAAAAGTACATCGCTTATTAAAATTTAAACAAGCACCTTGGATGAAATCTTACATAGACAAAAACACTCTACTAAGAGCTAAAGCAACGTCCGGCTTTGAAAAGGACTTTTTTAAGCTCATGAACAACAGTGTTTTTGGAAAGACGATGGAAAACGTGAGAAATAGAACGGACGCGTTTTTGCTCAGAGACGACCAAGTTTCTAAATATCAGAAGTTGACGCGTAAACCGAGCTATAAACACACGACGGTTTTTACCGATTGCAATCTATCGTTTATCGAAATGTATAAGACCAAGACGGTATTAAACAAACCTATTTATGCGGGGGTGAGTATTTTAGACCTCTCAAAAACTCTCATGTACGACTTTTATTATAACCACCTCAAAGAGACCTATAGAGACCGAGTAGGGTTACTTTATACCGATACGGACAGTCTACTCTTGAGCGTTGAGACGGACGACGCTTACGAAGATATACAAAAAGACTCGCAGTTGTATGACCTGTCAAACTACCCCACCGATCACCCCTTGTACGACTCTAAAAACAAAAAGGTCATCGGTAAATTTAAAGACGAGTTTGGTGGAAAACCAGTCAGTGAATGCGTTTGCTTAAGACCAAAGATGTACTCGATTTTAACATCTGACTCTAACCTTAAAAAAGCCAAAGGGGTCACAAAGTCGGTCACCGACAAACAATTAAGTCACGATCGTTATCTCGACTGCCTCAAAAAAAAAGATTCTCAGCTAGACACGATGACGTACATCAGATCGAAAAATCACATCTTGCACACCATAACTCAAAACAAACTGTCGTTGAGTCCTCTAGATACAAAGCGATATATACTCCCGAACGGTTCTACTACTCTAGCTTTTGGTCACTATAAACTAGGAGGTAACTCGGTGTCCGGAGGCACAACCTGAAGCTCTTGACTAACGAAACTTCGATTGGGACCTTTCTTGAGATAGTAAATAGTGGGCTGGTTGTCTACTTTGATCGCGCGATCCAACCCAAAAACCTCGAGACTCCAAATAGGATCGGTCGCTCGCCTGCGTTCTCTCCCCTCTAACTCACCAGGTGTATAAAGATATCTAAAAATATCACCTTTTCTCACCAACTCTTTTTCTACTTTGTCCGCGGTAGAAGAACTCATTTGGCGAACTTGCGTTTCTTGCATGGCAAGCTTAGGAGTTAGTGGCTCGTAATCTTCCGTCGTTATCAATCTAGTGGTTTCGTCGGGTAATCACATCGGGTAATCTTTTAACCCAGAGTCGCGATCTCTCCGTTGGATTAACAATCTCTGCAGCGTATTGATGACCGAACAATCTCTCTGCCAAAGTCCTGTTAAATCTTTCGACCACTGCCTGCGCTCTGTGGTTGCCCGGTTCTCCCACTTGTATCGCGACTTTTTTCTCTAATAGTTGCTTTTTAAATTCCCCGTGAAATTCTTTTCCCGCGTCTACTTTTAACAGCTTGGGCCAAGTCAAAGGTGACCTAGCGTAAACTCGAGCTAAAGCGTCTGCCACTTGGGTACTCGTCTTGTTGGTCAAAGGTTCGGCCTCTTTAAAACGCGTGGCTACGTCCACGACCGTCATCGCGTACTTGTATTCTTTTTTACCGACTTTATCGTAAGGTAAAAATAACAAGTCTATCTGATGCATTTCGTTTGGCACAGCCATGGACTTGTTTAAACTCGTAGGCCTGCTTATATACGTAGGAGGCGGTAATACACTTTTTTAAACTTTGTTTCCATTTAACTTAACTAAACAAACTTATAAACTAAAAAACCTACCAACGCAGTTCCTCCCAAAACAAACACCAACTCGCCGGTCTTTTGATCTTCGCTCGGCGCGTAAAAATCAGCTAGAGTGGGCTCATGCTGCAGGCCCACGGGTAATTGTGCGTCTGAGCGAGTCACCGAGTTGTATTCCCTAAGAGCCTCGTCTATACTTTCAAAAGTCCTTTGAGCCTTTGCTTGTTTTTGGAGTTGATCGTTTAACCAATCGAGATACTTTGTCCTCGCTCTTTCCCAATTGTTTTTTGCCGTCGTCAGTTTTTCTAACGCCAAGTCGTGTCTCTTGCGCTCTTCGTCTTGTTTTTGTTGTTTCATGCTCGAAAATAAAAAGTTGGATCCTGTGAAAGCTAAAGCGTTAACTATAGCGCCTCCGATCATCATAGCGATGCTAGCCATATTTTAAAATAAGTAAAGAAAAAATTACCTATAAAAATGGACTTAGATTTTAAGAGCCTAGAAATAGTAGTGAACGCGGCCGACCGCAGTTCTTTTACAGCTACTTTTCCAGATTTACTCAGCGATTATAAGTTACCCGATGTTAAAACGGACGAGGTAATAAACAGATGGAAAACACAACCGTTGCTGTTTTATCAAAATCAACTTAATTTTGCCATTTGGTGTAGTACCACCGGAGTGGGTTTGGGGTGGGATCTTATTAATTCGATCGATCCTCTGACGCGCGCCGTATACAGATTTCACGTTTATTTTACCGTTAGAAAAGTATTAGAGTTTCTCAAATGTCCCACTCCAAACGATACTATATTTAATGTCGTAAACAACAACATAGATCGCGGGTCTTATATAGACGCGTGTAGATTTTACTACGCAAATCCTAAAAACACTTGGATACAGACGATAGATCATTATTCTGGCGGATTGGGTCAGGCTTATGCTTGGGGTAAACCTTTGGGAGATTACGATACCACGGACTTGGGTATTGGTTATGGTAAATACGCGGGAGGAACTAAAATGGGGTTTGGTCCCTCAGATCCTCCTGGAGGATCTGGGCGTTACAGCTCTCAAACGGTGACTAATCTAACGCAAGACGACGCCGTTGGCTCGGCGTGGAAACGTTTTATAATCCGCGAGTCCTTTTTGACGGATGTTGCTATAGAAAAAATAAACGAATCTGTCAGGGCGTATGTTTACGCTCTGCTGGGGGCTCAAGCGCAAACAAAAACTAGTATCATGACGCCTGGTACGGGGTTCGACGCTCAAGCTCAGTTTGTTAATATCGTCGAAGACTTGATATCGTCTCCGACCGATCTAGAAGAATCTATAACCCAATTTCAAGATTCGCTGCAATACGCCAGGAGTTCGTTAAACTTTGTGTTGGCAAAAGGATTATATCTCGTGCCTTCGAACATGCAATTGAGGGTCGGAACCCACGAAGGATATAACAACAATATACAGATCGCGAGCGCTGAGTTGTCGTTGGGATTAAACTTAAAGATAAACTCAAACATACCACCAACGCCTCTGCTAGACCAACCACCAGCAGCACCAGCACCACCACCCGCGGTCGTTGACCCACCACCCTTCCCTACTCCCACGCCAACTCTCGCAGTCGTTGACCCTCCAGCGCCAACTCTAGCAGTCGTTGACCCACCACCACCACCCACGATCGAGTCTAAAGAAAACGTTCAGAGAGATCCTCACGAATATGAAAAAACTTCGCTGATTGTCGGTACTTTAGCCATAGTGGGTATAGGATACCTGCTTTTAGACTTGTGGTAAAAAAAAAAGCCTTTTAAGCTAACAGAAGGCTTTTTTTTTTTTAACCAAGACGCTTTTGTAAATAAACAAAAATTAAAGTTCCGACTCCCACTATAAAGGCCCACACGTGTTCTCCCAACCATCCAGCGGTTTTACTCAATACGTTAAATATCCAACTCGCTATACCGCCTAAAATTCCGGGTAAGGCGGCGAGCAGCTTGGAGCCTAGTTTATGGCCCTGTCACACCAGACCATTTTAGGCCAACGCGTGAGTAACGTGTTGTAATTTTGGCAACACACTGGCAAACGCTGACCAATGCTAGGCCAGCGTTAGCAACACGCTGAGCGCGTTACTCACGCGCTGGGACATGCTGTCACACGCTGAGGAAAACATATTTTTTTCAACATACATACAATTTCCAGCGTTTGACAGCGTGTGACTGCACACGCTGGCGGAGCGTTGGAGGTTTGTTACTCACGCGTCGAACACGCTAGACGATCGTTATCAACCCGCTACTCACACGCTGGCGCACGCTGGCGTACGCTGGCGTACGCTGGCGTACGCTGGCGTACTCTGGCTACACGCTGGTTATGGCCCTGTCACCCCAGAACGTTTTAGGCCAATGCATAAATAGCGCGTTAAAAATAGTTGATACGCTGGCAATCGCTGAACTTTCACAGAAAAAGTCAAGTGGAACCGTGATTTCAGAGTGTCCATACAGGTTGATAACGGGTTCATAGCGTATGCCAGCGCGTGAAGATCGTGTGATGAACGCGCTCAGCGTGTGGGGAACGTATCACTGATTTATAGTAAAAATACGACAGCGGGTCGCCAGCGTGTGAGTAGTGGGTTGGTAACGATCGTCTATCGCGTTCGACCCGTGAGTAACGACCATCCTGCGCGCCGCCAGCGTGTGTAGTCACACGCTGGCAAACGCTGAAAATTTTAGGTATGTTGAAAAATGTATTTTTGCATCAGCGTGTGACAGCGTGTTCCAGCGTGTGGGTAACGCGCTTAGCGCGTTGCGAACGCTGGCCTAGCGTTGGTCAACGTTTACCCGCGTGTTACCGAAATTCCAACACGTTGGCCTAAAACGTTCTGGTGTGACAGGGCCATTAGTGTAGTAGCGCGTCGGCTTTTTATACAACTAACCATGTGGTCGTTGCAGTACGCTGGCGCGCGTTGGAACGCGCTACTCCCGCGCTGGGCAGTCGTTCGTCAGTCGTCGAGCGCGTTATTAACGCGTTTCTCACGCGCTGGCGAACGCATTGAACCCGTTAACAACGCGTTATGGACACGCTGAAATCACGGTTCCACTTGACTTTTTCTGTGGAAGTTCAGCGTTTGCCAGCGTATCAACTATTTTTAACGCGCTACTCACGCGTTGGCCTAAAACGCTCTAGTGTGACAGGGCCATTAGCGAGTACGTTTGACAGATGTTTTAGTTGCGACTGTATCCATTCTTTTACGTTAGTTGCGTTAGACGGAGGAGGTGGTGGTGGCGGTGGTGCCGGCGCGAGCGCTGGTGCACCGACAGACAAAACGCTCTCTACTATCAAACCAATAGCCAAACTAAACGCCGTCAAAATGCTCGCGATGGTCACACCTTGTTCTCTAAACAACGTTCTAATTTTTTCTCCCAAGGCCTCGTCTCCATATAACATCCGCATAATCGTTTCTTTGATTCTACTCATCTGACTTCTGAGTTCTTTTGCGTTGACAGACGCGGCTTCTAATCTAGCCGATCTTTCCAACCTTAAGTCTACTAATCTATCTCTCATTTCTGCCGTGGAACCGTCGCTCACTGATTCGGCTAATGCTCCTTCGACCTGGGCTATCTCATCGTCGAGTTCCCTGAGACGCGCTAAATTCAGTTTTAACTCACCTCTCATCGTTTGAAAGGCTTTGTTAAAACCCGCGATTTCTCTGTTGGATAAACTGATTTCTTGTTCTTCCGTAAAACTGGTTTCTTGCTCCTGTTTTTGGTCTACATTTTCGAAAATTTCGCTTAAATCGTCGGCCACTTCTGGAAGATCTTGCATCGAGATAGACTCTGGTTCAATCTGTTGGAGTCGTTGTTTTTGTTTATTACTAAGTGGATTTTTTACTTTATAATCTTTAAAACCTAATTCATTTCTAATAAAATCTAGACCGCCCCTATTATTTGTTTCGATGCTGCTTAATTTTAAAAATGTATCGGGTTTGCCTTTGTACGATAATTGTACTTTTCTGTAATCGGTTTCAAAAAATAACGTGTCATTTTTTACTACGAATCTTTTCCATTGCGGAACTATAAATTGTTTTAGTTCATAATTTTCGTAGAAACGTTTGACTCTTGGATTATAAATATGGAAAAGTCTCGCTTGTTCTAAAACATCACCATGGGCTTGAGCAACAGATTGATCTAACGCCGTTTCGTTGTCGAGAGAGACATCACCATTGTCCCATTCTAGATAGTTGTCTTCCTCGTAGTCTTCTACCGGTTCAAAATCTCCACCTTCAGCCATTTTATTATAAACAAATTAAAGTTTTATGTTGAGTTTAATATATTTGGTGGAAGTATATTTTGCGATACCAGCCATGTTTTTACATACATCGATCCGCTTATCGTAGCCGTTAGTTTCGCTACATCTTCCACGCTCAACTTGTCGAGATCGGCTGGTTTGATCTTCAACAGTTTTTTACTAAACATGGTAAATCCTACGCTTAACATAGAGATGATAGCGGCGTGATAGAGATTGTTGACCATGCTATTAGTATCCATTTATTAAACGTACTTATTTTAATTTTTTTATTCCATTTCTACAAAATCTAAAGGTGGTTTCTTCTTTGGGCTCTTGGCTGTTGGTGGGGCTGGCTGTGATAGAGGTGGTGGTTTTGGCGGTGCGGCTCTCTGACTCCACATATAGAGTCCTCCTAAAACTACAACAACCACCAACGACAACGATCCAACTGTCGCGTACGAAGAAGGAAGAGTAGTACTTTTTACGTCTATATTTTGCATCTTAGCAATTTGTTCTTTTCTCTTTTTGTTGTGTTCCGCTAATGCCTTGCCTTGTTTTACTCTATCGGGATTTTTAGTTTTAGTCGTCACCGTCTGTACCTTTGGAGTCTCTGTCTGAAGAGGGCTCTCTAGTTGACTCATCTTTTATTATAGGTAGAGAATTATTTTTGTTAATAACTAAATGTTTAGATGTTATCAAAAAACCTACTAACGGCGACAACAACATTCCGTAGTTGTAATAAACTTCGCAGAGTAGGCTGGCTATCGAGCTAGATATAACTGGATCTTCCTCTAGATCTTTGGTGAGTGCGTCTTCCGAGTCTACTCGTAGACTGACACCTAGGGGTTTGATCATAGGTAGACTCGCGCCTAAAACTCTAGAGTAAATCCCCAGCACGCAGTTACCCAAACTAGTAATCATTTCTTTACCCAGTCGAGCCTCGTAATGGTTGTACATTTTTTCTTGTTTGCTCGCGTCTAGGTTTTCTATATCTCCCTGGCTAAATTCTTTACCTAAATACTTTTTAGAATCACCGGCTGATACTACACCCAACAGTCTAGTTTTATGTTTTTCTGTTTCCGGCGCGCTAGAGTCTAAAGTAGACAGCTCCATTTTTATAAGACGGTATAATTTATTTTTTAAAGAAAAATATTCGTAAGATAAAATACACAAGGTCGACGCTATAATAAATTTGAGTGAAAGATTGATCACCACAAACATTTATTATAGCGAGATAAACTAGCTGCAACTAGCTGTTCAACAAAACACAACTAGCTATGCAAGTACTTAACAACTAGCTGTTTAACAAAACCCAACTAGCTGTTTAACAAAACCCAACAAAACACAACTAGCTATGCAAGTACTTATCAACTATAGCTGTTCTACAAATCATCAACAAAAACTCAACAAAACACAACTAGCTGTTCAACAAATCATCAACAAAACTCAACTAGCTGTAACTAGCTTAACAAATTCCATTTAGCCGGAGGATCCGTATATAAAATCAATTTACTATAGGGAGTGTCTTTGAGATATTGTTTTATGTCTCGCCTTTTATTATCCGGCACCACATCATTTTCGTCGAGGCAATTATCAAAACTTTTTTTGTCTTTGCAATAAAAAATAGCCACCCATTGAGTCTGTTCGCGATAATCTTTTAAAACGGTGTTATATTTTTGAGTCAATAACCAACAGCTGTGGTTATCGTGTCTACCGCTAAAGGCTAATTTAGATAACATGCAGCACCCTCTAGAACCCTTTCGATATTTCATAGCTTGATAAGCGCTGCAGTCGTCGATTAAAAACAAAGTGTGCAATCCTTTAAGTCTATTTCTGTAAAAGTCTATGGATTCGTTCATGCTCATATTTTCGACGTCGGGGTCGCACGCGTAAACGTTGGGGTCGTTAAAAAACCAAGGTCTCTCGTGGTACGTTTTATTGTTTGACAGAGTCGGACATATGACCACCAAGTATTCAAATTTGTTGGCGTATTCGTTTTCTAGCAAGTCTAACGCAAACTTTGTTTTGCCAGAGTTTGTCCTTCCACATATTAAAGCGCAGTGCGGCGTCATCTTACTTTTATATAGACTAGTTATTATAGTTTTTTAAAAGTTGACGCTACTCAAGCGACCTCCTTGCATGTTAAGTTGCGCGTCCATCACCAAAAAGACGTAACATTTTAGAGCTCCTGCGGTTTGAGCTTCGCGTTCCATCAATATAGAGATTCCTCCGCTTATATCTCCGATTTGTTTACCCGATCCGTGATTTTTGTTGTCGTCCGTCGATCTCATATCCAACCAAAGTCCGTATCTTCTTAAAAAATAATCGCCGATATCCATCCCCGCCAACCCTAAATCTTTACATATACCAGCCCCTAGCTCGGTGGGCGAGTCTCCAAAGAACTTATTGATTTCCCCCCAGTGTTGATAGCTCTTGAGACCTGAACTGTAGAGTTGATTAGGTTTTCCTTCTATCGTCACGCTAACTTTGTCTATCTTTGGGTTATAAAATAGTTCGGGGGTTTTTGTAGTCGTTTCTTTAAACAAAAACAGTATACCCTTGAGACTTTTAACCGCCACGTTTAAATTAAAGTTCCAAACGGTGCCCGATTTATCGATAGATCTTACTTCGTGTCTCTGAATCCTATCGAACAAAAACTGCGTCTTGTCGAGGTATTTTTGAGCTAAGATTTGAGCTAAATATTTGTTAGAAACGATCTCGTATTCAAGCGCCAAGTTAGAGATGCGATAACTCGCTTCAGAGTCGGTAGAATTTACGACTTTGGCGTAATCGTTAAAAGTAAGTTCGTAAGACAGTTGGTCGTTCAGAGCGGATGGATAAAACGGTTGATGATCCGTGAGCATTTCAAAGTCTAGAGGTATACAAAATCTGTTTCCAAAAGCATCCGCTGTTGCTTTGTCTTTTCCAGCGTTGGCAGCGACAACCGCGTTACCAGTACCCACGCGTAGGCTCGATATGTTGGCAATCTCGTTTCCGGCGTAGTGATCAACGACACCTGTGGGTAACCAAAGATCTTTAAAAATGTTATAAACGTTGGCGTCGGTCAAGTTTACGATCTCCCGACCACCGATACATATTCTTATTTGTTTTACGAGATTTCGTCCTAGATTTTTAAACAGACTTCGATCGGCATCGTCGTCTGAGGTTAGATCGATATTAAAAGCTAGTTTTGTAGAACCGGGAACGATCAAGTCGTCGGTGCTCAACGATGGAAACTTGACTATTAATTTGTCGTTCGCGTCGATAGTACTAGGATTGTGAGTTACGACGACAGTCTGGCGGTTGCCTTTTATACCTCGAGGATTTTTAAGGCGTCTGTGTGGATTTAGTTTGTTTCCATAAGTCGCGTTCATTTTTATAGTAACGTTTTATTTTTTATTTTATTTACTTTTAAAAATGCAGTCGCACACTTTTATCATGACCAAAAAAGAGCAGACTTTTGATTTACCTCAACCTATAGATAACGTCGGGGGCGACCGTCGCATTAAGTTAAGCAGCGTCATTTTAGACGTGGGTTTTTATAACGTTGAAAAAGTAGAGAAGATGTCATATGCTATATTTAGTCGGAGTAGTTCCAAAGAAAGTGTGGCCGATATCATGCCTGGTAGATGGAATCTTTATTCTTTTATAGATCGTTTTAAAGACATTGCTTCTATAGACATAAGTCCGATAAACGATAAAATATTTCATTTAAATTTAGTGACTTCAGATGGTTTGGTAAATATAGAACTAACGAGTAATCTATCTAAACTTTTAGGTTTACCCCAAGGTTGGCTCTATGGTGATAGTGGTTTAACTGAATATTATTTCGGAAAATTTAACCTAAATCTATATAGCGCGGTCTTTTTACATTGTGAAGAACTGTCTACTCATTCAAATTTTGTTAACGGAAAACAAACTAATTTGTTAGAGAATATACCCGTGCATGGTGATGCCGCTCGTTCAAACAATCCTCAAGATCCAATTTACGTCAAATACGAAAATACTCCAAAAGAGTTAGTAGCCGATAAAATAAACAGCCTCACGTTTTCGTTAAAAAACGGTCTTGGTGAGGTCTTAGATAATAGGGGTAAAGAGATAATTTTAAACATAAAAATATTTTAGTTACTTTTGTAAAATGCAGTCTCACACGTTTGTTATGACTCAAAACGAGCAGACCTTTGAACTATCGCGACCTATAGATAACATAGGGGGTGACCGTCGCATTAAGTTAAACAACTTTGTGCTAGACTTGGGTTTTTATAACATCAAAAAAAGAGGGTCTATAATTTGGGAGGTAATTTCGATCAATCTCAATGATCCAACGCCAATTCAAGAGACCAATCTCCATAGATTTGATTTTTATCCGGACAGGTGGAATCTTTATTCTTTTAAACATTTTTTTAGAAATATCCCTAGGGTATTGTCCATAGAGGTAATTTCTGATGAACTATTTTACCTATCCACTTTTAGACGCATTAAACTATCGAGTAATCTATCTAAACTTTTAGGTTTACCCCGAGGTTGGCTCGATGGTGATAATAAATATTTTGGAAAATTTAACCTAAATCTTTACAACGCGGTCTTTTTACATTGCGAAGAACTGTCTACGCATTCAAATTTTGTTAACGGAAAACAAACTAATTTGTTAGAGAGTATACCCGTGCATGGTGATGCCGCTCGTTCAAACAATCCTCAAGATCCAATTTACATCAAATACAACAAGTGCTCAAAAGAGTTGGTAGCTGGCAAAATAAACAGCCTCACGTTTTCGTTAAAAAACGATCTTGGTGAGGTGATAAATAACAGAGGTAAAGATATAATTTTTAACGTAGAAATATTTTAGTTTTGTCTTAATAAAATGACGACTAGTATTTATCCCGATCTAAAAATCGACGAAACGAGGGTGTTTCGATTGCAAAAGATCGAAGAAGTTCAAAAAGATATATTGACGCAACGAGAACAGCGAAGCGCGTTGTGTAAAAAATATGGCAAGTTAATTACGACATTGTCTACTACAGAAACGCTAGCCGAGATGAGTGGTGCGATTTGTGGTGGTTTGGGAATCGCGGCTATAAGCGGCGTCATCACGTCACCCGTTGGTATAGCGTTAGAGGGGGTAGCCTTGAGTTTTGGTGGCGCCGCGCTCTTGTTAAAATATTTTAGCAAACGATTTAGACATAAAGCTAAAAAACACGATGAGATTAGAGTCTTGGCTGGGGCTAAGCTCAACAGCGTAAGAGATCTTATTTCTCAAGCTATAGAGGACGGAGATATATCCCACGAAGAGTATGCTTTGGTGTTAAAGGAATTGAGACAATTTAACGATATGAAAGAGACTATTAGATCCGGCAGCAAGCTGTCAGAAAAGAAAGGTGAGAGCGATATGGAATCCGAGATTAAAAGACGCGTAGAAGAGTTGGTGTCAAAAGAAAAAAAAGGTCTTATCGAAAAACTTACAGATTCGAGATAAATACAAATTATTTCGATCAACCTCCTCCTTACCCGTCGGCGCCTCCTTTAGAGTCGTTTTAAAAAAACTAAACCATCAACAGAGGGCGCTATTTTTGTTAACCCATAGAGGGCGCTCGCAAGTGGGTTTTTTTGTGAGTTTTTTTTGTCACACCAAAATTGAGTTTTTAAGATTTGTTTCAAATTGAGTTTTTAAGATTTGGTTCAAATTGAGTTTTTAAGATTTAAAAAAATATTAGACAAAATTGAGTTTTTAAGATTTGGTTTAGATACGGCCTATCCCTACTACTACTTATTACATGTATAACTCGTTCGCTATGATTAAGAAAGAGGGATGGCTTTTTGATGATATAGAAAATTTAAAATAATGTACAACCCTCTCGAAAAATGTGGTACTCCACCAATAGGGATGCAAAACACAAGACGTGGCGATTCTTGTTCTCCCGTGAACAGTTGTCCAGCTGCAAGTGCAGTACCTGGCCTAGGTGTGTCTTGTTAGCCCATAAGACATTAATTAGAATGTTCATGGTCAGGTTCGGATCATGTGGAAATTGTCTGACATCAATATAAGCCAGTGGCACCTTACCAGAAGGAACATCAGTGTGAAGAATTGCACCTGAAAGTTGAGCATATGTAATCAGTGAAAATGTTGTTCATGTACAGCGGCATGTAGGGTCCAATTTTCAGGGGGACATGTACAGCAATGAATTCATACAGTACGACACTGAACAATATAGTCTCTAGCTAGTACTAGCCTTTTTGTTACTACATTTAAAATGTAGCTGCTTCAAGAATGTCAAGGTATTATTTGGTTGTTTATTTAATAACAGGTATCTATGTTAACACAACACCAGAATCTGGTTCTAGCAATACAGTTCAGGTACATGTACACATCCTTACCAGTGAGATGTGTTGGTAGCCTTGTCAAACACTGTGTTGCTTTGTCCACTTTCACTAAGTGAGGCAGGTCCGTTTTTCTCTGATCCATACCGTCAATTATTATTGTGACATGCTCCTCTGGCTCACTTCGTGCTTGGTCTCGGGCATGATGGTACTGTTTCCTTTCGATTCTAGTAGCAAAGAATATAAATTACAGAATAAACCAGCTTATTTCTAGTGTTTTGAGATGACTACATATACCTGTATGATCTACACTTGCATAATTGTTTTTCTTTCTCAAATTGATTTTAGTTTGGGATAAGATGATTCGGACCAGTATTGTAGTTTAGTCGACTCGAATGTACGTGATGTAACTGTATTGGTCCATCAAAAAAACAAAAAAGAAACCCCAAAACAACCACACATTAAACATCTTATGTCTGAGTTTAGAACCATGGGTCCATAAATGAGGTGGGTGGGGGGTTGATTGTATCTGCTTACATTACTTACATTTTTATTCTCACAAGTTTCATTAATTTTTTGTGTTAATGCACGTCTTATTTTCTGGACATCTTGTTTACAAGAGATGAGTAGAATTGTTTGTACTTGAGTTGCCCGTTTCTGGGGTTTATAGAATGATTATCAGTAGTTGGAAGTCATATCAACTTACTTGACTCTTTCGTCATGAAGGGCTTTCAGACCACGGATTTCTTTTCGCTGCTGCTCACTGGTAGAACGTTGGCTAGACTCTTCCAGTTCAACGCAGGTTGTGCAAACTGTAAAGTCAGAACCCTGGTTGGAGATGTATATTTTAGGATTTTAGATCATGTTCAAACGGATAGGCATGGGCACGGAGACTTCAGCAATTCCGATTAGGAAATGCGATTCTATTCATATTTACTATGTACTATTAATACCTACAGGTCCATTATGCACACATGGTTCAGCCTTGGGCTAATGTGTGTGTACATGTATGTGTGCGTACATGTGTTAAAGCTGCATGTTGTGATTAGTCAATACATTTAATTACCAAATATTTGTGGATCAGTCTGTCTGAAAGAATATTTGCCTGCTGTTGGGAGTTAAATAAAATAGAACTTTATTAACAACTCCGATGTGAGAGTTGAATAGAGTCGACTCGGGTATGGAGTTGCCAAAGTGTAAATTATGCACCAATAGTAGATATCAACATTTTATATATCTGTTCCCATAGTTATAATCATGTACTTTATGTTAGACCGTTGGTGTATGAACTTAGACACTGCTACATGTTGGGCATACATGCACATATGCTATCTAACTTTGTTTAGTCTTCGTGGCTTCAGCTTGTGAACATAATTTAGTATTACATGTACAAGTATGGCCCATGGGGGTATGGTAGGACATGGTGAGTGCACTAGTATTAGCTTGCTATGGCAGTCAGCTTTAAAATCTGAGAGTAGGCTTCAACTTGATTTTAAGTACTGTACCTTTCTGATTATAACTTTTGGGAAATGAACCTTCCACAATGATGCGAAATATCCATATGATACGCTCCCCTCTATCCTCCTTGCAGAGAAGTCAGTCACCATCCTCATGTGGACAGACCTCTTGTCCCAGAATGAAGGCAGCCTGATTACCTCTCTGTCAGGCATATAGTCTCCGATGCGATTGAATAAGGATGCCATCCACCCGATTGCACAACTGGTCTTTTCCTGCTGGAAAGTTTTTCCAGTGTTCCCATGCTGGATTCGTTCTATTCCAAATGTTACACGATTCGCACACTCCTCAAACCTCCAAGTTGTTACACCGTAAGCCAAGCACCATGCAATGCTGCATATATGATGGCCCCGCACTACCAGTGAACTAATCAGCTTGTTTCTGGATTGAGGCGATGGCTTTGAAAAAGCCTGCAACTGGGAAATTATGAATTGTTTCTGTTCACTTTCACTCTTCTCTTTCATGGATTGCTGACAAATTTTGATATCCTTGACTGATAGAGAATGCAGGCACTCATTAGGGCAACATACTTTGTTCAAAATATCCAATGGACTAACATCAACCCTGGTGTGATGTCTCTTGATTCTTGGTCGTTTTGCTGGTGTTGATGAGGCACTTGGATTAAAATTGTTTTCACAGAAATCCTGAACACCTGCATTGCATGTAGAACAACAAATGAATAGTAATTAGTTTCATGTTGACTTTACATAAAGTGACATTATTTATATAAACTCCATTAAGCCAAACAAATAAATGGTGTGTTTACAGTAACCCGACCGACCTGGAATTTTGGCGGCCAAACTGCCGACCTCACATGTTTAAGTTCCTGCAATTTTTGTATACAACTTTTATTCAACGAGTCGACTCGGCTAAGAGTCGACTCGGCTACGAGTCGACTCGGCTACGAGTCGACTCGGCTACGAGTCGACTCGGCTACGAGTCGACCCAAAGTCATCAGTGATTAGTACAGGTATGACTGGCAGAAATTGAATTTCTTATCAACCAAGACTAAAAGAAGAGTAAAAGATTAAGAACTATACCTTCGAACTCCGACACACATGGCCACAGCTCCTGGTCTGCATCGGAACCACTAGAGTCGCATGTTGTGACACCCGAGATTGACAGAACAGCACTTCTCTCGATTTCACAATGGCTGCTCGACCACGACTTGCCAAGATAATCCGAGTTGCATGTTGTAGCGCTTGAAACCTCATGAGAAGTTGATGGGCATAGTCGACTGAGCTCACATTCATTGAAATCAGAGTCACATGTTGTTATGTTACTGTTCGAAGTTGAATAATCATATACCGGCGGTAGTCCGGTAATATCGTGACCATTGGCATTGTCATTCCTGTTCATGGTTTTCAAGGTTTCATACGTTAATTTGAAAATTATGGCGGTAAACCAGGCCTATTTTTTTCACAGGCTAGTGTATAACGCAAATTAAACGTGGCCACCCAGGAACGGCGTCACTATGGCGTAAACGTCATGTATAAATGATTGATGTACACGTGGTGAAATCCCCCGAATCCTACACGTGCATTACGTTACCACGTTTTTCCAAGTCAAGCCCGGCGCGGCCAGGCCTCATCCACATGCGTTTGTTGACCGAATAAAAATGTTTTCCTACCACTACTTCAGTACTTGTGACGGACTACCTCAACAAAACCTAATTGTAAATCACCTAATTGTAAACCAGATGAATGTGCTGAAAAAAGTCCGTGTGCAGTTGTACTTGTCGATGTCGTAGACAGTTTCTGTGAACTACATGTACACGCGTATGCGTGGAATGATATATCATTAATCGGCAGCAATAGGGCTGTTTTCCAAACCCCCGGCTTTGGCTTCGTCTTCGGCTTCGTCTCCATTCCGCCATTTTGAAGCCCATACCAAATGGAGGCTTTGGCTTTGGCTTCATCAAGAGGCTCCGTTTTTGGCTAAATTATGAAGCCTGCCGAGGAGGTGACTTCGTGGAGGCTTCGTGACGTATTGTCACGTGATACAAGCCACAAAATCATCACAAACAAAAAAGTTTGCGACGGCCGCCATTGTTTTCGCGGTGTGTCTGCCGTTTGCAAGGAAGTTTTCACCGACAATTCACTGTAAGTAATAATGATTTTGTTAAAAGAAATTTACCAACTCAAATGAAAATGTTACGTGTAACCATGAAGATAATCATACTATCTATAGGACCTAGGACAACATTTCTAACCCTAACGTTATGCTACCGTTTTTTCGACGAAAGTTTCAATTCCAACTAGTCCAACCAACTTCCATGCAAACCCGCACTAGTCAAGCTGCCTGGTTATACATGTAAATAAAGGCAGTGGGACAGTGGCTATTGTTATGGCAGTCGGCCTTCTGGCTTCTTTTGACCCGAAACTATTGATCATATTCATAACGAGTTTCCACAAGTCGGTATGGTTATAAGGGCTTGTTATACAGGGTGTAGCCTAACGTTAGGCATGGATTTATTCGCAATTTCTGTTCAATTTACTAGATCATAGATGGAGAAGTCGGCACCCATTCTGAGAATCGCACGGCATGCCGTAATAATAGCCAGTTTAACTGAGCGCATTGCCACACCTCGTTGTCACATGCATGTTAATACAAATAATAAGTGAAAATAGTTTCATATTCAATACCAGAATCTGAGTTAGGCTAGGCCTACAAAAATGGAAAAATTGCTTGAGATTTAGAAAGAATGTAGCTCACAAATTTCACCTCTAAATCTCAACATGTCACAAGCTTTAGAGCTGGAATCTGGAAGGAAAAGGGGTTAGTTTGGAAATTAACAACTAATTTCTTTTTGAAATAGAAGTATACTTTTATTGTGTTTTGATTAAATTGATTAGTTTCTATCATAAGCAGAATCTGTACTAGATGACGCAAAATAAACCAAATATTTGCTGCTTAAACTGAACGAGCCATAAACCAATTTGGTGATCCCTGTGGAGCATTTCCTCGGGAGAAAAACACAATGTCTTGTTTGCACCAACACCACCGCTTGAAGCATTAAGTGTGTGTGTATACCTAACTTGCTATTTTGTCCTAGACCTTCACCATTCTTAATTCTGCTTTTGTTTATTTTCTTAATGGTTTTTAATAGGTTCTGAGGATATTCAGAATTCAAGCACAGGTAAACTCCATCGTTGACTTTCTACACCACCATGGATTGTGTGCACTATAGGAAAGATGGGCAACTCATTTTCTTCCCACTACTTATTTCCGCAGTGGAGGAAGGTTCATTCTCCAATACAAGCCTCTCCAAGTCCAACAGCCAAAAGAGGGAGAATCTCAATTTATGCTTGCCAGCCGTGTTGTTATAAAGGATCTCTGACAATATAAAGACTAATTGCACAGGTATATTCTGAACAATCAAAGCTAAAGATCTGTGCCGAGTGTGCTCACATATTTGCTCACCTAAATCTCCCAATTTTGAAGAAAAACTATTCACTCCCTATTTATGTTGTTTACACTGGAACAGCATGGAATTATTGGAACAGGTCCTGGTCAACTTAACTCAACTCTCTTATTTATAATGCCTATGCCTGCACTACAAATGACTGTTGGTATTTGTTTATATGCTGGGGAAAATTCTATTTCAAATAATCAATTGTCAGCAGTAGAAAGTCTTGAAGTATAAAATGTAGGCCTGACAATAATAATGTTATTTATGAAATGCAAACGTTATGTACATACATTTAAATGCACTGTAAAATGATAAAACCCAGATTCATTAAAATATTAAAAGGCAAAAATCTATGTACATCACAAACTACTTATAACTATTACATCAAGGAAAACAACATGTTTTTAAGAAAGAAATACAATTTTTACAAGCTATCAATCAAAAGCGATTTGAAAAAGGTTGGTTTTGAGCAGCCTCTATTTGAGGCCTCAATCTATTTTTAAAACAAACCTAATCCTGGCATGTCTTTAAATTTGTAAAAATTTACTTCGAAGGAGCTATTATTGTTTTAGAATGGTATGCATGGTAGGGGGTTTCAATAATATATGTTCCCCAAAGTCACAGTAAAGGATACATTACAATTTCAAAATTTAAATATGTTGTTGTTTTTTAAACATTGGGATTTTCTTTTGCAGTTTTGTCTTTTTAATTATTTGTGTGAGCACCTATTTTTTAATTATATTCTCAATTTAATCTTTTGTTTAGTTTTATATTGAATGATTTGTAATTATGATGCCCTGTCTTATTCTAAATGTTTATTTTTCCATGTTATAACCTTTTTGCAAAATAAACCATCAGTAATAATACGTAGTTGACAATTATTTGCCGAATAGTACATATTTATTTCCTTGAAAGACGGACACAGTATATTAAAGGAGTGCATCTTACTTTTAGATCGAATCTGCATATCAAATCGTAAAAAAAAGAATTACAAGGTCTCTTCCTGAAGTAAAAGCAGATTCCGTTTTTAGCAATAGCGATGCAAACAAAGTATTTTGAATGAGGCATTGGCCTGGCACTTGCAACACCCTTGGTTTTTTTTTAATGGAAATATTTAAATTGTGCCCAAAACAAAACCTTTTCCAGAGGTCTACAGACGCGGTTACGAAAAGGGGAAAAGACAGATTTTGGTTGAGTGTATAAATGGCATATACATGTACATACAAGTTTACATTTATTCCTTGATACGTCTATTGTCCCCGTAGTGAAAGCAGGCGCAAAATAATATTGCTTCAGCCGTTCATTAGCGATGTTCCATCCATAGGCCGGTAACTCAACGGAATGTAACGAAGCATCACGAATGGCATAGAGTCGCTAGTCGAAGCCAGCCGAAGCCTCCCGAAGCCTCGGTGTTCCAAAACTTTTAGGCTTGTCGCGGAGCCTCATGAAGACGAAGCCTCATAAATTGAAGCCGGAGCCGAAGCCAAAGCCGAAGCCTGGAGGTTTGGAAAAGGGCCTAGTTTTCGTTGTAGTCCATCTTTGAGTACCATGCAAAAATTTAGCGGGAAAATAAGACAAGAATTTTAATTTTGTGTTGGTGTAACTTATTGCTGCTGTGAGTTATGTCACTAACCACCCACTTCGACAAAACAAGATGGCGACTTGAACAATGTGTTGGCCAAAAGCGCCCTAATGTCCAAGGTTCCGCTGTATTCTCTTATAAAAACAATTAAATCTAAAGATACAATTAATATCGATCTTAATTTACACTCGATCAATCTTGGGCTAAGATTGATTTTATGAAACGCAAATCTGCAATTGTTGTTTAAGGTTAATTGGGACTTAAGGTTAATATATAGAATTAAATGTTTTCCATTCTTTATGAAACACCCCCACGAGTAATCAGTATAATTTTAAAGTACATGTAGACAATCATAGTGGACAAGTACTTTTTAGAGCCAGAAGAATGGGCTTAATTTCTAAATGGTAGGATAAAGAAAATTTTAAAGCATCTTGTTTTCTTAAAAATGTTTCATAAGACGCCAGCATAACTAATGAACGGCAGGAACTGATTTGGATGTACATGTACTATATTTCCAGTAACTATGAAGAAAAATACAATCAAACCCTGATAAAAACAGACACAATTAAGTCCCGAGTCTTTTTTTATATTACTGATAATATAATGTACCTGTTATATACATTGCATAACAAGGTAATTTGTAAAGTTCTAATACTCCAGCCATTCTGGATGGACATAGGAATAGCCGGTCTATGATCATACTCCGGCCATTCTGAATGGACATAAGAATAGCCAATCTATGATTATACTCTGGCCATTTTGAATTGACATAAGAATAGCCGGTCTTTGATCATACTCCGGCAATTCTGGATGGACATAAGAATAGCCGGTCTTTGATCATACTCCGGCCATTCTGGATGGATATATTAAGAATAGCCGGTCTATGATCATACACCGGCCATTCTCGATGGACTCGAGAAAAGCCGGTCTATGATCATAATCCGGCCATTCTTAATGGACATAAGATTAAAACTGCTGCAAACTGCTTACTGGCTGGAATGACCTGAAATAAAGTTAGAGGGCCTAATATTTCGATCTTAACAAGATCTTCTTCAGAATAGCCGGTCTATGACAATACTCCGGCCATTCTGGATGGACATGAGAATAGCCGGTCTATGATCAAACTCCGGCCATTCTGAATGGACAGAAGAATAGCCGGTCTATGACAATACTCCGGCCATTCTGGATGGACATGGGAAAAGCTGGTCTTTGATCATACTCCGGCCATTCTGGATGGACATGGGAATAGCTGGTCTTTGATCATACTCCGGCCATTCTGAATGGACAGAAGAATAGCCGGTCTATGACAATACTCCGGCCATTCTGGATGGACATGAGAATAGCTGGTCTTTGATCGTACTCCGGCGGGCGCCATTCTTAATGGACAGAAGAATAGCCGGTCTATGACAATACTCCGGCCATTCTGGATGGACATGGGAATAGCCGGTCTTCTATCATACTCCGGCCATTCTGAATGGACAGAAGAATAGCCGGTCTATGACACTACTCCGGCCATTCTAAATGAACATAAGAATAGCCGGTCTTTGATCATACTCTGGTCATTCTGGATGGACATAAGAATAGTCGGTCTATGATCATACACCGGCCATTCTAGATGGACATAAGAATAGCCGGTCTATGATCATACTCCGGCCATTCTGAATGGACTTAAGAATAGCCGGTCTATGACAATACTCCGGCCATTCTGGATGGACATGGGAAAAGCTGGTCTTTGATCATACTCCGGCCATTCTGGATGGACATGGGAATAGCTGGTCTTTGATCATACTCCGGCCATTCTGAATGGACAGAAGAATAGCCGGTCTATGACAATACTCCGGCCATTCTGGATGGACATGAGAATAGCTGGTCTTTGATCATACTCCGGCGGGCGCCATTCTTAATGGACAGAAGAATAGCCGGTCTATGACAATACTCCGGCCATTCTGGATGGACATGGGAATAGCCGGTCTTCTATCATACTCCGGCCATTCTGAATGGACAGAAGAATAGCCGGTCTATGACACTACTCCGGCCATTCTAAATGAACATAAGAATAGCCGGTCTTTGATCATACTCTGGTCATTCTGGATGGACATAAGAATAGCCGGTCTATGATCATACACCGGCCATTCTAGATGGACATAAGAATAGCCGGTCTATGATCATACTCCGGCCATTCTGAATGGACTTAAGAATAGCCGGTCTATGATCATACTCCGGCCATTCTGAATGGACTTAAGAATAGCCGGTCTATGATCATACACCGGCCATTCTGGATGGACATAAGAATAGCCGGTCTATGATCATACCCCGACCATTCTGGATGGACATAAGAATAGCCGGTCTATGACACTACTCCGGCCATTCTAAATGAACATAAGAATAGCCGGTCTTTGATCATACTCTGGTCATTCTGGATGGACATAAGAATAGCCGGTCTATGATCATACACCGGCCATTCTAGATGGACATAAGAATAGCCGGTCTATGATCATACTCCGGCCATTATGAATGGACTTAAGAATAGCCGGTCTATGATCATACTCCGGCCATTCTGAATGGACTTAAGAATAGCCGGTCTATGATCATACACCGGCCATTCTGAATGGACTTAAGAATAGCCGGTCTATGATCATACACCGGCCATTCTGGATGGACTCAAGAATAGGCGGTCTATGATCATACACCAGCCATTCTGGATGGACATAAGAATAGCCGGTCTATGATCATACTCCGGCCATTCTGGATAGATATAATAATAGCTGGTCTATGATCATACACCGGCCATTCTGAATGGACAGAAGAATAGCCGGTCTATGATCATACCCCGGCCATTCTGGATAAACATAAGAATAGCCGGTCTATGACACTACTCCGGCCGATCTAAATGGACATAAGAATAGCCGGTCTTTGATCATACTCTGGTCATTCTGGATGGACATGAGATTAGCCGGTCTATGATCATACTCCGGCCATTCTGGATAGATATAAGAATAGCTGGTCTATGATCATACTCCACCCATTCTAAATGGACATAAGAAATAATAGCCGGTCTATGATAATACTCCGGCCATTCTCAATAGACATGAGATTAGCCGGTCTATGATCATACTCCGGCCATTCTGAATGGACCCTCAGAATAACCGTTCTCTGATCACAAACTTCAGCCATCACAAATGTACATTTAAATCATAATTATTTGAATCGTATTTTTATAATCTTTTTTTGTGTATTAATTGTATAACTCGAGTACAAATGCATATTGCACTCTCATTATTTCTGGTATATTCACCAGTTTCACTGTGAAGTCTGTACTGATAAGAATTTGTAACATCCAAAATTCAACAAATTATGCAGTTTTCATTTTTATCAATTTCATAACTCAAGTACAAATGCATAAAGCACTCTCATTGTTTCTGGTATATTCACCAGTTTCACTTTGAAGTCTGTACTGATAAGAATTTGTAACATCCAAAATTCAACAAATATGCAGTTTTCATTTTTATCAATTGTATAACTCAAGTACAAATGCATAAAGCACTCTCATTGTTTCTGGTATATTCATCAGTTTCACTGTGAAGTCTGTACTGTTAGCATTGGTAACATCCAAAATTCAACAAATTATGCAGTTTTCATTTGTATCAATTGTATAACTCAGGTACAAATGCATATTGCACTCTCATTGTTTCTGGTATATTCATCAGTTTCACTGTGAAGTCTGTACTGATAAGAATTTGTAACATCCAAAATTCAACAAATTATGCAGTTTTCATTTTTATCAATTTCATAACTCAAGTACAAATGCAGAAAGCACTCTCATTGTTTCTGGTATATTCACCAGTTTCACTTTGAAGTCTGTACTGATAAGAATTTGTAACATCCAAAATTCAACAAATATGCAGTTTTCATTTTTATCAATTTCATAACTCAAGTACAAATGCATAAAGCACTCTCATTGTTTCTGGTATATTCACCAGTTTCACTTTGAAGTCTGTACTGATAAGAATTTGTAACATCCAAAATTCAACAAATATGCAGTTTTCATTTTTATCAATTGTATAACTCAAGTACAAATGCATAAAGCACTCTCATTGTTTCTGGTATATTCATCAGTTTCACTGTGAAGTCTGTACTGTTAGCATTGGTAACATCCAAAATTCAACAAATTATGCAGTTTTCATTTTTATCAATTGTATAACTCAAGTACAAATGCATATAGCACTCTCATTGTTTCTGGTATATTCATCAGTTTCACTGTGAAGTCTGTACTGATAAGAATTTGTAACATCCAAAATTCAACAAATTATGCAGTTTTCATTTTTATCAATTTCATAACTCAAGTACAAATGCATAAAGCACTCTCATTGTTTCTGGTATATTCATCAGTTTCACTGTGAAGTCTGTACTGTTAGCATTGGTAACATCCAAAATTCAACAAATTATGCAATTTTCATTTGTATCAATTGTATAACTCGAGTACAAATGCATATTGCACTCTCATTATTTCTGGTATATTCACCAGTTTCACTGTGAAGTCTGTACTGATTAGAATTTGTAACATCCAAAATTCAACAAATAATGCAGTTTTCATTTTTATCAATTGTATAACTCAAGTACAAATGCATATTGCACTCTCATTATTTCTGGTATATTCACCAGTTTCACTGTGAAGTCTGTACTGATTAGAATTTGTAACATCCAAAATTCAACAAATTATGCAGTTTTCATTTGTATCAATTGTATAACTCGAGTACAAATGCATATTGCACTCTCATTATTTCTGGTATATTCACCAGTTTCACTGTGAAGTCTGTACTGATTAGAATTTGTAACATCCAAAATTCAACAAATTATGCAGTTTTCATTTTTATCAATTGTATAACTCAAGTACAAATGCATAAAGCACTCTCATTGTTTCTGGTATATTCATCTGTTTCACTGTGAAGTCTGTACTGATAAGAATTTGTAACATCCAAAATTCAACAAATTATGCAGTTTTCATTTTTATCAATTGTATAACTCAAGTACAAATGCATATAGCACTCTCATTGTTTCTGGTATATTCATCAGGTTCACTGTGAAGTCTGTACTGATAAGAATTTGTAACATCCAAAATTCAACAAATATGCAGTTTTCATTTTTATCAATTGTATAACTCAAGTACAAATGCATAAAGCACTCTCATTGTTTCTGGTATATTCATCAGTTTCACTGTGAAGTCTGTACTGTTAGCATTGGTAACATCCAAAATTCAACAAATTATGCAGTTTTCATTTTTATCAATTTCATAACTCAAGTACAAATGCAGAAAGCACTCTCATTGTTTCTGGTATATTCACCAGTTTCACTTTGAAGTCTGTACTGATAAGAATTTGTAACATCCAAAATTCAACAAATATGCAGTTTTCATTTTTATCAATTTCATAACTCAAGTACAAATGCATAAAGCACTCTCATTGTTTCTGGTATATTCACCAGTTTCACTTTGAAGTCTGTACTGATAAGAATTTGTAACATCCAAAATTCAACAAATATGCAGTTTTCATTTTTATCAATTTCATAACTCAAGTACAAATGCATAAAGCACTCTCAGTGTTTCTGGTATATCCATCAGTTTCACTGTGAAGTCTCTACTGATAAGAATTTGTAACATCCAAAATTCAACAAATTATGCAGTTTTCATTTTTATCAATTTCATAACTCAAGTACAAATGCATAAAGCACTCTCATTGTTTCTGGTATATTCACCAGTTTCACTGTGAAGTCTCTACTGATTAGAATTTGTAACATCCAAAATTCAACAAATTATGTAGTTTTCATTTGTATCAATTGTATAACTCAAGTACAAATGCATAAAGCACTCTTATTGTTTCTGGTACATTCATCTGTTTCACTGTGAAGTCTCTACTGATTAGCATTGGTAACATCCAAAATTCAACAAATTATGCAGTTTTCATTTGTATCATTATTGTATAACTCAAGTACAAATGCATATAGCACTCTCATTGTTTCTGGTATATTCATCAGTTTCACTGTGAAGTCTGTACTGATAAGAATTTGTAACATCCAAAATTTAACAAATTATGCAGTTTTCATTTTTATCAATTGTTTAACTCAAGTACGAATGCATAAAGCACTCTCATTGTTTCTGGTATATTCATCAGTTTCACTGTGAAGTCTGTACTGATTAGCATTGGTAACATCCAAAATTCAACAAATTATGCAGTTTTCATTTTTATCAATTGTATAACTCAAGTACAAATGCATAAAGCACTCTCATTGTTTCTGGTATATTCATCAGTTTCACTGTGAAGTCTCTACTAATTAGAATTTGTAACATCCAAAATTCAACAAATTATGTAGTTTTCATTTATATCAATTGTATAACTCAAGTACAAATGCATAAAGCACTCTCATTGTTTCTGGTATATTCATCAGTTTCACTGTGAAGTCTGTACTGATTAGCATTGGTAACATCCAAAATTCAACAAATTATGCAGTTTTCATTTTTATCAATTGTATAACTCAAGTACAAATGCATAAAGCACTCTCATTGTTTCTGGTATATTCATCAGTTTCACTGTGAAGTCTCTACTAATTAGAATTTGTAACATCCAAAATTCAACAAATTATGTAGTTTTGATTTTTATCAATTGTATAACTCAAGTACAAATGCATAAAGCACTCTCATTGTTTCTGGTATATTCACCAGTGAAGTCTGTACTGATAAGAATATGTAACATCCAAAATTTAACAAATTATGCAGTTTTCATTTTTATCAATTGTTTAACTCAAGTACGAATGCATAAAGCACTCTCATTGTTTCTGGTATATTCATCAGTTTCACTGTGAAGTCTGTACTGATTAGCATTGGTAACATCCAAAATTCAACAAATTATGCAGTTTTCATTTTTATCAATTGTATAACTCAAGTACAAATGCATAAAGCACTCTCATTGTTTCTGGTATATTCATCAGTTTCACTGTGAAGTCTCTACTAATTAGAATTTGTAACATCCAAAATTCAACAAATTATGTAGTTTTCATTTATATCAATTGTATAACTCAAGTACGGTACAAATGCATAAAGCACTCTCATTGTTTCTGGTATATTCATCAGTTTCACTGTGAAGTCTGTACTGATTAGCATTGGTAACATCCAAAATTCAACAAATTATGCAGTTTTCATTTTTATCAATTGTATAACTCAAGTACAAATGCATAAAGCACTCTCATTGTTTCTGGTATATTCATCAGTTTCACTGTGAAGTCTCTACTAATTAGAATTTGTAACATCCAAAATTCAACAAATGTAGTTTTGATTTTTATCAATTGTATAACTCAAGTACAAATGCATAAAGCACTCTCATTGTTTCTGGTACATTCATCAGTTTCACTGTGAAGTCTCTACTGATAAGAATTTGTAACATCCAAAATTCAACAAATTATGCAGTTTTCATTTTTATCAATTGTTTAACTCAAGTACGAATGCATAAAGCACTCTCATTGTTTCTGGTATATTCATCAGTTTCACTGTGAAGTCTGTACTGATTAGCATTGGTAACATCCAAAATTCAACAAATTATGCAGTTTTTATTTATATCAATTTTATAACTCAAGTACAAATGCATAAAGCACTCTCATTGTTTCTGGTATATTCACCAGTTTCACTGTGAAGTCTGTACTGATAAGAATTCGTAACATCCAAAATTCAACAAATTATGCAGTTTTCATTTGTATCAATTGTTTAACTCGAGTACGAATGCATAAAGCACTCTCAATGTTTCTGGTATATTCATCAGTTTCACTGTGAAGTCTGTACTGATTAGAATTTGTAACATCCAAAATTCAACAAATTATGCAGTTTTCATTTGTATCAATTGTATAACTCAAGTACAAATGCACAAAGCACTCTTACTGTTTCTGGTATATTTATCAGTTTTACTGTGAAGTCTCAACTGATTATAATTTGTAACACCAAAAATTCAACAAATTATGTATTTTTCATTTTTATCAATTGTATAACTCAAGTACGAATGCATAAAGCACTCTCGTTGTTTCTGGTACATTCACCTGTTTCACTGTGAAGTCTCTACTGATTAGAATTTGTAACATCCAAAATTCAACACATTATGCAGTTTTCATTTTTATCAATTGTATAACTCAAGTACAAATGCATAAAGCACTCTCATTGTTTCTGGTATATTTATCAGTTTTACTGTGAAGTCTCTACTGATAAGAATTTGTAACATCCAAAATTCAACAAATTATGCAGTTTTCATTTTTATCAATTGTATAACTCAAGTACGAATGCATAAAGCACTCTCATTGTTTCTGGTATATTTATCAGTTTCACTGTGAAGTCTCTACTGATTAGAATTTGTAACGTCCAAAATTCAACAAATTATGCAGTTTTCATTTGTATCAATTGTATAACTCAAGTACAAATGCATAAAGCACTCTTATTGTTTCTGGTACATTCATCTGTTTCACTGTGAAGTCTCTACTGATAAGAATTTGTAACACCCAAAATTCAACAAATTATGCAGTTTTCATTTTTATCAATTGTATAACTCAAGTACGAATGCATAAAGCACTCTCATTGTTTCTGGTATTTTCACTAGTTTCAATGTGAAGTCTGTACTGATTAGAATTTGTAACATCCAAAATTCAACAAATGCATAAAGCACTCTCATTGTTTCTGGTATGCCTCTAAAAAGGATGCCTCTAAAAAGACCTTTTTTTTAATGCACAAATTAAAAACTTAAAATAATGTTTTCAACCCGTGCGCGCGATGTCAAGGGAAATAGCAAGGCGCCTTTCCGCAACCGTTGTCCAAAATACAGGTGCTAGTCTGGGTACCATCCTCCACCAAACAAGCAGGGACGACCAATTAGACCGGGCACTGGGCGCCTGGCATACCGGTGTAGCATGAATGTCAGACTATGAAATAAGGGCCGCGGTTGGAAGCAGAAGCAGAAGCAGAACCTGATCATTCAAAACAATAATGTAAACCTGCTTCTATAGGGATGATTGCCATATTTGAAACTGGACCTACGACCATTGAAATGACAATAACTCCGCTCCGCAACATAGTATCTCAACAATCGAGGTGTTAAAATACACAGAACAAATTTATGCACTGGGTTATTTGCTTCGATTAATTTATACCTTTTCGGGCCGTTAATTATTGGCTCATTTTTAAGTGTCTCAAAACTGTTTGTGAGGAGTTCACATGTATTGCGCATGTCTAAGTGAATATAATTAGGAGAGTGATCGGTCACAAATGAGGGTTTTAGCAATAGAACTGGCAATCAATGAGAGTAGAAACAAAACTCTTTCTGATTGTCGGCAAAATCATTGTCATAAATTTGCTCAATCTATTGTTAATTGTGAGCAAACAGAGAACCATACCATCTACTAGGGAAAACACACATGGTAGGTATTTGCGTAACTCACAGTCCATCTCGTTACTATCCTGTAGGACCAATCGGTTCAGAAAGAGCCCAATTTACATTGATTTATTAAATCTCTTAAGTTCTCAGGTAAATATTTTTGCAAGGTGGCTGTTCCATCTTTTTTTTGATTGGCCGCCGAATGAAGTTCGGAAGAGATAATGCAAAGTACGCAGTCCGACGGTAGTATGTTCATGTGTGGTTTCGAAGATTTTGTCCTGTTTGTGGAGGTTCAGTTTCAATTGGGCTCTGGCCATGCATGGATGCAATAGTGTGGCCTTCATGTTGCGGTTGGAGGTCAGGCGCTGGTGTCAGAGGCCATTATTTTGAGGTCAAGTTATAAAATAGGCTTGAATTGTAAAATGTCTTTTTTGATGATTTGTGGTCTATTTGCAATCTGGCTTGGGTCATGTATTCAGTGTTGCAAATTTATGTGATGATAATGTCAAAGGTCAAGTGCTGAGGTCGAAGGTTATTTGGTGTCTAGGTGAAAAACGGGCTGGAGTTGTACATCCGGGTTGTTTCATTTCAAGGCTTGGGGTCGACTTGGGGTCGACTTGAGGTCGAGACATTGTGTGCAGTGTTGTCACCTTTATATACAACTCATGTCAAATGTCAAGTGCTGAGGTCAGTAGTCATTAGAACTTAAGTGGTAGACGAGATAATCCCAAGACCAGGTGAGTTATGTGGTTTAAGAACATCATTGTTAGTAAATTGTAAAATTGCATATTTTATAGTACCGACCAGAGGTAATCTCTTTTATTCATTTTAGTGTACAATTTTCATCATTTATGTTTTAATGGCTGGCCAATAGGCCTAACTTTCACTTATTGTGTATTATGTTCTAGACTGGATTTGTATGTATGTTTCTTTAAAGTAATGTAATTGTTTAAATTACATTAATGTTCATGTAATGTTCATGTAATTTGGCGTGTGGGCCACGATATGAATGAAATAAACCATATTAAATCATAATCAATCAATAATAGGGAAAATGAATCCGATTGTCATGTGACACCGGCAGTGCATGCCGCGTACGTGGCATCGCTTGTGTCGGCGCAGCTAGCCCGCGATTCAGCCCAAAATTTGATGGATGGTACCCCGAACCACGCAGGTATTTGTTGCACTTGTGTGGAAAGGAGCCCTATAATTAACCTTGACATTGTGTGCACGTGACGATACAAAAAACACCGTTTTGCTGGATATAGTTTTACTTATGACGATTTTTGAGGCTTCTTACAAAAGAACAAAAAGCGAGAAATCCTTGAAAAAAATAGAGAAACTCAACCGAAAGTTTGAACACTGTGTGTGTTTAATGGTCCCCATTTACGCTTCCGCCTAACGGCCCTCATTTGCATCCATTATCATTTTTGGGTAAAACGATCTATTACAGAGAGTAACATTCACAATTCACGCTACACCAGTACAATATTGCAACATTTGCGTCGCTCGAAAAAAAATTTTTGGAAAATCCCGCATTGTGCAATACATTAGTCTGTTTAGGGGGGAAGTCCCGCAATGTGCAAATGGAAGATCGGAAAATTGAAAAGCATTAAGGCCTACGCCCTAGTAATACTGGTGTAGCGTAATTTTCAGACTATGAAATATACGGACTCACTGGTAGTTTGCGCATGCCTCAGTGAAGATTAATGTAATTATTTTGAGGGTTTAATCAATAATAGGAGAATAAAGTCTGATTTTTATATGGGTCTTGTTTTCGTATGACACAATTGACACTATAACAGTCACATAATTTGCATACAATGGTGAACTGCAACGCAGTCTGCTTTGTCGTGCAGTCAGCGCTTATTCCAGAACTTACTCCTTCCTGACTCCTTCGCCATGGAGTCTACAGGAGAGAAGATTTCGGCGTCTTTGCGTCGAAAAAAACGCAAACAATCAGGTAAGATAACTGTCATCATGGTCATCAGTCTTCGACGCAGATACATGTAGTCACGTAGCTGCTTTCAATTGATAGTTTCCAATGTACATGTATGTTGACGAAGGACAATGACAAATGTGACCCACCACCCCAAAACCAGGCTAAAGTCGAAATTGTTCATATGAGAGATTTTTATACCATTGGATTGCTAGCGTTTTAAGCTTTAAAATGATACATCACATGCACCAGTACCGCTATGGAATAAAAAGTAACGACGCTTCAAAAAGTGACATTTTGCTCAATTAATTTGAGTAATAGCAACGACAACAAAAATCACTTTCGGGGATTTTTAAAAAGGTTTAAACATGAACAGCCTATAAATTAGAGTTTTAACTAACGATTTATGAAAAAAAACCAAATTGTGTGTGTACAATGCCATATCTCGAAATGGCATTTGCCGACTTCCGCCTGGTTTTGGCCTGGTGGGTCACAAATATTGAGGTATACTATACTATACGACGAAAGAAAGATCTCCGATAAATGCGAGCTGCTATGAAATTGCCCCCCCCCCCCCCCCCCCCCCCCCCCCCCCCCAGCTGCCTTACATAAGACGTTGGTATTGTCACTTTTTAAGTAACAACATTCTCCACCCATTGGGCAAAATTTGAGTGACAATCTCCGGGGTGGTACGCAATAGTGGTACGCAAGGGCGGTACGAAATAGTGTGCCTTATGATGTATAGTACGCCAATGGTAACAATGACTTGTGAGTGACAAAATCCCCACCCTGGGGCTTTAAAAACGTGACACCACCCCCAAATAAAACCTTACGATAAAACATACCGATTTTTACGACCTGAGATTACGCTTTATAAATCACACTGCTTTAGAAAACTGTTATGACTACAATTTTGAGGTTTTAGTGTAATCTTTTTTTCTTTTTTTTTGATTTTTGCTTTTGGTACTCAGTATACATTTAATTTTTATGGATGTGATTTTCATCGCGTGTGTTTAGAAAATGCTATTTATTATGTACAATGACTGGTATAATTTTATTCTTGTGTATTTTGTGAAATGTAAATTGTATTTAATGTAGTTTTTTTTAATGTAATTCGCATTTGAACATATTTAAGGTAGTATACACCATTTGCTTTTGCTGTAATTTTCGTAAATGGATGGGTTAGGGGGTTCATATTTTATAGTAAATATTGTGACATTGACTTATTTTTTAAATGTTTCTGTTCATAGATGCTAGAAATAAAATTAATGCTATTTTTGTAGTGTTCCTTGGCTTCCTTCAGACGGAATGTATAGATGTTTGGGGAATTATCAGGTTAGGAAACCAGACTAGTTAGCTGGCACCCATTCACAAAATGTAACAGTATGTGGATTAACTATATACATTTTATAAATCGGGTTTTTCAAACGACGGCCGGCAATCGTTTTCTTAAAAACCACAGCACATCAGGTTCCGTGATTTCACAGGATGCTTGAGACTGTTATTCACTTACAGTCAAGTAAGGTTTTTCCTAATTCTTTTTGAATGCTTGCAAATACCTTTAAATACAACACAAGTTAACAGAAACGTACGCAAAACGTAACACTGTTCTACCGTGTCCTATAGGCTGATCTACAGTACAGGGTGTCTATAAAGTATACAAAACGTATACCTATTTTTAAATTGATATTATTGCAAAACTACTGAGTTTTTCAAAAAAGACAAATATCTGTGGAAAGGGTAGAATGTCCTCTGTCTAACGGTATAATGTTCATTATGTCATTGCCATGGATTACTGAACAAACAAGATATTTATAAAAGGTACAGAAATTAGCACTGTGACAAGTTGGGATGATATTAAGGCTGGCAGTAAGAGACATGAGACAAAGATGCCAGCTATGCATTAACAGGAATTGTGGCCATGTCAAGGGCACAGTACGTTAAATTTGTTAGGTAAGTGTACAACAACAAAAAGGGTTAACAAAAATAAGATTTTTTTTCTCCAAACGGCATCGCCATAGAACTGTTTTTTAGCGCATCTGATTGGCTATCTGTTACGTCATGGTAGTAAATGTTACTCTCAATTTATTGACCCTAGGATTCTCAACTTATTGACCCTAGGACTCTGGGTTTTATTGACCCTAGGACTCTCAACTTATTGACCCTAACCCTAACCCTAACCCTAACTCTTGTTGACCATAGGACTCTGGTTTTTTTTACCCTAGTACACGCCATGCAATGCGACACATGGATGAATGGATGACGTATGTTAAACAACCAATCAGATGCGCTAAAAACTACTATGGCGATGTCGTTTGGGGAAACAAATTCGCTGCCGGGATCCAAGTAATAGGAATTGAAAACCCAATTCATACGTGGACTGGATCAATAATTCTTATGCAATTCGCTTTTCTTTCTTTCAGAAGATGATGATCTTGTTGAATCCGCTTTGTCACCATTTCAGTCAGTTTCTACTCATGGTATGTGATTTATTTGCTGCTTTATTTCATTCTAAGGAGCGATGGTCGTCTTTCTTATTCTTTATACACTAGACCAACTTCTTATGTCGCAAAGGTGTGGTAAGGAGAACATTGACAAACGTTATGGAAATTAAGGTTTTTGTTTGTGCACAAGTTTATCGTAATATCTTTCCGAGGTTTTATTCTTGGTAATTATGGAATTGTAGCCATTATTTCAGATGTTTTTATTATTTGTTTGTATAAGCAGTGTCAATTCGCTTTAATGTATAATGTGCAATTCGCATTTGTTTCTTCCAGATCAAATTCGTACTATAGATACTGCCGGTGAATTGCCGATTACAAGTGGTACGTACAAAAACTATACGTTTGCATTTTGCTATCTGTTACTTTAATAATTCATTTGGTCAGTGAACAGAAGTGGTAAGGCGGTTGCAGCCGAGTTTATATTATAGTCTGTTGGATTGCGTTCGAAAACCATGTCCATATGTAATTTCAAGTACATTCCCAGGGATTGTTAATGAAACACTGTCCAACAAAAATCCACTTGACGCCATTTTTGTCTTACCCCCAGAAGAGTATTTTTTTTAGGGTATTTTGTTTCGGCCAAAATGAACAATGCACAATTTAATAGCTATTTACCCGACCTTCTTGTGGGCGGGCTTTCAATTGGAAAAATGGCAATATAAACACAAAAATAGAGTCTTTTATCCAGACTTGTTGCCATTAGTTGATTTTTTTCCTTCGAATTACATAAAAAACAAACTTTTGAACAAAATCCTTTGGGACCGGATGCTATTCATAACTAGGGGTCGGGCAAGATAGAAATTGTAAAATAATACAACATTATTCAAAACTCATTTCCCCCCAGATGTTGCCCTTAGTAATTAGCACAAACAGAACAAGGGTACAAATGTTGATTAAATTGAGTTTTTATAAAAACGTGCAAATTTGTCCTTGAAATTCGTTCTGTTTCAATTAAATTAGATGTCAGAGGGTGACTGTCTATTCTTTTATTCAAATCTAGCACAAACATGTTTTTTAATGAAAAATCGCTTGATGCTATAGCGTTTTGTAATCAAAATGCCTAAAATCAAAGGCATTCCGTCTTAAATTTTACAAGAACATTGAAGAGATCATATGTTTGTTTCTTTAATACTTTAAAAATTTGGGTTAAATTGTTGTTTTTGTTTTTTGTTTTAAGAAAAAAGTTGTGACACGGCCTCAAAAGCAAACAAAATCTGCTCAATTTGACATGTTAATATTCTGCCTATCCCTGCTTAATAATGGACGAAAAAACACCAACATGTTCTGTTTCAAGTAGATATTTTGCTTTTGCTTTTTCAAACGGTCGAACTTATTTGATGCATAATTCAATGCCAATAGGAAACTGTTTCCAGACAACAATATACCGCAACAAATTGTATTATACATAGCAGTCAGTAATTTGTCTTTTTTGTCTGGCCATGCAGTTGAAAGGAATCATCCTGAAGTGCGATCTCTTACTGACGTTATAGCGGGAAACGGCAATACAGTGATACATGGCGAACACGTCACAATTAACAACATACATGTACATATGGATGCCAAAGGTAAAATACACATGCCAATTTAACCAGAACTCGAACAATTGGCCAGTAGTGTCCTGTTGGATTTATATAATCTTGTCAAAAAGCATTATGTAACATTTGAAGACACAAGGGCCCTCCCCCCCCCCAAAAAAAAAGACAAAAAAAGACAAAAGGAAAAACTTCTCAATTATTATGAAATACCTTACTTAAATACATGTGAATAATACTGCTCTCAGTTAACCAACGCCAGTTAAGTCCACACAGATTGTCTTGACCTGACAATTCCCCGACGCCTGTAAATGCTCTGTTTTATTGACAGGAACACCTTTTTTTTCCGAACACCTGTTAGTGTTAACACAAATCCCCAAACAGGTCAAACAATATTTGCTATAAAATACCAACTCCATAAACCCGTTTCTAAAAAAAATACAACAAAGGCAAATGTCTACACATAGCCTACCTTTAAACACAACGTTCCAATAAACCGATTGGCATCAATTTCAGCATATTTCACTGCATTTCGGATGCTGGATTTGGGTTTCAGACCTACGAGACACCTTTCTACACTGAATATTCATCGACATGTTAATTATCCACAGATCTGGAACGCGATACAGCTGGGGTTGCTCGGGCATCCACCGTAGACTCAAATGCTATGGTGGACCAGGCACCCCGTCCACCAAAGCGTCGAGGTCCGCAGTAGGAGCCCAAACGACCATCAGGTAAATAAACAAGTCATTCGCCAGGGTGGAACACCACCGTGCTACCGCCCCACCTTGCACGGCAGTCGTCGAGACATGATGCAGTGTATGTGCGTCAGCGCTCTCAGCTAAATTTTAAAAGTGTAGTTTACGCCATTTGCAAACATCTAAAACGAAAACTACTGATACGAAATACCTTCCTTGACTGTAAGTGAATAACACAGTCTCTAACATCCTGCAAAATCACGACACCTTGTGTGCTGTGGTTTTCAAGAAAATTGAAATTTCAAACGATTGCCGGCCGGCAATCATTGGAATAACCGTGACTGTTTTCAAAAACTGCCCCAATTTATTAAATGAATAAGATTAAAACTGCTGCAAACTGCTTACTGGCTGAAATGACCTAAAATATTTATTAAATTTAGTTAGTCCACATTGTATTTGCAATACGGTTAAACACATCTGAGACTGAATGCAAGCAAGTTAGTCTGGTTTTCTAACCTGACGTCTATAAATTGCTGTGTTCCGCTGGAACCAAGCTACAAGAATTTCATTTTGTTTCCTTTGGTTTTTCCTAGCATCTATATGATGAACACAAAACTTTAAACAGGTCAGCGTCACAATTTTTACGATAATATATTATTCCCTTAAACCCACCCGTTTTCGAAAAATACAGCAAAAGCAAATAGTGTACACTTTTCTTGCTATCAGTTTGTAAACATGTTTAGAAGCTAAACGCACGTGTCCTATTCCTAACCATCAATGTTCAATGGCTAAACACTATGGGCTGTAACTATACGAAAGCTGTTTATGATCTTTATGCGAGTGTAGTATATAGACGTGGATAAATCCAAGTTACACGCGTCTTCTTAAACACCTGAATTAAACAACTCTTACTAAATATCTTTAATGATTGTTTAGTTATCCTCGTGTAACTTGGACAGTCTAAACTTATTGACCGTGGTCCCTATTGTTAAATACATTGTAATGTAGAGGATTGCGCAACAGTATGAACATACGATAGGCCTCAGCAGATAAATCTTCAGCAGGTCTAATTACTTAGATACTCTACAGCCTGAGCCATATGGCTGATACCAAATGGCAACGCAGTGACAATTTCACTGCTGACGAAATGATGGCTTTAATATTGGTGACAAACGATGTGACACTAAAGCCAACCACAAAAAAACTGATGTCTGGAAAGCTATCACTTCAGAAATGTCCATCTCGTTCCCTGACCGTAATAGCCGATCTGCTATAAGGACAACAAAAAATTGGGTGTTCTAAATACAATCCGAGAAGTCCTAGTAAATCGTTCAACGTGTCTTTGCTAACTCTGAAACGTCTGATGAAATGTTCCTCGTCATACTCTTCTAAGGGATTCACCTTGTCCCTAAAAACTCTTGATGCACGTTGGTGTTGGCGACCATGACGATTTTCTTGTTAGTTTGCCTCCCCTTGTGCAATTAAGGAGATTTGAAGTGCATTAATCCTGTCCACCGCGGCTAACCTAAAACAAGCTTTGTAGTACTTGTTTGAAGTTAGACACCAGGTTTAAACAGTGACTTATAATCTATACGCATCTAATGGCTTAAACAGCTTTCGTAGTTACAGCCCTAACTGTCCTCATGCTAAACAGGCTAGCATGTAAACATGTGTACACATACATAGCAAGACAGTGTTGAGAAAAGTGTTTACTCGCTAAACATAGTTTTTGTAGTGATATACTAGCTTTAACAGTGTTTCTAAACATCATGTTTAGAGGAACAAGCATATCAATAAAACTAACTATTTTCTTTCATAGATGATCATGAGGACCCATCGGCGGAACTTAAGATAATTCAACAGATACTGAACGAACTACAGGTTATTAAGCAAAAGTTATCGCAAGTAACGTCAAAGCCTTTTTATATACGTGCAGAAGATTATGAATACTATACTGGATTTACAAAGGAAGAGTTCAACGTTATTGTTACGAAACTTTGTAAAGACAATGGTGAATTTAATGATAAAAAAAGAAGTAGGAACGGTGAATGTATTTCTTTTGAAAAACACTTTTTAATAGGGTTGGTAAAACTCAGACAAAACTTTGAATTCAAGCATTTGTCAGATTTATTTAAAATATCAGAGCATGACTGCAGAAATGCATTTTTAAAGTGGCTTCGTTTTATTTATAAAGTCTCGAAAAAAGTGGAGTGGCCAAGCAGAGATATAATACTAGAACGTTCATCAAAGAAATTCAAGAAGAGGGTTCCGTATTTTGCTATTATAAATGAGATTAAAGTATTTCCAGATTCGGATAATAAATGGATTGTATATCTGTGCGCAGATTCAAGTGGGTCGGTCCTTTATGCTTCAGACCTTATTTTATACTCCAATACCCTATCAGCAAAAGAAATTGGTCAAAAAACCGCTTTGCTTAATTTATTAAAGGAAAACTTGAGGAATGGAAAACTAACAACGCACGATACGATTATTATGAATAGATCTTTGAATATTACAAACGATATCGTTAAACTGGGACTGAAAGTTAATACAAACTTAAGAAAAGATAGGTTAAGGGAAGATGCTATGCAGAAGTTTATTGACAATTTTAAAATATTGACTGAAAGTGACCCTTCGCTTGATCGGTACAAAATATGGCCTGTTTGTGTCTTTATACGAACTTTACAGAACAAGGTGGATTCTTTTATTTGAATATGGGATATAAAATGTTGTGTTGGATTATGATATCAATATATGGGTTTACTCTTTTGTTAGAATATTCATTGACAGACATTGAGTTATTGAGACATTGCGACTGTTGAGTCATTGCGACTGTTGAGTCATTGAGACTGCATTGAGTGCTTGGGAATATTGAGTTGATGCATTGAGTCTTTTGATGGGATGTTGTGGATTGAGCGTTTGTAAGAATAAACATGTTAGTTATCCCATGAGCGCGAGCGGAACACGGGATACTTCAAGCAAGTTGTGTCAATTATAGTGCTAAGATTAATATAAGAATACAAACAATCACAGCTTTTTGGAAATTATGTTGACTTAATTCTTACTGAATGAGGAAAGCTGTTTATGTGCGTAGAGGCATAAACTTAATTGTACAAGCCACGATACAGTCGAAATCGAAACGTACCAGTGTATCAATGTACCAAGCACGTCTGGAAATGTATACAATTGGGAAGGCGCATTCTTGGTGACCGACATCGCTCAGCGTGTGAGCGTGCGCTGGCTAGCGGGTGAATAACCGTAAGGTAACAATCGATCACTTGCTCCAAACAATTTTCGCTGGTCGGACGCTCTCCCAACCCGCCCACCCCAAGTTAGAGTTTGGCGGGGATATCCCACAATAACAAAGCGCCCGTTAAAACGGAAGCCAAAAAGAGGGTTATACAAAATAATTGTTTTCACCTAGTTTTTATTCTATGCTAGTTTGTATGTGTATGGAATGGTTGGTGTGAGATTAGTACAAAAACCACAATCAACTGGTTTATATAATTAATTGGACATAGGCCTATTGGTTAGTTGAGTGACCTATGGAGGGAAGAATTTTGTTGGTTCGTTTTCGGCTTGACAAGTGGTTCCCCCTAATAGGTCCTAGTTTTATGATTTGGTTTGTTGGTTTGGGCTTGATATACTGGGATTTTGTTGATTCATTTTAGGCTGGACAGATGATTCCCCCAATGGGTCCTAGTTTGATGATTGGTTGGTTGGTTTGGGATTGATATGGTTGGTTGGTTTGGGCTTGATATTGGTTGGTTGGTTTGGGCTTGATATTGGTTGGTTGGTTTGGGCTTGATATTGGTTGGTTGGTTTGGGCTTGATATTGGTTGGTTGGTTTGGGCTTGATATTGGTTGGTTGGTTTGGGCTTGATATACTGGGACCTATGGGGGGAAGAATTTTGTTGGTTTGTTTTAGGCTTGACAAATGATTCCCCCTAATGGGTCCTAGTTTGATGATTTGGTTGGTTGGTTTGGGCTTGATATTGGTTGGTTGGTTTGGGCTTGTTATTGGTTGGTTGGTTTGGGCTTGATATTGGTTGGTTGGTTTGGGCTTGAAATAGACGGTGTGCCCTCTGACGTCACGTACGTGTTTGCGTCTGTGTTCGGGTGTGCCCGGCTGCGGTGCGCGCGCGTCGTGTTTTGCTTGGGGGGCGACGTCGCGGGTCAGATCGCCTTTGAATTAGGTGACCTCTGATGTCGTCACTTGACTAGATTGTGTGGGGCGTGATGCTTGCGCGTGTTGCCGGGCGCATTTGGGTACGGACGTGAACAGGGGGCACATGGTCTATACACTTTTAATATTGTGCCAATTGCACTGATCTACGGAGTTGTAACTTGGTTGCCACTGTAAGGTGGAGCCGGATGGGAATTTCCCCTTTTCTTTTTCCTCCCAAAAGGTTTTTTTGCGGGTTTTCGCCCATCTCGTAAATCAGAATTGGGTTTAGTGTATTGGAATCTTGTAAATATCCTTGTACATCTGTAAATATTCTGTAACTTTCTGTAAATGTTGTTGTAATTTTGTGTACTGTTATTTTATTTAATGATGTGTGCAGATCCCCAATGCAAACCAGTTTTAAACTGGTTGGGCACACCCTGGGTAAAGAAATGACACAGTCCCCCATTTGGGTCCTAGTTTGATGATTACTGGTTGGTGGGTTTAAGCTTTGGCATCCCTGCCTTTGGGGCTAGTGAGGAAAGATGAATAATAGTACTATTAACACTTAATTTGTCTCTATACCAGGACAATTAAAGTTAACTCTATTCATCAATTTTATGACCATCTCAAGGCAACTGGTGTTGTCTGGTGGGGTTGTTTTTTCCCTCTGTGCCCGGGCTTGGCCAGGTGGTCACGAAAGGTGACCAGTTACCGTGGCCAGGCCTTGTCACGGGGTGTCCCGGGACGGGCCTCGAGACCCCGGGGACCACGGGGATCTCGGCGGAGTAACCATCCGCCGACTGGGCAGCTGACCCAACCTCGCTCAGTCCCGGGAATACCCATGGTAGTTAATCGGGAATCTGTTGTTGGCATGCGTTTATAAGCCCCTTCTGGGGGAATACCTGTTAATAGAGTATCGAAGTCAATACGTCATCTTTTGGCTGTCAAAGTTACTCAACCTTTTCCATGTGCTTTCGCAATGGACGTTTCAGTCGACTAGTATGACAACTGACGTCATACTTCGGTACTCTATTGCCTATCCACTGTTGGAAGTGGGCAAGTTTGAAGTTTACTGATATGTTTAGAAAAAGTTAACTGCTTAACAAAAACTAAAACCAGTGATTTTGTGGATGTAAGTTGCTAATGATAATATTATGTGATACAATTATAGTGAACGAATAATTGAGACGTCCGACTTGAAAAATAAAAGTTTGGAGGCAGGGTCAACGAACTTTTGGATCGTGAGTCTTTGTACAATACAACTATACACTATAAACATTTTTAATTTTACTTGAAAAATTCCGGGTGGAGCATCACCAGACATTTCTCTGAATGTACTCTCTGTAAAATGATTTTACAATAAAGTTACAAAATAACATGCATCTGTATTGTGGTTCATTTGTTATTTAGTCTAATACAATTATTTGAGTATACAGAGCACACGCCGTGTCTCTTTTGTGTAACACATTCCTTCGTAGAAAAATACTTGCGGCTGCTCTGGTCAGGCCATGTTATATTATACAAATAATAAATGTGTATGAGTGCGATGGTAAGAATAATTTCATGAGGTGATAGAAGGCGTAGCCGAGTGGAATAGAACATGCCATCTGTAACCGAATGAAATTATTCTTTCCATTTTATACAACGCCTGAATAAATTCTCATCAGAAGTTGTTTGGGTTCTATCAATGCGCGCGCACCGTTTGATAGAAGCATTGTGATAGAACGTTTTGGGCGGTGCGGGTTCGCGTCGTGTGTTGGGGCGAATAATTCGGAGGGGGGGGGGGGAGGGTGCCAGGAAGCTGGGAAGCAACTTGAGGACATCAGTGTCAGGGACCTTGTCTTGCCATCTGATGCGTAAAATATTGCGCCAACAGGAAAGGTGGAAATGGTTCAGCTTTCTGATGTGGCGGCTGTAGGTTGTCCAAGTTTCACAGGCATACATCAGAGAAGTCAGGACTACAGCTTGATAGACACACAGCTTCGTTTTCAAGATTATACCTCTTCTATTCCACAGACGCTCACGAAATCTTCCGAATGCCGAGCTGGCTTTAGATATCCGGTGAGAGACTTCGTCGTCTATGTGGACCTCTCTTGAAAGGGTGCTGTCCACAGAATGAAGGGTGTGATCTCCAATGGTGATGACTGGTGGAACATACGGCTTACGTGGAGCAGGTTGAAACAACACCTCTGTCTTTTTTAGACTTGAGTGATTGAAAGCCCAAAGCGTAAGCAAGCTGTTGCAAAGGAGTTCATGATGAGTTGTAGGTCTTCCTGTTTGTGAGCGACAAGCGCGCAGTCATCGGCATACAGGAGTTCATGAACTAGTTCATCAAATACCTTTGTTTTCGGAGATTGAAGAGTTTTCCATCAGTCCTGAATCTCAACTTTACGCCTACGTTGATGTCACGGAAAGCATCAAGAAGCATGCTAGCAAACACGACACTGAAGAGCGTTGGCGCAAGGACACAGCCTTGTTTAACTCCATTTGATACAGGGAAGGCTGTTGAAGATTTTCCGTCGTCCATTACTCGCGCCATCATACCTTCATGAAACTGCTTCACCATCTCGATATACTTTACAGGTCAGCCAATCTTGGACAAGAGTTTCCAGAGGCCATTTCGGCTGACAGTGTCAAATGCCTTTGTCAAGTCGCCGACGACACAGCAGAGGTCGGTATTATGCTCGCTGCATTTCTCTTAAAGCTGCCGGGCGGCAAATGTCATGTCGGCTGAACCTCTTCCTTTTCTGAAGCCACACTGGCTGTCGGGTGGAAAAGTGTTGGCAATGTGAACCGATTAAGCATGATTCTGGCGAGAATCTTACCGGCAATGACTAACAGGGAGATTCCACTGTGGTTGTCACACATGAAGCGGTTGCCTCTCTTCTTGTAAATGTGGACAAGAGAGGCATCCCTGAATTCTTGGGGGAGCACTCCCTTGATCCACATTACCTGGAATAGCTCCGTGAGGCGCTTCACAAACGTAGCCTCTCTTGCTTTGTATATTGTATATTGAGGCTTTTCGTACTCACGTTAAAATTAAAGTTCCAAGTTGTATCGCCTTGTCGAGACTTCTCATATCTTGTCTGTGAACTCGATCGAATAGAATCTTCGTCTTACCAACTATATATTATTGGTTACGATTTCGTATTGTACACGCGGTAAGAAGCGTCGTCTTAGATTTTAAGACTTTTGAGGAATCGTTAAAAGTAAGCTCGTAAGTTAAAGGTAGGATACACCATTGGTAATTGCCTAAATTATAAGGAATGGGTGGATTTAAGGGATTCTATTTTATAGTTAACCAGTTCGCGCCGGGATTATTTTAACATCGCCGAGCCGAGGGGCGGGATTATTTTTAACGAAACTCGATCCGAAGCGGGTTCAGGCCGATAGTGCCGGGAAGCACACCCACGCATTTCCGGCCTTGCCCGCTGCTGACAGACATTTCCGAACTTGAACTTGGCGTGTTTATGCGTCATCCGTTTTGAATTTGGGGAAAACTTTGCGTTTATATACGCCATCTGGCGCGAACTGGTTAATATCGTTTAACTGACCTGTCCAAAGTTTTACAATGATCATGGATGCCTAGAAAAGCACGAAAAACAGCGTTTGTTTTTAACCGGCGTCGGGCAGTTATTCGTATTTGTTGTGTGACAGTTATGTTTCATTTCAAGGCTTGGGTCAACTTGAGGTCGAGACATGTGTGCAGTGTTGTGACCTTTATATGAAAGTCATGTCAAATGTCAAGTGCTGAGATCAGAAAACATTGGATGTTAAGTGGTAGATGGGATAATCCCAAGATCAGGTGAGTTATGTGGTTCAAGATCACCATTGTTAGTAAATTAATAAATTGTTATAGTACCCACCAGAGGTAATCTCTCTTATTCACTTGTACAATTTTCATCATTTATGTTTTAATGGCTGGCCCATAACTTTCACTTATTTTTTATTATGTTTTAGACTCGATTTGTATGTATGTTTCTTTAAGTAATTTAATTGTTCAATTTTAAATGTAATAAAAACAAGTTTAATATTGATGTAATTTGGCCTTTGGGCCACGATATGAATGAAATAAACCATATTCAATCATAATCAATCAATCAATCAATCAATCAATTAATCAATTAATCAATCAATTAATCAATCAATTATAAAATTGGCGGAAATGTAATTGTTCTTGAAAAAAAGGATTGCACCCACAAGGCTTTGTGTTCATAATGGCGAGCACTATCTATTGTCCGATAGTGTCTTTGGTCACCACTTTGGCCAGCGGCGCGTCCTGTGGTTAATGCACATCAACATATTAGGCAAATGTTACTGCCTAATAAACTTACCCCAACCGTTATGGTATAATTAAAATATTAACGCCAATCGTAGGCTGAGCTTCAGTCTGTTGTAATGTTTAAATAACTTATTTAAAAAAAATTTTTTTTTCTCAAAGAGTACTATATATGAGGAATCGAGAAAAATTGGATAGAACGTACAGTTGCATTTGGCAGTGAGGGGATAACAACTCAAACAGAGTTATGTGGCGTATGGGACCAAGCATTCAGGTGCATAGACTTGCGACTCAACTCAATGAGCCTATTACCGGCTCCCATATAGGACTCTTCGGAGCTATAGATCCCGTACCACCACACTTCCTTTCCTGCCCTGTCCATGTTCATTTGACCCGACGGCCTCGCACCATATAAGGGAGGTGACCGGAGCGACACCATAGGCCTTGCCGCCTGCGTGATTTTTCCCCCAGCATGGTAAAGGCCAATTATCATAACTGGGCGTGTCTAGACCACACTGAATGGAAGACACTTAGTTTCTCGGAACCTTGCTTTCCCTTAAATTAAACTCATCCCACAATAAATTTACAATCCAAAAATAGTCAATGAAAAATGAGCACCATCCGAACTCGAACCCCAATCTTACGATCTATAACCTAACCCCGATCTTACGATCTATAACCTAACCCATTATCTACTTGGCTACTGTGAGAGGTCGACAGAAGCCGTTTTTGAAAGTGATTTAATGTACCTCTGGCCTACGTGTAACTAGTTGACTGAGCAATAACAATATATTTTAGTATTATTGTTGAAACTACTGAACAATGATGACGCGAGGGATATAGAAACGCCCATTTACCCTTTCCCATAGTGGGGAAAGGGAAATTATTGGTTAATAATCTCATCTAGATAGGGTCTTATAGAAAAAGGTATAAAGGTCTCTGAACAAGTCTGACGCGTTAGTGGTACGGGGAAAAGAATCACAGGCGGAACCAGGACTCGAACCCGGGCGATGGATACCGCAGTCGAGGATCTTAACCACTCGGCCATTCGACCACCGATTAAGATTGATTCAAATCGATGTGCCCTAATGGGTTGGGAAGCCGGAGTAATAGCTCTATCTACATCTGCTCAAAGGAAGAAGTGGAAACTGTATTTTCAGGGTTAATGAACCCGCGCACTAATTGTCCGATAGAGGGCGCGCCACACAAATAGCGGTCACCGGTGAAACGCGGGCTCTAGGGGTACCGGTGCACTACCCTAATCGAAGTGAGAATTTCCACGCGACCTCATTAGCATGAAATGCGTTTTCAGGGAGTGCGCGCACACAGTGCAGTGAGTGAGTGTCAGTTCGTGAAAACCCAAATTGACGCGTTATCGGGGAGTGCACAGCACACAGCGCTTGAGTGTCGCCATTATGACAACATCGAGTTTTATTTATTTCGTAGACAAACGTGACATACATGTACGTATACACGGCGTAATACAACATTGCCCTGGGTACGTTGTATAGACAGTGCTAGTTCGTGGAATCTTTTTCACTGACAGCGCGTCCTCGCAATTTCGTTTTCACGAACTGACACTGAGTGCAGTGTCACTTCGTGGAGCCGAAAAACGCCAGAATGGACTAATTTTTGCAAAACTTGCCAGTAAAAATTTGCAAATTAAGATGATTTCAGAAAAGAAACCTTTGCCAAGCATGTTATACTTCATGACATGTTGGATTGTTAGATTCGAATTTCTTGAATTTTTTGTAGGCCTACACATGTGATGCAGAGGGTGTCAGTTCTTGGTGTCGGTGACGAATTAATCAATCAATAATAGGGAAAATAAATTCGATTTTCAAAAGAGACATTTTTTTCACAAGATTTTCATAATTATGACACCGGCAGCTGTACGGTAGTGCATGCCGCGTACGTGGCATCGCTTCTGTCGGCGCAGCTAGCCCGCGAGGCCCAACATTAATGGTACCCCGAATCACGCAGATATTTTTGCACTCGTACCGTGCGGAAAGAAACCCTATAATTAACCTTGACATTGTGTGCACGTGACGATAAAAAAAAACATTTTTTGTTCTGAATATAGTTTTACTTATGACAATTTTTAGGTTTTTTACTTAAAAAAGCGAGAAATCCTTGAAACATTGAGAAAAACTCAACCGAAAGTTTGACCCCTGTGTATTTTTAATAGGCCCCACTTACACTTCTCCCTAACAGCCATTCATTTGCGTACATTGTCACTTTTTGGTGAAAAGGTATATTACAAAGAGTCACAATTCACGATTCACGCTACACCAGTAGTACGAGTACAGTATTGCAAAATGTGGATCGCTCGAAAATACATTTTGGAAAATCCCGCATTGTGCAATACAGTATATTTAGGGGAAAGTCCCGCAATATGCAAATGAAAGATCGGCTGATTTAAAAGGTTGAAAAGCATAAATGGTGTAGCGTAATTTTCAGACTATGAAATATACGGACTCATTGGTAGTATTGCGCATGCCTCAGTGAAGATGAATGTAATTTTTTAGAGAGTTTAACCAATAATAGGGGAATAGAGTCTGATTTTCATATGAGTCTGATTTTCGTATGACACAATTGACACTATAACAGTCACATAATTTGCATACAAAGGTGAACTGCAACGCAGTCTGCTTTTCCGTGCAGTCAGCGCTTATTTCACACTCTTAACATAACACTCTTAACATAAACACGCGTATACACACCATAAACAAACGCAGACGTACTATTACTCATTCACCATGGAGATTGCAAGGAAGAAGAAAAAACGCAAGAAATTAGGTAAGAACTAAGATAACTGTTATCACGGTCATCAGTCTTCGACGCAGATACATGTAGTCACGCAGCTGCTTTCAATTGATAGTTTCCAATGCAGTTGCGTGAACTACATGTACATGTATGTTGACGAAGGACAATGACGAATATACTATACGACGAAAGAAAGATCTGCGAAATGCGAGCGGCTATCAATAATGTCCTCCCGCCCCCGGCTGCCCCACCCAAAACGCAGGTTTATTTTTAAATTACACAATTCTCCACCCGGCGGCTAAATGTAAGTGACAATCTCCAGTGTGACACGCGCAATAGTGGTACGCAATAGTGATACGCAAGGTTGGTACGCAATAGTTGTTGCCTTATGATGTAGTACGTCTGCAATGACTTGTGCTTTGAAAACGTCAAGTTCAAGTTCGAATTACATAAAACAAAATCAAAGTTTTGAGCAAACTCACTCTTTAAGGGCTGAATAATCAGGGCTGGGGAAAGTAGAAATAACTAAAATACGACATTATTCCAAACTCTTAAAAAAATGATTTTGGCCTTGGCATTTTAAGCCAAAAAAAAACAAAAAACAAAAACAATCTCAATTCACTTCTATGTAAGAGGAAGTACAATTTTTAGTTTAAGAAAAAGTACATTGAAACAATTAAGATGGGTTATTATGATTACAACGTGCAACTTGTTTTGTCAACAGAAAGAATGTTGTTTAAATTAAATTAGATACGAGAAATTTATTGTACAAATTGTAAAACTGCTTTTATGAACCGTAAGCCTTTAATTAATTCTAAGGAGCGATGGTCGTCTACCTTAGCCTAAACACCTCAACAAAAGTAAGTCCCCCTCTCAACAGTTCGTCATAACATCGTCAGATGAAACATTTTACCAATCAAACTTAGTTAAAAATAATCCTATGACTGTTTCCTAAATGTTGTTTGAAAATAAAAGATGTCCATAACTTCATGGCTGAATGAGCTCAAATTAATGACAAAAACTGCCCTTCTCAAAAGTCACAAAAGTTGATCAAATCTTCAGATTAGTATCGCGTGTATCCACCACGCCTGTTGATGACAAGTGGTGTTTTCCTGGTAAGGCTAATACCACCCCACACCATTACACTACCACCACCATAGGCTGTAACTGGCTGAACACAGCACTCGGGAGGGTGCTCTCCAACTCGACGCCACACACGTCTCCGGCCATCAATGTGACACAGACAACTTCTCATCTCATCTGTGAACAACACATTGCTCCACTGCTGTCGGGTCCATCGAACATGAGCTGTGGCCCATAACATACGCGCTTGTCTGTGTCGTAGTTCCAGGGTGGCCTTCTTCACTAGACGTTGGGCACGAAGTCCAGCATTGTGCAGGCGCCTTGTAATCGTCTGCGTCGAAACTCTCTGGCGGTTGGGTGGTCGAAGACCAGTCTGGATGTCCTTTGCTGAAAAAAAACTTAAAAAACCAAAAACATTGTGAATTTTGTGAAGGCAAATTTGATCACAAAAATTAACATGTTTGCTTTATGACATCGATGTCATGCCATGCGCAGTTTGACACTTGGTTAAAATTTTAATTAAATTTATGAGCATAATGTAAGATCTCACCTGAATATGTCCTTCGTCTCAGAGCTCGGTTGACGAGGAGTCGATCTTCTCTGACAGTTGGGATCTTTGGTCGACCACTACGGGGTAGATCTTTTACCTGACCAGTTTGCTGGAACTTCTGGCGTAGATCTCTTATGGCTTTCGGGCAAACACCCATTGTTCTAGCCACCTGCTTCACAGGGGTATTACTAGTCTGTAAAAGGCCAATGGCAATGGCCCTGTCTTGATCAGACAGTCTAGGCATAATGCTTAATTTAAGAACACGACAAAAATCAGTAGGCCTATGCTTGTCAACTGCAAGGTGTATTGGGACAAGGAATGGGACTGATCACCTAATATCTCACTGTGCTAAGCTCTGAGCCAAAAAAGGGATTTGCATGGTTGAATGATCCTGAATTGATTACAGATTAGAGTAATGTACACTTGGTGGGTATTTTAAACTGCAATTAACCACAGGTGTTTTTTTCCATTAGTAAGAAGCCTTTAATAAACTTTTGTGACTTTTGAGAAGGGCATTTTTTCCGATTAATTTGAGCTCATTCAGCCATGAAGTTATGGAAATCTTTTATTTTCAAACAACATTTAGGAAACAGTCATAGGATTATTTTTAGCTAAGTTTGATTGGAAAAATGTTTTACCTGACGATGTTATGACGAACTGTTGAGAGGGGGACTTACTTTTGTTGAGGTGTTTATATAAACAAGATCAACTTCTTATGTCGCAAAGTTATTGTCACCACGATCAACGGCATGATAAATCACTGCACGACCTCAAAACGAACAAAAGCCGAAAACAATGCCTGCGGGAATGCCTGGCCAACACAATGGCGCAGTGACAATGGCGATCAGCAAGTGCGGCTACAGTGCATGCACTTCTCACTAGAAGGGCGTTGGTGGCGTGGGTCAAACCATAGAGCAAGGAACAGACAGACCTAGCTCGCGAAATTTGAATGGGGTTTCACGTTTTATGGCGTTTTCTTAGTTTTTTACGGCGGTTTTTCGAAAAATAAAAAAAAACAAGAAAATTCAGGTCGGGGCATGTTCGGAGAGTCGGGATGGGATGATGACAAACAATTTTGTTTGATTTGGCCTTATGACTGACAAAATAATAACACAGAATATACGGGGTAAGGACAAACTTAACGGGGTCATTTAATTAAATATGCACTAACGTTGGGTAAACCTCAACTAATTCCAGCTCACTGGCAGTGAGCAACAGGTATACCGCGCACGGAGTCTGCAATATAACCCTCAACTGGCTTTAGCGAATGGATATTCGACTTGATCGCACGGGACACTGAACGCTAACCCGGTAAACCTCTGCGGGGACAGCTAGCTCGATAATCAGGGCTGACGTACTCAGCCGGATCGCGGCCACGCCAACGGGCACGGAACGACGGCGTACAATCCCTCAATCAATCGCAACTTAAATCTGTAACAAAAATCACAAGGCTGCCTCACCAATCACACCACGTCGTAGTTGAATGTTTCAGCAACAAATCGCGGTGAAAGGACGCAGCGATGCACACCCAAACTCGCTCAGTATTCCACCCACACAAACTTTCTGGAGATCGCAGTAAATTAACCTTTTGACTCGTACATGTATGTACTGTACTTTCACATCGACGCCATCCATATGAGACTGCCTAAAACCCACGCCGGGCCACGCGCGCACAAGTAGCGAAATGGGCTACCGTGATTGGCCGCTGGCCGCTGCTCATTAAATATGCTGTTACCGGGCAAAACAACACAGGACGCTGATTGGTGGTCGCGTGCTGCTGCATTATTCATGCCTGGATGTACGAATTAAACATAAGTTACACAACCAATCAATCAATCAATCAATCAATCAAGCAATCAATCAAGCAATCAATCAATCAATCAATCAATCAATCAATCAATCAATTAACCAATCAATCAATCAATTAACCAATCAATAATAGGGAAAATGAATCCGATTTTCACAAGAGTCTGTTTTCCACGTGAAACTGGCAGCTGTAGTGCATGCCGCATGCGTGGCATCGCTTGTGTCTGCGCAGCCAGCCCGCGAGCGATGTTTTTCCCTTACCACTAACGCGTCAGATTTGCCCGTTTCAATGGAATGGGGCGACTTGAATGAAGACCAAAGCGGGCGCTTCAATTCAAATCGATGTTGATACGCGCGGAACGACGTTGACAGCCATAATTCACCAAAATAAATGGATACAGTCCCTCGTTAATTGTATACAGTCCCTAGTTTTTAGAATACACGACTTTTATCCCTTTTTCTATTAACCAAAATTATTGATTAATAATCTCATCTAGATAGGGTCTTATAGAAAAAGGTATAAAAGTCTCTGACCAAGTCGTTCTGCGGAATAAAATTAGCCGATCTGACGCGTTAGTGGTACGGACAAAAAAATTGCAGCCCGCGAGGCCCAACATTTTATTTTGATGGATGGTACCCCGAATCAGGCAGGTATTTGTTGCACTCGTGCGGAAAGGAGCCTTATAATTAACCTTGATTGTGTGCAGCCACGTGACGATAAAAACAAAAATTGTTGCTGGATATAGTTTTACTTTTAAGATTTTTTAGGCTTCCTACAAACAAAGCGAGAAATCCTAAACAAATTGAGAAAAACTCAACCGAAAGTTTGACCCCTGTGTATTTTTAATAGGCCCCATTCACTGACCTCTATACATGGACAGATCATCCATTGTTTCATTTTGAAGTCGGCATGCAGAGAAGTGCAACATGGCGTCACTGCTGTGAGCCAATGAAATGTCCAGGTGTAGAGTTCAGTTGGTTGGTAAATCCACTGACCTCTACAACTGGACATTTCATTGGCTCACAGCAGTGACGCCATGTTGCACTTCCAGTTCGCGCCGACTTCAAGTGTTAGCACAGCAGAATATGGACAATGATCCGTCCAGGTGTTGAGGTCAGTGGCCCCATTTACACTTCTGCCTAACAACCATTCATTTGCGTACATTGTCACTTTTGGGTGAAAAGGTATATTACAAAGAGTCACAAAGGTATATTACAGAGAGTCACAATAATTCACGATTCACGCTACACCAGTAGTACGAGTATAGTATTGCAAAATGTGGATCGCTCGAAAATACATTTTGGAAAATCCCTTATTGTGCAATACAGTATATTTAGGGGAAAGTCCCGCAATATGCAAATAAAGGATCGGCTGATTTAAAAGGTTGAAAAGCATAAATGGTGTAGCGTAATTTTTAGACTATGAAATATACGGACTCACTGGTAGTATTGCACATGCCTCAGTGAAGATGAATGTAATTATTTAGAGGGTTTAACCAATAATAGGGGAAGAAAGTCTGATTTTCATACGAGTCTGATTTTCGTATGACACAATTGACACTATAACAGTCACATAATTTGCATACAATGGTGAAATGCAACCCAGTCTGCCTTTCCGTGCAGTCAGCGCTTATTCCACACTCTTAACATAACACTCTTAACATAAACACGCGTATACACACCCAAAAACAAACGCAGACGTACTATTACTCATTTACCATGGAGATTGCAAGGAAGAAGAAAAAACACAACAAATTAGGTAAGATAACTTTTATCATGGTCATCAGTCTTCGACGCAGATACATGTAGTCACGCAGCTGCTTTCGATTGATAGTTTCCAATGCAGTTGCGTGAACTATTCTAAACTCTTTAAAAAATGATTTTGGCCTTGGCATTTTAAGCCAAAAAATCAAAAATAAAAACAATCTCAATTCACTTTTATGTAAGAGGAAGTACAATTTTTAGTTTAAGAAAAAGTACATTAAAACAATTAAGATGGGTTATTATGATTACAACGTGCAACTTGTTTTGTCAACATGTTTTGTTAAATTAAATTAGATACAAGAGATTTATTGTACAAAATTGCATGCTTTTATGAACCGTAAGCCTTTAATTAATTCTAAGGAGCGATGGTCGTCTACCTTAGCCTATATAAACAAGATCAACTTCTTATGTCGCAAAGGTGTGGTAAGGGGAACATTGACAAACGTTAGGGGAATTAAGGTTTTTGTTTGTGCACAAGTTTATCGTGATCAAAGGGAAGAACTAACAAAGAAGTATAAAAAGGAGAGATGTGAGAACAAACAAAAACAAAAACAACATCCTGGCAAGGAATAAATCTGAAACGGATGACAAAATAATAGGAGAACGAAATAGAAGTTAATCATTTCCTATAGTTGGATACTGAGCCCATGTGGTTGAATAGTGGCTTAATAAGGAATTTTAGTCAGTGAACAGAAGTGGTAAGGCGGTTGCAGCCGAGTTTATATTATAGTCTGTTGGCTTGCGTTCGAAAACCATGTCCCATATGCAATTTCAAGTACATTCCCAGGGATTGTTAATGAAACACTGTCCAACAAAAATCCACTTGACGCCATTTTTTTTACCCCCAGAAGAATATTTTGAGGGTATTGTTTTTCGGCCAAAACTGAACAATGCACAATTTAATAGCTATTTACCCAAACGTCTTGTGTGCGTGGCTTTCAATTGAAAAAATGACAATATAAACACCAAAACAGAGTCATTTATCCAGACTTTTTGCCATTAGTTGATTTTTTTTCGAATTACATAAAAACACATTTTTTAAACAAACTCTTTTGAGGACGGATACTATTCATAATTAATAAATACCTTGGAGAGTTCATAGCTTCTGATTGGTCGAGACTCGATCACGTGCCGGTCATTATATGTAGTAACATCATGGATTTTCCAAGGGCCGTTTTCTAAACCCCGGCTTTGGGCTGCACTCTGGCCACGTTACAGACGTTTTCCTAGTTCCGGATCGCAAACAATATTCAGGCTGTTTTCGGCAAGTCTAATTCTCGAAATTTAAATGAAATAGGTTTAATAGTTTACCTTGAGTGATGGAGAAGCTACAGTTTTCGTTTCGATATTTATGCTCTTCTTTATTTGAAAATACGACGTCAAATATACCGACATCCCTTTTTCTAGTTGCTGATTAGTTGAACCGCAACGAGAAAAAAACTGCTTCGTACATGAACAATTATCACGCTAGAACCAACCCAAATCAAGCCTATATTTCTGATAAAGTATTCATTAATTTATATAAATATAGAGTTTTAAATAAATTTCAAATACTTTCACTTCCAATAAAGTTTAAAAAGAGGACTTGCAAGAAAATGCTTTGAAATGTTTTGTCCGTGTACGTGTGTGGCGCGCGGCAACGAGCCGATAAACTTTGTCCCACCGACGTGGAGGAATAAACTCCATGGTCCAACAGAACACGTCATATGAAATCGCTTGCGCGCATGCTGTTGATGCATGTATTTTACGGGCGATCCGGAATTAGGAAAAAAATGAACGTTCAGTCTTTGGCAGATTAATACTGGAGACTTTTTTACTTATGTATCAAGAAGCTTGTATGTTTCTTTTCAAAATGCACTTCATCTAAACAAATAGTATTGGAGACCAAGCCATATTAACAAGGTAGGTTTTTATTTGAAGCGATCTGGAACTAAAAAAAATCCGGAACTATGAAAACAACTGTACCACTGCTAAACTACATGAACAAAGCCAAAATACGAAAACGAAGCTGCGTTTGTAAAACGGCCTAGAAGAAGCCGCGAAGTCGCGAAATTCGGAGTATTTTCACCATTTTTCTCGGCTCGATCCATTACCAGCGGTCATCCCCCAACCCGGTCATTACCACGCAGTAATGACCGGGTTCTCGCACTGTTATTACCTATTTAGGCGGTGGGCAAGATAGAAATGGAAAAAAATAATACATTATTCCAAACTCATGTCATTTTCCCCAGATTTTGGCCGAAGTAGTTTAAGCAATAAATAAAAAAGCAAAATTCCAAATTTTATTTCACTTTTATGTACTAGCTAGAAGTGCAGTTTTTAGAGAGAGAAAAGGGAAAAAAGTACAAATGTTGATAAAAATGGGATTTAATAAAAACGTGCAAATTTGACCTTGAAATTCGTTCTGTTTCAATTAAATTAGATGTCAGAGGGTGACTGTCTATTCTTTTATTCAAATCAAGCGCAAAAATGTTTTTTAATGAGAAATCACTTTTTCCTATAGCGCTTCAGAAATGTGTGTTTTCCGCCTAAAATCAAAGGCATTTCATCTAAAATGTAACAAAAACATTAAAGAGCGTTATAATGTTAATACTTTTAAAAAAAAAGTTTGGGTTAGATTGTTGTTTTTGTTTATATGCAAAGAATTCCATTTTGGGGAAAACAAGTTGTGACACGGCCTCAGAAGTCAGAAGCGAAAAAAATATGCTCAATTTGACACGTGAATATTCTGTCAATCCGTGTTCAATAGAATGGATGAAAAAAAATACACATAGTTTTCGAGATGAAGGACAACCGCAGCCGAAAAACTCTAGGCGAACATCCATGCCGGGAACCAAGTAATACTAGGATTGAAAACTTAATCCACACATGCAGGACCGGATAAATAATTATCATGCAATTCGCTTTTCTTTCTATTCCAGATGATAATTTTGCTGGATCCGCTTTGTCACCGATGCAGTTAGTTTCTATTGATGGTACGTGATTTATGTGCTGCTTTAATTAATTCTAGGGGACAATGGTCGTCTTCCTCATCCTTTATACACTAGATCAACTTCTTATTTCGCAAAGGTGTGGTAAGGGAACAATTGACAAACGTTATGGAAATTAAGGTTTTTGTTTGGGCACAAGTTTATCGTAATATCTCCCTGAGGTTCTATTCTTGGTAATTGTTAAATTGTTGCCGTTATTTCAGATGTTTTTATTATTTGTTTGTAAAAGCAGTGTCAATTCGCTTTAATGTATAATGCGCAATTCGCATTTGTTTCTTCCAGATGAAATTTGTACTATTGATACTGCCGGTGAATTGTCGATTACAAGTGGTACGTACATACACACGTTTGCATTTTGTTATCTGTTACTTTAATAATTCAAATAAGTTAAGAGGGCCTAATATTTCGATCTTAACAAGATCTTCTTCAGAGACAAAATGGCCGTGTACAAGAAACAAACATATATAGGGCAACATACAGCATGAGTCACATCATGGTTGGCGGACGAAACACACAAGAAAAGGGACAGAGTCCAGCGGAACGATCAACAAAAGGAGGATTAGGCTGAGGGACTATAAAGGGGTGAGGTCAGTGTGGGTATGATAAAAGACAGGGTAGGAACAAAAACAGAAGGGGTAAAACCACAAGGAAGGGGGTCCATAAGGGTGAAGATCAAAGGGAAGAACTAACAAAGAAGTATGAAAAGGAGAGATGTGAGAACAAACAAAAACAAAAACAACATCCTGGCAAGGAATAAATCTGAAACGGATGACAAAATAATAGGAGAACGAAATAGAAGTTAATCATTTCCTATAGTTGGATACTGAGCCCATGTGGTTGAATAGTGGCTTAATAAGGAATTTTAGTCAGTGAACAGAAGTGGTAAGGCGGTTGCAGCCGAGTTTATATTATAGTCTGTTGGCTTGCGTTCGAAAACCATGTCCCATATGCAATTTCAAGTACATTCCCAGGGATTGTTAATGAAACACTGTCCAACAAAAATCCACTTGACGCCATTTTTTTTACCCCCAGAAGAATATTTTGAGGGTATTGTTTTTCGGCCAAAACTGAACAATGCACAATTTAATAGCTATTTACCCAAACGTCTTGTGGGCGTGGCTTTCAATGGAAAAAATGGCAATATAAACACAAAAACAGAGTCATTTATCCAGACTTTTTGCTATTAGTTGATTTTTTTTCGAATTACATAAAAACACATTTTTTAAACAAACTCTTTTGGGGACGGATACTATTCATAATTAGGCGGTGGGCAAGATAGAAATGGTGAAAAATAATACATTATTCCAAACTCATGTCATTTTCCCCAGATTTTGGCCGGAGTAGTTTAAGCAATAAATAAAAAAGCAAAATTCCAAATTTTATTTCACTTTTATGTACTAGCTAGAAGTGCAGTTTTTAGAGAGAGAAAAGGGAAAAAAGTACAAATGTTGATAAAAATGGGATTTAATAAAAACGTGCAAATTTGACCTTGAAATTCGTTCTGTTTCAATTAAATTAGATGTCAGAGGGTGACTGTCTATTCTTTTATTCAAATCAAGCGCAAAAATGTTTTTTAATGAGAAATCACTTTTTCCTATAGCGCTTCAGAAATGTGTGTTTTCCGCCTAAAATCAAAGGCATTCCATCTAAAATGTAACAAAAACATTAAAGAGCGTTATAATGTTTGTTTCTATAATACTTTTAAAAAAAAAGTTTGGGTTAGATTGTTGTTTTTGTTTATATGCAAAAAATTCCATTTGGGGAAAAAAAGTTGTGACACGGCCTCAGAAGTCAGAAGCGAAAAAAATATCCTCAATTTGACACGTGAATATTCTGTCAATCCGTGTTCAATAGAATGGATGGACAAAAATACACAGTTTTCGAGATGAAGGACAACCGCAGCCGAAAAACTCTAGGCGAACATCCATGCCGGGAACCAAGTAATAGGGATTGAAAACTTAATCCACACAGGACCGGATAAATAATTATCATGCAATTCGCTTTTCTTTCTATTCCAGATGATAATTTTGCTGGATCCGCTTTGTCACCGATGCAGTTAGTTTCTATTGATGGTACGTGATTTATGTGCTGCTTTAATTAATTCTAAGGGACAATGGTCGTCTTCCTCATACTTTATACACTAGATCAACTTCTTATTTCGCAAAGGTGTGGTAAGGGAACAATAATTGACAAACGTTATGGAAATTAAGGTTTTTGTTTGGGCACAAGTTTATCGTAATATCTCCCTGAGGTTCTATTCTTGGTAATTGTTAAATTGTTGCCGTTATTTCAGATGTTTTTATTATTTGTTTGTAAAAGCAGTGTCAATTCGCTTTAATGTATAATGCGCAATTCGCATTTGTTTCTTCCAGATGAAATTTGTACTATTGATACTGCCGGTGAATTGCCGATTCCAAGTGGTACGTACATACACACGTTTGCATTTTGCTATCTGTTACTTTAATAATTCAAATAAGTTAAGAGGGCCTAATATTTCGATCTTAACAAGATCTTCTTCAGAGACAAAATGGCCGTGTACAAGAAACAAACATATATAGGGCAACATACAGCATGAGTCACATCATGGTTAGGACGAAACACACAAGAAAAGGGACAGAGTCCAATGGAACGATCAACAAAAGGAGGATTAGGCTGAGGGACTATAAGGGTGAGGTCAGTGTGGGTATGATAAAAGACAGGGTAGGAACAAAAACAGAAGGGGTAAAACCACAAGGAAGGGGGTCCATAAGGGTGAAGATCAAGGGGAAGAACTAACAAAGAAGTATGAAAAGGAGAGATGTGAGAACAAACAAAAACAAAAACAACATCCTGGCAAGGAATAAATCTGAAACGGATGACAAAATAATAGGAGAACGAAATAGAAGTTAATCATTTCCTATAGTTGGATACTGAGCCCATGTGGTTGAATAGTGGCTTAATAAGGAATTTTAGTCAGTGAATAGAAGTGGTAAGGCGGTTGCAGCCGAGTTTATATTATAGTCTGTTGGCTTGCGTTCGAAAACCATGTCCCATATGCAATTTCAAGTACATTCCCAGGGATTGTTAATGAAACACTGTCCAACAAAAATCCACTTGACGCCATTTTTTTACCCCCAGAAGAATATTTTGAGGGTATTGTTTTTCGGCCAAAACTGAACAATGCACAATTTAATAGCTATTTACCCAAACGTCTTGTGGGCGTGGCTTTCAATTGAAAAAATGACTATATAAACACAAAAACAGAGTCATTTATCCAGACTTTTTGCCATTAGTTGATTTTTTCTCGAATTACATAAAAACACATTTTTTAAACAAACTCTTTTGGGGACGGATACTATTCATAATTAGGCGGTGGGCAAGATAGAAATGGTGAAAAATAATACATTATTCCAAACTCATGTCATTTTCCCCAGATTTTGGCCGGAGTAGTTTAAGCAATAAATAAAAAAGCAAAATTCCAAATTTTATTTCACTTTTATGTACTAGCTAGAAGTGCAGTTTTTAGAGAGAGAAAAGGGAAAAAAGTACAAATGTTGATAAAAATGGGATTTGATAAAAACGTGCAAATTTGACCTTGAAATTCGTTCTGTTTCAATTAAATTAGATGTCAGAGGGTGACTGTCTATTCTTTTATTCAAATCAAGCGCAAAAATGTTTTTTAATGAGAAATCACTTTTTCCTATAGCGCTTCAGAAATGTGTGTTTTCCGCCTAAAATCAAAGGCATTTCATCTAAAATGTAACAAAAACATTAAAGAGCGTTATAATGTTAATACTTTAAAAAAAAAGTTTGGGTTAGATTGTTGTTTTTGTTTATATGCAAAGAATTCCATTTTGGGGAAAACAAGTTGTGACACGGCCTCAGAAGTCAGAAGCGAAAAAAATATGCTCAATTTGACACGTGAATATTCTGTCAATCCGTGTTCAATAGAATGGATGAAAAAAAATACACATAGTTTTCGAGATAAAGGACAACCGCAGCCGAAAAACTCTAGGCGAACATCCATGCCGGGAACCAAGTAATACTAGGATTGAAAACTTAATCCACACATGCAGGACCGGATAAATAATTATCATGCAATTCGCTTTTCTTTCTATTCCAGATGATAATTTTGCTGGATCCGCTTTGTCACCGATGCAGTTAGTTTCTATTGATGGTACGTGATTTATGTGCTGCTTTAATTAATTCTAAGGGACAATGGTCGTCTTCCTCATCCTTTATACACTAGATCAACTTCTTATTTCGCAAAGGTGTGGTAAGGGAACAATTGACAAACGTTATGGAAATTAAGGTTTTTGTTTGGGCACAAGTTTATCGTAATATCTCCCTGAGGTTCTATTCTTGGTAATTGTTAAATTGTTGCCGTTATTTCAGATGTTTTTATTATTTGTTTGTAAAAGCAGTGTCAATTCGCTTTAATGTATAATGCGCAATTCGCATTTGTTTCTTCCAGATGAAATTTGTACTATTGATACTGCCGGTGAATTGTCGATTCCAAGTGGTACGTACATACACACGTTTGCATTTTGCTATCTGTTACTTTAATAATTCAAATAAGTTAAGAGGGCCTAATATTTCGATCTTAACAAGATCTTCTTCAGAGACAAAATGGCCGTGTACAAGAAACAAACATATATAGGGCAACATACAGCATGAGTCACATCATGGTTGGCGGACGAAACACACAAGAAAAGGGACAGAGTCCAGTGGAACGATCAACAAAAGGAGGATTAGGCTGAAGGACTATAAAGGGGTGAGGTCAGTGTGGGTATGATAAAAGACAGGGTAGGAACAAAAACAGAAGGGGTAAAACCACAAGGAAGGGGGTCCATAAGGGTGAAGATCAAAGGGAAGAACTAACAAAGAAGTATGAAAAGGAGAGATGTGAGAACAAACAAAAACAAAAACAACATCCTGGCAAGGAATAAATCTGAAACGGATGACAAAATAATAGGAGAACGAAATAGAAGTTAATCATTTCCTATAGTTGGATACTGAGCCCATGTGGTTGAATAGTGGCTTAATAAGGAATTTTAGTCAGTGAACAGAAGTGGTAAGGCGGTTGCAGCCGAGTTTATATTATAGTCTGTTGGCTTGCGTTCGAAAACCATGTCCCATATGCAATTTCAAGTACATTCCCAGGGATTGTTAATGAAACACTGTCCAACAAAAATCCACTTGACGCCATTTTTTTTACCCCCAGAAGAATATTTTGAGGGTATTGTTTTTCGGCCAAAACTGAACAATGCACAATTTAATAGCTATTTACCCAAACGTCTTGTGGGCGTGGCTTTCAATGGAAAAAATGGCAATATAAACACAAAAACAGAGTCATTTATCCAGACTTTTTGCCATTAGTTGATTTTTTTTCGAATTACATAAAAACAAATTTTTTAAACAAACTCTTTTGGGGACGGATACTATTCATAATTAGGCGGTGGGCAAGATAGAAATGGTGAAAAATAATACATTATTCCAAACTCATGTCATTTTCCCCAGATTTTGGCCGGAGTAGTTTAAGCAATAAATAAAAAAGCAAAATTCCAAATTTTATTTCACTTTTATGTACTAGCTAGAAGTGCAGTTTTTAGAGAGAGAAAAGGGAAAAAAGTACAAATGTTGATAAAAATGGGATTTGATAAAAACGTGCAAATTTGACCTTGAAATTCGTTCTGTTTCAATTAAATTAGATGTCAGAGGGTGACTGTCTATTCTTTTATTCAAATCAAACGCAAAAATGTTTTTTAATGAGAAATCACTTTTTCCTATAGCGCTTCAGAAATGTGTGTTTTCCGCCTAAAATCAAAGGCATTTCATCTAAAATGTAACAAAAACATTAAAGAGCGTTATAATGTTAATACTTTAAAAAAAAAAGTTTGGGTTAGATCGTTGTTTTTGTTTATATGCAAAGAATTCTATTTTGGGGAAAACAAGTTGTGACACGGCCTCAGAAGTCAGAAGCGAAAAAAATATGCTCAATTTGACACGTGAATATTCTGTCAATCCGTGTTCAATAGAATGGATGAAAAAAAATACACATAGTTTTCGAGATGAAGGACAACCGCAGCCGAAAAACTCTAGGCGAACATCCATGCCGGGAACCAAGTAATACTAGGATTGAAAACTTAATCCACACATGCAGGACCGGATAAATAATTATCATGCAATTCGCTTTTCTTTCTATTCCAGATGATAATTTTGCTGGATCCGCTTTGTCACCGATGCAGTTAGTTTCTATTGATGGTACGTGATTTATGTGCTGCTTTAATTAATTCTAAGGGACAATGGTCGTCTTCCTCATCCTTTATACACTAGATCAACTTCTTATTTCGCAAAGGTGTGGTAAGGGAACAATTGACAAACGTTATGGAAATTAAGGTTTTTGTTTGGGCACAAGTTTATCGTAATATCTCCCTGAGGTTCTATTCTTGGTAATTGTTAAATTGTTGCCGTTATTTCAGATGTTTTTATTATTTGTTTATAAAAGCAGTGTCAATTCGCTTTAATGTATAATGCGCAATTCGCATTTGTTTCTTCCAGATGAAATTTGTACTATTGATACTGCCGGTAAATTGCCGATTCCAAGTGGTACGTACATACACACGTTTGCATTTTGCTATCTGTTACTTTAATAATTCAAATAAGTTAAGAGGGCCTAATATTTCGATCTTAACAAGATCTTCTTCAGAGACAAAATGGCCGTGTACAAGAAACAAACATATATAGGGCAACATACAGCATGAGTCACATCATGGTTGGCGGACGAAACACACAAGAAAAGGGACAGAGTCCAATGGAACGATCAACAAAAGGAGGATTAGGCTGAGGGACTATAAGGGGTGAGGTCAGTGTGGGTATGATAAAAGACAGGGTAGGAACAAAAACAGAAGGGGTAAAACCACAAGGAAGGGGGTCCATAAGGGTGAAGATCAAGGGGAAGAACTAACAAAGAAGTATGAAAAGGAGAGATGTGAGAACAAACAAAAACAAAAACAACATCCTGGCAAGGAATAAATCTGAAACGGATGACAAAATAATAGGAGAACGAAATAGAAGTTAATCATTTCCTATAGTTGGATACTGAGCCCATGTGGTTGAATAGTGGCTTAATAAGGAATTTTAGTCAGTGAATAGAAGTGGTAAGGCGGTTTCAGCCGAGTTTATATTATAGTCTGTTGGCTTGCGTTCGAAAACCATGTCCCATATGCAATTTCAAGTACATTCCCAGGGATTGTTAATGAAACACTGTCCAACAAAAATCCACTTGACGCCATTTTTTTTACCCCCAGAAGAATATTTTGAGGGTATTGTTTTTCGGCCAAAACTGAACAATGCACAATTTAATAGCTATTTACCCAAACGTCTTGTGGGCGTGGTTTTCAATTGGAAAAATGGCAATATAAACACAAAAACAGAGTCATTTATCCAGACTTTTTGCCATTGGTTGATTTTTTTTTCGAATTACATAAACAACACAACTTTTGAACAAACTCTTTTGGGGACGGATACTATTCATAATTAGGGGGTGAGCAAGATAGAAATGGTAAAATAATACATTATTCCAAACTCATGTCATTCCCCCCCCCCCCCCCCCCCCCCCCTGATTTTGGCCTGAGTTGTTTAAGCAATAAATAAAAAAGCAAAATTCCACATTGTATTTCACTTTTATGAACTAGCTAGAAGCGCAGTTTTTGGAGAGAAAAAAGGAAATCAAGTACAAATGTTGATAACAATGGGATTTGATAAAAACGTGCAAATTTGTATTTGAAATCCGTTCTCTTTCAATTAAATTAGATGTCAGAGGGTGACTGTCTATTCTTTTATTAAATTCTAGCGCAAACATGGTTTTTAATGAGAAATTACTTTTTCCCATAGCGCTTCGAAAATGTGTGTTTGTCGCTATAAAATCAAAGGCATTCCATCTAAAATGTAACAGAAACATTGAAGAGCGATTATGTTTGTTTCTTGAATACTTTAAAAAACAAATTTGGGTTAGATCGTTGATTTTGTTTATACGCAAAATATGTCAATTTTTTTATTACAATAAAGTTGTGACACGGCCTCAAAAGCAAACAAAATCTGCTCCACTTGACGTGATAATAATCTTCCTATCCCTGTTTAATAATAATGGATGAAAAAAAAAAAACCAATTTTCTGTTTAAGTAGATATTTTGCTTTTGCCTTTTCAAACGGTCGAACTTATTTTATGCACAATTCACTGCAAATAGGAAACTGTTTCCAGACGACAATAGCGCAAAAAATTGTATTATACATAGCAGTCAGTAATATCTTTTTGTTTTGTCTGGCCATGCAGGTAAAGGGAATCATCCTGAAGGGCCATATATCAACGTACATGTACAGGGAAACGAAAATCATACAGTGATACAGAGAGAACACATCACAAATAACTACATACAGATGAATGCCAAAGGTAAAACACACATGCCAATTGGACCAGAATTCAAACAATTGGCCAGTAGTTTCCTGGTGGGATTTATAGAATCGTATATAAAAAGCATTATGCAACATTTGCAGACACAACCCCCCCCCCCCCCCCCCCCGAAAGAACCACAAAAGACAAAAACTTCTAAATTATTATGAAATGCCTTACTTAATCAAATACATGTGAATAATACTGCTCTCAATTAACCAACGCTATAGTTAAGTCCACACAGATTGTCTTGACCTGACAATTCCCCGACGCCTGTAAATGCTCTGTTTTATTGACAAAAACATTTGTTTCTTGTTGTTCTCGAACACCTGCTAACAAAAATCCCCAAACAGGTCAAACAATAATAAAATACCAACTCCATATAAACCCGTTTCTACACAAAACTACAACAAAAGCAATTGTCTATACCTCTAAACACAGCGTTCCAATAAGCCGATTGGCATCAATTCCAGTATTTGTCTGTATTTCGGATGCTGGATTTGGGTTTCAGTACTAATAATTATGAGACACCTTTCAATCACTGAATATTCATCGACATGTTAATTGTCCACAGATCTGGAACGCGATACAGCTGGGGTTGCTCGGGCATCCACCGTATACTCAGATGTTATGGTGGACCCGGAACCCCGTCCACCGAAGCGTCGATGTCTGCGGTAGGCATCCGAACAACCTCCAGGTAAATAAACAAGTCATTCGCCAGGGTGGAGCACCACCGTGCTACCGCCCCACCTTGCACGGCAGTCGTCGAGACATAATACATGTATGTGCGTCAGCACTGTTAGCTAAATTTTAAAAGTGTAGTTTACGCCATTTGCAAACATCAAAAACGAAAACTACTGACGAAATACCTTACTTGACTGTAAGTGAATAACAGTCTCGAACGTCCTGTAAAATAACGACACCTTGTGTGCTGTGGTTTTCAAGAAAATTGAAATTTCAAACGATTGCCGGCCGGCAATCCTTGGAATAACCGTGACTGTTTTCAAAAACTGCCCCAATTTATTAAATGAATAAGATTAAAACTGCTGCAAACTGATTACTGGCTGAAATGACCTAAAATATTTATTAAATTTAGTTAGTCCACATTTTATTTGCAATACGGTTATACACATCTGAGACTGGAGTTAGTCTGGTTTTCTAACCTGACGTCTATTAATTGCCGTGTTCCGTCTGAAGGAAGTCCACTGGAACCAAGCTACAAGAATTTTATTTTGTTTCCTTTGGTTTTTCCAAGCATCTATATGATGAACACAAAACTTTAAACAGGTCAGCGTCACAATTGTTACGATAATATATTAATTCCTTAAACCCACCCGTTTTCGAAAAATACAGCAAAAGCAAATGTTGTACACTTTTCTTGCTATCAGTTTGTAAACATGTCTAGAAGCTAAACGCACGTGTCCTATTCCTAACCATCAATGTTCAATGGCTAAACACTATGGGCTGTAACTATACGAAAGCTGTTTATCTTTATGCAAGTGTAGTATATAGACGTGGATAAATCCGCGTCTTCTTAAAACCTGAATTAAACAACTCTTACTAAATATATTTAACGGTTGTTTAGTTATCCTCGTGTAACTTGGACAGTCTAAACGTATTGACCGTGGTCCCTGTTGTTAAATACAATGTAATATAGAGGATTGCGCAACAGTATGAACATACGATAGGCCTCAGTAGATAAATCTTCAGCAGGTCTTATTACTTAGATACTCTACAGCGTGAGCCATATGGCTGATACCAAAAGGCAACGCAGTGACAATTTCACTGCTGACGAAATGATGGCTTTAATTTCATTATTGGTGACAAACAATGTGACACTAAAGCCAACCAGGAAAAAGATGATGCCTGGAAAGCTAACACTTTAGAAATGTCCATCTCCTTTCCTGACCGTAATAGCCGATCTGCTATAAGGACAAAACAAAAATGGGTGTTCTAAATACAATCCGAGAAGTCCTAGTAAATCGTTCAACGTGTCTTTGCTAACTCTAAAACGTCTGATGAAATGTTCCTCGTCATACTATTCACCTTGTCCCTAAAACCTCTTGATGCACGTTGGTGTTGGCGACCATGACGATTTTCTTGTTAGTTTGCCTCCCCTTGTGCAATTAAGGAGATTTGAAGTGCATTAATCCTGTCCACCGTGGCTAACCTAAAACAAGCTTTGTAGTACTTGTTTGAAGTTAGACACCAGGTTTAAACAGTGACTACTATTTATACGCATCTAATGGCTTGAACAGCTTTCGTAGTTACAGCCCTATCTGTCCTCATGCTAAACAGGCTAGCATAAACATGTGTACACATACATGTACATAGCAAGACAGTGTTGAGAAAAGTGTTGTACTCGCTAAACATAGTTTTTGTAGTGATATACTAGCTTTAGCAGTGTTTCTAAACATCATGTTTAGAGGAACAAGCATATCAATAAAAATAACTATTTTCTTTCATAGATGATCGTGAGGACCAATCGGCGGAACTAAGTCAACAGATACTGAACGAACTGCAGGTTATTGAGCAAAAGTTATCGCAAGTAACGTCGAGGCCTTTTCTACGTGCAGAGAAATATAAAAACTATACTCAGGCTGGATTTTCAAAGGAAGAGTTCAACTTTATTGTTACGAAACTTCGTGAAGACAATGGTGAATTTAACGATAAAAAAAGAAGTAGGAACGGTCAATGTATTTCTTTTGAAAAACACTTTTTAATAGGGTTGGTAAAACTCAGAAAAAACTTTGAATTCGAGCATCTGTCAAATATATTTGAAATATCAGAGCATGACTGCAGAAATGCATTTTTAAAGTGGCTTCGTTTCATTTATAAAGTCTCAAAAGGGGTGGAGTGGCCAAGCAGAGATACAATACAGAACGTTCATCAAAGAAATTCAAGAAGATGGTTCCCTATTTTGCTATTATAAATGAGATCAAAGTATTTCCAGATTCGGATAATGAATGGATTGTATATCTGTCCGTAGATTCAAGTGGGTCGGTTCTTTATGCTTCGGACCTCCCTTACTCTAATTTTCTATCAACAAAATAATATAGACACGAAACCGCTTTGCTGAATTGTGACCCAGCACGAGTAAATGAGACACTTTTTAGGCAAAAATGAAAATTGAGATTTTGATTTCATCATTTAAAGCTTGTTTAGCATCACCAGAAATTTCTCTGTTTTTCAACAGAAGTGGTGTAATGGTGTACTCTCTGTAAAATGATTTTACAATAAAGTTACAAAATAACATGCATCTGTATTGTGGTCCATTTGTTATTTAGTCTAATAAGATTATTTGAGTATACAGAGCACACGTGTCTCTTTTGTGTAACACATTCCTTCGTAGAAAAATACTTGCGGCTGCTTTGGTCAGGCCATGTTATATTATACAAATAATGAATGTTTATAAGTGCGATGGTAAGAATAATTTCATTAGGTGACAGATGGGGTAGCCGAGTGCAATAGAACATGCCATCTATAACCGAATGAAATTATTCCTTCCATCAGTTCACACAAATGTGAAACATTCATTATTTGTTTTATACAATGCCTGAATAAATTATCGTCAGAAGCTGTTTGGTTCTATCAATGCGTGCGCACCGCGCCGTTTGATAGAACCATGATAGAACGTTTTGGGCGGCGCGGGTTCGCGTCGTTTGATGGGTCGAATAATTCAATGCACGTGATCGACGTTCCACCAATCGGATGGCGTGGATTTATTCAGGCGTTGTATAAAACCAAATATGCGCACAGAAATCAGAAATTTTGATCGAATAGAAACTGCGTCTTGTTCAATTTAATTGTTTATTGGTTACGATTTCGTATTGTACACGCGGTAAGAAGCGTCGACTTTTTACGACTTTTGAGTAATCGTTAAAAGTAAGCTCGTAAGTTAAAGGTAGGATACACCTTTGGTAATTGCCTAAATTATTAGGAATTGGTGGATTTGGGGGTTCTATTTTATAGTAAATATCGTTTAACTGACCTGTCCGAATTTTTACAATTATGGATGCCGAGAAAAAAGCACGAAAAACGGCGTTTGTTTTCAACCGGCGTTGGGCAGTTGTTTTTTTTCGCGATCGCGTCTGGCGATCATGATTTTTTTTATAAACTGTTTCGGAACAATTGCAGGATATTTAGCGCAATCATTTTGCTGGATGCCTAGAATCATTATGATGTTTCTTAATAACTCGGTTCCGTAGTAAAAATAATAATCGATATCTGCAAATAGTGTATCCTACCTTCAACCGATCGCTCAAAAAGCGAATGGATAAAACAGGTTGGTGATCCTCTAACATTTCAAAGTCTAGAGGAATAAACGAAATGGTTTCAGTCAGTAGGCATCCGCTATCGTCGTTTCTAGTGTTATCATCACCCGAGGCTGCGTCGCCGGCTCCGATTGTAAGTTTTAGTGACATTTGTAGTTTCGTTCCCGTATAAGTAATCCACGCTATACCTACCGGTAACCATTGCTCTTTAATAATGTTATAAATGTCGGCATCGTTTAAAAGTAGAATACACCGTTGGTAATTGCGTGAATTTTCATGAATGGGTGGTTTTGGGGGGTTGCATTTTATAGTAATATAGTAACTATCGTTTAACTGACCTGTCCGAAGTTTTACAATCATAGATGCTGAGAAAAGCATTGTTTTCAACCGGCGTCGGGCAGTTCTTCTTATTTTGGGTGTTTTTTTTCGCGATCGTCGGACAGCGATCGCGAATTTTGTTTTATACAATTTTATTTTTCGGAATAATTACAGGATATCTAGTGCAATCATTTTTGCTGGATGCCTAGAACCATTATGTAATTTCAAATAAGTAAGATATTTCTTAATAATCACTTTTAAGCCAAATAAGGCTTCAAAGAATTTATTAACCTCGAGACAGATTGGTATGCCGGGATCTAGACCAATGTCCATTTCCCACGCCACATGGAGGTCACTGGGGAATGGGGACGCTATTTTTATGGCCCTGTGGTTAAAACAGACAAGGCCTGGTATATCGCCATAATCTTGACGACTGGTCAGCGATCACTTTGTCACAGCAGTTTAAGCCAGGAGGTCGTTTGTTTGCTATTCAGCAGAGTAGATATAGGTTCTTGTATTAACTTCGAAGTTTCGAAGTTCTACATACATTTTTCACAGTAAGAATAATCGTGTTTCGCAGTTCGTCGACCGTAGCCAAATCTCAATTTTCGAGTTTAGAGTTTTTCACGCTCTTGTCGAGTTCAATTAACTGACCCGCATCCTACCTCCATGCCGAAAACAATGCCTAAATCCAAGAAGACAGCGGTTGCATCTACATCTGGACACGCTTCGGCGGGGAGAAAGCCACGCGGACGACCCCGTTCGTCTCGGTCTAATCAAAACCTGGAGGCTGGTGTTGGATCAACACGACCGGTGCCAGCTGTGGAGACGACGCCGGCTGTTGTCGTGCCCACATACCCCAACCGACCGCCGGGGTTCACTGCCGCCCCCGTACCTGACGCTGCCGCCCCCGTACCTGGAAGCCTACGGAGTGCTGCTGCACCGCTCATAACTTCGGAGTTTGGTGAGTCCACCGTTAATAATATCGTTCAGATGCCGGTAAATTTACCACCCGCTCCCAACGTGATTTCCGTTACCTGTCCCAATACGGCCAATGATAACACTCATTTCTCTAGTCTTGTGCCTGTTCAAGACTACACAGCGCTGATCTTGGTTGTTTTACGAAATTTCGAGCCAGATTTTTATGCAGAGTTCGATTAATAGCGTCGGTTGTAAATTCTTGTTCGATATTAAAAGCTAGTTTTAGCAGTACCCAAAACGATCACGTCGTCGAGGCTTAAACTGTATGAGCCGTAAATTTAACGATCAGCACATCATTCGGATCGATCGTGCTATGGTTGTGTTTTTTGTTTCCTCTTGGATTTTTCAAACGTCTGTGCGGTGGGGTTTAATTTGCTTTCGTATTTCGCATTTATTTTTTTGTTTTATAATAAAAGTTAAATATAATTTTGTTTTTATTTAAATAGAACTATAAGAGATGGTAAGGTAAGTATCGCTATGATGACAGGAGGCGCTGTCGTTAACGGGTTTTTACGGGTTCCATTTTTTTCTAGCATGAAACAAAAACAAGCGGACGAAGAACGATTTAGCTCTATACTATACTCAGATTCCTTAAAAAACAAAAACGGGGACAAATTGTTTGATTTAAGGCCACAGCCTTGAACATATTTTTTATTTTTGGCATTGTGCCGGATATCGAAATTTGTCTTGGCAAACCGGTCACACCCACCAGGGGATACACCTAATCCTAACCAATTTGTTTCCACAGGGATACACCTGATCCCTACCACTGACACCCAAACCTGGGATACCCAATTGATTTAACCCCATTTAAAATAAGCCATGTACATGAATTAAACAGCAATTCCCTCCCAAACGTATATTGTGTGAATTTTTGCTTTTCCCCCCAGAATTTCAGCTGATCCGCAAATAGATGTAGAACAATTTCTACCCAAAACACAACGGCACAATCCTCCTCTGGAACTCAAGCAAGTCATTAATTCTGACCTTTGGGAACGTAACGTCAGAACTTGTATAGCCCGAGGGGGACCTCAAGGCACTACATGTATTATAACTGCTTGTTACAATAAATTGTTGTAAATCTTATGCAATTCAAATAACAAACAATTCCAAAACTGAATTAAAAGCCTGCAACGGTTACACGGTTAACCAACCGTCCAAACGGTTACACGGTTACATTTTTTCTGTTCGGTTAACCTTTTTTTTTATTTTCTTTTTTCTTTTTTCTTTATTTTATTTAAAAAAACAAAACTACCAATTGTCAACTTTGTCCGGGTTTCGTTGGAGCATGGGTTGGAGCAGGTCACAAATAGTACAACTGATTAAATTTGGTATGGATTGATAGCTTATCTAACATAATAGTCGGCCTACATTACAAAAATTGATGCAGACAATTAGCAATCGCAGAAATGCGTTAATTAGGAGCGCTAATTAGATATGCATTACAGGCATATTTGCGTTGGTTACGGTTAACCGTAACCGTAAAACATACGGTTACACGGATAATTTAATAACCGCAAACTTGCAGGCTAAAACCGCATTAAAGTTTGTTTGTTTGCAATGTTTGGTCAAAAGAGAGGACATTGGCTGTGTACATCCCGTCAAAATTAGACCAACCGCGAAAGCGTCCCATAGGGAGAACACAGCCAGACTCAGCTCTTATAATTAACCAAGATCACACAGCAAACAATTTCCAAACATAATATGTACATAACAAACACGTACCGCACAGAATAATTATGAATGCAGTGTCGACTGAATGCTCTGGCCTAAGTTTCCCCGAAAGATACTGTTTCCAAGGGGAGACAAGAATCAGTGGACCCCATCATAGCATCCTGAGCCACGCAGGGCTTTTACGCGCTTTCTACTAATAGCGCTCAAAGCCCTGCGGACATTCGGCCAGATCCGTGGTTATTAGCGCAAAAAATCATGCGCCCAATCAGAGCCTCCGTTACAAACAGACCAAGGCCATTTCCCAAACCCTGGCTTTGGATCCGTCTCCGGCTACAGCCTATTGCTAAACTGTATGAATGAAGCCTGAGACGAAGACAAAGCTGGGGTTCGAAAAACAGCCAAAGGCATGCGAACCAACGCGCATTTCTATTGGTCCATTTGCTTTTGAGGGCGACAATGCAAGAGCCCGTTAAACTCTGCGTGGCTCAGGATGCATCATAGAGCAAGTTCGGGCGCTAACTATAGTCAACCATTAGTCAGTCTCTGCTTTACCAATGCGCATGCTCAAATGCAGTTCGCTCGAACGGCTCTAGTCGAACTATTGTTGAAAAGGTGGCAACCGCTTTGTTTACATTTGCGACATGAATGAGATGGGTATTGGCACTATTCTCCCACTATGAGTAGGATAAGTCATTACGTTAGTCATGCTGGTCCAAAAACAAGACAAAAATAACATTAGGCCTGCCAGATTTTCACTTTGGCGTTACTGCCTTTCCCTCCGCCCGACTGACGTCACTTTTTTTCACGTCACTGGTTCTCTCCATGCTTTCTTATGGAAAGAGGCTACTGTCAACCAGCGGCAACCGTGCTTCGCGGTCTGGTTCCAAATAGTCGACTAGATAGTCCAACCATCCTGCGTTCGAGTGACGTTAGTCGATGGTCGAACTATGGTTAATTACAATTCGCGCCCGAACTTGCTCATAGCGCGCGGTACAGTGCCGTTTCCGCTGTGGATGAGGCAGATAATGCGCGCCCAATTTCGCGCACTGCTTGCGAGCCCAACGGTTTAAGGCCTTGCCCTTACGTTCAAGCATGGAGCAATAAATGTTGCTCCGTGGTTGAAGGGATGCCTGTGAACGCGCCACAAAAAGAAAAAAACACGAGGCAAAATGGCCGACCAAATTAACACAGTATGGGAGAAAAGTACAGTGCATGAATTCAAAAGCAGGAGAATCCGTTGCCGCATGCAAAACCCATCTGTGATCATTAGTATCAATAATTTTATGCACCAGTAGTACCGATTGATCTGGACTACGTCTTGCCGACAACATAGGAAAGACGTCCCCCAAGTGAGCACCAGTTTTCCCCTGCCAAACTACGTTGATGTCCAAGTCCAGCTGGCCGCCGCCCAACAGACAATAAAGTCGAATGATCAGCGCAAACTCTATACAAGCATTGCAAAAAGATACAAGTATTGTACAGTTTAATTGTCCCTGTATTAGTACTACATTCCCAACTAACAAGGGCAACCTACACTAAATTGGGGCACCAACAATGCATGGCGGCTTCGCTAAAACACACCGGAACCGAACGAATGTACGTACGTGCAAACATTCGTGAATTGCCATTACGACCGAGGATTCCCTATTGTGTTTTCCTTTATTCCTTTACTGAAACCTAACGCTTATCTTGCCGATCGAGGACAAAGAAACCGTCCTTCGAGGATCTTTTGTTCCCTTTGTTTTCTTTTGTTTTTCGATCCTCGATCGCAAAAGGAAACAAGCACACAATGTTAACTGCATTGGAGCGCCAACGGCCCATGTTGCGAATGATAATATGCACTGAAACACCTGAAGTAGCAGCGAAACTGGCAGAACCGATTCGGAATAAATGCCTACGAATATACGGTCATTTGGTACATCAGCAAAGTTTAAAACCTTGCGCAGAACTGCATTAAATTGATAACGAGTTAGCGGCCAACCATCAAAGTGACAGAACAGAGGGCCCAACATTGAAGGACGCACCCGTAGCCAATTTTGTAGAGCAACAACTGGGCAAAGCTGCACATTCTCGGTCTGTGCTATATATGCGAATCCATTGTGGGGAACCGTGCTGATTATTTTTACTGTACCGAAAGGAAACCAAGATAGGTGTCGCAATGCCATCCTTAGGGCATATGCAAACATCAGTACCCAATAACACAGAGTCCTGAATGTAGTTGTGTGAATTTGCAGCAAATTCCCCCACCAGCATAAATCCGAAAAATGCTAACAGAAATACCGCCTTAAACATGATTGCCTCAAAGGAGGACGAGCATACTGCCGGTAATACCTCAACAATTTGCTGTAGTATAGTTGGGGTTATAGGCTCGCGTCTATCTATAGAAGGATTACTTCGTCTACAACCTTCCAGTAGCTTAGATACTAAAAAATCCCGAGTTGGATCATTAAAGCCCAAAACATTATGATAGTAACCCACGGCCAAAACATAGGTATTTATCGTAGACGAGGCATATTTCTGCAGGGATAGCCATGCAATAAACTGCTGGTTGTCTTCAGCAGTCGCGGGAGTAGCCTAAATGTCCCATGAGTTCGCCCCTGTCGAAAGCGACCAAAGTTGCTCCAACCGGTTGCGTACGTCTTGTGTGCATTGAACGCCATTGCTGCTGTTAAGGGTAGGATACACCATTTGCAGATACCAACAATATTTACTACCGAATTATTAAGAAATATTTTACTCATTCGAAAGTAAATATTGATTCTAGGCATCCAGCGAAATAATTGCGCTAGATATCCTGTAATTATTCCGAAAAATATAATTGTATAAACAAAAATTCGCGATCGCCAGACGGCGATCGCGAAAAAACAAAGATAACATAAGAATAAGTGCTTGACGCCGGTTTCTCGGCATTTATGATTGTAAACATTCGGTCAGTTAAACGATATTTACTATAAAATACAACATCCTAAATCTACTCATTCATGATAATTTAAGCAATTATCAATGGTGTATTCTGCCTTTAAAAGCCTACCGATTTCATCATCTACCAAACCTGGGGAAAAGTTTGGTAGTGGTGTCATGTCGTGTCACGTGATGTCTGTCATGCCATGCGTTCGGAGCTGCAGCCCGGAAGCGACTCATCTGGAAACGGGATAACGCATCCGCAATAACATTACATTCACCAAGGACATGAACTGGCTTGAAAGTAATATTGCAACGGGGACATTCGAGCACAAATATACGCACCGGATGCATAATTCTAGGACAATGGGAAGATTGCTTAGGATATGCACCACGGCTACATTATCTGTGTGAAATTTGACCTTACAGTTGGCCAAGAAGGGTGCCCAGTAGAGCACCGCAATAACAAGAGGGAACATTTCCAAAAATTTAATCGAAGAGGGATCCCTTAAAACATTGTCCAGCCAATGACCCTGCACCCACTTGCCAATAAAAAAGGCGCCATATCCGATGCTGGCAGCGCAGCTGCATCGTGCAGTGAACAACTGGACAGTTGCACTGTCCTCCCACCCCGGCCCTGACCACAAAGTGTCAAAACCCCGTTGAAATGGGACAAGCCGAATTCAAGCCACTAGCAATAAGTCGAGGCGGGCACCACTATTTATACGAACATTACGATGTGTCTTAATCAATCCCGAGGATAAAGCAATAAGGCCAAATAAAAAAAAATGTTTAGCGTCACCGCCCGCTTCCTTTTTGGGGGCCGCCTCCTTTTTTAATCGTGGGTGAACCATGTTTTAATTTTAAATTGGAAGATAGGGTGTGACATGTTTACTGCATGACTCGAATTAAAGATGTGTCGGGCGGCCATTTTGAAGAAAAAACAAGGAAAAAAAAGGGCCTCCCCCTTCCTTTTAAAAAAAGGGCATGACCCTAAACATTTTTTTTTTTATTTGGCCTAAGCCATTTGTGCGTGACCCCGAGTTAAATTTGAATAACATCTGGTACACTGACTTGCTCACACAGCTTGGCACCGTTGAACTTCAAAATCTCCAGACCAAAGACACTGTTGCCATATTATGATTCGGGGCAAGCTCTTGCATAGTTACGTAACAGACGTTCAGCACCAATACCTTGTTCACAATAGGTGAGAATGGCACAAAGACACCAGACCATTCCGGAGCTGGTGGTTGCTAGCGTAAGGCTTGCCCCGAATCACGTGATATAGCAACATTGTCTTTGGTCTGGAGAATTCAAAGTTCAACGGTACCAAGCTGTGTGAGCAAGTCAGTGTACCAGATGTTATTCAAATTTAACTCGGGGTCACGCGCAAATGGCTTATTAGACGTCTCGTGAATGCCCGCCCTGGGGAAACTGCTCTATAGATAAAGTTAGGGGAGCCCACCAAGGACTGATTTCCCACTAACGTTATTTTGCGTCTACTCAAAGCCGAATGGATTTGCTTGGATATTGCCTTTACTTTGTCTTCAGTAACCCTAACTTGGGCTTGCAATGTATCCATCTCAAGTCCCAGATACTTGTTTAGGGTCCTCTGTTTTCTCTGGAGCCAGTGGAACCCCTACTTCTTCACAAATGGAATTAAAAGTAGTAATCTTTGTGCACATGGGAGGGCAGATGAAGCAACAAACAAAAAAGCATCAAGATACTAATAGTGATAAGGGAACTACCAGTAACTTTCTTAACATGAAACTCCAAAAAGGTACTGAACTTTTCAAACATGGAAACAGGAAATTGAACACCCCATGGGCATACATTTTGTCATAAAAAAACATGCCATCAAATGAAAATCCCAAAAGCTCATAATCCGCTGAGGAAACAGGGAGTAAACGAATTGCTGATGTTAAATCAGTCTTTGCTAACCATGCTCCCCAACCCGCCTACACTCAAGATCAACAGAGGTATCAAAATAATGCATAATGAACAGAACAGTATCGTTTGTCAATAAAATCATTAATAGTGATAATTGATAAAAACGGCTAAAAACAATTTGGAAAAATCTCGTGTTAAATATCTCGATTGGATCAACGATCAACTTAACAAAAAACCACAAGATAAAGCCAAAAGGACTTTTGGTGCTGTGCAAATCTCTCAGAGAATATAACGCCGTTACTGAACAAGATATATGCTATACCCATTATATACAGCACAAACCTACGCTGGCGCTGGCGTTTGTTTTGGGAGGATAGGCTTTGTTAGGTTTGTATTTATTTTATTATGAATAAAACAAAAAATACAAGTATAGTTATTTGTTTATTGATTGAAATAGTATTAGTCTTAGTTTGATTTTAAATAAATAAAACTATATGGAAAAGCTAGAAGCAAAGTTAAAAAATAAGTATTTACAGTCCCAGCGGTTATTAGAAGGGCGAAGGAGCTGGGTACACCATTTGCAGATATCGAAACCGTTTACTACCGAATTATTAAGAAATATCTTACTTATTTTGAGAGTAAATAATTATTCTAGACATCTATAGGAAAACGATTGCGCTAGATGTCTTGTAATATTCCGATTTTTTTTTCGTGATCGCGAAAAAGAAAAACAAGAACAACTGCCTGACATCGGTTGAAAACGAACGCCCTTTTTCTAGCTTTTTTTCTCGGCATCCACGATTGTAAAACTTCGGACAGGTCCGTTAAACTTTTTTTACTATAAAATACAACCCCCCAAATCCACTCATTCATGATAATTCAAGCAATTACCAATGGTGTATCCTACCTTTGAGTATCACTTGAACTTTTATCTGTATTGAACACATTTGCAAAAATCTGCATAAAAGCATTCCACCTGAACTTCCCAGAATTATCATTTGATTATTTCATGGATTGTTATTACACAATAAATGTTTGCCCAATCTTTTATTTGTTAAGGCCTTTTCCACAGTATAAACTGTACGTGTCGTATTCTCCGAACTATAGATTTTCCAGGCTATTTAAAAAAAAACAATATTCAAATTAACCAACTCTCACATTCAATTTCATCACAGAAAATAATTCCTACGCTTTCACCAAACCAATTTAGTCATTTCTGATAATTCAAGCAATTACCAATGGTCTATCCTACCTTTATTTAAGGCTATCGAAAAAATAAATAAGAAGAAACTAGAAATTGGTTAAGAAAACAAGCGCTGTGGCAGATTAAATTACCTTCACCTAGCTTCGTTCCTCGACCCTCGGGTTTAAACAGAGCGACATGTATTTCCAACGAAATGCATCAAACCGACTTGTTAATTTTCCCTTACGATGATATAGGTAAAAAAAGACCGTCGTAGACGTTGCGACTCGTTTTAAAGAGGTGAACCACTCACCAACAAAACGAGCGTTAAAGTGGTTGAAGCTATCGATAACATTTACAAAAGGTCGGCGTTAACTTGGCCGCAAGTTATAACAGTTGACGCGGGTGAAGATTTTCCCGGAGAATATAAAAAGCTGATGAATTCTTAAACAAATCACGTACATAATGCTGGCCCCATTAGTTCATTCTGTCGTAGTAGTTTTTGCGAGTAGGTTGGAGAAACAGTAGTTATCTGATCTTATTTAATTTTGAAGTTTTTAATAAATTCTGGCATATAGTCAGAATAATCGTGATTCGCAATTCGTCGACCGTAGCCATTCCTCAATTTTCAAGTTTTGTCAAGCTCTTGTCGAGTTCAATTTAACCGACCGGCATCAATTCTCGCCGAAAACAATGCCTAAATCCAAAAAGCAAGCGGTTGCATCTACATCTGGAAACGCTTCAGGAGGGAGAAAGCCACGCGGCAGACCCCTTTCTTCACGGTCTGGTCGAAGCCTAGTGGCTGAAGGTGTTGGATCCGCACGACCGGTGCCAGCTGTGGATGCGATGCCGACTGTTGTCGTGCCCCTTGCCCGATGGACACGCATATCGTGAATATTGACGTCAATATTCGCGACAAATTTCACGACTTTCCCCAAAGTCGCAAATATTGACTTCAAATTGACGTCGATATATTCGCGTCAAATTTCACGACTTTTCCCAAAAGTTGCGAATATTGACGTCAATATTCACGACTTTCCCCCTAAGTCGCGAATATTGACGTCAATATTGACGTCAAATTTCGCGACTTGCCCCAAAGTCGCGAATATTGACGTCAAATTTGACGTCAAATTTCACGACCGGACAAACATTTTGACGAGAATTGTTTTCCAGAAAGCTAGGTTTTGGCTAGTCTTGCCACAAGACCGAGTTTTTTGGGTTTTTTTCACTTTATGGGCAAGTCGCGAAATTTGACGTCAATATTTACGACTTTGGGGGAAAGTCGTGAAATTTGTCGCGAATATTGACGTCAATATTCACGATCTGCGTAGTCCTTCCAGGGCCACCATAGCTAAGAGATTGTTTGGTCATCAGTACGCTATGGAAATAGAAACTTCTATACTAAAAGATCTTTGTGTGAAAAGATTACCGGACGTTGAAAGACGAAGAAACTAGATTGATAGCGAGAGTTGGCTCAATGGACTCACTTATACTCCGAGTTAGAAGTGTGACAGTTGAGCAGTGGTATTGAAGACGGGCCGCTATAGAGTCATGGTGCTGTCCCATTAGCCTCTGTCATGACCTTTCTAAAAGGTCAACGCGCGGAAAATTGTCAAAATGGAGGCGCTGAACAACAGTAACACGTGTGTCGTCAATGTCATAACTTTACGGCTTACGACGGAGCTTCAAAGGCTGTGGCTATTTCGGAAGAATAAACCGTAGGCATAAGGCTGAATGTCATCCAAAACCGTAAAATTACGAAAGAAAAAGAAACAGCGACTGAAAAAATGGTCAGTTTGTGAAAGTGTGCTGCGCTATACGTACGTGCGTAGCTATAGATGTACTTCGACGTTTACATTGTTTATAAACAGTTAATGTTGGGCCGACTTTCCTCATGCAATGTCAAACTTCTTTGTTGACAAACTGCAAATTCATTGTACTTTTACCATGTTTAATGTTATTAATGCTTGCTATTTACCCTCTGTTAAATATTTAGGTGTAAGCTTAGTCCGAAAAAAACCCAAAACGGTGGCGTCCAGAAATTTGGCACACAATCGACCGAGTGTTCCCTAAGTCGTGGCGCAATTGAATAATTCTTGGAAAATCCAAGTTTATGATATTTACGAACTTCTTTTAATAGTAAATGTCATTTATGACCCATATAAGGTTTCAGTAAATAAAAGGGTGAAAGATACTAGATTTCACAGGCGCGTCTACATTTAATGTGACAGTATTTAAAACTGGTTGGTTTTTAAATTAACATTGCAGGATCAGGAATGTTGAGGTTTAACGTCCATATAGAAATTATGTGAACAAAGTGCTTGTGTGTAAAGCCCCAAATTTATATTTGATGTAAAAAAAAAAAATTAATGCAAAAAGAATATTGCTTGTATCAAGTTGTATGAATTGGCCCCAGAATTTGTTTACTGCATGGCATTCAAATATATGGCATTCAAATAAAGCTTCAGTACAGTGCCACGGGAAAAAAAGAAATTGTTAAAATGTTGGGCCTAACCGGTTTTCTAAGGAGCATAAATACACATAGGCCTACACAGCGGGTCTTTTCAAGTGCAGGAAAGCAAATCTAGTTTTATGATTGGTCATTTTTATTAAGTATTTCCCGCAATTCACTAACTATCTGTTGTCTTTCCTCCATGGTATAGCTAATTACGTTAGTCTTACGCGAGAGCTCGGAAGCCATATTGACAAATTTCCGCAAAACGCCCTCTTCGGTTGATTTTCGTCATTTCACAACAGAGGCTAATGGCGCCGGCTAAGCCCAACGGGCCCATACCGTTTGATTTAAATGACAAGCGGTGAAAATCTCTCTGGCCGCAAAGATTTTATTTTCGTAATTTGTTTTCAACCGTGTCCTTAACGTTTCTATACCGTCTCCACATCGGCTCCTTACCGCCTATATACAACGTCCTCGTACCAGCTAGTGTCACCGTGTTGACCGTTCCCTCGCCGGGTCTCGCCGGGTCCTCGCCGGGTCCTCACCGGATAGGTACCGGCCGCTTACCGCCCGGAATGCACCCATACCGTTCGCTAAACTTTCGCTCCGCCTTGAAGACGTCACACACCGTATATACAAATTATGTAAATACAATATTTGAAGTATCCTCATGTCTCTAAAAATTATTATTTGATTTTAATTCCAAAATACAAGATAATGGTTTATCTTCATTAAAAATGAGGATACTTCATGATTGTACATACACACATTTTATAAGAATTTATTTAATTAGAAAAATTACCAGACACACAATATACCAGTTGAGACATAAGTCAAACAATACTTTATTTATACACAGGTGATCAACAATCATGACGTGTGACTGTGAGAGTGTTGGTATACTTGATTTAGTTTAGTGTTCATATCTTGCCATGGCATACTTATTTTATATACTGTTCATATTTTGGAGTTTTGCCATGGCACGAAGCCAGCATCACAGTTACACCAATGACGTATCCAATTCCTCTGCTTCTTTCCATCCCTCGAGATTGCCCGCGTTAAGCCATTGGCCAGCTGGGGCGCAGTTAGGACCGTGACGTTGGACGAGCTGGTTTTGCATTTGGGGGTAGCGTATGCGCATCAGGTTATGAAGTACCGTACATTTCCTAACGATGAGGCGTAACGTGGCCCAATGTTGTGAGCAAGACCTGGAACCTGTTGGCTAGGATGCCGAACGCATTCTCCACGCAGCGACGGGCCCTGGACAGGCAGTAGTTCGCTCCTCTACTGTCCTTCCTCTGCCACCATAAGGTTTCATGAGAGAGGGTTTCAGAGCGAAGGCGTCATCTGCAATGATAAAGTACGGGATGTCCTGGGTGTCGTTGGGGAGTGGAGAGGGGTCGGGGAGGTTCAGAGTACCGTCGTTCATACACTCTTTCAACTTCGACGCATTGTAGATTTAAGTATCGAACGCTGCTCTCTTCCCTGAAAATACATAGCAACAAAGAAACGTATTAAGAAACTTGAAATAAACACACTAAAATTAAAATTCAAATGAACGGGGGTATTTAATAACAATTAAATCATGATGAGATACTTACCACCAAGGTCTGCCCAAATAAATTTATAGTCCGAGTCGACCAAAGCCATCAGGATGATTGAGTAAAAACCCTTGTAATTATAATACAGGGCTCCTGACTTGGTTGGGCAGCGGATGGCGACATGTTTACCGTCCATGGAACCTCTTGTGTGTGGAAAGTTCTACCGCTTCAGGAACCCTTCTGTCATTCTTCAGGTGTCGTCGGAGGGTCATCACTTCATACATATATTCAGCGTAGATTGCCTGGCAGACTTCCCGGACCACTTTGGAGATCGTGTTTAGTGAGATGCGCCAGCCATACTGGAGTTCGGTGTACTTTTCAACCGAGGCAAGGTGCCTCATCGAAACAGCCAACTTGAGATCAGGGCCCAATTTCATAGCGCTGCTTATCAGTTAGCGGAAAAGTTGTGCTAACTTTAGCAGAAATATTTGCTAACCTTAAGCGCTATTTCACGGCGTTTTTGTGCTAACGTTTGCGCGCGCATGGAGATTATATACTGTTACGTCACTGATTTAAGCAAATTTTTCCGCTAGGTTAAGCGTGCCTTTTGCTGCGCTTACTGCTTACGGTCCCCATGAAATAGACGGAGGCTCGGTTAGCAGAAAATCGTGTGCTTAGCAGCGCTATGAAATTGGGCCCTGTTTCGAGTGGCTCCCGATACCACGTATGTTGCTTAGCGAGGCGATGTTCTATACGGGTGAATATTTTATTGTACATCTCAGGAGGCATTCCCATAAAGTTCTTGAAAGCCTTGGGATCTTCACTCCGCAGTTTGGCCATAAGCTGATGGTACACGCCGAACTGTTTGTGACGACTTGTCCAGGGACATCTCCCCAGCCTGCTGACCGCGGCGAGCCCGCCTTTGCTGCCGTCGGACGTAAAACGCGAAGTCGAGATTTATTTGGTCGCGTTCACGTTGGGCAAGGGTCAACATAGGCCTATACATGTTCCGAAAGCCTCTTACTACACTCCATGAGGACAACTGGCCCGAGGTACTAGAGCAGGGACTGAATAAAGCTTTGACCATTGGCGTCGTTTTTATACAGTAAAATATGGAGTCACGGTGTCTGGCACGGTTTCTCAACGTGCGCGATGTAAAGCACACGGCAACAGGCTGGTATGGAGACGTTATGCGGACGGTGGAACGATAAGAGGACTCAATTAGGTCGTTAAGAGAGCGGCTGAACGTTAATAGAACGGTGAGGGGTCAGTATGTAGCCGGTATAAGGCGGTGGTCAACGTTGAGCAAACGGCAAGAACCCGGTACGAGGTATGTCGTCACACGGTTCTCACCGCTCCTACGAACGGGTCTATAACCGTCCTCGTACCGGCCCACCGTTCTTATACCGTTTTCTTACCGTCCTCATACCGGGTTCTCGTCGTGTGGGTGCAGGCGGCGGCACACGGCGAAAGTCTTGGGCATGCTCAAAACTTTCGCCGGGTCTCGCCGGCCACTAACGGACCTCTACCGTGTTCACCGATCGCTCAACGCCCCGCCGTGTGCCCTCACCGTGTTCCACCGTCCGCACGAAATGTACCACACGGTAGACTTAGCCGGCGCCATATGGGACAGGATAACCAAAGGTCCCAGTCAACCCGCGCTGTACTATCTATAAAAAGAACCCAATTGTAGTTTTGTAAGTCAATAGCTCGAGGTTATTTCACCCGACTAGGTTCCTTCTGGTTGATTACCCTTCTTAATCTTCCAGTGATCAAAGTTAATGTTAACGTATTGTTACCGTTTAGTAGACAACCTCTTGGTATCTAACGGACTCAGCGATAGTTTAGTTTGCGTATTACGGTATAGCCTACGGCTAGCGTACAGGAAGATGTGGACGCAAATTATAATGCTGGCAGGAATAGTACTGGATTCCTGAATAAACATGCCTGCCCTGGGAGATCAACTATCAAAATTGTTTCTGTGGTCACAATGATTGAGCAAGTGTTTAGACAGGCACTTAATAACACAGTGATGTCTTCATGTGTAATACCTCCAGACTGAGGGCCTTATCACATGCGCTCACTAGGTTTCTGACAAAGATGACAGAGTCACATTAAATTTGCCACCTCGACAAGTTTACCGGTGTTGTCACATCCTGCCCTGATCAGCCGGGAATGCCAGCTGGCCACTCACTGGGAAGGGTGAATCGAACTCGCTTCTAGGCATTGGATTCAGTTACCTGGCAAGCTAGATAATGTCTGACAATTTAGACTGCACCTGTAGCTCTTGTATTATGTGTGTCTCCCAGTATATCGTGGTTGGTCTTAGGCTTACTGAAGAGATTAGTGCAGGTGGAGCCTGTAATTTTGTGTCTTAAAGTTGATACCAGTTGATACCTGACTTTATCGATTAGCAGACTTGAAGATGTTTGGGACGGCACCTCAAGAGTCACTTATTAGTGCGTTTCTGTTCCTTGCTCTATGGTTCTGGGTTGTAAGCGAGCGGGTCAGCATGTTTGAAATTGACAGGACCAGATCCATTTTGAGTTTTTTTTTCATTAATGATAAAATAAGTATTCATTTCATGTGTGTTTTATAAGTGTTCTTATTCCTCCATGGTTTCAAACACCTTAGAGTTGCAAATATTTTTCCTAAATTTTTGAAGAAGATAACCGGTGTGCAATTAACTCTACGCGGGCACCGGAAACAGCCGTCTTCTCCATACTCTACAGCCGCGTGACCATGTGGTCATCACGGCGCGTATCTATATATCTATACTATAAAAGATGACAAATGCGCCATCTTGTCCCTGGGCGCCGCCATCTTGGAACGCAGGGCCGCGCCATCTTGGGAACACAGGGCCGCGCCATCTTGGCGCGTGGTTGGCGCCATGTTGGCTTTTGGTCGGGCGACTATTCGCCGCGCGCGCGTGCCGCCGGCGTCGGTGTGGCGGGGTGCCGGACCGTTCGCGACGGGGAATCCCCCGGGGAATCCCCCGGGGAATAAGATTTTAAAAAAATCGTATTCGTCCGTGGTGAGATTTAAAAGAAACGGACGTTACCGATAAACGCGTAATCGCTTTTCGATTGCCTGTCGATGTCTGCGGGCCTTTTTGCGCGAACTATTGCGTTATTTTTGCATTGTCCTTGACCGGAGTTCGGGCCGAAGCCTTCCCGAAATCGTACTGCCGTAACTCGGTTGCCGAATTGTTGGCCGTTTGCGATTAAGCGGCGGCTACATGCGTTACGCGAAGCCTTCGCAATTTAATTGTATCCGCCTTGCTTGCGCGGTGGCCGAGTTGGTGCCGAGTTTGTTGTTCGCGATTGGGCGGCCCGTCCCGTGTTATTTGACCTTTATACTCCATTGGTTATTGCGGAGTTTGAGCGCCAGCTTCGTTTTCGGCTTTGAATTTCGTGCGCGTCGACCACATTGCAGTCACAGGCTTGGAACGTTAAAAAATGATTTATTCCTTTCGTGTTGCCTTTTGGGCAAATTTCGTTGCTTCACATTGTCGAGACTTAAATATTACAACATTATCTGTCTCAAAACACTCCGAAACATATCGCTATTGCCTCAATTTCAACTTTGATCGTGCAAAAATGTCGCGAAATTGTATGGCGATGGTGGATATGAATATGCAATTTAGAAACGTGACTACGTTTCGGCTTCGGCTTTGCCTCCGAATTCCTGCGCGTCGACCATTTTGTAGTCACAGTTTTGGAACGTAAAAACAATGATTTATTCCTTTCGTGTTGCCTTCTGGCAAAATTTCTTCCTTTCACATTGTCAATACTTAAATATTACAACATTATCTCTCTAAAAACACTCCGAAACGTATCGCTATTGCCTCAATTTTAACTTTTATCGTTGAAAAATGTCGCGAAATTGTAAGGCCTATCGTGGATATGAATATTCAATTTAGAAACGGGACTGCCTTACGTCAGTTGAGGGCGCACTGTCAGACGGCCGGTCTGTTGGTTTTTTTCAATCGTAACGACGTAAATCAGAAACCCCGAAGTGGTTCGTATTGTTTCCCGTACGATTCATGTTAAAAAATCACGAGACGCAGGCAGCATGCAAGCAAAGATGAACTGCCTATTGAGTATTATTAGTTCGGAAGTCGGGAAGTATTTTTACAAAGATTGTTTGTTATTCAGAGTCGATGGTATTCTACGGAGCCCCTAAAGGGACATATGACGAATACAAATCACCGTTACGAAATAATTTGAGTATTTTATTTCGTGCACTCAAAATAACTTATTTCGTGAGCTCGAAATGTTGTCGTGGCCACGAAATGACTTCGTGCGCTCCAAGAATATCTGTTCGTGAGCTCGAAATAATTTCGTGCGCTCGAAATACTTTCTAGCTGGTACTCTACTCGCTAAGTTTCGCGATTTGTTTGTCATACAATCCATTGTGTTTTTAAGACGTCAACAAGGTGTATCTATAAGTTACGATTTCACCCAGCTAGCAGGTGCCGCGCGAAGCGCGGCATCCTGCTAGTCTATACTATAAAAGATGTTAAATTCGCCATCTTGTCCCTGGGCGCCGCCATCTTGGAACGCAGGGCCGCGCCATCTTGGAAACACAGGGCCGCGCCATCTTGGCGCGTGGTTGGCGCCATGTTGGCTTTTGGTCGGGCGACTTGTCGCCGCGCGCGTGTGCCGCCGGCGTCGGTGCGGCGGGGTGCCGGACCGTTCGCGACGGGGAATCCCCCGGGGAATCCCCCGGGGAATAAGATTTTAAAAAAATCGTATTCGTCCGTGGTGAGATTTAAAAGAAACGGACGTTACCGATAAACGCGTAATCGCTTTTCGATTGCCTGTCGATGTCTGCGGGCCTTTTTGCGCGAACTATTGCGTTATTTTTGCATTGTCCTTGACCGGAGTTCGGGCCGAAGCCTTCCCGAAATCGTACTGCCGTAACTCGGTTGCCGAATTGTTAGCCGTTTGCGATTAAGCGGCGGCTACATGCGTTACGCGAAGCCTTCGCAAATTAATTGTATCCGCCTTGCTTGCGCGGTGGCCGAGTTGGTGCCGAGTTTGTTGTTCGCAATTGGGCGGCCCGTCCTGTGTTATTTGACCTTTATACTCCATTGGTTATTGCGGAGTTTGAGCGCCAGCTTCGTTTTCGGCTTTGAATTTCGTGCGCGTCGACCACATTGCAGTCACAGGCTTGGAACGTTAAAAAATGATTTATTCCTTTCGTGTTGCCTTTTGGGCAAATTTCGTTGCTTCACATTGTCGATACTTAAATATTACAACATTATCTGTCTCAAAACACTCCGAAACATATCGCTATTGCCTCAATTTCAACTTTGATCGTGCAAAAATGTCGCGAAATTGTATGGCGATGGTGGATATGAATATGCAATTTAGAAACGTGACTACGTTTCGGCTTCGGCTTTGCCTCCGAATTCCTGCGCGTCGACCATTTTGTAGTCACAGTTTTGGAACGTAAAAACAATGATTTATTCCTTTCGTGTTGCCTTCTGGCAAAATTTCTTCCTTTCACATTGTCAATACTTAAATATTACAACATTATCTCTCTAAAAACACTCCGAAACGTATCGCTATTGCCTCAATTTTAACTTTTATCGTTGAAAAATGTCGCGAAATTGTAAGGCCTATCGTGGATATGAATATTCAATTTAGAAACGGGACTGCCTTACGTCAGTTGAGGGCGCACTGTCAGACGGCCGGTCTGTTGGTTTTTTTAATCGTGATGATGTAAATCAGAAATCCCGAGGTGGTTCGTATTGTTTTCCGTACGATTCCTGTTAAAAATCACGAGACGCAGGCAGCTGCAAGCGAAGATGGACTGCCTATTGAGTATTATTAGTTCGGAATTCGGGAGTATTTTTACAAAGATTGTTTTTATTCAGAGTCAATGGTATTCTACGGAGCCCCTAAAGGGACATATAACGAATACAAATCACCGTTACGAAATAATTTGAGTTTTTTTCGTGCACTCAAAATAACTTATTTCGTGAGCTCGAAATGTTTTCGTGGCCACGAAATTACTTCGTGGGCTCGAAAAAATCTGTTCGTGAGCTCGAAATAATTTCGTGCGCTCGAAATACTTTCTAGCTGGTACTCTACTCGCAAATTTTCGCGATTTGTTTGTCATACAATCCATTGTGTTTTTAAGACGTCAACAAGGTGTATCTATAAGTTACGATTTCACCCAGCTAGCAGGTGCCGCGCGAAGCGCGGCATCCTGCTAGTATACTATAAAAGATGACAAATGCGCCATCTTGTCCCTGGGCGCCGCCATCTTGGAACGCAGGGCCGCGCCATCTTGGAAACACAGGGCCGCGCCATCTTGGCGCGTGGTTGGCGCCATCTTGGCTTTTGGTCGGGCGACTCGTCGCCGCGCGCGTGTGCGGCCGGCGTCGGTGCGGCGGGGTGCCGGACCGTTCGCGACGGGGAATCCCCCGGGGAATCCCCCGGGGAATAAGATTTTAAAAAAATCGTATTCGTCCGTGGTGAGATTTAAAAGAAACGGACGTTACCGATAAACGCGTAATCGCTTTTCGATTGCCTGTCGATGTCTGCGGGCCTTTTTGCGCGAACTATTGCGTTATTTTTGCATTGTCCTTGACCGGAGTTCGGGCCGAAGCCTTCCCGAAATCGTACTGCCGTAACTCGGTTGCCGAATTGTTGGCCGTTTGCGATTAAGCGGCGGCTACATGCGTTACGCGAAGCCTTCGCAAATTAATGTATCCGCCTTGCTTGCGCGGTGGCCGAGTTGGTGCCGAGTTTGTTGTTCGCGATTGGGCGGCCCGTCCCGTGTTATTTGACCTTTATACTCCATTGGTTATTGCGGAGTTTGAGCGCCAGCTTCGTTTTCGGCTTTGAATTTCGTGCGCGTCGACCACATTGCAGTCACAGGCTTGGAACGTTAACAAATGATTTATTCCTTTCGTGTTGCCTTTTGGGCAAATTTCGTTGCTTCACATTGTCGATACTTAAATATTACAACATTATCTGTCTCAAAACACTCCGAAACATATCGCTATTGCCTCAATTTCAACTTTGATCGTGCAAAAATGTCGCGAAATTGTATGGCGATGGTGGATATGAATATGCAATTTAGAAACGTGAATGCATTACGTCTGTTGAGGGCGCACTGTGAGATGGCCGGAAATTTACCTACAGCAACTGACCAATCAGAAGGGAGGAAATGTGTGTTCACAATAGTCGATGTTAAATTGTGGTATTTAGTCCAACAATTCACTTTTTTGACCATGATATGTAATTATTCAAACGATTCCTCGATTGAATTTTGATTTTTGGGCAATAGTGAGACAAAAATCGCATTACATTTTATTCGTATTCAAATGTTGACATTATTCATAAAAATTTGCTGTGACTTTTTCGTGGACAAAAAAGCGAACTATAAAACTAACAACGGCAATAGGTAAGTTTGTAGTAAGTGTTCAGTAGGTAATATCTAATAGGAATAGGTTATTATTGTATGTATGTGTAATGTGTAATTGCATTGTGTAATAAGTTAATGTGGTATTACGTAATCTGTACACGCAGTAAATATGTACATAATTAGAGTGTTCAACAGTAGATTTTTTTATCTTGCCAATGTGCTCTGAATGTTGTACGAATGTTATTTCACAACGTTTCTTTGTAACGTTCAAAGGACGTCAAGAGAACTCCACACATTTACGTTCCCGAAACGTTTTTTCCAAACGTTCCGGAAACATTACCGTAACCATGCGCGGATCCAGGGGGGGGGGCGCACCCGGCGCGCGCCCCCCCTAAAAAAATCTCGAGAAGATTGAGAAGATCTCGGCGTTGGGGCTTCGCGCCTCCTGCGCTCCCATATCTTCTCCCAATATATTATGTTGACAATTTTTGGCGCCCCCTCTAACCGAAATTCCTGGATCCGCCCCTGGTAACGTTGTAAGAACGTTCATGGAACGTTTTTTTGGTTAGCTGGGATGGTATTCTACGGAGCCCCTAAAGGGACATATGACGAATACAAATCACCGTTACGAAATAATTTGAGTATTTTATTTCGTGCACTCAAAATAACTTATTTCGTGAGCTCGAAATGTTGTCGTGGCCACGAAATGACTTCGTGCGCTCCAAGAATATCTGTTCGTGAGCTCGAAATAATTTCGTGCGCTCGAAATACTTTCTAGCTGGTACTCTACTCGCTAAGTTTCGCGATTTGTTTGTCATACAATTCATTATGTTTTTAAGACGTCAACAAGGTGTATCTATAAGTTACGATTTCACCCAGCTAGCAGGTGCCGCGCGAAGCGCGGCATGCTGCTAGTATACTACTATTACCATAGTCTTGGTTCCAAGACCTTCGTGTTGTTTATTCCGCGATGACACAAACCACCGATGTTATAGAGGGCGCTATCTACAGACGAATCGCACCCGCAAACTCAGTGGACTCGCTCGAAGGTCTTGGACAAGTTGGCACACAGGGGGCGTGGTCAGACCATTGTAATATATGCATTATTCATATCACGTGATAATGATGGACGGTTATAGGCAAATTCGTGCGAGGGTTACGCAAAACGTTACACGTACACGCCGCGATTGACCCGGCCGTGTTGTGCATGTACTATACTGTACATGTATTCGCATGTTTGTATCACTGTGGACGGAGACATGGCTTCCCTTACCGAACATGACATGTTCTCGTGTACAAAATGGTTAGAAAGTCGAGCACTTTTTTCAAAATGCTCCCATTTTAACCACAATTATTTTCCTGGGTTGAAATTTCCAACCAATATACCCTATATTATACCCTAACCCAAACACTAACCTTATTTCTCCATGCCCTAACCCACATCCTAACCCTAGCTTTTGAGTAATTTAAGTACAATCCAAAAATCTAATTCGTGAAATTCCTAATGGAGACCTAAATATAAATCACCCTTTGGAGACCTTTTTACTCCCATTGTCCCCATTGTGTTCACGTCTCCAGAGGTACCGTATTTCGCACCATACAGTACATGTACATATGTACATGTACATGTACTTTACATGTACATTGACACAGCAAATCATAGCTGCCCCGGCGTTTATTTGTGACTGCGGGTGAATTTGTTGATTGAAACAACTTTGCTCTATGATGAAAACCTCCAAAGCCCCAGTCCCACCGAAAGCCGGATACGCTACGGATCAACCCGGATGCACTACGGTTCATATCCGGGGTCATCCGGAGTGGAACCTTAGTCAAACCGTGATAATCCGGGACTATCCGGGACTATCCGGGGCCATGCATCCGGGACCATCCGGGGACATCCGTAGTGAGTCCGGGAAGTCGAGCGTCACCCTGGATCAGCATCTAGCATCCGGAGTGATCCGGGGCCATCCGGGAAGGGAGAGGGGGGCGGCGAAGAACCGTAGTGAAACCGTAGTGCGATCGTGATGATCCCTAGTGTATCCGGGATAAACCGCAGCGTAACCGTAGTGTAACCGTGTTTATCCGGGATGAAACGGGAGTTGGTTCCACTACGGTTCCACTACGGATCACCACGGATTCACTACGGTGTCACCACGGTATTTCCCGGATGAACCGGGATGAACCGTAGTGTATCCGGGGTCATCCGGGGTGAACCGTGGCACATCCGGGATGAACCGTGGCGCATATCCGTAGTGAAACCGTGGCGGAACCGTAGTGAATCCGTGACCATCCGGGGTCATGGGGGAAAAACAGGCTTGAACCGGGGTGATCCGGGCCCATTCGTGGCAGAACCGTAGTCAAACCGTAGTAGAACCGTAGTAGGATCGGGGAACATGTCACTTTGTTTTTGATTGCCTTCCCGGACCACCCCGGATCAAACGTAGTTTCATCCGGGGTCATCCGGGGCGATCCGGGGCGATCCGTAGCATATCCGGCTTCAGTGGGACTGGGGCTACTAATTTATATGGTGGCCCTGAGGGATATCAAAAGTCGTGAACATTTTCGCGACAAATTTGCGACTTGTCGTTAATTTATTTGCGACTGGTCGTAAATATTTTTGCAACTAGTCGCAAATAATTTCACAACTAGTCGTGACAAAATTTGCGACTAGTCGCGAATTTTGTCACGACTAGTTGTGAAATTATTTGCGACTAGTTGCAAAAATATTTACGACCAGTCGCAAATATATTAACGACAAGTCGCAAATTTGAGTCCTGAATTGTTTTTTGCGACTAGTCGTAAATATTTTTTCGCGAATAGTCGTCAATATTTTCAATAGTCGCGAAAAAAATTCGCGACTAGTAGCGAAAATATTCACTAATAATCACGAATTATACGACTAGTCGCAAAAATATTCACGAACAGTCGCAAAAATATTAACAACCAGTCGCGAATAAATTCACGACAAGTCGCGAATAGTTTCACAACTACAAATTCACGACTTTTATGTCCCTCCATGCAGAGCCACCATAAATTTCCCCTTTTATTTCAGGGAAAGGTAGTTTTTGCAGGTAATTAACTGTTTGCCAAAATGAAGCACGACCTCACTAGATTTGAGGCTAATACTGACGTACTGTACGTTCGATACACTGGAATACAAAAAAACGCACCGCGCTGAAGCACCATAACATAGCGATGCTGCAGCGGGCAGACCCGCGGTACGGTACCGGTGGCTGTAGCTAGCTTGCACTGCCATGCCCCGGAAGATCGGACACACGTACATGTACAATGCTATTAAAAGTCTGCACATTTCGCGCAATGCACGTGCATACAGTCACCATCACATACATTGTACATGTACAATGTTGTACATGTACGCTGTCTTGTGTACACACACAGTATCTTATATTTGTGTATAATGAATAATTCATGATGAGGCTCAAACTCGGTCGCTGATTGGATCCCTCGGAAAAGCGAGGGAGATTCGTCGAAAACTAAGGTTAAAGTTAACAATTGATTGCCAACTAGTGCTAGACCCATTGGGGAATCCAAAATCATGTACGTTTGTCAAACGTCGGCTCCAGTGCGAGTATGGATCCAGCTGCATTATGTAAACTACGCATGCGTGAGACACCAACGCACACGAAGTCGGGATTTGAAAAAGAGACAGCGTTAACGAATCTGCGCGCGTGGGCGCCGAAATAACACAAGGGTCTAGGACTAGACTACTATTACCATCGATCACGAGAGAATTGCTCTCCATTTAAAAATGGAGCTGAGCTAGCTGAGCTAGCTCTAGCTGCAGGGGCCAATTTCACGGAGCTGCTAAGCACAAAAAAATTGCTTAGCATGAACATTTGTCCTTGGTAAAAACAAGGTTACAGACCAAATGTTCACATGATCTTTATTGTTTTTGATTAATAATCAGCTGGTTTTTTGCTTAGCATGAAAAACACGTAGAATTTTGGCTGATAACTTGTTTTTAATGAGCAAGCCTTTTTTGTGCTAAGCAAATTTGTGTGCTTAGCAGCTCCGTGAAATTGGCCCCTGATCAACGATCACGGGTCAGTGACTAGCCGGGTCACGTGACCCCGGTTCGCGGTATATACGGCGCGCGGGGTCGGCTCGCCGCATTTTGTTTTGGTTTTACGACTCCGATCTATCCTGCGGATCGAGTACGGACGAGGATGGCGATCGTAACAGTTTTCCTTTCCATTTTGGTCGTATTGCCCATAGTTTTGGCCGACACCCCAGCAAACTGCACCTATGACGATATCGTGGGACGGTGGGTGTTGTCAGTGGGCTTTTCGGACGGCAGCAACAACACACTCAACTGCTCCCGGCCACCAGGTTCGTAAAATAGGCTAAACCATAGCTAAACTAAAACAGGTCAAAAGAAATAAGTCCCCCATGGGAAATTTGCATTTTTCTGGAAGTGGAAGACAGTTAATAGGTCCTTATTCCTTTTACACAAAATGTAAAATGTAGTCTGAATTGTTACACATTTATTGTGCAAAAGAGTTTCACCCAACAGTTAACCTTCGCCTTGAATTAAAATGCTGCCATTTATTAAAACAAAAACATTAAATGCATGTTTACAATACTAGTACACTTTAGGAAAATTAATTGAAGTGAAGAAAGAATATTAAACAATTCTGTAAAAACATGATTTTTCTCCATTTGTCCAATCTCTATGCAAGAAAGTGTCATTTTTATTGGTCATCACATTTAATAAATGGCAGCATTTCAAGGCTAAGGTTAACTGTAGTGTTGGGTGTAACTTTATTGCACAATAAATGTGTAACGTTTCAGACTACATTTTACATTTGTGTAACAGGTTAAGGAGCCTAACTGTCTTCCAGAAAAATGCAAATTTCCCAGGGGGGACTTATTTCTTTTGACCTGTTTATATAGGCCGTATACTATGAAGCAGAATCAGTGTCAAAAAGATCGGACGTGTTTTTACAACTCGGATGCTTTCCTAATTCGGATGCATTCCTAATTCGGATGCTTTTTGCAAACTCGGATGCTTTTTTAATTCGGATGCATTCCTAATTCGGAGGATTTTTGTAAACTCGGATGCTTTTCTAATTCGGATGCTTTTCTAATTCGGATGCTTTTCTAATTCGGATGCTTTTCTAATTCGGATGCTTTTCTAATTCGGATGCTTTTCTAATTCGGATGCTTTTCTAATTCGGATGCTTTTCTAATTCGGATGCTTTTTTAATTCGGATGCTTTTCTAGTTCGGATGCTTTTTGTATTAAATCTCGAATGCTTTTTTAATTCGAATGCTTTTCTAGTTCGGATGCTTTTTATAAACTCAGATGCTTTTTTATTAAAAAAGCATCCGAGTTTATAAAAAGCATCCGAACTATAAAAGCATTCGAATTAAAAAAGCATTCGAGATTTAATACAAAAAGCATTTGAGATTTAATACGAAAAGCATCCGAACTAGAAAAGCATCCGAATTAAAAAAGCATTTTTAATTCAGATGCTTTTTTAATTCAGATGCTTTTCTAGTTTGAATGCTTTTTGTAAACTCGGATGCTTTTTGGAAAGCGAACATATTCGCAAATCGAATGCTATCCCAATCCGGCACTAGGGTGGCCCTGAAAGGACATCACACATCGCAGATTCTGCGATATCGTGCATTCTGCGCTAATTTGAACGATGACAAACATGTTATCGCATATATCTAAGCATATATATCTGAGATGTGGAAGATTTTATTGTAGGTTTCTACACAGATTTATGTGATGGCGAATTTTTTCTGTGCAGATTTTTGAAAAGTCGCATATTTTCATTTTAGATTTCAAGTTCTGCACAGATTTCTCAGTACGCAAATTTGTGCGATGTCGCACGGATGGGCACATGTACATTCTTATTGCACATTTCTGCGCAGCTATGTCACACTCGTGTACAGCAGATTGATATGCAGATTTATGTGCACATTGAGGGTGGGGAGGACTGAGCCCTGAGCCGAGTACGAACGGCTGTCTAGTTTGACTCTTCTATTTAAAAAATAGGGGTGCTCGAAATAATGAGAAAATATATATTTGTTTGTAACCCTAACTCCCTCACCATTGTTATTGAACAATACAATTCCTTCAAAATCCTTCAACTTCCTTTGTTGTGTAGGGAGTTAGGGTTAAAGTGTATTTTCAGACCAATTCCTTACCCATTCCACAAAGAATGTCCTGTTGAGTTGCATATCAAACATGGCTGTTTCAAGCATTTAGTATTTTCGTACATCATTGTTTTCCTATTTACGGGTCCTATGTAATTTTCTTGTTTTGTTTCTCTTTCTTCAATACTTGGTCCTTGCTTCTACTTTTTCATGAAATTACTACTATTTTTCACTTCTTTCAGAACTGCTAGGACTACATTCTGTGCAGTTTTTTGTGCAATCAAAAAGACGATGAAAACTTTTTGGGGAACAAAAGTTTAACACAAGACACCCATTATGTGAGCCAGCACATCAAAATCAGGAATATCTAGTAAGATGAATGTATAGTAAGATGTTACATTTGCTGTGAAATTTGCCGGAGTTCAAATTTGTTCGATTTTGAAGCGTGACATTTTTCCCTCGCCTCACAAATTTGCATTAGTGATTGCTTTCACGCTGAATGGAGAAAAAATATGGAAACAATTTTTTTTTCTGAATTAATGAATTTAATTTTCTCCCTGTGTCCTAAGGAGAGGTTGACCACCTTGTGATTGTCGACCTGAAGTTTCCCAATGTTGCTTTCGATGTGACCTACGGCCATGAAGGCTATTGGACCCTGATCTACAACCAAGGCTTTGAGGTGGTTCTCAACAACAAGAAGTATTTTGCCTTCTCCAAATATGTAAAAGACGGCGACAAATACAAGTAAGTATCAAACTGGTACATATTATATTATATAGTTTATCCGGAAGCTGTGTAGCGGAGGTGATTTTAGTATAATAAGCCAGTTCAGTTCGGTACTGCCGCTCTGCGCATGTGCACAACAAGACTCGGCAATGTTTCTCTTGAGATAAATGTGGCAAATAAATGAATGCACACAAGACTATTGGGAATGAACTGATTCTGCATTCTGTGCAATTTTTTTTTAAATATTTTTTGTGCAATCAAAAAGACGAACGCTTTTGTTGGAACAAAAGTTTGACAAGACACCCATATAATGTGCCCCAGCACATCAAAATCAGGAATAAGTTTGAAAATTACATTTTGAGAAATATAGTAAGATTTGAAATTCCAAAGTCTTTCTAATGATATCTACCACAAGCCTGTAGCTCATCATGAGTTATTGGCTGTGTAGTACAGGTTTGTAAAAAGGAAAGAAAAAAAAAGCGTCATGCCTCTTTAAAAAAAAGAATGAGGCCCCCCTTTTCTTTTCTTTTTCAAAAATGGCCGCCAGACACATTTTAATGCGAGTCATGTAGTGAACGTATTGCACCCTATCTTCCTATTTGAAATTAAAACATGGCTCACCCACGATTAAAAATCAAAATTCATGTGGGTCGCTCATGTATGCACCATACACGTCACACCCTAGCCTTCCCATTAGAAAAAAGATGATAAAATTTATAATAAAAAAGAAAGAAAGAAGGCAGCCGTCAAAAAGGAAGCGGGCGGTGACGCTAAACATTTTTTTATTTTTATTTGGCCTTATGGGATTATGGGATTTTCCAATCTTATATAGTGTACATTTTCATTTTTTCGACTTATTCCTGATGTAAACACCGGCAATCGTGGACCCTCTAATGTCCCTTTTTTGTACTTCATTTTTTCGGAAGGCCTCCCATTGGTTTTGTACACAATTTTTCAATCAGGAACAATCGGTCAATCGTGGCCCCTTTGTTTATGCCCTAACACAATTGTCCCTAGTACACTATTGCCGGTGTTTATACGTACTCCAATAATACGTACTTCCAATTTGCTGTCCAGCCTTTTTTTGAAAATTTTTCTTCAGAACACGACGATCTCTGTAAATGTGCTGGTACACGCTATATGCTTTTGCACGCATACGATAAAATGTTTATCTCAAAGGAAAATCGTCAAATCTTGTTTTGTAATTTGCACAGTACTGGCGGGTCAGTACCAGCGAGTCAGTATACTGGCAGTGCCTGGCAATGATGGATTTAGTTCAGTAACATGAGATGCACAAATGGTTTACTCTTGCATATCCCAGTCATCAATTGTAGTTTTCTGCTATGCAAGCTGTTCTGTATTCATGCTATCTCTATTTATCAAACCCCATTTGTGAGTGGGCACCACAGAATGGGTGGAAAGTCACAAAATAACAAAATTGACATTATTTAATTTCTAGAAAGAAGAAGCCCTAAGCATTCAAATGATGTATTGTGTGTTGCTGTAGCTTATTCCTAGCCGCCGCTATACTCTTTTAAATTGCTGAAGTCATGCTCCCTTGTTTTGAGAAAAAAACGGAGATCAAAGTCTGTGAACGTGCCAACTATCAATCAGTGCAATTCAGCCACCCAAAAACACACTTTAGAGTTTTAATTGAGCTATAAAATGTTGGGATATGATAAAAAAGTTTTGTTTGTATGTAAAAACGTTAACAACTTCAAACCGACCTCCCACTTGAAATATGAACGTTTCGACCAATAACTCGTTTTGGACATGTGCGACTTTCCGCTCATTTCGTGGAGCCAGGCCCCATTTATCAAACCCCATTTAGTTGTGAACAGCCATCTCCGTTCAATAGGGATCATCTTAGACTGTGGTCGTTTATGCACTGGTGTTGACATCACAATGCATCAAATTGCACCAGACTTGTTTACCTGATGCACTGCGCTGCGTCTGGCAGGGTTAGGGTTAAACTGGTTTGTGGCACCAACTTGCTAACTAAAAAAATGCGATATATGCCAGTATTTAATATAACCCTCTCTTTCTCAGGCTTGCAAATTTCAGCTAGCCGTCACAGCAGTCAAAATCAATCAACTGACTTTTTTTAACAGCCGGTTAAGAATTGCCTTGATGATTTGATCTAATAACCATGCTTTGATGAGTGGAGGTGATTGATTTGCCATGCGCCTACCAGTTACCTCTTTTGTCTGTTGATGAACTTGGACTAGTAGTTGTAGTGTTTACTAGAATGTGATTGTACTGTCACTATAGTCTAGCATGGCAGGTGTTATTTTTGACTATCTGTGACTGATCAAGCAACAGCAGGGTTAATTTGCATCTATTTTTGTTTTCTCTTACGTTAGGAGCATCTGTGATGAGACTATGCCTGGCTGGTCCCATAACGTGGTGGGTACCGACTGGGCGTGCTACGTTGGCAAGAAGAACCAGACTAAACATCAGCCTCAGTCGGGAACAACTGCGTAAGTTCAGTGTTGTGATTACTGGCAACCCATCTGCCACTTGACCAAGCCCCTGCCCCCTCCCCTTTCCCCTCCCCTGCCCCCTCCCCTAGCACCTCTCCCCTAGCACCTCTCCCCTAGCACCCCTTCCCTCCCCTAGCACCCCCTTCTATTCCCCCCTTTTCCCCGCCCCCTGCCCTGGCCCCTTTCCCAACCCTGGCCCCTGCCCCACCCCTGGCCCCTGCCCCACCCCTGGCCCCTGCCCCACCCCTGGCCCCTGCCCCACCCCCCACCCCTGGCCCCTGCCCCACCCCCCACCCCTGGCCCCTGCCCCACCCCCCACCCCTGGCCCCTGCCCCACCCCCCACCCCTGGCCCCTGCCCCACCCCCCACCCCTGGCCGATGCCCCACCCCTGGCCCCTGCCCCACCCCTGGCCCCTGCCCCACCCCTGGCCCCTGCCCCACCCCTGGCCCCTGCCCCACCCCTGGCCCCTGCCCCACCCCTGGCCCCTGCCCCACCCCTGGCCCCTGCCCCACCCCCCACCCCTGGCCCCTGCCCCACCCCCCACCCCTGGCCCCTGCCCCACCCCCCACCCCTGGCCCCTGCCCCACCCCCCACCCCTGGCCCCTGCCCCACCCCCCACCCCTGGCCGATGCCCCACCCCTGGCCCCTGCCCCACCCCTGGCCCCTGCCCCACCCCTGGCCCCTGCCCCACCCCTGGCCCCTGCCCCACCCCTGGCCCCTGCCCCACCCCTGGCCCCTGGCCCACCCCATTTAATTGCCCTCATAGAGGGAGGGTTTATAATAGAATGTTCTTGTAATAAAAGTATATTTTTGGGGGGGTGTTTATTTATTTGGCAGAGATCCTAAGAAGCTGTTCAAAACGGACTACGACTTCATCAATAAGATTAACTCTGCTCAGAACTCCTGGAAGGCCGTAGTTTATCCAGAATACGAGAAGTGGACGATTGAAGAGATGCTGCGTAGAAGGGGAGGCAGAGCATCAATGTTGGCATCGTAAGTCATGACAACCACTTTTATGGCGCTGCTAAAGCACTGAAAATTGCTTAGCATAAAAAATCTTCCTTAGAAAAAAAACGGGGTTACAGACCAAATTTTCAGGTGATGTCAGAGTATACCCAGCACGATATGTGGCAGAGGGGTACCCCCCTCGTATCCCTATACTTTATACGCACTCAACACTATTGTAACCTAGCCCATCCCCCCTTGAAACCTAAAAGGAATTCCTGAGATTCCGGGAACAGAATGGTCAACACAAAAGCGAGGGGGTTTTCTCTGCCATATATCGTGCTTCATATGTGTCAGAGTCTGGTATTCAACTGGTTTTTACTTTAATCGTGTTAACTAGCCGAGGCGCGGGATTATTTTTAACAAAACTTGATCCGAGGTGGGTTCAGGCCGATAGTATCAGGAAGCACACCCAAGTATTTCTGGCCTTGCTCGCCGCTGCTGACAGACATTTCCGGCCTTGCTCGTGACGTTTTTATGCCTCATCCGTTTTGAATCTCGGACAAACGTAACGTGAATATACGTCCCCCGGCAAGAACTGGTTAATAGAATAAAAAGCACAATTAAGCAGTACAGTAGCTGGTACATGTAACCTGTTTAATTTACCGGGCAAGACTGTTTGTGCTAAGCAAGTTTTGTGGTTAGCAGCTTCATGACAATTGGCCCCTGGTCTTCCTTGTGTCACCTGAACGAAGTTTTGGGAGACTTAATTGTACCAGTCAGGGTTCTAGCTAGCACCTTTTTAGTGCCGGGTAAATTATCAGATTGCGAAGTGTTGCGAGTGCAGCAAGCGGAGCTCTCGCGCCTCACGGCCGGGGGTCCAGTTCATTTTTGCATGTTTCTGTGAAAGTCTAGCTAAGTTATAACAAAAATTACTACATGAACATGATTAACGTGACTTTGTATCTCCTCTTTCTTTTGTGCCCATAATTTGATTAAAAAAAAAAAGAAGTGCCGGGCGGCACAGCCAATTTCAACCCGAGTGCCGGGCAGAAATTTGCAGTGCCGGGTGGTACCGCCCGGCGCCGCCCACCGTGGCTAGAACCCTGGTACCAGTTCCATATTCTGTATGACTGTATCTCTGTATCTCTAGTGTATCTGTATAGTTCTGTCATTTTGCCAGAACTCCTTCCATATTTCTAGAAGAAAAATAAATATCAGTTTCCAATTTTAACTTTCCGTCCCCTTAGGAAACCTGGTCCAGCCCCAGTCACTGAAAAGGTGAGAAAGCTAGCGAAAACGCTACCCCTGTCGTTTGACTGGCGTAACGTCAACGGCCAGGATTTTGTCACGTTCGTACGGGACCAATTGACTTGTGGGAGCTGTTATGTGTTTGCGTCGTTGGGCATGCACGAGGCTCGCCTCCACATTGCCTCCAATAACACATATCTGGTAGTCATGTCTCCGCAGGAGGTCGTGTCGTGCAGCGAGTACTCGCAAGGTAATCTTGATTCTTTACAGGTATTTTTCTTCTATATTTGTGGGTTTTTTGTTAGTCTGGTTCCCTGTCGTTTTCTTGAAGGTCAGGGCCGTGTTCAACTCATGCGAGCAATGCAAACTCGGGTGTATCTGATCAGCAGAGTGTGGGTTTGAGTCCCGGTCTTCACATGTGTCCTTAAGCAAGACACTTAAACACTATTGCTTCGTCCTTCGGATGGGACGTAAAGCTGTAGGTCCCGTGTGTTGTGTAATGCACGTAAATGAACCCAGTAACACTCATCGCTAAGAGGAGGGGTTTGCCCCGGTGTTCCTGGCAGTGGCTGCAAAGTGCGCTGCAGAAGCGCAATGAGCGCCGTTTTACGGCGGATACCGACGCTATACAAGTCTTCAATCATCATCACCACCTAGTCAGTTTCCCTTTATTTGAAATGTTTTTTTTTTTTCTTTACCGTAATATTTCAGGTTGTGAGGGTGGTTTTCCTTATCTGATCGCCGGCAAGTACGCTGAAGATTTTGGTATAATAGAAAATTCCTTCTTCCGTTATGTCGGAAAGGACACGCCATGTAAGAAGATCAACTGCATTCGTTACTACGCAACCGACTACCAATACGTGGGTGGGTTCTATGGTGGATGTAACGAAGAGTTGATGCGGATTGCGCTGGTAAAGAACGGACCAATGGCAGTTTCCTTCGAAGTCTACAAGGACTTTGAGTCGTACAAGGGCGGGATCTACCACCACGTTGGCTTGGCGGGTGAAGGCGAAGGCCACAGGTTTGACCCCTTTGAGCTGACCAATCACGCTGTGCTGGTGGTGGGCTACGGTGCGGATCCCACGACTGGGGAGAAGTTCTGGATCGTCCAGAACAGCTGGGGGCAAAATTGGGGGGAGAAGGGTTTTTTCCGTATCCGGCGTGGCACGGACGAGTGCGCAATTGAGAGCATGGCCGTGGAGTCGTTTCCAATTTTCCCGTAAAGTTGGGATATGAGAAGCGACTTTTTAATTCCATTATAAGATTATTAGTACTTAACTTTGTGGGGACATTTTAGAAAGATTGTTAAAAAAAAATCAAAAGATTTGTACTGAATTTGATTTTTTTTTTAATATTTGTACTGAATTTGAAATAATGTGTAGTTGACAGCACTATTAGTCAATTATATTAGTTTGTCTGATCTGATAAATTTTTGAAATTCTTTTTGTTGTTAAACATACTAAAGGTTATCATTTTTAAATGCTGAGCAGCTGTTTTTCATAATAACTTTTATATAATACTGAACCATTGTTTTTTTAATGATCTGTAAACAATCTTTTTACTAGTAATAGGACTTAAAAGTAGGATACACCATTGGTAATTGCTTGAATTATCATTAATGGGTGTTTTACAGTCATTGATGCCGAGAAAAGCAGCGTTTGTTTTCAACCGGCATCGAGCAGTTAAACTTATGTTATCTTTGTTTTTGCAAAATCGCGATCGCCGTCCGCGATTTTTTTTTATAAAAGTATTTTTTTCGGAAATAATTACAGGATATCTAGCGCAATCATTTTGCTGGATGCCTAGAATCATTATTTACTTTCAAATCAGCAAGATTGGTAGTAAATATGTGTGATATCTGCAAATGGTGTATCCTACCTTTAATAGTGAAATAGATGGGGGACATATAATCGGGAATTGTGCCTATTTGCTTACAATGCTAAATATGTCTAAAATATACTTTGTAATTCAGTGTAATTTTGCTTCTTTATGTTTTTTTATTTTTTATTTTGATACTTTGTAGAAGCCAATTTAATAAAGAAATGCATAACATTTTAAAAGTCAGTTTCTGGTTGTTTTTTGTGTGTCTTTCCATTCTGAAAGCACAGACTTCCAGTGGGCAAGAATGACTACATGCGGAGATCATTAATGTGAGGCGTTCTGGCAAAATGAGACAAATGTTGAAATAAGGATTTGCGGGTATTAGGAAAGTGGGTAAAATTCCACTTTCAATGCTATTTGTTACACTTCAATAGGAAATTCTGTTGACAAGTATTGCTATTTTTAATCAATGAAGTTTGTATTTCTCGACCTTGTCAACATTTAAAATACTGAAAAAAGGCCTTTAAAGATTTGAGCTTCGTATTTGTGAAAATCAAAAGATGCAAATTAAATATTGTTTAGTAGACATAAAAGGGGTTACAAGTATGTAAGAAGCCTTCCCCCAGTTTTTCCCTACAAATGGCCTGTGCCCAGTTCTGTCTCATTTTCCCAGAATGTCTCGCATTTTCAACCTCCATTTCTTTGGCCTTGTGGAGTGTCTTGGCCGAGTGGTTAAGAGCGTGTGTTTTCTGTTCCACAGAGCGCGAGTTCGAATCCCGGCCGTCGACACGTGTGTCCTTAAGCAAGGCAATTAAACCACTATTGTTTCGTCCTTCGGATGGGACGTAAAGCCATTGGTCCCGTGTGTGTGTGTATTGTGTATATATTGAACCAGGACACGCACGTAAAAGCTTAATATCGCTAAGAGAAGGGGTTTGCCCCGGTGTTTCTGGCATTCCGTTCATCCTCCTACTCGGGTTTCTTCAGGCTTACGAGCTACAGTGCCTTGGGCGCTTTTGAGGAATCCTTGGTTTCATTGCCGAAAAGAAATAATAATAATAATAACAAAATGAAATCCAAACCAGTTTGTGCTGAAATTTTTTGGACATTGACCCGAGACGAGTTCAGGCCAGCATATGTGGGTAGCACACCCTGCTATTTCCGGCCCCGGTCGCCAAAATTACTTATTTACCCGTAATCCATTTTCAATTCCGGAAAAACTGTGCGTGTATACATGTCCTTTAACTTGAAAAAAATACTAGGCGATACCACAGTCAGTGTATAATATTATTGAGGGAGAAAAAACATTACCAATCGGGTTAAAATAAATGAAACAAAAAATAGTTGCAATACAAGTAGTAATTTGTGCTGGCATGATATTGAGCAAGGAAGATTTGTGTAATTATTAATTTTCTATTTTATACTTGGCGGCTGCGTTATGCCCCAATTAATCTGGCAAACAAATTGAGCTATTTTTAAGGTGCCACACATGCTGTTAAAGGGATCGTATACGTTTGGTAATTGGAACCCACTGTCTGTTTCAATCCTACATGTATATATTTATAGATATGTATATATACATGTACCATAAAACTAACCTGTAAAAATTTCATTTCAAAAGGTGTAGTGGTAGCGATTTTGAAATATTGCCGAAAATCTGGAGCGGTTAAGTCCACGCAGGAAGAATAATTTGCATTGGAATACACAATCTGAGAAACGTCACTGCAGAAACGCTTCTCAGATTCAATTTGGTTGGGATAAAAATTGATATCTTTTTCCATAACCGCAGTACTTCGAAGTGAACAGTTTCTAAAAATGCATTATACTATTCAAAGCTGCTGTACTTCTTACCAAGTAAGTTTTTATTGCCATACATTTTTGGAGTAATTACCAAACGTATACGATCCCTTTAAAGATGATGCGTGTTTGCATTTGGTAGCATAATCAGAGTGACGAGTGTCTTACATTATTGCCGTGGGCACAAAAAGTAGAGACAGTCCCATTAAAATTGTAGTCTATCACTGTTAGTTATCGCATAAGGGTGTTTTGTAGTTATTTTTATAGGTTACACCATTTGCAGATATCAATTTGTTTTACTACCAAATTATTAGGATATCTTACTTATTTGAAAGTCAATAATGATTCTAGGCATCCATGATTGTAAAACATAGAACAGATCAGTTAAACGATATTTACTATAAAATACAACCTCCATTCCTCATACTTCAAGCAAATTTGGTGTTTCCTACCTTTAAATAGTAGATGCACAACTGCAAGATTGTCCTGTATGCAACTAATTTTAATTGTCGTTTTCTTTTTAGAATCATGAAATTGACTATTCAAATTTGATGTAATGTTCGATTCAAAACCAAAAATTGAAAAAAATGTAATAACTTATGGCCGATAACTAATTCCAAACCATCTGAAACTACACAATTTCGTTTATAAAACAGCTCTCCTGAAAAGATACTTTACTTGTTCAAATCATACTATTTATTCGTATCTTTTACAATCAGAAAACTTCCAAACAAGTTTAGAAACTAGGCAGAAAGTTACAAGCAAGGCTTTTGATTTAGGCAGTCTTTAAAGATCAGAAAATCAGAGATAATAATCAACTAATAATACATGTAATAAGTGAAAACACAAAATATCTTTTTCTATAAAATGATTTTCCCAAAATATTGTCCACTCTTCGTAACAAAAACCACCCAAAATAAAGTAAACAAGAATAATAAGAGCACATCTAAGAATTTCAAAAAAAAAACACTGGAGATAGCTATCCAGCCATGCAAGTGCTAGAAAAACAAAAGATATAACAATTTTTCAACCTATGAAATGAACTATTTTAAATAACCTAATATAAATAACAGGCGATTGCACAAAATGAAAGTTTAATAAAAAAAAGTAATAATAAATAGAACTTCGGATGAGTACTCCGGTGACGTTTAAAATAAGACAAAAGAACCATTCTCCGATTAAAAAAAAAATTGAAATCAAATATATAATAAATCAAAATTTGCCAGAATATTCTTAAACAGTTTTTGCCCAAGAGGAAAAAGTCCTGTTTACAGATTTTTTTCTCCAGATCAAATCCCCGACATAAATCTTTCCTAGTGACAACAAACCAAAATATCAAGGTAAAAAATACAAGTCGCCAAAAAAAGTGAAGGATTTTTATTTTTATTTAAGCAAAAGTTCCATATTCAAGCATATGAAGCACGATATGTGGCAGAGAAAACCCCCCCTATTTTGTGTTGACCATTGTGTTCCCGGAATCTTAGGAATTCTTTTTAGGTTTCAAGGGGGGATGGGTTAGGTTACAATAGTGTTGAGTGCGTATAAAGTATAGGGATACGAGAGGGTTCCCCTCTGCCACATATCGTGCTGGGTATATATTCAAGAATCTGTTACATTGCTTCCTAAGGTAAATCACGAGTGTTACATTCATACTTAAGGCTGAAGCAAGTAGATCTTTTAGACATTGTAACATACACTTTTCAAAGCAAAGTGGATTTTAGCCCCATAAATGTGGCTCAAATATTGGACTTCCTCCGTACCGTAGTATTATGAACCACACGGCAGCCATGCGCCAAAGGTCACTAAAAATTGAAATGGACGAAGAAAGGACAACAAACAAAAACCTCAATCTAGGCTTTTGTTTTTCACTTGAAAATCATTCCATGTAGTAACTAAACTAAACCTTGTTAGTGTTTAAAAACTTGGGTATTCTAGTGAATTTTTAGACATAATGTGACCTGCCAAAATGGGTGGAAAGTCGCAAAATAAAAAAATTGACATTATTACATTTCTAGAAAGAAGAAGTTCTAAGCTTTCAAATGATGTATTGTGTATTGCTGTAGCTTATTCCTAGCCGCCGCTATACTCTTTTTGAAATTGCTGAAGTCATGCTCCCTTGTTTTGAGAAAATGGAGTTCAAAGTCCGTGAACCGTGCCAACTGTACTATCACTCATTGCAATTCAGCCACAAAAAACACACTTTAGAGTTTTAATTGAGCTATGCAATTTTGGAATATGATAAAGAAGCTTTGTTTGTATGTAAAAACATTAAAAACTCGAAACCGACCTCCCACTTGAAAAATGGAGGTTTCGGCCAATAACTCGTTTTGGCCATGTGCGACTTTCCGCTCATTTCGTGGTGCCAGGTCACATATATTAAACCATCCTGTAATTTCGGAGACAATTGTACACTTTTCCCCAAAAACAAACCAGTTTGTTTTTCAGGGCGAGTGCACCACTGTCTCTGAAATTACAGGATGGCTAGACATCTGAAGATTCAGAATCCCCAAGTTTTGGAACATTAACAAGGTCAGTAAAACTGCATGGAATGATTTTCAAATGAAAACAAAACTCAAAAGCGTAAATTGAGGTTCTTATACCATTTCTTTATCCATGTTTATCTTTTTAGGACCTTCCCGCCATTTTTACATATATGGCCGCTGTATGGCTCACTATACGGAGGAAGTCCAGTATTTGAGCCACATTTACGGGGCCATGTGAATTACAAAAGGTAATTGCAATAAAGCTTGAAAATAAAAACCTGGTATCGTGTAATCTACCACACCTTCACTTTTGTCGGAAGTACAATAATTATAACCTTCAATGTTACTGTTTCCCCAAATATAATTTATATATTTTGTCGTTTAAATATTGTCATTACAGAAATCATCAATTTTTTTCTTGGGGACACATTGCACGTTATTAACCAGCTTCGGGTCACATGAAATATATATTTCATCAGTTCTTAAATATATATAATAATTATTTTCATTGCTTCCAACAATTATATACACAAATATCCATGTACATGTACCAAAGCTCATTTACTACAACTTGGCTACGATTTACTGTAGTTTTAAGTTTGATAATACGCATGATGTCAATGTATGTGACCTTTTCTTAATTTTTTTTTTTAAAAGGAACAATTTTTTCTTTATAGCAAAACATTACTGCCATAAGAAAATTGGTGTATAATGTCCTGTCAAATTGATCAGCTAGCTTCAAATTTATGTTCAGAATAAAACAACGCCTCTATGAAGCTATGGTCAATTTTTCGCAGTACTAATACATACATGTACAAACATTCTGCTATTTTGACTACAAATTTGTTTTAGCTGAGCTTATTTTGTTGGTTCGTGTCAGACAAATTTGCTCTATTTGTAACCTTACAAGTTACAGAGTGTAGCATATCTTCTACCCATGTAAAGTCCAATGTACGTTGTTAGTAATAACCCTCCAAAATTTGAAAGCAATTACAGCAGCGACTGAAGTCCAATACATACAGTACAAGCGAACTCTTTAAATGCAGCTAGTTGACTGATTGGACAGAGCAGCCACAGAATCACTGATTTCACTGCAGTACTGCAGTGGAAATTGTTACCAAGAAGTTTTCTACATTAACCACAGAAACTATTTGTTTGGTATCACATGAAGTCCTGAGCTGTGTTTAAAGAAAAATGGAAGTATCAACTGCTTACGTATACATGTACCGTACATTATATTGTACATGTACATGTACATTGTATTTGTAACTTTTTTCTGTTTTTAACCAGTTCGCTTCTTGTTTTTCTTGAATTCGAAACGAATGACGGATAAACATGTCTCGAGCAAGACCGGAAACTTCTGTCAGTGGCCAGCTTGCAGCGAGCGAAGCTGGAAATGTGAGGGTGTGCTACCCACAGATGCCCGATTCATGAACAATTATCCTAGCATGAACTGGTTAACCAGTTCGCGCCGGATGACGTATATAAACGCAAAGTTTTCCCCAGATTCAAAACGGATGACGCATACACACGCCACGAGCAAGGCCGGAAATGTCTGTCAGCAGCGAGCAAGGCCGGAAATGCGTGGCTGTGCTTTCCGGTACTATCCGCCTGAACATGCTTCGGATCGAGTTTCGTTAAAAATAATCCTGTGCGTTGGCTCAGTAATGTTAAAATAATCCCGGCGCGAACTGGTTAAGGGTAAAAAACAGTTTGGTTCTAACATCGAGTACAATCCCCCAATGATGTACCTAATGATGTACCTATTGCCTATTTACCAGTTGTTTTTTGTTGTCATTGTTGTATGTGTCTGAGCAGCTGTACTTGTGTCTGAGTTTCTGTTATGGTTGTCCATGTCAGTTGCTGTCATTTCTGTTCATGTCTGAGTTGTTGTCACTTTTGTCCATGTGTGAGTTGCTGTCCTTTTTGTCCATGTCTGAGTTGCTGTCATCATTGTTGTGCATGTCCGAGTTATTGTCATTGTTGTTATTGGTAAACAAAATTTTAAAAAACCCAAATATATATAAATTCATTAGCTTCTATCTATTTTTATGTTTTAGTTTTTAGGTTTTTGCTTAATATTGTAAAAATAAAACTCAATTCGGCCTCCTTAAGGCTGTGAAGTTTTTATTTCTGAAATAAACCGAACAATAATAATAATAAAATGTACTGGAATGACATGCTGCTTTGATAGTTGACAACCACAAAGTGTAGTGTTGTATTTATGCCCTCATGTAAATGTAAATGGGTCATTCCATAAATAAATGATAACAAAATGTGACATTTGTTTTAGTGTCCCGATTACACCTGACCTGTGTTATTTCCCATGCAAGCGTCATTGAAACTGACTAGAAACTTGTTCTATTTTGAAGGTACATGTACTTTGCTTGTAAACACTCTTGGAGATAGAAGGAATAACAGTGGTTTGGTTGCTAGAGGTTAGGATTAATTGGTTGCAAAACGGATCCCAATCGCGATATACAGTTCGAATTACACAACTGAGAAAACAGGCTTTGAAATAGCCGGCTCTGTCGTAGAACAACAGGAAGATGCACACAAAATGGTAGTTTTTACCCACTTCATTCATGAAAATCAAAAATTCTGTGAATGAAACCTGAAACTGTAGTTTACATTTATTAAAGATGACATTCATGAAACCCCCCCCCCCAAAAAAAAAAAAATCACATTTTGATAAAATGTTTACCCTCCAACATTAAACGGGCCATCGCATGATAATGCACAGCACGACTTAATACCCTTTTTCGTGGAGCCGGTCACATTTGTGACATTTCACTACTCTGTACATGCATACACGTATGTTGAAGACTATTGCAGAATTGTCGTTCAATATTTGTGATGCCATCAAGCGAAATGAGTCTGAAGTCACCCCTGGCCACTTTTGAGTTTCTTGTATTTTCATTTTAAGGAAACTTTAGGCTTTAACCAGTTGGCGCCGGGATTATTTTAACATCACCGAGTCGATGCGCGGGATTATTTTTAACAATCCGAGGCGGGTTCAGGCCGCTTGTACCAGGAAGCACAACCACGCAACAACCACGCATTTCCGGCCTTGCTCGCTGCGGACAGACATTTCCGGCCTTGCTCGTGACGTGTGTATGCGTCACCCGTTTTGAATCTGGGGAAAAGTTTGCCTTTAAATACGTCAACCAGCGCGAACTGGTTAAAATGGTGAAAACCCTATGTTGAGCAGAGTCACTTCTTTTCTTCACTGTGTGAAAAGATAAATAGTTTTCCTGTAAATTGTTGCCAAAAGAAACCCCAAAACCTGAATATAAAAAATTCCACCCCAGCACATATCTCCAAATATCTCTCAAAATCAGAATTCCTAACTTCCGACTAATTTTGCTTGTTCGCATCACCTTTTTGCTTATGATTTACAACTGTGCCAAAAACCAGCATTCTTTTTTCAGAATCTGCCTGCCAGTTTCACACCCCTAGAGTTGGTTCCCAGCTGCTGGTTGATACAGCGTCTATCCTTGGGGTTCAGCCCGTTTTCCTGTCCCCGGTCCCCCGCTTTGTACAGGCCTAATTTGCGCCGGGTCCGTGTGCGGTCCTTTTCGCTTTTGAGCCGGCGGGTAGGGAAGGGGTTGTAAGCCTGGACAGTTTTATTCGTGGCTGTGGTGGCAGCAGCGCCATTGTGCGACGACCCTCTCTCATCGTCTTCGTTGTCGTCGGGGGAATCCGACTCCGAGTCTGAATAGGTGGAAGCGCTGAGCCACGGCCGGTAGGTGTTGGACTGGCCGTACATCTTAGGGTTGCCCGCACCTTCCACGGCGCTCTGGCCGACCTCCGGCTTGTAGGCTTCCGTGGCAAAGCTGAACCGGTGCTTCTGGACTAACGGGCTCACTGCACCCATCTCTCTGGTGGTTTGGGCAGCCAATTTGGACCGCGACGGCTCCTCCGAAAGACTTTTACTACGATCTGTAGATTCCATCCCGTCATCTCCCGATTTCTCCCCGCACACCACAGAGCCATTCTGATCGGAATGTTCGACAGAAGGACCTGCGGTATCGTCCAATGTACTGTCACTGGAATCCGCAACTAGCTTGGCATCAATCTTGATGACTACACGTTGGGGACTCCCCAAGTCAATAAGTAAACCCACCGGTGGCTCAACCGTCAATCTTGCCAGTTCTTCATCTTCGTCCTTCTCTGCACCATCCTCATCCCCAGCATTCTCCTCACCTCCTCGCTCTTTCCCATTTTGAGATCCAACCGTCATCTCCAGCTCCGCTTCTAGCATTTCCAGTTCCTCTTCTTCCGTCCCCGTCCTGTTGTTCTCATCATCGGTGGTTTCCGTCAAAGACTGGCTGCCTTCGTGCCCTCCTGTACTGCTTTTGGACGGAGACTTGTGGTTGGCAATCTTTGTGGGAACGCCGACTGCGACCTTGCGATTCTTTTTGCCCAGACCTGTAAGCAAACATTGTACATTTGATAACTGTATTGGTATCACTGCCTGAAAACAATCACAAACTTTGGCAAACAGAGTTTGTATTCGAGTCCCTGCAAGTCTTTTCACAAGTCCAGTCCCAAGTTTATAGGATGAACATTACAATGACAAAGGAATACCTTCATAGCAGTTGAATTGACTTGAGACTAACAAACTTGTGGTGGACTTGTGGTGGACAAATGACAAATGCCGTGTAGAAATCACTATCATTGGTACAGGTTTTTAAGCAGAGCCAGATGGAAAAGGAGGCTAAACTAAATCCACATTTTCAAAAAAGCAGGACAGAAGTAGGACTTTAGAGGACAAATTCAGGGCTTTCGGCAGGCTTTCAGGAAGTACTTTTTGGAGATACCCACCTATGTATGTTCACAGTATCATTAGCCTCACTTGGCATGTTTTGTACTTGTGCTCCATCTGCATCTAATTAGCTCTTGGCAGTACAGTTGCAGTACTCCACCCAAAGCCCTTTATTGTGTAATTTACATGACAGTGTGTAACATATTTATGAAAAAATATTCAAGAAGATTTAATTTCCCGGAGTTGTGGGGGCTCAGGTGGGGGGAGTAGAAAATAGCATGAATTGAAAAATAATTATAAGTTGAAAAAGATGTGATTTTTTTTAAAAGTAGGAAGGAATGACACTACAAATCATTACGTAACCCTGGTATATATTGATTGGTTAGGGCTGACCACTGCACTCGTATTAACAACACATGTACATTTCACATGTAACGTTCCAGATACAAGCAGATGCAAGCAGGTCAGACTTTATAGTACATTGTACACTTGTTCCCATATATGTGACCCACTCTGCAAAAATAAGTCTGATGTGTTACAAATATTTGTTTAAGTTTTAAGGTTGGTCAGAAAAAGCAGGAAATTAGCTTTCATTTGATATATGGCACAACTCTGTATTGGTCTTTTAAATTTTTTAAATTTAATATTGTAGTGCTTCATTTGATGCTATGGTATTAATGACAAAAATCTTTATTCAATCTGCTTTAGGGATCAAAACAACTTTTGCAATCGATCAGATCTGAAAATAAAGATATCAAATAAACAACAAATCCATAAAAATGAGTTGTTGATAGAAACATTATCTCTGACATTAAACAGCCCTGTGGGCCGTATGGGAAACTGTATTTTTATCAATAATAATACGGTATCTACAGTATAATTGACTGGTTTTTGTTTTGCTTTCCCAAGCCTGTTTATCATACTCTTTATTCAAAGTAAGCTAAGTTTGAAGACTAAGGGTGTCAACTTGCCATGTTTTCCGATGAGTAGGTGGTTTATTGCTGATGGCGAGTCTAGACTGGTGGAGAGGTTCCTCTTAGGTTCTTTATGCCTCCGACCTGGAAGCAATCAAACACACATTACATATTAACAATGATAAGCAATCTAAATACTGCTCCAGCAAATCGAGGCTTAAAAGTAGGATACACCATTGGTAATTGCTTGAATTATCATGAATGGGTGGAAAAAATTTTTGGGGGGGTTGCATTTTATAGTAAATATCGTTTAACTGACCAGTTCGAAGTTCTACAATCATGGATGCCGAGAAAAGCAAGAAAAACGGCGCTCGTTTTCAACCGGCGTCGGGTAGTGGTTCTTATGTGTTCTTGGTTTGTTTTTTTCGCTATCGGCGTCCGGCGATCGTGATTTTTTTTTTATAAAATTCAATTTTTTGAACAATTATAGGATATCTAGCGCAATCATTTTGCTGGATGCCTACAATAATTATTTACTTTCAAATAAGTAAGATATTTCTTAATAATTTGGTAGTACATTTTCTCGATATCTGCAAATGGTGTATCCTACCTTTAACAAGTTCGCGCCGGATGACGTATATAAACGCAAAGTTTTCCCCAAATTCAAAAACGGATGGCGCATAAACACGCCAAGTTCAAGTTCGGAAATGTCTGTCAGCAGCGAGTACGGCCGGAAATGCGTGGGTGTGCTTCCCGGCACTATCGGCCTTAACCCGCTTCGGATCGAGTTTCGTTATAAATAATCCCGCCCCTCGGCTCGGTGATGTTAAAATAATCCTGGCGCAAACTGGTTAAAATAATTTGCAAGCTAGTACTCCCGTCAATTTAGAACGAAGGATTTCACTTTTCTGAAATTACACGTCAGATCGCGCACCAAACCAAGTCAAATCACAAGTATATCGTAAGAAAGATCATGAGCAAACTAGGGGTGTACCCGAATGTTGGTGTCAGGAACCGATTCCAGATTATGGAAATAAGTACTCTTTACAAATGACATAGTAACTTAACAGAGTTGAGAAAAAACAAAAAGCCTGACTGAGCCTTCCCCCCCTCTTCTAGACATGACTGTACCTCTTTCCTCCTCCTTGTTTCCAGAGCTGTAGATGACGTGAGCCTGTTGCTGCCTCCTCTGTATGCGCCAGTATTGCTTCTTGAGGGCATAGATGTCCATGTTCATTCTCTCCAGCATCGCCGTGGACAAGCGCTGGTTTATGGCGTCTATGCTGGAGCTGGCTCCATACGCGCCGGGACTAACCCGGGTGATGTCGCTGGGACTCACCGCCGATTGCTCACCTTTCTCACCTGCAATAAATCAATCACATTCTTAATAATCTAAGAATTTTGGGGGCCATTTTTAAATTGTGTGGTTCTGTGAAGAAAACCGTACACTTTAAACTCTTGCCTGGCTACTGCTATACATTTATTCGACTACATGTTGAGACCAATTGAGACTCCAGCCTGCAAACAGTTAGGCTCCTTAACCTGTTACAAAATGTAAAATGTAGTCTGAAATGTTACACATTTATTGTGCAATAAAGTTTTACCCAACAGTTAACTTTCGCCTTGAAATGCTGCCATTTATTAAATGTGATGACCAATAAAAAATGACACTTTCTTGCATAGAGATTGGACAAATGGAGAAAATCATGTTTTTTACATACATTTTTTATATTCTTTTCTCACTTCAATTAATTTTCCTGAAGTGTACAAATGTTAACATGCATTTAATGTTTTGTTTTTGTTTTTAAATTTCTAAAGTACAGTAAATTAGAGTCGCCCAAGCAAAACAATCTTTTTTAAACATAAAAACCTTCATGTTTGCTTTAGTTTCTTAGTTTTTTTTTTATTAGTATCTGCTGACAATTACCAGCACAAAAATTGTAATAACAAAAGTTCGTAAATTATTTAGTATATTAATAATACTATTATTGGCGAAGCCAGCCACTAGAGTGATACAATTTCCTCATTATAGTTAAAAATAATCACTAAACTACCAATGAAAAAAAGAGAAAAGGAGGAACCTAGGCCAGAAAAAATTGAGGAAAAGATTATATTTTCTCTACTTTTATACAAAAGAAGTGAAGAAAGTCAAAACCAAAACAGAGGAAATCAGCTTAAAAGAAGAAATTTCACGTGCCTGAATTTGAGGCTAACCCATACCTGCTTCCAAACGGCCCTTGGACGGCGACGAAGGCATCGGGAACAAACTGGTGAAGCACGTCACCATCATCTCGTCCTCGTCCATATCGCCCTCCTCGTCGCTCTTCCCTCCTTCCTTCTTACTCCCTCCCTGTCTGGCGCTTCCGCCCCCGGTCCCGCCCCTCCCTTTGGACCTACTCCCCTCAGACTTCTCGGGGAGGGCGTCTAGTGGGGCGAAGGGGGTGATGCTGAACATGTATTTCTCTCTGATCTCGTTCAGATGGGGGAAGGGGAACGGGGCTAGGGAGTAAATGGTCTGTTGGGATAGGATAGGAGGGGAGGGGGGAATTAATTTTAAAAGGTCTCAAGTCTCTTCTTTCATGGCAATGTACAAAATATTAAACATAAAAATGTGACAATTAAAATCTGGTCTAGCGGTCCGAAGCATTAAATTTGTGTTTTGTTGGCAATTCTGCAGGTTGTGGGTTCAACCCAGCCTGGGCTATGGCACTTCCCCACATAATATGAGTAGAGGCATTGATAATGCCTTGCTGTGGACTAGTTACTATCTCAACCCTATTCATACTGTGAAGAGATTATATCTGGTTTCAGTGTGAGGGGCTGGTTCTTTCACACTTTCTCCTGTAGCCCACACCTCAGCAAATAAACTGTTTCAAGTCGGTCTTTGAACATGTTCAAGACAATCATGCCATTACTACTACCGGTACATCCACTAAAGTATCATCAGGTCTTCAGAACTGCAAACTAGTACAATTTAAGATGTCAAAAATTATAATTTTAGTTTAAAGGTAGTATACACCATTTGCAGATATCGAAAAATGTTACTACCGAATTATTAAGAAATATCTTACTCATATGAAAGTAAATACTGATTCTAGGCATCTAGCAAAATGATTGCGCTAGATATCCTGTAATTATTCTGAAAAAACGGCGATCGCGAAAAAACACAAATAACATAAGAATAACTGCTCGACGCCAGTTGAAAACAAACGCTGTTTTTCGTGCTTTTCTTGACATCCATGATTGTAAAACTTCGGACAGGTCACTTAAACGATATTTACTAAAAAATACAACCCCCCAAATCTACTCATTCATGATAATTCAAGCAATTACCAATGGTGTATACTACCTTTAAAGATGTCTTTTACACTGTACACTAGCGAGTCTCGCCTAGTTTCTTGATTACCCTATTTTATAACCTGCTCTCAAATGACCTTTGATCTCATCAGTACTTGACCTCTAACACAACCATGATATGAAGGTTACAATATTACAGATGGACGAACTACATGTACGGACGGACTACATGTATGTACAAACAGACTATGTACAGACGTATGGACAGACTACGTACGGGTTGACTACGTAAGAGCGGACTCCGTACGGACGAACTATGTTTGGACGGACTACGTACAGAAATTGTGATTGCCTAGTCTCTTTCTGAACTTTATTCAGACGAGACAATACAACTGCTGCAAACTGCATGTTCATATGAATCAAACACAAACAAATTCAATATTAGCATTCATTCTGTCACAAATCCAATTCAATCCCAAAAAAAACCACAAACAAATCCTGTGAAATCAGTTCTTTTTGTTCATACCTGGATAAGTTCGTCTCCGTCAATGATCTCTCCTTTCAGCATCCTGTTGCCTAGGAGACCCATCATGCTGTAGAACTCATCTGCGCTCTCCACCTCCATCAGTTTACTGTAATGTAAGGTGCCAACAAAAGATGAAGATGATTACCAAGGGTATTTAGAAGAAAACAAAAACCGTCTCGGGCCCAGGTAAATTTACAAAAGATTTATCAACGGGGAGCCGTTAACAACACGATCTATATTCCCATCAGATCCCTCGATCCCGCATTAGTCTTTGCAAATTGCTTAAATGGGGCGTGACCTTTTCATGCAAATTCGACCATTCGAATATAGGCATAGCATCTTCACACAGTCAACTGCCATTAAACGGTTGTGCTGGCCTGCGTTGCATATCTAATTAGAGCTACTTCACACAAAAATTGTGTGTGTGCACTTAGTAAGTGAGGATAATCGTAGTTGTCCTCCCTACAAATACCTGCAGAGAAATAAGGAAAAAGTTAAGCCACTAGAAGCAATTTTCAAAGGTGTATGCGTGAGCGAGGGAACAGGTCTATAATCATGTCGTTAGTAGGCGCACTGCGTGAAAAGAATACGCGACATACACGACTCTGTCAACTACTAGTCGACTCTGTCGTATCTTGCGTTGAATGTGCAGAACGTTTGAAATGTATTACGTAGAGTAGTTTTCTGGTGAAAGTTTGGATTTTATGCAAGTGCGTGCAGAAGGTTGGTTTGTGCATGTCTTTTAATCGACTGTTTCCTCTAGCGATAAAAACAAACATGAAACAGCCATCAAATTTGTTATTTTGATGCGTCTTTGTTAAAGATGGGTTTAGTGAAATCGATCTTAGGACTCGTCTTAGCTAACATCATTCTTAGTCTCAAATCTTAAGATGAGTTGCAAGATAAGTTGAGTTTCTTCATTTTGGCCGTTTCTCCATGTGTAGCTCTGCCCAAATCTGCCCGGTTTTGGCATGTACCACGTCACAAATACTCACTCGGCCAGTTTGGCCCAGATCGCCATGGCAACTCGTAGCAGGATCTCGGATCCTTCTAGGAAGATACTGTCCCAGACACGGAGTACCAGCGGCTTAGGAAGACAGGTAGCAAAAAGGGTCAGGAACCACTGCATGGTGAAGACGTTGGTTAGAGGGGGCTCGTAGCTACCTGTAAAGGGGGAGAATAGACGAGGCGGGGTCAAGGCAAAGTACAATAACATCAACCCTAACTGTGGTGTTTGTCTCGAAAAACACAAATTACACCATACAACACCTGGTCCCAAACTACCTCAGAGTCGGGGAAGGAAAAAACAAGGATGGTTCTCAAACAATGCATCGTTCTTACCGTCGATGGTGGTCTTCTGAAGCTTGTCGAGGTGCTGGGCCAACTCCGGCAGCTTGAAATGCAGCAGCTCCCGGAATACAGCCATGTCGACAGATAGCGCTCTCAGGTTATTGGCAAAGTAGCTGTCAGGCAGAACGTGGTCAATCAGGAATATCATCACCTGAAGTAGAAAGCAAACGTATGCGACGAATGATGAATATTACAGAGATTTGTGAATACTAGAATGCCTGATAACAGGGCGGCATTTTGAGCCAATGGATTCTTTCCAGACAAGTGTCATGCGCCTACCTTGAGGGCATCATCTTCAACCCTTTCCATGACTTCCAGAATCAGGGCAGCCAAGACGTTGAATCCTTGGCAGTACCCGACAGCCTTGTTCCAGCGGGCGTAGGCCAGCAGGACTCGCTTGAGCACCACGCGGTCGTCTTCCGCATCCTGCCCGCAGAAGCCACTGCAACCGGTACGGTGCAGGTCCTGTGGAGAAAAGATCATACTTCATATTATTATTACTACTAGTGCAGCGCCTGTTCAAAACCAGAAAATTGCTTGGCTTCCAATAAAAAAAAATTAAAAAAAAAACTATTTTGGAAGTTGGTTTTTGCGTTTCTTTACAACTTTTTTTATATTCTACTCTATTTTATATAGCGTTAAAAACAAACATGAAACAGCCATCAAATTTGTACAGTCGAACGCCGCTATACCGAACACTAACCTTGGCTCCCGTTTTTTGTGTACACAAATCCTGAACATTGTTGTTATAAAAAAAGTCAACGGATTTAACCAAATCCACTGTCCCTTCCTCCCGATTTTTTTGTGTCCAAACATATCAAACATTGTTGTTGAAAATAATGTCAACAAATTTTAAAAAAAACTTGGTATATCGAATGCTATTTTGGCTGTTTTTTTAATTCCCGAATGTCAAACTACCGTACATGTACTGGTGCTTTTCACCCGACAGACTGTAGGCTTAAAATCGATATAACGAACAAATTCTGTTGATCCCGTGATGTTCGTTATACTAAGCGGTGTTCCACCGTAGTTGCGTATTTTATAAGATGGGTTTAAAAATCCATCTCAGGACACGTCTTAGCCAAGATCAATCTTAGAGCGGCGATTCGTTCCAAGTCCTAAGATGAATCGTACATGTAAGTTAAGACGAGTTTTGTGAAATCGGCCCCTCGTTTCCCATCTTTTTGTAGCTCTCCACCATAAGTGGTTAAAAAAAAAAAAAAAAAAAAAAAAAATTTAGAAAAAAAGGAGAAAAAAAGAAGACAAAAAGGCAACTTTCACTGACAGAAAACAGAAGACAAATCCACCCAAAACACTCCACCTTGACAATCTGGACACCCAACGTGTCGTCGTCAGGGTTACTGCGGTCATTGAAGGTGAACTTGACTGTCTTGGGCCAGTCCAGCTTGAGGTGTTTGATGTGCCGGTTGGCCAGGCTCAACCAAACCGACTTGCGAAACTCCTGGGGGAGCCCCTTGGGTAGTCGGCCAACAGCCCGCAAAGCATCGTACCACTGAATAAACAATGGAGACAGAAAGAAGGTTATTTTTAACTCAGGTATTTTTTTACCCCGATTACCGATTATTTGATTTCTTTTAGTTATTTGAGTTCTCATCTACAGGTAGTTCACAGACATGGCAATAAAAAGTGATAAGCGAGGTGCTGCATAAAATGCTCTCCCAATGACTGGGTATATAGTTTGCAGGATTCAGTGATTAATGGGTCTTTACCAAAGCACTCTAGAGTTGTCATGTGGGGAGAAACTCTCTCATTTAAGTCAAGTGGGCAGGCTAAAGAAACCACTAGTAAATGAATGCAGAACAATCAGGGACTATAGAGCAAATTGGAGGATGTTCCAGTTGTTTTCTTTACCCGTGTGACAAAAAATGGAAGGCTTACATGAGGTGGTACATGTACATCCCAGGGGAGAGAAATTCCCCAAAATTACACTGCCTTTTCATTGTTGACATTTTGACACATTTGCTCTAATCGCTTAGCCAAACAATCACACACTGGGATCTAGAAAACCTACTTAGGGTACGGAGGCATTTGTTTCAGATGGAGGCGTATGTTAAGCTAATCAAACAAATACTAAGGCACGCCTTCGTTAAATATTCCTGCAAGATCAGCGATTACGACTAGCACTAGTAGCAGTGGGCTGTAGTGCCGTGCCGTGATGCGTTAGGGCAATTTTCCCGCACGCGCGATTTCTCTACCAGAAGGACGGACATTGCAGTTGGCGTTGCGTAACCTCGTTGGAATAAGTTAAGCTACTTTTCACCGCGCAGTGCCGGCATAAATTTCTCGTCTAATTGCAAGCATAATTTGGATTAAGAATTTCTTATATATTGGCCCAAATTGCTTTTGTAATAACTTACGCCTCCGTCTGAACGTACTCTTAGCACTCATGCATGTAAATGTAAGTAATGGTAGGTAACACTACATGATGCACGTATACAGCATGCACGTATACAGCATGCACAAATTACACACACAGCATTACACACACTTCTCTAATGATCATTCTCATTTTTGCAGTGGTCCTTTTTCATGATTTATAATTTGCAAAGTAGTTACACAAGATAGAAAACATGATAAGAATTTAATTCAACAAAGGATTAACTACCACTATATTAAGTTTATTGACACAAGATAAACAATGCAAACATCGTGAACAAGTTGAAAAGGCAGTGCTTTTCAAAGTTAGAGCAGCCTCCAAACTCAGAAACCTTCTAGTGGGATGTTCACGTCATGTGATTTTTTAGGTCGTTTTTGAATATTCGGTTCTCAAAATCAAAACCGAATAGTGGAATTCAAACCGAATGTTGACAAATTTTATAACTTTAAAATCGGGAGGATACTGAAGGAAACACGTTTACTAAAATAACTTGAATCAATCTACCTGACGAAATGCTCGCTTTCCTGGCAGAGGCTCAATGCTGAATTTCAATCTTGCATCCACGCCTACAACAAGGAAAGGGAAAAAAAGAGAACAAAATGTCACCAAGCTGTAAAACCCTAATTTAAAGGGCTCATAAAAACCAAGATATATATGGTTTGGGAAATAAAACGGCATTGTTGACCCCCCAATGTTGCCCTCCCACTTTCCTGATGAAAAACCCGCCAACCGTACCACGTGACCTGCTATGTCATGGTATACATGTACATGTACCCACGCTATGTTCTTACCGCGCCATCATCTTTGGTGGGCAGGGCACGGCGCATATTGCTTTTCACTTTTGGGCCAAGATTAATGAGCAAACATAAGCAAAAATGAAGTTTTTGCAGTTGTTAAGTATTCAGCGTTATTAAAGCGTATATTTTGCCATATTAAAGTTTTGAATTTTAGGTACAGATACCTTTTAAAGACATCTGCAAAGTAACCTTTATATTGTAATACCCTAACAATTATCCAGGTAGCAAATAATTTGTACATTATTATTAAAATTATTTGTTATGTTTTTTTTTTGTTTATGTTGATTTTTATGTTTTGTGTACTTGTACATTGTATTTCAGTCCTTTACTAGTATTCTGTTTAATACATGTACACCCGTTTTTATTCTTTAACAAATAACATCGCATAAAAAGTCAAATAGGGAATTTATTTTGTTTTTAAATATGGCTTTTAAAAAAATGTTTGGGCAAGTGTGGCAATACAAAGTTGGAGGTGAACAATTTGACTTTAGCCGTGTTCGCACTGGACTTTTTGGGGGGAAGGTTTTACTGAAACGATAGTAAAATAAAAAATGGTCAAATGTTACCACTGTTCGCACTTGGACTTTCGACACGGAAAAATTTTACCGAGACCGCGGGAGGAGTAGCCGAGCTGTCAATATAATGACTCATGAGGGCGAATGTGATCACAATGCGATGTGCAGGCATCAGCGAGCGCACGTAAACAATGCAAAGAGCGCATGCACGGTGTCTTGTGTAGAATGAAATCGCAGAAGGGGGTCGGATGTACGTTTTCCTGAGACGCTTTTACCGACTCGTGCTGTTCGTAAAAGTAACCACTGGACTCGGGAAAAGTAACTGAGAGGAAAACGTCCTAGGCTGTCCGCACTGGACTTAAAATGGGAAATGTACCCATCGTCTTGGTAGGTTTTATCAAAAAAAGTCCAGTGCGAACAGGGCTTTAGAAAAAAATCCAGGTACCGCAGGTATGATGTAATAACATAAATATGCAATTTTGTTTAAGACTTTAATACAAAATTTAACATTCCATCATTATTAGGAGTGCCATGGCCTCCTTGTCTGGAGAATTTAATTAGCAGTCTGACATGTCTGTGGGTAAAGATGCAGACTGTGGGTTTGAGCCGGCGTAACAGTCTCACTTCTCTGGCCTGCTAACTTCTCCGGACGGATTCGGATAAGTGTGCTACAAGCACGTACTCATCATGGATCCGCCGTGCTAACATCACCACTCAGTAACAGTAAATAAGAATTCAAAAGGGTGCCACCAATGACATGAATGACATAGAGCTATGAGTTTCAATGGTACATGTACATAACACTTGGGGGTTTTGCGATAAATACTTTTTACAGCGCTCTAGAAAGTCATGGGTTTCACAAAACGTGTTTGTGAGAAAACTTACTTTAAACATCTTAAACAAAACACGCAAAAGATTACAAAACAGGACAAGGTTCGGTTGAGCATAGCAACGGCTATGTTCGAATCATTATTTCTTCTTGAAATTTTCCACACTTAATACAAACTATTGTATAAACAACAAAATATCAACATTTTGAAAACGTGGGATACTTACGAGGACTGGATTTGCATATTTAATTACAGTGTTAATTAGACCACATTACATGTAACTACGCAAACACTTCGCAAAATCGCGTAATTTAAGAGGTTTTCTATCATCTGATCTCGCCCGAAAAATGGGAATATGTAGAGCAGAGCTTGGGCTTTCCAAATTACGCAAAATCTTAAAATTGACCACCCCTTCATGTTTTGACTTTAGATGGCCATATCTCTGAATCACATAGTGCGACTTTACTCTCATTTTGTGGTGACAGGTCACAAATATACCCCTACAAAATAATGTCACTTAAGCGAGTTGTTCTGCATGTAGCTCCGATACCACGCCAAAGCAAAATACCCAGATGGCATTCGGAATGTTTCGTGGGGGCCAATGAGCAGGAATAATATTGACACAGCGCCCAGAGTACCAGTCTTGGTAGATACATGTACGTGCGCTATTTAAGAATTGCCTCTGATTATATAAATGCTTCTTACGTCTCTTCTGCGAGACAGCCTGCAGTACCGCCGTCAAGACGTCCTGATTCTTGTTCAGTTTGGCGATGTAGCGGTCACGTCGCCTCAGCTGTTTGATCAGCCGACCAGAGAGCACAGCCACGCTGTGCTGCAGATCCCTCACTGTCTCTTGTAACTCATGGACACCTATGGCAACAACAAAATAAACAAATAATAAGAATGAAGCAATTTACATTTAGGCCTGGGCATCTCCAGCATTTGTTGGAATTGATTCAAAGGAGTTCAATTCTATCTGGAATTGAACTCCACATTTATCTAACATTCGTAATCACCTGAGACAGTTTAGCCATTTTTATTGGTCTAAGGCCCATCACGTGGCCGGTCGTAAACGGATGATAAAGACATGGCTGGCTGGTCTTAAACACTTTTTCAGTGTCACATGAAATGTGGGCTCCTATGGGTGCGTTCACACACCGTTTTAAATTCGCCTAAAACACTAGTTGAACTCGATTTGATTAAAAGTTTTAGCTAAAACGATGTCTGAACGGTTTTAGTTTTAACAGAATCGGTTTTATCTCGCCGCTAAAACGGTGATTTAAAACACCTCGGGGGGAGGGTCTAGCTAAAACTCTGACCTGTCTGAATAATGCCTTTTTTATTGGTTGCTGAATGTTCACAATCCTCACATACATGTAAACCTGGGTTTTCATGTAAACAATTATTCTTTCTCCAAAATGCTTAAACTATACACCAAATGAAAGGTCTTAATAAAAGAAATACAATGCTTTTTAAATCGAGAAAATCGGATAATTAGTTTTTGAGAAATCCATTTTTATTTATTTAAATACACCCCATTCGATGAAGCGCGACCATACATACATTGTGTATACCCCTCAATGGCCCCAGCACGGCCCCGGCCCCAGTGAATTGACCTCACACACGGTATGCGGAGCGCGCACACGCACATTCGCACAATGCCGTAATCTTCTAACAAAAGCTGTCAGGAATCTAGCTTTACAAAGTTCACTTTCCACAGGTATAGTAGACAAGACAAGTAAACTTTACGTAAATGATAACACCTACAGTACCTTGATTTTTTATGATTGCACCTCCAAAAAAAAAATCGAGTTTATTTTTACTTTTTTTTGTAAGTTTCGTTCTAAATTGCTTATCGGGATGTAGTAAACACTAATGTGTATAGAAACCCTTCGGAAACAAAAAGAAATCCGTTCAACTGTCACTCATTTTATCCTCGAGGCTCGAAAAAGGTGCCGAGTTGACAATCCGCGATGTTTTCGGGAAAAATCTGGAGCCGAACGCGTGGATCGGTTTCTCTCGGGAAAAGTTGGGCGGAGCAAAAGGGCTTCATTCACAAAAAGTATAAGCTGTCATACATCCACCCGACTGCTAGTTTATGTGCAATATTTGATAGCTGAAAGTCCGGGGTTTCAAATGAAGGTTTTACCTGCAGTTTCTGACATATAAAAGTCGTACAAACATTGGTTAGATTTTCGGCGCAAGAACAGTCTGTGTGTGTGTGGATGTCTTCAGTCGCGGTGAGTGAAACTGAACACCCGCAGTGAGTCAATATTTCATTGTCCTAAATTTCCCAACGCATTCGCCACGGCTGCATAGATCTGCGTGACATCGCGTAGTACAAATGTAAATTGGTAAAATTTAAATTGTTGACACCATGGCAAACTGTACACATAAACTGTTGGATTCTGAAAGTACCGGTATGCCTAACCCAATTTCAAAGATTATCAGTTTAGGGGGTCCTGCAGCCGATTTCACAAAAAGTGCGTAGCTTGCGCCATTTTCAAAAGTGGCGTAAGGCTTACGCAACAAAAATGTTGCGTAGCTGCGCCATTTCCTTACGGAGCATTTCACGAAACTTGGCGTAGCTGCGCAATGTTTTAAACAGCGTTTACGACGACTGTTTGCGTATTATTGTGTTCTTTCACGAAATCGTCGTTGTATCACCTTCGCCTACCATTTTTAAAATAGTTTTGTCCGACTTTCCGCGAAATCGTGTGGCAACATTAACAATTCTGTCACGGGTAAAATAGTGATTCTTTTACTTCAATCATTAAACTGTGAGTGTCTTTTGTCAAGCTTAATAAGTTGAGCAATAACGTGCTCCACGTCAATTATGATTTGCTGGTAAAATAGGTCATTTTCAGTCGCTACGCCATATCTTACGCCACCTAAATTGACTGCGCAAGCTACGCCATAATTTGTTGCGTAAGCCGCGGACATACGCAGTCAAACTTTCGTGAAACTGTTGTAAGCGAAATGTTGCAGAGCAAACAAAAGTAGCGCAGCTTACACAATAAATTGTGGCGAAAGGGGGCTTACGCAATTGCGTAAGGTTTCGTGAAATCGGCTGCAGTACCCACCCTAAACAGATCCACACAAACCCTGGTGTAGGATTTTGACTGGATGGGGATTGTTAGGGTTAATACCGCTCTGGTAGCAGGCTTTCAAGTGAACCTAGATGAAAAAGTAGGAAAAAAGTAGCATCAATATTTGTATCGGTACACTCTATATATATACTGACAGAAAAAAAGGAGAGAGTTTATGAGTTTATGTACTGTACACATCCTCACGATGTCAAACGATGAACTGATGATACTAAAAAAGTCTTAACACTTGACACATTTTACCTTCGTTGCCAAACACCCCTTCGTCACTGGAAGTGGACCCCGTAAACGACATATTTGTGCAGAATCCCCCCAAAAAAACTGCAGTTTCTTTCCCCAACTTTACAACCACACCTTCTGAAGCTGCACCCCTAACTAGCCACTGCACCAGACCAGCTTGCTACTATCAGTGATATTGAATGCTTCATTTGTTCAATACAGGAGTTTTACAATTTAGGGGATCAATCATTCCTCACCCACATATTTTGGCTTTCAAAGGAATGGAAAAAATAGCTTAACCTCCCCCACAAAATCATGTCTAAAATAGGAAAGAGGGGGGGGGGGGGGGGCAAAGAATGAGGGTGAGAATACAAAAAAACATTCCATCAAGTCAGCAGGCTGGAAAGCACACAAAATTGGGTAAAATTTGGAGGTCAGGCAGGAGCAAGGTCAAATTAACAGGTTGTGTCTGTTTCAAAGCTAATAATAGTGATATTTTGTATGATTTTATGAAAACAAAAATGCTGATTTAATTTGCTCAGCACCAAAACATTGCTCATGTACTTAGCAATTACAACAAAATAATTGGGCTGAACGAGGTGGATAAACGATTCCTTGATTGCTGGCTTCAACCCTAGCCCTCCCAAATCCTCCAAAATCAATATTATTTTGCACACACCCTATCAGTCCCTCTTTAGATTAGAAAAGGCAGCTTTACCAGTAATTATTTTTACTGCAAAAATAAATTGCTACTCACAAGTCCCTGCATCTAATCGCGCCCGGATAAGTACTCAAGTACATGTACACTAGTAGATGAAAAACTACTCACAAGTACTTGAGTACAAGCGTTACTCGCCCAGCAGTACATGTACATGTAGTACATTATAGACAGGCAAGAGGACATTGGCAGGACAAAATACTAGTTTGTTTTTTTGTGGCTTGACCAAAAGCCAACTCAGTCTACCAAAGAGCAATAAATCTTCAAATATTGTGATCAAAAAATCATCAATTCTTTTATCAGCACAAAAGTCAATTTTGTAAACAGTTGGCTTAATGTTAATAATAAAAACTGTACCTTACATGTTCTGGTTCTGGTTGTTTACTGTGCAAACACCTCATAAGTGGTTATCTCGCACAGGTTGGAGTGGTTGGCATGTACATAAGTACACTACTACGTACATGTACATACTTGTACATATTTTTTGAGAAAGATGCAGGTACATGTACAATCATGGAGAAATAAGAACTTCCTCCATGGTACATGTACATTGTTGTGTATGGGTGTACTCTGGTACATGTATAATTTTGGAGTGATTATCATAATGAGGGAATGTTAAGGGTACAGGGTTCCTTTCTCTATGGTCAAAGCATGTACATGTACGCATGTACATGTACGCATGTACATGTACGCATGTACATGTACGCATGTACATGTACGCATGTACATGTACGCATGTACATGTACGCATGTACATGTACGCATGTACATGTACGCATGTACATGTACGCATGTACATGTACGCATGTACATGTACGCATGTACATGTACGCATGTACATGTACGCATGTACATGTACGCATGTACATGTACGCATGTACATGTACGCATGTACATGTACGCATGTACATGTACGCATGTACATGTACGCATGTACATGTACGCATGTACATGTACGCATGTACATGTACGCATGTACATGTACGCATGTACATGTACGCATGTACATGTACGCATGTACATGTACGCATGTACATGTACGCATGTACATGTACGCATGTACATGTACGCATGTACATGTACGCATGTACATGTACGTATGTACATGTACGTATGTACTGGTACATGTACTGGTACATGTACTGGACGGCGAGAGCGAAAAAACAAAGATAACATAAGAATAACTGCTCGACCCCGGTTGAAAACAAACGCTGTTTTTCGTGCTTTTCTCGGCATCCATGATTGTAAAACTTCGGAAAAGTCAGTTAAACGATATTTACTATGAAATACAACCCCCCAAATCTACCCATTCATGATAATTCAAGCAATTACCAATGGTGTACTACCTTTAACGTAGAACTGTTGTATTATTTGGCCAATCATTGGCTTTACATGATGCTTGATCAATGCTGTTTCAGGGGCTATTCATTCGCTTGTTTTTAAAGCCGGTCTTTATATCACATGTTTATTCCCTCACACGTGATCGAGTCTCGACCAATCTAAAGCAATCAACTCTCCAAGATATTGGTCATTACTGGTACAATGTATTCTGTTTTGCCATGGTTCTGCACAAGAGAAATGGTGTTGTGATGTCCACAGTATACAACTGTACATGTTTATAATGTATTCTAACTGCAGATGAACGATGATTACCAGTAAATTATGCGTGGGTTGTTCAAACTGAATATCACAAAAATCAAATGCCCAACATACATGTGTACAGCATGCAGAATGGTGACAGCTGGTGCAAGTAAAATTATGCATACATGTCATCAAAGAAGGTCACTAATGAAATCATGTGAAGGACAGATGGTGGTTTGTTTACAAAACTTGTATGGTACATAACGTACGTTATGTATAACATGTACACTATACATAACGAATAATACATTGTAATGTACAATACGCAACGTACATGATGTATACTGTGTACATTATGTAATTCATAATGTTTAAAGCTTTTTATATTCTGTCTCAACCACTTGGAATCCCATTTTCATGTATTTCACTAGTTTTTTACAAAAACCTGAATTCGATATTTGTGACCTGGCATAACGAAATGAGCGGAAAGTCGCACATTGCCAAAATGAGTTATTGGCTAAAACGTCATTTTTTTAAGTGGAAGGTCGTTTCGGAGTTGTTAACATTTTTACATACAAAAAACCTTCTTAATCATACATCCGAAAATTGTATAGCTCAATTTAAACTCTAAGTGTGGGGTTTTTTGTGGCTGAATTGCACTGATTGGTAGTACATGTATAGTTGGTACGGTTCACGGACTTTAAACTCAGTTTTCTCAAAACAGAGCAGCATGACTTCAGCTATTTCAAAAGAGTATAGCAGTGGCTAGGAATGAGCCACAGCAACACACAATACATCATTTGTAAGCTATTTTGGGTTTTTTACATTTTGTTCAAATAAGGCCTCATCAGGATTACTTGTTGTGCTTGTGAAATACTACATGTAGTCTTTGCCAAGACGACTGTATACGATAGTGCGCCTGCTAACGACACAACTATAGACCAGCTACCGGTACATGTAGTCCCTACAGTAACTCAGCTTAGTCATCTTTGCAAACTGCATCCAGCGGTTTATCTTTTTCCTTATTTCTCCGCAGCCTTACCTAGGGAGCCAATCATCGATCACAGAACTGCAATTATCAACCTGTACTACACACGCACGAGATTCCTTTGTGGAGCAGCGCTATTTAGGTATGCAACGCAGGCCAGCGCAACTACTGAATGGGTAGTTGACTGCGTAAGGACGCTGTGCCTATTCGAATGGTCGAATTTGCATGAAAAGGTCATCACGCCCCATTTAAGCTGTTTGCAAAGACCACTGAGCGATCGAGGGAGCTGGACTATAAATAAGCAGATTCACTATTGCAACTGCGCATGTCCGTTACATGACCTGACGACTGCTTTTCAAAGATAAACAATACACGCGCGTATCTTTTAGCATGTTTAGACTGAACCGTTACCGTCGCCGTATTTTAGATAATTTGTTGTCATTTGTGGAAACGAACGTGCTTACTGTCTCTTCTAATGTAAGATCTTCCATTCTATCTAAAAAACAAAACAGAAATATCGCATGTTATGCCCAGAAATTGCAACACTATCGTTATTTTTTTGCAAGGGAGTTAATACGTTACCACTGACAACGCAATTTGTTTATCTCCCGTGACCTTTGACAATTTACCCAGCATGCCTTTCGCCGCAGAAATAGTGAATCGGCTTATTGTGTCGTTAGCGAGTGTACTATCGTATACAGTGGTCTTGGCAAAGACTACATGTAGTATAATTTCACAAGCACAAGTAATCCTGATGAGGCCTTACAGTTGTGGCTCATGCAGGGTCAAAAGTAAAAGTTTATTCTGGATTAGTTTTTACTGGATTAGTTTTTATGCGTGACTGTACCGGAGACAAATATTAGGGGGTCAGGTGAAATCTGAGTTGCGCCAACTGGTCAGTAAGAGACAATATAAAAGAATACAACCATTGCCAAACAAAGAGGAAAACTTGGTGTTTATTTAAAACATTTAACCCTAACTCCCTACCCATTTTTACTTACACATAACCTGAATCCTGCAAAATCCTCCAATTCCTAAATTGTTAAAACTCCAAGTAACCTGAATCCTGCAAAATCCTTCAATATTGGTCACTGGTGACCATACAGCCTGTATCCTGCAAAATCCTGCAGTCTTGCCCTGGCTGCAGTCAGTAAAAACCCAAGTAACCTCAATCCTGCAAAATCCTGCGATGCATCAAACTCCAAGTGACCTCAATCCTGCAAAATCCTTGTGTGTCACATTCAGCCTGATAACCTGAATCCTCCATATTCCTGCAGGGGTAAAACCCCAAGTAACCTCAATCCTGCAAAATCCTGCAATGCATCAAACTCCAAGTGACCTCAATCCTGCAAAATCCTGCATTTTGCAATGAGGAATTTGGAGGATTTGGGAGGGTTAGGGTTAAACTACATGTAAAGCAGCACTGCACGTATGCCCTGGAATTGCCCAATTGGGCTACAAAATGCATTTTGAACTAAATTATGTTCATCAGAAAGAGCATTGTGTTATTCTTGTGTAGAACGAGTTTCAGGGGTCACAAAAGTGACTCCTCAAAACTGAAGCTGTTTAGGTGTTACTGTAGTGATGTAGTCATTCGAACACTTGCAAACACTGTTTGCATAAATTACGTCCAAATTTGCGTCTCTGAGACACACATTTGACATTTAGAAACGCCATTATTTTGTTAATTTCTTCAAAATTAAAACAAGCCAGACGGAATAATTTCACAGGGTGTTTAGAATCATTAATATCTTAACAAGAAGTACGTTTTTCAACAGTATTTTGGTTGGTTACCTTTTGGATAGTTGCAAAAAGTTCCACCTTTAGGTGTCAATTGTGTTAAAGGTAGTATACATCATTGGTATAATTGCTTGAATTATCATGAATGGGTAGATTTGGGGGGTTGTATTTCATAGTAAATATCGTTTAACTGACTTTTCCGAAGTTGTACAATCATGGATGCCGAGAAAAGCACGAAAAACAGAGTTTGTTTTCAACCGGGGTCGAGCAGTTATTCTTATGTTATCTTTGTTTTTTCGCTCTCGTCGTCCGGCGAGAGCGAATTTTTCTTTATAAAATTCATTTTTTTGGGAATAATTACAGGATATCTAGCGCAATCCTTTTGCTGAATGCCTAGAATCATTATTTACTTTCAATTGAGTAAGGTATTTCTTAATAATTCAGTAGTAAATATTTTCGATATCTGCAAATGGTGTATACTACCTTTAACCCTAACATTTCTCAATCCTCCAAATTCTATGTTTTTTCACATGTACACAATTGAGAGTTACCGGGGGTACATGTAGGGTTAGAGATGGGTCCAATAAATCAATCAGTGTTTTATAATACATGATGTATCATTCATGATATAGTTTATCCTTGATTCCTGTCAGGCATCAACTGTTGTGATGCCTCATCGTGTTATAAGAGAAGGTAAAGAATGTACATTACTACATGTACGTAGTATCCCGACGCTACTTCAGCGGTTGTGTACAAAGTCTATGGGGAGTTAAGAAAGTATTTCCTAACAAAATTGGGAATATTTTCAGTCCCAGATTCATGTCTTTTCAACATTTTTGCACCGATTGGCCTTTATTGAGACGATATACGAAAAACAAAATTGGCGTCAAGTTGCAACATTCCTTTCAAGAAAGTGAAGGAAAGTACAGAGAAAAGAAGGGATACATTGGCACTTTGGGAGGATTAAAAATGTGTGAAAAAAAGTCTTGTCCACGCACGTTCGCATGAGTACGAAATTCTTTCCACACAAATATTATATAACAAAGTTTAAATAATTCAATCCATCTTACTTTTGGCATTGAGTATTGCCTTGGGAAGTCGGGTCGATTCCTGAAAACTGTCGCCTTTACTACTGAGGTACGCCCCTTCCGAGTTACTCGAATACTCGGTGAAACCATCGCTGTCAATGCTGTATCGCGAATTCAACTGACACCGGTCGTAAATTTCGCACAGCAGGCCATCCAGAATGGAGGAGTCTCTACGCAGATGTCCGACTTTTGTTGGGCTGTTTGGGGACTCACTGTAGTCACTTTCCCGACTGTCGAGGGACAGGGTGCTCAGCCGTATCCCGGGACTTACCCTACCGGTGCCGACCAGCCCGTGGGGCACGGGCTCGGAGTCGCTGCCGTCCAACCCTGACCCGTGGATCCCGTACCCATGATGAATGGATCTCCGTACGTTATTCAACGCAGTGGTGCCTATCGCCGGTTCAATATGGTCGGTCGTTTTGGGAAATGGTTCCGACTCCAGTGGCAATTCCTCCCACTCCGAGGCACTGGTTTGGCTGCCCGGGTCAGCTGGGAGAGAAGGTCTCACCTTGTCCGGAAAGGGGAGGAAGATTTCGTCTTCGAGCTCGGAATATTCTTCCTGCAAATTGTCGGCAGATGTTGCAGTAGTATGAACAGCCATTCTGCCATGTTGGATACGTACTACATGTACTACTATAGTAAAAACACTGTGTGAGGGCGCTCTTCAAAAATCTAGAATCTAAAATGGTACACACAGATCCTATCACTGCTCATTGTTCTATTGCTTTATGGTTCTATCAATATGGTCCCATGAGGCGCACTCGGAGGCGACCGTGCAGCTTTCTAATGCGAGGCTACAGCACCGCACGGGCCACAAAATCCCCTCAAATCGCGTTCACTGAGGTGCGTGTGCGGTGCAACGTGTGTGGACGGCTCAGCGTGCAATACAATGGGGTGAGCGAGACAAACAGCAAACTGTGCCGGGAAGCTGGAAGTACCTCAACTAGGCTGTATTTCTGGACGGCGTACGGTACAGAACAAATGCAAGCGTTGAGATAGTACAAACACGTCCATTTATGAGGTTCGCGTGACTCGTTTCACAGAAATGAGACGGGTTTCGTCGGTGGGCGCGGGCGCGCCAAATAGCATCTAAATTTTTGAAACAATAACTTTGAAGAACTGGAAGGAAACGCCTAAATAACTTGATATTTGGTGAGCCGCACTCAACGACGATCGTGCAGTTTCCCCAATGAGAGAGCGCAGCGCCGCACAGGGACACAAAATCCCCCTCAAACGGCGTTCGCGTAGGGGCTTGTGTGGCGGTACGTGTGGTTTCTGTACACAGTTCATTCGCAACGGGAACACTAAAATTAAAAGGCCGAGCGCCGCACGATCAATGAACCGTCAAACTGCTGACTTTTCTGGTCAGCAAATCGTGACCGCGCAAACTGTCCTTTTTGTGTTACTTTGAATGGCTTAGCGACTTTGTCCTGGTTACGACGGACAGGGCCACGATTTTCTCTGTTTCGCTGTTTCCACTATGGCAATTTCATCATCGTGTTGCGTTGTGCAGCCGCACTCGAAGAAAGTACAAAATAACTCTATTTACGAGTTTCCGAATTGTTCGGCGAAACCGGTTTTGCTTACCGCGGGCCCGACATCGGCGCGGCCCAACATCGGCCCGACGTCGGCGCGGTAGTACAAGAAACGCCTATATGACCCGATATTTGGTGAGGGTTACCGCTAGTAACCCTCGCGCAACAGCAACGGTCACAAAATCAACCTCAAATTGCGTTCGCTGAGGGTTACTGAGGATGACGCTCGCTTATTCTGGGGTTGAATGGGAAACGGCGCCGTGAGCACACGGGTCGGTGGACCGCCAACATGGGGATTTTTCTTCGTTCTACACAAGTCATCAGCGATTCCGCTAGACTCTTGTTTGCAAGACGATCTTAATCGCGGTATATGCAGCGCGCGTAGGCCGCCGATGTGGGCGTCCTCTAACGTACGCCGTACAATACCATACACGCAATGACCTTCGATAACGCTAGCGAAGGTAATTCGCGCGTGGTCTACGGCGTACGTTATAGAGGGCGCCCCGTATCGCGAAGATCGTCTTGCAAACAAGAAAATACGGATGCGACGCGACTGTTTTTTTTTGCGCAAGCATGTATAGCTAGTTGTGTAGTCGAGCAGCAAAAGTGCTCACAATAAAGAAAAGTGTTTGACAGAGTCACCTTGTAAATTTTAAGCTCTGTGAATGATGCATATTCCGAGAAAACAATATTCCAAGATTTTGATTTCAACTCAAAATTTACAGTGTCAGCCAGTGGATTGATTGCCGTTAATCGCGGTACTCGACTCGGGGACGCATATAGCTAGCATGCGTCCCTCGGGTGTTCAAAACGTCATACCCATTTGATCTCCATTATGTGCACGTTTTATCGGTGAGGGTTTGAAAGTTTCGAATGCGTCGTCACACCAGACCGAAAACGTGTTAAAAAAAGATGGGAAGTAAAAGTACTCTGCGTATTTTTCAATTTTTGTTTGCAGAAAAATATGTGATATGTGAAAAATAGGCTACTAAAGAAGAAACAAATGACATGGAACGTGCTCAGCCATTTGTCCTTGTCCGAACCCTGGTGGTGACGTACGGCGTACGTACGGCTGGAATCACATATTAATGTGTAAGCTTCTCTTAAAAAAGTTTGATGAAATTATTACCGTAATCTGGATTATCGCCCTTCATCTTAAGTTTTTTGTTCATGTTTGTGATGACTGAATAAATAATAATAATAATAATAATAACGACAGCGCGCAATGCGCGTGCGCGTTTTTCCAAACCCTCACCGGGCCGCGATTGTTTTTTTTCTGCAGGTAGGTTGGTACATAAGCCAATCAGAACACAGATGGTGTTGACGTCATCGATGATGTTAGAGTTTTCTGGGACAACCTTAACCCTAAACCCTAACCCTAACCAGATCCCAGACAACTCTAACATCATCGATGACGTCAACACCATGTGTTGTGATTGGCTAATAAATGTACACTATGTACCAACCTATACCTGCAGAAAAGATTATCGCCACCGGGCCTAAAGGCCGACTGGAGCTGTCCGCATTTTTCGAATCTTGTAAAGAAATGTAAAGTACATGTACATCGTTAATCTACTAACAGTACACGCAAACAATGGGTACCTTCAATAACACTTTCATGACTATTACATTTTCTATCGCGAGCTAAGGAGCCTGTAATATTTGCATATTACGTAAGAGAGTTGAGCTACAGTGTAGTTCACACGGCAAGGGTGTGGCAGTCATTGATCGTTTTCAGCGCAACTACATCGGACGTCAAATTTAGTTTTATGAAAACTAATTTATATATGTCATTGTGATAAGATGTATATATGTATATTGCATTAATGACGACATTCTATGATTCAAGTTCACGTTTCACAGGTACCTGGTTATCGTGAATATATCATCAGACTGGAAGGAACAGCAAGAAAAGGTTTGGTTCATCAAAATTCAGGTATGGATTGGAGGATTTTTATATTCCTCCACGATTCAACTTTCCAAGCTACTTGGCCTTGGTACACGTATCGGTCCGCTTGTAGATCGTCGCCGAAGAACGATGTTACCCATTGTGATTGCATTAACATGTTCTTTCTTTCAGATCGGGGCGGGGATTAGGCGGATTGGCAGGATAGAAAATATTTTATTCACGTTTGAGCTGCGAATTAGTGAATAAGTAAATAGACTGTGCATGTTGCATATGTCTTGCGTACTACATGTATAAAGATTGCATACAAACTAAGTACATGTACCTGAAAGAAACTAGTGTAAAAAGCATTAGCAACAAAGTTATTGGCTTCTTTACATCATCATCATGTAATTATTCAATAATAGTCTACATCCTAGGTAAGTCTATAGCCATAGGCAGTTAATAAAGTGTGATTCGCTAATTAAAGTGTCCTAAAAATCAACATGTTTCATCCCTCATTCTTTCATAGCAGGCACATTCTAATACCGAAAATGTATCCCAGGGCAAAGGACAGTTTTGTCACAAAATATTATTGGTCCACTGTTTCTACTTGCGCAGTTTGTTCGTCCGTCGCGTGCTGCTACTAAATTTGGAGTACAAATTATGCTAGTTTCCAAATATTTAAGTGAAGTGGCTCATGGCGCGCCTATGTGTCCGTAAGCCGATAAAGAATATGGCCCGGTTTAAACATGGAATGCAGCATTAAACTAGTTTATTGTTCCATGGTTCAAGTGAGATTTACTTCGAGCTAGTTTATTGCTCCATGCTCCGAGACAGCCGTGCAGTTTTCCAATGACAGTCAGGTTCATAATGTACATATTGAAAGTTTCGTTCACTTTTTGTGTAGATTTGCTAAACTATACATTTTTTGAAACGTTAGGATATACTCAACATGAAAACCAATGTTCCGAAATACGGTACCCTCTGGAGACATGAACACAATATGTACAATGGAGACAAAACGTCTCCGGAGGGTAAATTTCTAGAGATAAATAGGTCTCCATTGGGAATTTCACGAATTAGATTTTTGGATTTTACTTAAATAACTCAAAAACTAGGAAGAGGATGTGGGTTAGGGTATAATATAGGGTATATTGGGTCGAAATTTCAACCCAGGAAAAAAATTATGGTTAAAATGGGAGCATTTTGAAAAACGTGCTCGACTTTCTAACCATTTTGTACACGAGAACAAAGCCATGTCTCCACAGTGATACAAAAATGCGAATGTGTGTTTACATTTGTTTTTAGGTTCTTTTGAAAAAAATTGTTCTTTAATGTGACGTGACACATGAAAGGTCATTGGGTGTCACATTAAAGGTCCGTTTTTTTCAATGCCCTATATCTCTGGAAGTATAAGTCCGATTGGGTTCAAACTTGGTATGCAGGTATGGCGGGATGTGTTATAGATATAAATTGAAGTGACATCACGATGACGTAATCGTGTGATTATTTATGATTTGTTTCATTTTTGGACCTTTAAGCCATATCTCATCAACAGAACATGATACATTCAAAATTCTGTTTGTAATATGTTTACTAGGTCATAGACATATGCACACGATTGTGAAAAATGTGTGACGTCAACATGACGTCATCAAAATGCTAATTAAAAAAATCTAAGATGGCCGCCATAAAGAACCTAAGAGCAAATGTAAACATGGGTTTTCATGTTAAGTATATCCTAACGTTTCAAAAAATGTATAGTTTAGCAAATCTACACAAAAAGTGAACGAAAAAACATAAGAAATCTGACTATGAGTGGGAGGCAACCGCAGCGGTCAACAATAACGTTAACACCCACCTGTGACGTCACACTATTGTGTTTGCGCGACATTATTTTGCACAAAATGGAGCGCAACATGCCACTCCGCATTTTACGAATGGCGTGCTGCACTCAACCCCATAGACCGGCAGCCCGCGGACATTTGGTTAGATGAACTAGGTACCAATATCTGACTATGGGAGTGTGTAGGGGGTCAGCTGAAATGAATGGAAATGAGAGTCTGCCGGGTACCACCTGCTGCATGCACCCCCGGGGGACCCCCAAAGTGGTCAAAAACTGGGTACTAAATAGTTGAGCTAGGTACCACTAAAAAATGATGCCAAATGAACAAGTTGAGTTCATAGAGTACAAAATGGGTTACGACAGACGAAAAAAACCGCTGCACTACGCGTACCAGACACCCCAAACCTGGACCCTCTACGTCATTTTCTGTGGCTATTTTTAGAAAAAAGGGGGCAAAAAGTGAAAACCGCTATATATTCACGCAAAAATGAACACCAGTTACTGTTTTTTAGTCCCTAACGGTGAGTTGAATCTGAGAAAATATCCACAATGTTTTCAAATGATAATTAATTATGTTTTATGTGTATAATATCACTTTAAAATTAACAAGCCACGCCCCTTTTAGGGGTTTTCCTGATTCTAAGTAGTACGCATTTTCCAGCGACTATCAGTGCATGTGTTTGGGTGCAAACCAGTTTGAACTTGTAGACCAATGCCTTGCAAACATTTGACATCATTTTAACGATAAATTAGTTGTGGGTGTGGTTTTTATATTAACAAACCACGCCTTTTCAGGGGTTTCACTGATTCTAAACAATACGCATTTGTCACTGCGATTATTGTTGCATGTGTTTTGGGTGCAAACCAATATACCAATGCGGCTTGCAAACCATTTTCGGAAACATTGGATATCCTTTTTTTAAGAAATTAATTGTGGGCGTGGCTTTTAAATTAGCAAACTGCACCTATTTAGGTACATTTCCCTGATTCTAAGCAGTATACGCATTTTCAGCGATTATTGTTGTATGTGTTGTGGGTGCAAACCAGTTTGAACTTGTAGACCAATGCCTTGCAAACATTTGACACCATTTTAATAAGAAATGAGTTGTGGATGTGGCTTTTTAAAAATCCTACATTTTCTATTGACCTTGAATATGAAAGCACGCGCACTGTAATACAAACGCACACGTGTTTGTATATGAAGAAGTATAGAATATTATTACTATTATTAATTCTTTCTGGTTTTTGAAACCAAAGATCCCTCAAAAGCGCTCTAGGCACTGTAGCTCGCAAGCCTGAAGAAACCTGTTGAGGGAAAACAATCCGAAGAAGGTACAGTTTTAGAGGTGGAAGGAAAACCCCAGAAGAATAGGAAGGGACTGAAAACAGTGGGGGGGGGGGGGGGGGGGGGGGGGGGGGGGGGGGGGGGGTGGGGGTGACTGAAAACCTAATCCACATATTGGCCCAGGCGGGGTTTGAACCCGGGTCATAGTGGTGGAAGGCGACAAAAGAACTGCTACGCCAACCTGACTCCCCTAATATGAATGCATTGCGATTAAAAAGAGCTTCCAGTCCATTCCATTCAGTTAAAATGTTGCATGATTCATATCGAATATCTCAGTAAGCGGAATCCTCTGACCCACCATACGCCTTTCTTAATATTTATGCCGACATCATACTTTTAATGCCAAAGCAAGGCGTTGGGTGGTAAATTGAAGATGGTGGCTTTTACTCAATGACAATTTTAGTACTGGTAATACAAGGTTAGAGTACCTGTTATAACAAGGTAATTGTAGAGTCCCAAAGGACCTTGTTATATAAAAGGTGTTTTACTGTAGACGCAGGTTTACGCCCATTACCAAAATGCGTATACTGCTTAAAATCTGGGAAATGTACCTAAATAGGCACAGTTTGCTAATTTAAAAGCCACGCCCACAATTAATTTCTTAAAAAAAGGATATCCAATGTTTCCGAAAATAGTTTGCAAGGCATTGGTCTACTGGTTTGCACCCAAAACACATGCAACAATAATCGCTTTGAAAAATGCGTATTGTTTAGAATCAGGGAAACCCCTAAAGAGGCGTGGTTTGTTAATTAAAAAACCACGCCCACAACTAATTTATCGTTAAAATGATGTAAAATGTTTGCAAGGCATTGGTCTACAAGTTCAAACTGGTTTGCACCCAAACACATGCACTGATAGTCGCTGGAAAATGCGTACTACTTAGAATCAGGAAAACCTCTAAAAGGGGCGTGGCTTGTTAATTTTAAAGTGATATTATATACATAAAACATAATTAATTATCATTTGAAAACATTGTGGATATTTTCTCAGATTCAACTCACCGTTAGGGACTAAAAAACAGTAACTGGTGTTAATTTTTGCTTGAATATATAGCGGTTTTTACTTTTTGCCCCCTTTTTTCTAAAAATAGCCACAGAAAATGACGTAGAGGGTCCAGGTTTGGGGTGTCTGGTACGCGTAGTGCAGCGGTTTTTTCGTCTGTCGTAACCCATTTTGTACTCTATGAACTCAACTTGTTCATTTGGCATCATTTTTTAGTGGTACCTAGCTCAACTATTTAGTACCCAGTTTTTGACCACTTTGGGGGTCCCCCAGGGGTGTATGCAGCTGGTGGTACCCGGCAGACTCTCATTTCCATTCATTTCAGGTGACCCCCTACACACTCCCATAGTCAGATATTGGTACCTAGTTCATCTAACCAAATGTCCGCGGGCTGCCGGTCTACCAGTATAGAGCAAAGATCGTAGAGCGCCGTAGGCGCTAGAGCGCCGCTGCGCGGCGCTCTAGGGTCTTTGGTATAGAGTGCGAATGTTACAACTTATTTTCATTTTTATTTTACTTCCATTTTATTTTACCCACTGTTTGTTTCAATCTATTATAGTTATAGATATATACCATAAAACTAACCTGTAAAGGTGGTAGCGATTTTGAGATATTGTATTGAAAATGAAAAAAGCAGTCGAAAAAATTAGGCGTTGACGTACCGTTGATGCGCGTGGAGATTGTGTACAAATACTCAAACGACGTTAACAAATAACTCCCCTAAAAAGGGCAATAATAATCGATAAATTGTGAAAAATCGTGCTTCGAACCCACTCATTTTTTTCCATGGATACGTTAAAAAAGGATGTAGCAGTGATACTGAATTTAAAAAAAAATCTGCCTGTGAACCCCTTGCGTTTTATCGTGTTGTTTTCGAACGAAAATGGCAGAAAATGACATCTCCCCAAACAAATTCCGTGTAGATCGTGCATTGTGTATCCGGCTTTGCGGACGTTATATGAATCACTGAATTCGGGGAGCGAGCACGGAGCAAATTTGTACGTGTTTCAATGGTGCGCTTCGAGGTAGCGATCTGTACGTATTTACTGTGTGAGATGTGTGGCTCACGAGCGTGGAAGAATGAATGAGATACATTTCAACGTTGGTGGCGCACTTTGTTGGGCCCCCCCTCCGCCCCCCCCCCCCCCCCCCCCCCTGATATTGGGTTAGGTTTTAGATAGATCGTAAGATTGGGTTCGAGTTCGGATGATGCTCATTTTTCTTTGATAATTTGTGGACTCCAAGTTTATAGCCCCCTCTATTGGTGTACTTTGTGCAACTAATCGAAAATCGGATCCGGCCGGATGCGAAATTATTTTCCCCACTATGGGAAAGGGTAAATGGGCGTTTCTACACCCCTCGCGTCATGATTATTCAGTAGTTTCAACAATAATTCTAAAATATATTGTTATTGCTCAGTCAACTAGTTACACGTAGGCCAGAGGTACATTAAAGCACTTAGAAAAACGGCTTCTGTCGACCTCTCCCAGTAGCCAAGTAGATAATGGGTTAGGTTATAGATCGTAAGATTGGGGTTCGAGTTCTCATGGGTTCGATTGTGCTCATTTTTCATTGACTATTTTTGTATTGTAAGTTTATTGTGGGATGAGTTTAATTTGAGGGGAAGCAAGGTTCTAAGAACCAAAGTGTCTTCCATTCAGTGTGGTCTAGACACGCCCAGTTATGATAATTGGCCTTTACCATGTTGGGAAAAAAAATCACGCCGGTGTGAAAGGTAATTCTGTCCCCCCTGGTAAATGTGTCCCCCCGGACAGACTTACCAGGCCGTGACCCGGTAAATCTGTCCGGGGGAACACATTTACCTAGGTATTTCTGTCCCCCTCCAGGTAATTCTGTCTCCCTGCCCAACGTTAAACGTGTCCCCCTGGTAAAATTGTCCCGTGCAACGTCACAAGTCTAGCACCCACTATACGCAACAACCAGTGTAGTACAGGTTCACACCTTCATGGTGCATCATTTGTGGCAGACTGTAGGATGTGTAGCGTTCTACAAATGGTCAAAAGTGCTGCGACATTTCGTGCTGGGTGTACAGAATTTGTACGCGTGCAAGAAGTCTGAAAATACTGATTACCGCTAATTTCCCTTTCGCGCAGAAACGTAGATCGGTTGATTTAATTAACACAGTTATTTATATTTTTATTTTTATTTTGATAAATCGATGAAGGGAACAGAAGTCCAAATAATAAATATCATGTGGGCTTTTCATTGAAATAACATCAAAATAACCACTTATGTGTGGAACATTGGGGGACAAAATTACCTAGAGAGGGGACAAAATAAACTGGAGGGGGACGGAATTAACGGCTCTAGGGGGACACTTTTACCTAGGTAATTCTGTCCCCCCGGACAATTTTACCGGGGGACAGAATTACCTTCCACACCGGCCGGATGGGATGGAAACAAATAAACGATAAACCCACCGTATAGTACCACCATGTACCCTTGAGCAAAGACCCGCCTTGCGGCGCTCTAGTTCCACGAACTTTGGTCCCGAGTCAAGACTACTTCGACGGCAATAACAAACGTACATGACAATCAAGCAATGATAAAGTTAAACTTGCGTGTTTATCGCCCGGATTTTTGGAGGTTCCAGATGTTCCAGATGTTCCAGATCTAGTAATTTAGTATGGTTATAAACAGTACAGAATACATCGCTTTTAAAATGATGATCTTGAGGAAGGCAAAGGGGCATAAAAGATAAACCTCACTACAGTTGTTAAGACAAAGACGAATAACCGAGGTACATGTACGTGATTGAAACTTGAAAACTAAAGTCGGTGTCCGGAAATTGGACAATGGTTTTACTGTATTGACATTGAGTACTGCTGTATATGTACACACAGTACTTGCCATGTAGTGAGGTGGATTAAGGAAAAAATCGTTACACGGTGGACAAAAGCACCATTTTTTCACCAAAGTATCAGTTTGACCCATAGATTTCAAAAAAGTCATGCTCCAAAAAATCTGAGAATTGTTAACCTTGAATTACGTCATTATGACGTCATAACCTCTTGTTATGTAATAAAGCAAACGCAAATGCCATGGTGGGATTTCTACATGCCAAAATTATGTTTCTGAGGTCAAAGAATTCAATGAGGGTGGTATTAGTTTGTAAAAAATTAATATCCTTTATGGTGACTACATGTATATTGATGTAAATATGACGTCATCATCGTCAATACTACACAAATAACACAACATTTGAAAAAAACAGATTTTATTGCCGTTTTTTCACCAAAATGCTATTTTTTTGGTGTTCAAAATGGTAACAGTATAATTACCGTGGCACTGATCTACAAGATACCATGATGTCATTATGATATAATAAACAATAACTATCAACCAAAACAATAACACATTAACACAATGAAACACAATGATTCTGACCGGATATAGGTTATGACAGGATATTTATTACATGTAGGCCTATATTGAATAGCGCATATAACAGTTGGTTTGTGTATACGAGGGATTATAGTGTGTTACCATTTATTTAATTGGATCTTACAGTTACAGTTATTAGGGTTTGTTTACAGTTTATTATTATTAACCACCTACTTTAAGGGGCAGGATCGTCGCTCAAAAAATTGGCGTTCAACAAAGCCAGCTACAACGTCAGACAAGCTAAACGAATCCTTAATAAATACACTGGTCTACTGGGCCCCAACTACGGCGTTAACATCTCTATTACCAACAACCCTAAGCTAAAACAGTTGTTTTGTACCAGCCGCACACTGCACAGAAAGATTGCTAACTTCAAAGTATAATATTAATATAAAAACAAGAATATAATAAAACAAAACAAATCCTCCGACTATCACAAGTTTGTGACGCGTAATTCCTTCTCAAAAATATTCCCCGAGAGCCACTGGTATTGGACGCGTAATTTCTTCTTAATAATATCATCCAAGAGCCACTGGTTTGTAGACGCGTAATTCCTTCTTAAAAATATCCACCAAGAGTCACAGGTTTGTGGACGCGTAATTCCTTCTTAGAAATAGGCTATCCTACAAGAACCACAGGTTAGTGGACGCGTAATTCCTTCTTAAAATTATCCTTCAAAAGCCACAAGTTTGTGTATGGACGCGTAATTCCTCCTTAAAAATATTCTTCAAGAGCCACAGGTTTGTGGACGAGTAATTCCTTCTTAGAATTATCCTCCGAGAACCACAAGTCTGTAGACGCGTGTTTCCTTATAACATCATTTCGCCGACAGCCATTGCTGTACGGGCATGTATGCCTATATTAAAAAGATCACTTTTTACTCAATTAAATAACAACTTTCAACTATATAACGGGCAGCTGTTCACTATGTGAGACGTGATGTTTAAGCTCTACCCATTTTAAGTTAAGTTTTTAAGTTACGCATACATATCGGTTAATGTTTTCATAATTTTCCGATAATTTACCACACGCCCTTATACATAAAATAAAATAAAATTCTTTAGTATTAAGTCTAAATTACACGATAAGTTTCTTATACAATTCATTATTAAAGATTGATTTATGTCGATTAAAATACACATTGGTTATACACTATACTGTATAATTTTAATTCATTTCTTTATATTTGAAACTCATCTTTTGAGTTTTAAATGTAAAAAGTGTATTATTACAGGCTCGAGAAATATCTGAACCATATCTGCTAACTTCCAAATTGAACAATTGTTTATATCCTTAAATTTAATTCATATTTTCTCATTTATTAACTTATTAAATATAATATGTTTAAAGAAAATGTGAATTAATACCGTAGTTCTTTCTAGAGAAACATAATTCCTTCATCTAATTGATTTAAAATATAGTTGTATCGAAATGTAATAAATTATAACCATTTAAACCATTGCTATGACGTCACGCTATTGTTAAAAGTGTGGATTCGTATCTAAGAATCAACGCTTTGGACAATAACAGTGGATTCGTATCTACGAATCTTTAGTAAAGTGTGGATTCGGAACGGTTTTTATCTTGCCTACATTTGTAACAATTACGAATCCACGGTTATTAAATTCCTCAACCCTAATCCAACCCTGATTACGTAAGAGCCTCGAGAACCTCCCTTTAGGCCAAATAATAAAAACAACATGTTTGTCTTTTTTTTTGAAGAAAGGAGGAGGCCTTTTTTTCCTTTTTTTTTAATAGCCGCTCGACACATTTTAATATGGGTCATGTAGTGAACCTGTCACCCCCTATCTTTCTATTTGAAATTAAAACATGTCTCGCCCACGAATAAAAATCAAAATTCATGTGGGTCGATCATGTATGCACCATACACGTCACACCCTAGCCTTCCCATTAGAAACAAATGTATTTTCACAGCATGTACACAGTGATGCATGTCCAAATTACGATCTTAAAATTGTATTATCTTGTTTAATTGGCTTTTTCACAATTTTGCGAAAAAGCCTTTGTTTTTGTTCTGATTTTTGTTTTACTTATTTTTTCTTTTTCTTTTTGGGACCAAAATGCAATAGACTTTGTACACGTTCTTTCGTACAAGCACTTTTCATAACAAGTCGTATCCAAACAAAACTTTACCCAAGTGAAGAATCTATAGTGAGCTCGTGTCTAGCAGACAGACATCATGGTGACGTCATCAGGGGTAACGTGACGTCATATTAAATTTATTTAATCTTTGAAAATCAATAACAAATCGCGCGCAAAAGACCGGGACTTTAGGTTTGTGGCAATTGATAGGATAATCCAGGATCTTCATTTTATCTCGTGTGTGAGAAATCACGTGACCCTTCCTTTCGGTCCAAAACGAAAGTGCCTTATAATTTGAAAGTGAAAAATGATATGAACTTACTTTAAACGATGTTAGTATTTGGCTAGATGTACTTTTCAAAAAAATTACCGGCGACGTCATAACATGTTATAGCACCCTCTGGCGGCAGGTTCAAAATTAATATTCAGTTGATGTGTGTGGCGAAGTTTGCTGAAATCACCTTATAATTGATGTATATAATAGCTTCATGCTGGAAACAACTTGACCGGGAGAAAACTAATATGACGTCACCAGACCGGAAGTTAGAATGAAAAGACTTGAAGCCATCATTCAATTGTATGTGATTTATTACGTTTTAAGACCTTGAAGCCATATCTCAGCAACGGATCATGCTAAAATTAAAATAATTGTGTATTGGGTTGGTTAGGTAGTTCACCAAAAGTTTACAAATGTGTGACGTTATCGTTTTAATCACTTTAAATTACCTTTAATCTGTTTAAATAACCTAAATTCGTTTTGATTACTTTTAATGTGTTTAACATTTCTTTTGAATGGTTTTTACGGGAAAAAAAATGCGAAAAGGCCCTATGTTCTGTTCCTCGAACAGACGTAGTTTTAGTTATTATTATTTATTTTTTTAAAGATAATAACATTTATTATTTTTGTAAAAAAAAAAGAAAAGGAGGCGGCCTCTAAAAAAAGAAGCGGGCGGTGACGCTAAACATATTTTTTTTTTAGTTGGCCTTATGTAAATTACGTCTATGGCCACGATACATGCATGCCTTTTCATCTCCACTCAACTGGGTAGTTAATAACAATACTTCTTTTGACGCAATGGTTTAAGTCGGAGAATACACTCGCAAGTGTGGATTCGTATTTAAGAATCCACTCGGCGCTTCGCGCCTCGTGAATTCGTAATTACGAATCCACACTTTCTCATGTATTCTCCTATACAGAACTGTCCGTACTTCGCGTGCATACTGTTTCCTCTATGTGTGATCTCTGTGTCTTTGAACTACCTATCCCCTCGTGCCGAGTTTGACATTACTGGATCTTTTATAACCGGTCGTCAAGTCCACCAACAGGCACATTCCCGAACGGTTTTTAAATCCCACTTTCTTCTACGGCGACTGTCTGAACGTCTGGCGTATCGTGAGGTACGTTAGGGACTGTAGTTGGACTTTAGGTTCACTATACAACAACACAACCATGAGCTGAAATTGAAACATGTCAAAATATTTTAATACAAACCACTGATTTTCCCACGGTGATGATGATGTATTTTATACCATCATATGCTAATAGACAAATTTAATACAAAAATGATGAAACTGTTTGTTTCAGCGCAACACAAACGTTGCCATGCGATTCCTTGGCCTTTGATACATATAATTCGCTACTAAAATCACTTGCCTCGGCATTATGCCGTTTTAAGGAAATGGCGGCCATTTTGAATATATTACGTCATAATTAGGTCAAGGTCATTGCAATTTTTTTGGAGCATGGGATTTTATTAATCTACATACCCATAGGAGTCTTTAAAAAAAAATTGGTGCTTTTGTCCACCGTGTCACGATCTTCGTGTTTTTTGTCCTTAATCCACCTCACTAATGGGACAAAAATCCTTTCAGAAAGTCATTTTCGTGATCCCTAACTTGGTAGTTGATAAAACTTTCACAAATTGATTAGGGCATATCTAACTATCATTTGGGATGTTCATATTTATTTGCAAAAGTGGCACTTTCACTTTGGAGAGTTATTTCACGTTAACAATTTGATGGGGCGAAAATAGCATGGGGCGAGTTGGTTTTTCTCGTCTTGTTTTCATTAAAATTTCTTCCTAAAGCCACTTAGCCCGGAGCAAGGCCGGAAATGCGTGGGTGTGCTTCCCGGTACCATCGGCCTGATCCCGCCTCAGATCAAGTTTTGTTAAAAATAATCCCGCGCCTCAACTCGGTGATGTTAAAATAATCCCGGCGCGAACTGGTTAATATTCATGATAAATATAACGTTGTGAACAATGCAAACGTTCGGCAATGGCTTTTTTGTGCACGTCCAATCATGTAGCGGAAATTGGTTGCGTTGTTGTCAAACGTTGGCAACTATGGTGTGAGTGCAACGCAGCCTGGTCTGGTCTCCATGAAATTGGCCCCTGATGTCTGGGAAAACTGACTTTAATTCTTTTGCCTCTCTACAGAACTTTGCCTAGGAGACATCTTTATTCACAGGAATAGCTAGTCATCAACGATCTGTAGTGCTTCAACATCTATCCAACAACTCCTTATTTAATACCATTTCCCCCTAACCAAAAAAAAAGAACAAAATGGCCGAGTCCAGAGCTAAGGCGGGCAGCGCCCTAATCGGAATCTGCCTCGTCTGGAACCTTGTCTCCTCCATCACCATCGTGTTCATAAACAAGTGGATCTACACCCGCTACGCCTTTCCCAACCTCAGCCTGACATGCATCCACTTCCTGACCACCACCGCGGGGCTGTGGGTCTGTCGGCAGTGCAACGTGTTCAACCCTAAGAGCCTGCCATTCCGCAGCATGCTGCCGCTGGGTCTGACCTTCTGCGGGTTCGTGGTGTTCACCAACTTGTCGCTGCAGAGCAACACAGTGGGGACGTACCAGCTGGCCAAGGCTATGACCACGCCCTGCATCTTGATCATTCAGACGGTCTTCTACGACAAGTCATTCTCCACCAAGATCAAGTTGACATTGGTAAGGCTGTACACTAACGTTGTGCAAACCCAGGCCGACCCGACCTGACCCGCAACTGACTTCGGGTCAGGTCATTTTTGTTTCCGTCATAACAGTCGGTTTGAGTCGGTTTTGGTTTACTTTTTGGATAGCTGTAAATGGTTGTACTGCAGACAAAGACCAGGATTGCTGAAAATCATGCACACAATTTAGCAACTTTACTAACTTTTTAGCTTATAAAATTCTCAAAATGTTTTATGAGGCTAAAGCGGTGGTCACAATCTTACGGTCTTGAACGTAGTTGAACGTAGTTGAACGTAGTTGAACGTAGTTGAACGTAGTTGAACGTAGTTGAACGTAGTTGAACGTAGTTGAACGTAGTTGAACGTAGTTGAACGTAGTTGAACGTAGTTGAACGTAGTTGAACGTAGTTGAACGTAGTTGAACGTAGTTGAACGTAGTTGAACGTAGTTGAACGTAGTTGAACGTAGTTGAACGTAGTTGAACGTAGTTGAACGTAGTTGAACGTAGTTGAACGTAGTTGAACGTAGTTGAACGTAGTTGAACGTAGTTGAACGTAGTTGAACGTAGTTGAACGTAGTTGAACGTAGTTGAACGTAGTTGAACGTAGTTGAACGTAGTTGAACGTAGTTGAACGTAGTTGAACGTAGTTCATTTGACCGTACTTGACCGTACTTCAACCGTAGTGCCATGGTTACTACGGTCAACTACGGTCAACTACGGTCAACTACGGTCAACTACGGTCAACTACGGTCAACTACGGTCAACTACGGTCCACACTACGGTCAACTACGGTCCACACTACGGTCAACTAGGGTCAACTAGGGTCAACTAGGGTAACTACGTATACACTAGGCTCACAGTACGGTACATGTATGCATTTAAGGTGACTGTAGAAATATTTTCAACATGTTGAAAACTTTTGGGCTAACTACGGCCAAATTATGGCTTTTCTCAGAACTCGTTTAACTACGACTACTAGAGTCTACTACGGTCAACTACGGTCACACCATACTACGTTCAACTACGTTCAACTACGTTCAACTACGTTCAACTACGTTCAACTACGTTCAACTACGTTCAACTACGTTCAACTACGTTCAACTACGTTCAACTACGTTCAACTACGTTCAACTACGTTCAACTACGTTCATGATCGTAAGATGTGACCACCGCTTAAAGAAGAGGTCTTCAGTACTTCACCAGCCAAGTTTGAAGTCTGAAAACAATTTTCAAATTAGTTTTATTTTTGCACCTAAAGCCACATAGTTTCATTTAGTTTACTAAGACTAAACTTGTGCATGTCCATCTGTTTGATCAGAATGATGATCTCAGTGGTCTGATACTTGTACCACCATGTACAATGTACATGTACACGGTTCTCTTGACATGTTTGACACGGTTTACTGTATTTGACTGGTTGTTTCATATGCCAGTCTATTTTCTTAACCAGTTCGCGCCGGATGACGTATATAGACGCAAAAATTTCCCCAAATTCAAAACTGATGACGCATAAACACGCCAAGTTCAAGTTCGTAAATGTATGTCAGCAGCGAGCAAGGTCGGAAATGCGTGGGTGTGCTTCCCGGCACTATCAGCCTGAACCCGCTTCGGATCGAGTTTCGTTAAAAACAATCCCGCCCGTGGGCTCAGCGATGTTAAAATAATCCCGGCGCGAACTGGTTAATAGGTTGCATGTTTTCAGTACCTAGATTTGGGACTCTCTACACAGTATTGAAAGTTCCCAATTTTGAACTAGGTATAATCTACCTTTCAGAAGTTTCTTTTTCTGACATGAATTGTTGATGAAATGTTTTTAAAATTGGCAGATTTGTGTTTTTTTAATTTGTTCCCGTTGTTATTGTTTTGTTCTCGTTCAGGTTCCGATCACATTGGGAGTCATAACGAATTCATATTACGATGTCAAGTTCAATGTCCAAGGAACCATCTACGCAGTGTTAGGATTCTTAGTTACTTCACTCTACCAAGTGGTAAGATCTGAATATTGAAATTCGATGAATTTTCAAGTTGATCAAAGAAATTGACTGGGGCAGTGCTTGAACAAGCAACCTTCGGATTACTTTGCCGGTGCTCTACCAACCGAGATATTCGGCCTGGTATTTTTACCATTTTGTCAGTGGTTTTGTTCAAGGGTACTTATACTGTAGCCAAGGATTATTTCTCGCCCAAAGTCATGATGAGGCTTGAAGTCCAGTTTAGGAATATTGGATTTAAGGATTTTTAAATTTAATATTAGATTTGTTTGCCCTTAACCAGTTCGCGCCGAAGAACGTACACTGTATACACACGCAACGTTTTCCCCACATTCAAAACGGATGACGGATAAACACGTCATGAGCAAGGCCGGAAATGTCTGTCGGCAGCGAGCAAGGCTGGAAATGCGTGGGTGTGCTTCCTGGTACCGTCGGCCTGAACCCGCCTCGAATCTAGTTTTGTAAAAAAACAAACCGCGCCTCGGCTCGGTGATGTTAAAATAATCCAGGCACGAACTGGTTTGACCGATATATACTATGATTGACCGATATATATTTACATTGTATACTCAGTGCTGTCCCGAGGGAATCTAATTTTTTTTTAGAGAAACTCAACGCTTTGTTGTTAAATTGTTTTGTTTTTTCAGTGGGTAGGTGCCAAGCAGCGTGAGTTTCAAGTCAACTCTATGCAGCTTCTGTACTATCAAGCTCCCCTATCTGCTTGCATTCTGGCACTCATCGTTCCCTTCTTTGAGCCGGTCTTCGGTGAAAACGGTGTGCTCAGCTCATGGGATGCCCATGCAATAGTGAGTATGTTTGGTAATGGAAACTCACAACTCGAGTAATGTTAAAGTACACTCGAATAAAGAGCGTATTCCAATTTCTTTTGATTTCAGTGATTAAAACGATTGTAATTATTCATTTAAAGAAAGAAAAAAAAATTGGTAGATTTTGTTGAATTCATCGATTTTTTTTACTTTTTGTTATTGTGTTGATTTCATTCATTGGATTGATTTAATTAATTTTGTTGATTTCATTTGATTTATTTCTGTTGTTTTCATTGATAGTATTGTGTTGATTTTGATTTCATTAATTTTATTGATTTTATTGGTTTTGTTGATTTTAACAAAATCAATGAAATCAACAAAATCCTGTTGATTTTGTTGCTTTTGTTGCTTTTGTTGATTTTGTTGATTTTGTTGATTTTGTTGATTTTGTTGATTTCATGAACTTTATGATTCTTATTGATTTTGCTAATTTTGTTATGATTCTTTTTGCGTCCTGACCTTGTACACCTAAATCAACGTTTAATCGTGTTTCCTGAATCACACACACAATTTTGTCAAGCGATATTTATAGACCCGCGTAAAAACCTAAGTGACAAAGTCGTGCGCCTTATCGCTCTAATAATTTCAAAAAGTTGCAGAACTGTCGCGCACTATTTAATTCGTTTACATGAGCGCGTGCGACATTGCGACAAAATCAAGGCTTTGCAAACTTTTTAATTAAATGGTGCCAGAATATTTATGCGATTGAATGCGTTCCAATTATGCGTTTCAATTTCGGAATAAAGTATTTTTGTGTATGCATTAAAATAAAACATACAAATTAAAAATTTGATTTAGAATACAAAAATTGATATTTTTTTTTTTAACAGCTAATAACAGGTTGACTAAAATAATGTTATTAAAAACTTGTCTAAAATTACCTTGGTTGCATTTTTGTAATAAAAACTAAGGATTTAACGCTTTTTTGATTTCTTTTTCCCCTCTGGTTTGTTTTTTTCTCAGTTATTTGTTCTTGCCTCGGGTTGTGCTGCATTCTCTGTCAATCTGTCGATATACTGGATTATTGGCAACACGTCACCTGTCACGTATCCTTTAGAAAAAACAAACTAAGAACAAAATCTAAACCAGAACTAGAACTGAACAAAACCAAACCATCCAAACCTTGAAGATAAGTTTTAGCACTACTGTTGGAGTTGGTACTACACTAAAACTGATTATGCATTACATGGGGTCTGACATAATCAGAGTCCAACAGTTTGGGTGAGAAACGTTCCTAGTAAATCACTTGATATTCATTTTTTGTGTTGCATGAACAAGGTTTTGGGGGCACTAATCATTCCTAAATTGTGTATGTTCACATGCGTTTGTTTATGGTGTAAATGGAGGACACATGCCTGGCGACACGAAGGTGAATTGGGGTTAGGGTTAGAAACGAGGACGACCTCAATTGAGATTCGTGTACAATGAAACCAATGAGAGCCGTCGGAAAAAGTTATAGTACCAAAAAAGGAAATTATCGAGAGAAACAAATGAAACTCCTCGATTTACACCATAAACAAACGTACATGTACGTGTGTGTGTCTGCTATATTAAAGTTTTAGGTTGTTTTTGAAAAAAGAATTATATCTTTTATATGCTTTAATGGGTTTTGATGAAACTTGGATGCAGTGACCATTAAGGTCAAAGGTCATGTAGGGGTAATTTTTAGGTAGTCTTTAAGACATGCACAAAATTTGACTTTTTTAAACTAGTTTGCGCCGGAGGACGTGTATACACAATTTTTTTTCTTCGAAATTTAAAATGAATGGCTGATAAACACGTCACAAGCAAGGCCGGAAAAAATATATTTACTATCCACGGATCACGCGTTTGATTAAGCGGAGTACATTAAACGTTGCCAAGCATGCTTCGTTGATGCGGTGGACGTGTATATAGGCTATATCGTGGTATCACGCTTCAGTGATTAGGCCTATTAGTTCCATTGTCTCCATTAAATTCATACCTATCGAAGATTATCAGCCGTGTCCAGTAATTTCCTGACATTCAAATTTCACCACTATTGTGGCATCTACGAAGGGAAAAAAGGTATGACGGGTAGCGGTTAACGTAATATCACGCCCTAATGCTGCTCTCACACTGTGGCGAAAATTCTTGCGAATATGAATATTTGAATTTTGCGGTGAATTCGCCCAAAAATTGCGATTGGATAGTGAATATTTTTATCTCGGTCACCCGTCGGTCATCCTCGGTCATCCCTCGACCTCTCCTTAAATATCTTATGAATATATTACGAATGCTTACCAACGCTTGCCAATGCTTGCTAATGCCTTACGAATAGCTAACGAACGTTGCCAACGCTTACGCACGCTTTACCAACGTTACCAATGGCTTACCAATGCTTACGAAAATCGACGGCGAATGACCATCTTCACAACATTCGCTGAAATTTAGGAAGCGCTTCCTAAATTGACCGATCTTCGTAAGGTGGTGGAGAATGACTTGTGAACGTTCCGAATTTGTTACCAACGCTTACGAAGACACGGCGAATGTTGCGAAGTTTGAGCGATTGTCAAATATTTCCATTCGTAAGCACATTCATCATCATCATATTTCATATTTATTTCCACTTAATCAAAAACAAATGATTTACAGACGGTATAAATAAACGTATACGATTAAGCGGTGGGCTTCTCCAAAAAGCAAGCTTGTCAAGTGGAAAGGCCCTTGATGTGTAGAAAGAAAGTAATTATGTCATGATAAATAGAATTATACGGGTTCCATTTTAACTACACAGAAATAAACTTATGTTGCACATAAAATGACAAGGACCAACACAAACAGGACATAACAAATACAATTGTACAATATAACCTACACAGGGGATCGTACAATGAATCTACATGTATCGCAGCTAATTATAATAAATGTTAAGAACGATATTTTTCCAAAAGCAGAAGTTTAAGTTTTTTCTTAAATAAAAGACGACTACGAATACTTCTTAGAGTTTGACTTAATGAATTCCAATATGTTGTACCCTGATAAATGACAAATTTCTTTGCAAGAGCAGTACGTATAAAAGGAACATGGAAATCTTTAAACTGTCTGGTATGATATTGATGAATAACTGCATTAGTCACAAACATTCGTTCAAATGAATTAGGTAATTTATGAGCTACAAGCTGATGCATAAATATTCCTAGCTGGAGTGAATACATATCATTAATTTTAAGAGTATTGTGATTAAAAAACAATGGATTAGAATGAGCTCTAAATTCCACACGGTCAATAACACGCAATGCCCTTTTCTGCAAAACCAAAATTCTATTAGAAAGACAAGAGCTTGTGTTGCCCCAGGCCAGAATACCGTAGGAGATATAAGGCAAAATTAACGCATTATAAATATTATACAAAATATGAGAGGGAAAAAAATATTTCAATTTGTTAATAATACCAATATTTCTTGAAATTAATTTACATAGATAATTTACATGACATTTCCATGATAATTGTTCATCAATAAAAAGACCAAGAAATTTAGTACAGTTGGTTTGATTAACAGGATAATTATCGTACAAAATATCAGTAGGAATTGAACTGGCTGTATTGCTAAACAACATAAAACAGGTTTTATCAATGTTGAGGGATAATTTGTTGGCTTTAATCCATTTAGAAACACCAATGAGTTCTGTATTAATGACGTTAACCAGTGTACCCAAATTGTTATGCGAGTAAAATAAATTCGAGTCATCTGCAAATAAAATAAATGACAAGGTACTAGAAGATTTCTCAAAATCGTTAATATATATTGAAAAAAGAAGTGGTCCCAAAATGGATCCCTGAGGAACTCCACAAACCAACTCTTTAGGTGAAGACTGGTTATCATTAAAAAGTACAAATTGTTTACGATTAGTGAGATAATTTCTGAACCACTCCAAGGCAACCCCTCTAATTCCATAAAAGGAAAGTTTAGCCAAAAGTATATCATGATCTATTGTATCGAATGCCTTGGAAAGGTCCAGAAAAATTCCCAAAGTATGAGAAGACTGTTCATGACCAGTAATAATAGTATTTATCAATTGTAAAATAGCATGAGATGTTGAATGGTTCTCCCTAAACCCATACTGCGAATCAGATAAAATATTATGTTTGGTTAAAAACCGAGACGTGCGAACGTAAATAATACGTTCAAGAATTTTAGAAAAGGTTGTCAGAATGGAAATAGGTCTATAATTATTAACTAAATGGGAATCACCTTTTTTAAAAACGGGAACAACTTTAGCAATTTTCATGGAATCGGGAACAATACCTGTACTTAATGACAAATTCATAATGAAAGCAAGAGGCTTGGAAATGGCAAGAAAAACAGCTTTGATAACAGTACTAGTAATCGTATCATGACCAGAACTTTGCTTATTAGTTAAATTAAAAACAATAGTATATAGTTCATGTTCGGTTACTGGATCAAAGAAAATAGAAGAGGGATTGGGATTATATAGGTAATCATGGTAATTCGAATCACAAGGAGGGATTTGATTGGCAAGTTTGGAACCAATATTAACAAAGTAGTCATTATAATGCTCTGCAATTAAAAGGGGATCATTCGTACACAGGTCATTAATCTTAATACTCGGAACTTCAGATGACGAGCTATTTTTCAAAACTGAGTTAATTATTTTCCAAGTGTTTTTAATGTTGTTTTTTTCTTTATCAAATTGCCGAGTAAAATAATTTTCTTTAGCAGAACGCAGTATAGTTGTGAGTGAGTTTTTATATCGGGTGTACTTTAAACGATTAAGATTACTAGGACAAGAAAGATATTTACGATAAAGTCTATTTTTATAATTGATAGATTTCAGCAAAGCTGGCGAAATCCATTTCGACCGAGGTTGGGTTTTTCTATTGGAATGATTAGTCCTAATAAGAGGGATATGTTTTTCATACAAATTAATAAAAATATTCATAAATTTATTAAAGGAAACATTAGGATTATCAGTATTGAAAACCACAGACCAGTCACAGGAATCCAGGGCAGATTTAAGCCTATGAAGGTTTGCATCAGTAGTTTTACGAAAACTACCAGGACAATAAGATTGAGTTTTTGCCTTAAAAGAAAAAAATGTGAAAACTGGAAAATGATCCGAAATATCAGAAACTAAAATACCAGAATTGGGAGAGGGGAGAATATTACAAAAAATATTATCAATAAGGGTTGCCGAGGTTGGAGTAACTCTTGTGGGTTTATCAATAAGTGGTAAAAATGAATGGGCAAACATAGAGTCCATGAATTCCTGAGTCTGGCTGTGGTCATCAACATTAAGCAAATTAATATTAAAATCTCCAGAGATAAGACAGTACTTATTTTCTACTGAAATACGATCTTGTATAACCTGTAAGGTCAAAATAAAGTCGTTAAATGAGGTTGATGGTGGTCTGTATATAACTCCGGCAATAATATTTTTGTTATTAGGATTCTCAACTTCAATAAAAATTGATTCAAGAGAGTTGGATGAACAAGATAAGTCACGTCTGACTGAATAACGAAGATCAGAGGAAATATAGAATGCAACCCCACCCCCCACTCTGTCCGTTCTGTTAACGGTCTCAAGCTGGTACCCAGGAATGGAATAAATATTAAACGGCACGTCACAATTTTTTAGCCACGTTTCCGAGAGACCTATAACAGAAAATTCAGAATGGAGAGAATGTAAATAATTTAACATTCGATCAAAATTTTTAGGGAGACTTCTAATATTCATATGAAGAAAAGAACAATTTGAATGATTGTTAAAATCAAAAGTCGTGTTTAAGTTTACTTCATTAAAATAACCACATGAAATATTATGATGGTTGGGATTGTTAGGATCAATAACAGGATTAAGACCCTCATAAACGAAGGACTCGTCAAAATTATGACTTAGATCAGCATTCATATCGAAAGTACCGAACGATGAAATCCGTTGACACTATACAGAGAAATATGAGTAAACAAAAAATAAACAAAATATCATACTCTGAGGGATCATATCAATTAAAGCAGGCACACATATCCCGTGATAACTTGGTTTGCACAAGAAATACACACAAGAACAAAACATGACCAAAAAACGAGACAAAACAAGACGAGACAAGGACATTATTATTTATGTAGGTCTATATACTTTAGTGTAAAAAAAGAAAACAAAGCAATATAGAAAACGATGCAATTTACGCAAGATAAGTGTACAAGGGGTGGCAACAAACACCAAAAATGGTGTACAAAATAACAATAAACGACGAAGGTCGCTACTTTAAACACTTACCCATGTGAGGGCAAAAATGTAATGGATTCAGATTTATTAATATCAACATTACAATTTCTGAAGGTCTTCCTTGGATGCCACAATCAGACGAGATCCGTTTTTTCGACGTATTTCGATCCGGCCATCTAGGGTCCATACCTTGTCGGTCAACGAATGCCGCTTAGCAGTGGCGAGCCAGTGCTGACGTTCCTGGGTAAGGCTCTCATGGACGTAAATGTTTGAACCTTTGAATTTGGCTCTCACATGATAGAATGCAGCCCGTGAGTTGTAGTCAACGAACTTTACAACTATTGGTCTTGCCCGTGGTTTACCCGTTTTATCCAGGCGTGGTCCTATGCGGTGAGTTCGATCAATGGCTTCAGGGCGAAGCTCTATACCAAGATGTTGTTTAGCTGCTTCAGTGATTTTCAGGTCAGTGTTCTCGGGTTGGGGCGTCTCTGGAATCCCGTGAACAATGAGACAGTTACGTCGCGAGTATTGTTCTTGTTCAGAAAGCCGTTCACTAAGATGGCGGACATCTTTCTCAAGACTGGCTATCTTCTTATCTCGATTGATTAGTTCCAATTCCAGAGCCTTGTGGATATCCTGAGTTATAGATTCGGCGATAGCCTCCGTAAGTGCAGGGATTAAAATGTCCAGAAGGGTCCTGGACTGGAGGGCTTCGGAGATAGCGACCGTCAGGGAGGCAGGATCAATTGCAGTGGAATCCCCGGTAGCAGTCGAAGCTGGCTTTCTTGGCATCTTGATCAAGAAACATCAGCTCACAGAAACCACGAAAACACGCCGAAAAGAGCCACTTGCAATGGAGCAAAAGGATCAGACGATTCAAGCCTCACATCAAGTGGTAGACCGGTAAAATGTGAAGAAAATGTGCAATTGCCGGGAGCCACCACCAAAAACACGTCCGTTCGCTCTGCTTACATGCTTACATGGTTACATTCGCTAGCATATTCGCCCCAGTGTGAGAGCAGCATCACTGCAAAGAAAAACAAAATGCCCTAGGTGACAGAATGTAAATAACGGTGCTAATAAAATAAGTGTTGGCATCTTGTAGTAGTTGCATTATCAAACAGAAATATTTTACTAAATAAAAAACCTAATTTTGTTGATGAAAAATAATCCTGTGCTTGGGTCCGATAAATCGAAGAGAATATAAAACTGGCGCAAATTAAATGCAATGCTGTCAATCCCATTGTTTTTCTTTAACTTGATCATCATAATATATTCAGCTATAACATGGTCGGCCATCTTAAATTTTGCCTGACGTTGATAGGGGGTTTCGTACTGTTTGGGGACAAACTACAGTTTAATCAGTTGCTAGGTGTTATCATGACGCTGACTGGCATCGTAGCTTACACTCACTTCAAGGTCAAAGAGCAGGAAAAGACAGACAAACAACTCCAAGCATAGTGAGTACATTGCAAACTTGTTTTCAGTTATTAATACCTCTTTTTAACATCATGCCCTACCGGTACATTCAGTATAGGGTGATAATCGGGAGATATTTTGCACAGGAAGTGGGCATCTAGCATGTAATAACATGCAAATAACCCCCCACCCTGGCCAAAAAACTAAATCTGTATTATCAAAATCCATATTATAGGAAATCCGTATTATACGAAATACGCATGGTATGAAATACGCATGGTACGAAATACGCATGGTACGAAATACGCATGGTACGAAATACGCATGGTACGAAATACGCATGGTACGAAATACGCATGGTACGAAATACGCATGGTACGAAATACGCATGGTACGAAATACGCATGGTACGAAATATGTTATACATGCTCGGTATTAAAGTGCTAAATATGTTTAGACTTGTTTAGCCCTTTCAAATCATTCATATTTTAGCACTAATACTGACTGAGCGTGTAAAACGGATTTCCTGTAAGACGGATTTTTGTATAATCCAGTGCGCATAATACAGGGTTTGTTTTTTGGCCGGAGCTGGGGCTGTTTTTATGCTAGAAACCCACTTCCTTTGCAAAATATCTTCCAAATGACCCAATACATCAAAAGTTTCATCAGTATCATAATTGAAAACAACTTTTCTCTCGAATGGCGTTTTGACATGGGGGCCTGGGGTTGGCATTGAGTTGTTGTGGGGTTGACATGTTGGGCGTGGGGTTTGGCATTGGGGTGACATGTTGGGCGTGGGGTGGCATTGAGTTGACGTGGGGTTGACGTGTGGGGTTGACGTGTGGGGTTTGGCGTGTGGGGTTTGGCGTTGGGTTGACATGGGGGCGTGGGGTGGCATTGAGTTGACGTGGAGTTGACATGTTGGGTGTGGGGTTTGGCGTTGGGTTGACATGGGGGCGTGGGGTTGGCATTGAGTTGACGTGCGGTTGACGTGTGGTTGACACGTCAGTAAATATCGTGTAACTGACCTGCCCAAAGTTTTACAATCATGGATGCCGAGAAAAGCACGAAAAACAGCGTTAGTTTTCAACCGGCGTCGAGCAGTTATTCTTATGTTATCTTTGTTATTTTGCAATCGCCGTCCGGCGATCGCGAATTTTTCTTTTTAAAATTATATTTTTCAGAATAATTACAGGATATCTAGCGCAATCATTTTGCTGGATGCCTAGAACCATTACTTACTTTTAAATGAGTAAGATATTTCCTAACTTTAATTCGGTAGTCAATTCTTTCGATATTTGCAAATGGTGTATACTACCTTTAAATGTCAACTGGTTGGATCCTGTTGGATTTAGCAGGGTTAGGATTAATTAATATATGATGCACATTTCACCACATATTTTGCAGTTATATCTTGCCGTAAATAACCATGCTTATTAACATTCTGGTACATTAATTTGCATGTTGTTGAAACCTTTATATTTTTTAACGAAACCAGATCTAAGGCGGGTTCAAGCGTTGGTACCGGGAAGCACACCCACACATTTCCGGCCTTGCTTGTGACATCTTGCTTATGCGTCATCCGTTTTGAATCTGGGAAAAACTTTGCGTGTCAGTACATACGTCCTTCGGCGCGAAACCAGTTCGCGTTGAATGACGTGTACACTGTATACTGTACACGCAGTTTTTCTAGAATTTAAATCGGATAAACATGTCGGGAGAACATAATAGGGCGTGCTAGTGTGCTACACACAGATGCCGGCCTCAACCTCAGTGTTTCAGATTAAGGTTTGTGAAAAAAACAAAAGAAACGCAAATTACCTGGGCCTGGTCAATGTCAAATTAATCTCGGCGCAAACTGGACAGTGTCGACCTGCACGTAACGTAACAAGCAATATAACCCATGTATGTAGCCTTGCTCTATGACCTCATAATGACCCCTATATGACCTGGGGTTAACCTCATTAGTCTAGTTATCATGATTGTTTATCAGTTTGACTTGACCAGCAAGTTTATCACAGCTCATCAGAGGGGTTTTCGAAACCGTGGCTTTGTCTCCGACTTCTGAATCACTGTTAGCAAACCAAATGAAAACATTCCAACCATTTGGCTTCATATTAATTGATAGAATGTTTCTGAAGCATAAAGGGCACCAGAATGCAGCTGACATGGCTAAAGTACCCCACAATAGACTGTGTAAGTCTCGTGCATAGAGGTCACGATTGAACTTCCGGGCACCTTCGAGCTGCCGGCTATAAGACTTTTACGTTTGGTTGATTTTGTTTTTACGAAGATCTAAACCATGAAACGGGCATAAACATGGATGATAAATTCTAATATAAAAACACACATGAATGTTCAAGAAAAGCTACCAAATATTTGACCTGAGCAACAGGTTGCAACGTGATTGGCTCATTGTCGGGAAGAGAAAGCCCGGCTCTAAAAATCCCTGCATGCTCTGGTGCTGTCGTGTGCGGTCGTTGACGTAATACACATACACCGCCTTATCATGCATGGTCTACGCTTTAGAAAGACTGGCGCTTGAACTGGAACAATAGCATAATGACGTACAATGTATTCATGACGTACATGTGATGTAACTACACTTTTTCGCTCTCCTTTTTCCTATCTTGATATACATGTTCACAATTTGTATTAAAGGTAGTATACACCATTGGTAATTGCTTAAATTATCATGAATGGCTAGATTTTGGGGGGTTGTATTTCATAGTAAATATCGTTTGACTGACTTTTCCGAAGTTTTACAACCAAGGATGCCGAGAAAAGCACGAAAAACAGCGATCGCGAATTTTTCTTTATAAAATTCTTTTTTTAAAAATAATTACAGGATATCTAGCGCAATCCTTTTGCTGAATGACTAGAATCATTATTTACTTTCAATTGAGTAAGATATTTCTTAATAATTCGGTAGTAAATATTTTCGATATCTGCATATGGTGTATCCTACCTTTAAACTAGAATTTTTTTAAATTTTTTTGTTGTGGATATTTTATCTTTATTTTAGTAAACAAAACAAACATTGTCAAAACATTTTTTTTCAAAAAACCTCGCTTTACATGTATCGTGCCTATTCGAGGTGCCTGGAAGTTAAGTTTCTTGTAAAGTCTCTTACTTTCTTGAGGTCAACGTACATGCTCTATTGGGGGTCTAAAATCAACTTAAGTCAAAAACTAAGCCAGGGATTCAAAAACACCCATCATGACCCTGTTAACCCAATCCTGACCTCCGATCCTGACCTCCGATCCTGACCTTCGATCCTAACCTCCGATCCTGACCCCTATTAACCAATTAATTTTGATTTCCTGTATATTTTTCTTCTATCTGTTTTCAACATTTGTAGGTCCATCCACCGTTTGCCCATCATTCCTTCCTTGTGACCACCCCTTGTAGCTGATTAGTACCATCCCTGTCTTTACTTGACATCAGTTTCGCTGGACACAACCATTATCTTTTCGGGGTGGGGGTGTGGGATTCCTCAAGCATTGCTATGTGTAGTGTATTTCATTGTGTTTATTTTAGGTGTGTGTATTGGACCGGAATGTCAGGAAAGGTTCCAAATTGTTTAATCGACTACCAAACATTTTGGCAAAAACAAAATTGTTCCACAACAATCATGTCCTTTGGCCCCTACAAAAAAGGAATGGCCAAGGAATGATCGCTCTTTCCTGACGATTCCACTCTGAACAAATAAGATTTTAAAATAAATAACCCAAACCACACCAACTCGCTCACGATTGAATTCCACGCCTATTTCGACAGTATCGTTTTGTCTTTAAAAATAACGTAACAATACTGAGCAGTAATTTCCATTGGTGTTGGCTTCTTTAACGGATATTCGGTTACTTTAACGGATATCTGGTTCCTTTAACGGATATCTGGTTCCTTTAACGGATATCTGGTTCCTTTAACGGATATCTGGTTCCTGTAACGGATATCTAGTTCCTTTAACGGATATCTGGTTCCTTTAACGGATATCTGGTTCTTTTAACGGATATCTGGTTCCTTTAACGGATATCTGGTTCCTTTAACGGATATCTGGTTCCTTTAACGGATATCTGGTTCCTTTAACGGATATCTGGTTCCTTTAACGGATATCTGGTTCCTTTAACGGATATCTGGTTCCTTTAACGGATATCTAGTTCCTTTAACAGATATCTGGTTCCTTTAACAGATATCTGGTTCCTTTAACGGATATCTGGTTCCTTTAACGGATATCTGGTTCCTTTAACGAATATCTGGTTCCTTTAACGAATATCTGGTTCCTTTAACGGATATCCGGTTCCCTTAATGGGTTCCTTTAACGAATATTTGGTTCCTTTAACGGATATCCAGTTCCTTTAATGGGTTCCTTTAACGGATATCCAGTTCCTTTAATGGGTTCCTTTAACGGATATCCAGTTCCTTTAATGGGTTCCTTTAACGGATATCCAGTTCCTTTAATGGGTTCCTTTAACGGATATCCAGTTCCTTTAATGGATATCCGGTTCCATTAACGGATATCCGGTTCCTGTATTAGCCGTAAATACACACCCCCTGTAAATTTACACCATTTCCTCAAACAATTTATTAATTACTCAATAATTGTATTATTTTATTGTAAATTGCACGAATTGGCATCAAGAAATTAATACTGCATGATTCATCAGAGTAATACTTTAAGAAACTGGCTGTTAAATACAGGCATGAGGCTTTTGCATGAAGTTTACTGAGGTAGGATACACCATTTGGAGATATCGAAAATGTTTACTACCGAATGATTAAGAAATATCTTACTTATTTGAAAGTAAATAATGATTGTATGCATTCAGCAAAATGATTGCGCTAGATATCCTGTAATTGTTCAGAAAAATTGAATTTTATAAATAAAAAAAAATCACGATCGCCAACAACATAAATCCCACTGCCCTACGCCGGTTGAAATAGAAGGCTGTTTTTCTTGCTTCTCTCAGCATCCATAATTGTAAAACTTTGGACATGTTAGTTGAACGAAATTTACATACTGTACTATAAAATATCACCCCCCAAAAAAATCCACCCATTCCTGATGATTCAAGCAATTACCAATGGTGTATCCTACCTTTAAACATGGAGGTACTGTAGGAACCAGCAGTACTTAGGGAACACTCATTTCCAGGGAACACTCATTTCCTCTGAACACACATTCCAGCTGTGGCTTACATCCCACCTTTTACTTATGATTCCTGCCTTCTGAAACTTAATTAGCCTGCTCTTTTCATGTTGAGCTACCAATAGTCAGGGATGTAGTCGAGTCCATCACAAGTCCCTGCAAGTCCCTGTAAGTCCCTGCAAGTCCATCACAAGTCCTTCAGTTCAAATCACAAGCTATTCAAATCAGCTTTGACAAAGACATTCCTTTGTCATTGTGCATCTAGTTACTTGTGACTGCCTTTATGAAGGGACTTGTGACTGGCTTCACGAAAGGACTTGTGAAAGGACTTGCAGGGACTCGACTACAACCCTGCCAATAGTTGCTTAAGAGATGAGCTTTAAATGGAAAGACCCTGGGTTTGATTCTAACTACCGGTATGTCCGTGGTGGTTTCCCAAACTAAAGATGAGCCTGGCAAACCTCTTGAGGGTGCTGTAACCAGTCACAAATTTTAAGTCTATTGCCCGCTTCGGAGACTATTTCCCGCAAATTCACGGTGGCGCAAATCTCATGCACTAGCCTATATTAGTTAACCCCACGTGACTGTGTTTCAGCCAACCAGAATACAGAACTAGCAAGAGGTGTGTTATAAAATAATTTTACAGCCTTTACCTAATAGGTGAATAGAAAGGTATTCAAATGTTGATAGTACTCAATTTTTTTAAAGATGTATTGTCTATGCTCTAACAATTTGGGTTGTTTTTCCTAATGAATTGTGTTATAATAAAGTGTTATATTTGTACAAATGTATAACATTTTTGTTCGACTTCTGCAACCTTCTGAAAAGTAGTCTGGCTTTCAGACCAAATGATTCCGACTATTTTTTTATGAACATTAGGTCTGGTGTAGCGTGTATTCCAGACTATAAAATACGGACTCATTGTGGTATTGCGCATGCCTAGTTAAGTGATGATCGTGATCATTAGGAGGGTGACCGTCACGCGAGTTTTGACCAATAATGGGGAAAATTTTCATATCACACCAGCAGCCGCCATTTTCGAATTCTCAAAGTGAACAAAGAAATCGGCAAGGCGGACTTGAACTTGCAACCTTCGGATTACTGGACCGGCGCTCTACCAACTGAGCTATCTTGCCTTATGTTGACGGTCTCCCAAATTGTCAGTATCTTTGTTTGAGGGCGCTAGTTAGAAGTCATGAACACTATAAATCCGTATGGCCAGGGATCATGACCTTTTTTACGATACAACCTGGGAATCGACTTTTTATCTTATAATAGTCCTGCCTTGCCGATTCCTTTGTTCACTTTATGCAAATTGTGCAAATTTACCTAGTCAGTTTCCCTTGTGGTTTATTTGTGACCTGTTCCAACGAAACCCGGACAAAGTCGCACAATGTGTTTTGTCACAATGTACTCCTGAAGTCATTTTGGGATGGATTTTACCATTTTGAGGTTTTAGGTTTTCCTAAGTCACTCACTATTAATCTACAATCTCCTCAAATTTGAACAAAATCCGTCTACCAGAAGTGTGTTTTTTTGTCAATTTTGTGAAACATTTGTGTATAGAAATAATACGCTTTTCTGAACTTCAAAGCTGTTTATCTCATAATTAGGTTGCCAGGGTTTTATCACTAAATCCAGACCCCAGGGAAGATAGGGTGGGGGTATATGTAAATGATACATCATTTTAAAGCTGAGAACCTAGAGAATTTGAAAAAAGCAAAATCTGAAAAACTAAAAAGTCGACTTTGTCCGGGTTTCGTTGGAACAGGTCACATTTGTGTATTTTCTAATTCTAATAATTAGAAAATGGTGGCTACCGGTGACTTCTTATAAAGTTGAACTCATTTTCCCTATTATTGGTTAAATCCTCTAACGTGCCCAATCACTCACCTAATTATCATGATCATCATTTTAATTAAGCATGCGCAATACCTAAAATGATTAAAAGTACCGGTAGCTGTTTGGTGTAGCAGATAATTGCACCATTTAATATTCAGGGTGATCGATTTACAATTGTTAAAATAATATTGGCACCATGTATATACTTATGTTTGTAAACCTGCATTTAATATGGGTCCGTTTTATACTTTTCTCTGCTAATTTTCGCTCTAGTAAAATATTCATTGGCAGAAACTGTCCCCCCCACCGAAATAAAGAAATAAATAAATAAAAACTAATTGTTTGTATTAATATTTTTTATAATGAATTGGTGAATCTGGTATATTAAATTGCTTTATATGAATAAATGAATTATCTGGTCTTTTTAAAGAATGTTTTTCTGGAATGAGCTTTTGTTGTAAATAAAACTGGGGTGCGTTCCACTCCAGCGAACGTTGCCAACGTTGGCCAACGTTAGCGTTGTTCGCGTAAGTGGAACGCAATGTGCGCCAATTATGTTGGCGAACGTTAGCGAAAACGGCGAACGACATTCCGAGCTGTTCGCTGTTGGCCAGTGACGTATTTTAATGATGGCGAAGCGGTTAGCAGACGGCAGGGTTCTTTTCACGGTTTTTATTTACGTTTTATACTTTTCGTTATAAACGGTGGATTGTTTTGAGCATTCACAGGGATCTTTTAAAGAAAAATAATGAGTTGGACAAAAAGCAGCGAACCAAACGATGTCACTTTCACTGGGCGCCGCCATTTTGAAAACGTAGTTTTTAAAATATCGTTCCACTTCAACTAACGCCAACTCAAAACGTAGGCGAACGTTCACGCAAACAGTTCGCGTAAGTGGAACGCACCCCTGGTTTTATGTAAACAAAAAATAGTTTTTCTGAATTGGTGCACTAACTGGACTTTTGCTTTGAAAAAAATATATTTGATCAAACCTGTTTTCAGGAGAAATTTTAAATCAAGTAAATCTGTCTGAATCAAGGTTTTTGACATGCGTGTGACTGTACAGACGAATGTGCCATGCTGTATGCGAACGCATCCTGTTTTGTACAAAATACAAATTAACCAGTTCGCGCCGAGATAATTTTTAACATCACCAAGCCGATGCATTTCCGGCGTTGCTCGTGGCGTGTTTATGCGTCATCTGTTTTGAATCTGGGAAAAACTTTGCGTTTATATACATCATCCGGCGCGAGCTGGTTAAAGGTTGCGTAATTCAAAGGCGATCTGACCTGCGACATCGCTCCAACCAAAATGTATGCCAAACACGAAGCGTATTGCATAACCGCCGGGAAAATTTGTGACCGTCCACGACGAAAGGGCCGTAAAGTAGGCATCTTGACGTTTTGAGATATTTAGAGAAATGAAATCTACAAGAAATAAACTTTAAAATGATGTATTACAAGACATAGTGGGTATTTATGGTTAGCTACAACAAGTAACTGTGCATATGAAAATTTATTGTTTTTTATTGCGTTTCACATATTTTAATGGTCCTTTTCTCAAAATAAGCTCTGGTGACTTTACAGCCCTTTTGTCGTGGATGGTCACATTTGAATACAGATGCAAACAGTGTGTACACCATCTAGTGAAACTAAATAACATGAACATTTAACTAAAACATAAAATCATCTGCTTCTTTCCCCCCTCATTTTTGTATAGTGAACAAGCAGTGGATAAGCCAGCCTTGGAGTTAATCAGTGTCAAGCCTGACCAGATAGGAGTGACCCATAAAACACTACGATGATCATCATTGAAATGAGGAAAACGAGTGTTATTTGGCCAGTATAAAAACGAGTAAAATAGGAGCGATCAATTGTGATTTTCTATCCACTTTTAGATTTTAAATAAGTTAAGAGAGCCTAATATTTAGATCTTAACAAGATCTTCTTCAAAGACATAACGAGACATTATGTCTCTGAAGAACATCTTGTTAGGCCCTCTTAACTTATTTGATTTGTATATTTCAAGTCATTCCAGCCAGTAAGCAGTTTGCAGCAGTTTTAATCTTATTCACTTTTAGATTTTTATTAGACTTATCAAACTTGTTAGCTACATTTTACCTTTATCAGGAGTGTCACGGATAGTATGTAAGGACATTTTTGGGTGAAATTATGATAGTGATAAAAGACAACCCCAAAATAAAGATGGCGATCTCGTAGCCCTACAAATGGCGATGATAATCAAACAGATGTTAAAAAAAACCCAAAAAAACATTTACATTCCTATTTGTACATGTAGGGCTAGCGATCACGCAACGCACAGTGAATGTGCAAAACCGCACACATTTGCATGACAGCAACCATAAATTGCTATAGAAAATTGCACTTTTTATGCTTTGAGACTGTTTCAGATTACAAAAAGTGTCTTTACAATTAAGAGAAGTCTGCTTTTATAGTTGCAAAAAGATATTTTAGAAATATGGAAAACGTCCTTGACTCTCATTAGGCCAAAACTTTGACCAGTAACTACATGTACACGATTGCTGAAATGGGGACTTCACAATTTAGAGACCAAATTAATCAACCTAATTTCAGTGGAGACTTCAGTGAAAATTTGATCTTTTCGACTACAGTGTCTTAATTGTCCCTACTTTTGTTTGGATTGAAGTTTCACTGAAATAGTGAATTTTCATTTTTTGGAAATTCACAGAAGTCATACATTTTGGTGTTTATGACTTCTGCCCTCAAACAAAGATATTCACAATTTGGGAGTCAGCCAACATGGGGCAAAATAGCTCAGTTGGTAGAGCCCCGGTCTGGTATTCTGGAGGTCACAGGTTCAAGTCCTGCCTTGCTGATTTCTTTGTTCACTTTGAAATGCATGCAAATTTACCTAGTCAGTTTCCCTTGTGGTTTATTTGTGCATTCTCTGTAAATTTGTAGTTGTTAAAGGCACAGCACAGTACAAAGATGGCCGACAATGAAGCCAGTGTAAACAATCTGCAGGGATTGGTAAGTTCAATGTTTGTGTGATGTTATATTTGCCCATTAAATATGGTATAAAGATCCTTGACCTCATTGCAGTACAATACTGTGCTATTAAAAGTTATACCCAGCACGATATGTGGCAGAGGGGTACCCCCCTCTTATCCCTATACCTTATACACACTCAACACTATTGTAACCTAACCCATCCCCCCTTGAAACCTAAAAGGAATTCCTGGGATTCCGGGAACACAAAGGTCAACACAAAAGAGGGGGGGGGGGGTTTCTCTGCCACATATCGTGCTTCATATGTTGAAAGTTTACCTGAATAGGAATTTTGTTCACACCTGTATTCACATGGAAACACAATTCACACAATACCTGGGAAACCATTTTAACAAAATTTTCCCACCTGGGAAACTGATTTTCATACCTTTTTAACACTAGTGGTAAACCGTTTCACGCCTTTTCAAAAAATGTCCCATTCTCATTTACAGTGTTAACAATTTTCAATTGCACTGTACTAGATACAAGCTCACTTTATTAAAAATAAAACAACATTTTGACCGATTTTTTTATTTTTTTTACGATAGTCACTGTATTTTTATACACTTTTTATATACATGTATTTATAAAAATATGCAGTATTGGTTTGCACTAGATATTCTGTATTCTTGTAGCTTTTTTTGAGGACATGTTTATTATTTTTATGTTACACAAAAGTATAACATATTTTGTTGTCAGTAAATAGTTGTAATTTTTTGGGGAAAAACCAGGTTGAGGCTTGTCAGGGTAGGCTAAGTGTTAGGGTACATTTGAACTTTTTTGTTTATTTAAAGGTAAGATACACCATTTGCAGATATCAAAAATATTTACTACCGAATTATTAAGAAATATCTTACTCATTTGAAAGTAAATATAATTCTAGGCATCCAGCAAAATGATTGCGCTAGATATCCTGTAATTATTCTGAAAAATAGAATTTTATAAAGAAAAATTCGTGATCGCCGTCGCAAAAAAACGAAGATAACATAAGAATAACTGCTCAACGCCAGTTGAAAACAAACGCTGTTTTTCGTGCTTTTCTCGGCATCCATGATTGTAAAACTTCGGACAGGTCAGTTAAACGATATTTACTATAAAATACAACACCCCAAATTCACCCATTCATTTCAAGCAATTACCAATGGTGTATCTTACCTTTAAAACCATTTACAATGCACAGACATTGCATTAATCATTTTGTTTCTTTAATTTTGTTGTTTTTAATTTTATAAATATTGGAAAATATTGGAATGGTAGTGTTTGATATCATGCACAAATTAAGAGGTCTGCAACAAAATGCTATGCAAATGTAAAGAAATCAAGCTAAATCGATTCATTACAAAAATGAACTTTTAGAAATAGCTATAGCATAGAAGCAGTTTAAAAAGTTTTAAGTTTGAAATAAAAGATTTTTTTTGCAGAAATAGTATTTGTATGATACAAAACTGTGCCAAAATACACAGCGAGTTGTGATTTAAACTCGCATGGTATCAACAACAATCTCAAATGTTATAGGTAGTGTCTTAGGTAGGATACACCATTGGTAATGAATATTTGAACTGCCGTCAGCTAGTGGTTCTTATGTTGTTGTTTTTGCGCGATCATTATCTGGTGATCGAAAAAAAAAAAAAAAATTATTTTTTAAAACAATTACAGGATATCCAGTGCAATCATTTTGCTGGATGCCTACAAACATTTACTTTCAAATAAGTAAGATATTTCCAAAAAATCGGTAGTACATTTTTTTGATATCTGCAAATGGTGTATCCTACCTTTAAAATTATTGAAGTACCGGTAGTGTTTACTGCAGCAGACTTTTGCACAGGATTTTATACAATTTACTTTTAAATTCTTCGATATCTGAAAATGGTGCATCCACCTTTAAAACTAGAAACACATATTGAAGTTGAATAAGTATCACAGTTAATTCTTGAGGGAGATTTTCTGAAAGCTGTTGAAGTATTAATGTTGTCCACTAGGCTTGGGCAAATCCAGTGAGTTTGGAATAGATTTTGATTCGGAATCGGTTCAGAAAAAAACAAACTTAAATCTCAATTTCAAACCACTAAATGACAGTCATTGGTTGTAATCCCTGATTATCGTTCTTTTACAGGAAATAAATTATCAGTAAGGCCAAATAAAAAAAATCAATGTTTAGCATCCTTGCCCGCTTCCTTTTTTGAGGCCGCCTCCTTTTTTTCTTTTTTTGATAAAAAAAAAATGATACATTTTATTATTTTTTAATTTAAAAAAAAATAAAAATCGTATTTTCAGACTTTAGCATCACTGTGTACGCAGGATTTTTTATGGAGGGGTGCGAATTTGTACTGATGGGACCAAAAATGGAACCAACATTTTTCGTGTGCCAGTACAGTTATTTTTACATCAAAATACCACTTTACCCCGAAAAATGTGGACTTTTGGTAATTTGGGGGGGGGGGGGGGGGGGGGGCGGGGGCGTACGCGCCTGGTGTACATGCTGTGCAAAGAGTCCATTAGTATGTACGTCTGTTGGGTACCATCTTCAAAAATAGCCCGGCAGGTGGCCATTTTGCAAAAAAAATTAAACAAAAAAGGGTTCCTCCTAAACATTTTTTATTTAGCCTAAGCTGCCTAACGTTTTGACAGGGGGCACAACAACATTGACAATAAAGTAAAGATAGTGTTCGACAACTTTATTCCATGTGCAAAACACCCAAGATCAAATCCTTTGCGGAATCGGCTATATCAGAAATTTGATTCCTCAAAAAAGTGGAATCGCCCAGGTTCCACATTGCTTATCTCCTTCAATCATTTGATAAACAAAATCATTTCATGTTTAATAAACGAATACTGAATTTTAAACACACGGTATCTCGCAAGTCTTTTAATGCATTTTACAAAAGGTTTATGTATTTATGGAACTCTTTGGTTCATTCTGAATGCATACATGTACATGTAACTCATTTTTCAAAGTATTCAAGCAAATGGCAAGTTAAGTTCGATTTGTTTTTGTATTCAACAGTATATATGTGACCCACTCTGCAAAAATGAGTCTGATGTGTTAAAAATAAGTTTTACAGTTTTACAGAAAAAACAGGAAATAAGCTTTTATTTTGTGTAATGCATTGGTCTTTTACGATTGTTTGAAATTTGCTTTTTCTCAGTCATATTAGAAATGTCTTTGAACAGAAATGAAGATTTATAATTGTAGTGCTTCATCAGATGCTATGGTTAGAGGATGACAAAAACCTTGATTGAATCTACTTTGGTGATCAAAACGATCGGTTCTGAAAAAATAGGTGTCGGAGAAATCAAAATTCCTTAAAACTAAAAAATGATTTGTTAAAAGAAAAATCACCTCTGAGACAATAAGCAGTCTATTATGACAGACTCATTTTTGCAGAGCGGGTCACAAATATTGTATTTACAGTCTACTCTTGTTAATAAGAGCTCGGTTAGGACGAGATTTAAGTTGAGATGTTTCGTCTGTCCCGACTGTCCCGACCATAGTGTATACATTTCTATGTTATAGTGAAGCCACATCTCTATAATTGTATGCAATAAATACTGCACAAGCAATGAATCTTCTCAAGATGTCATTTTTTTGATCCAGTCGTAAAAGTCCGCTTTATAATGCAAATCCAATGTGTTTCTACTCTTTAGTGTTGTAATCTTTTCCACAACTAATCAAATTATACTGCCACAATAATAGACTTTAAAGTTGCCCGACAACTTTTTGACGGCTACCGTATATATGACCATTCACGACAAAAGGGCTGTAAAGTCGCGAGTAAAATCTTCGAGCAACTGCACTGGCATGCTGTAGTACAAAATCAACATGCAACTTCACATGATCTAAATTGAAGTGACTTTGTTAGGATAAACAACAAAGAAACATTGAAGTCGTCTTTGTGGGAAGTGTGAGTTTTCCAAACCCTAGCTTTATCTTCGTCTTTGGCTTCATTCATGCAGTTTGGCAATGGGGATGGAGCCGAAGACGGAGCCTAACCTGAAGTTTGGAAAACGGCAATATTCTCATGAAGCAGTCTTTGTAATTGAGACATCTACTGCCTAAAAAATGACTGAATAATTGCCCCAGATAGTTTCAGTACAGAATACTCTTCGAAAAATTGTGTGCTGTGTCTTGTAACTGTAGTTGCTATGCTCTATATGACAATGCTACAGGTACACAAGTACAAAACGGACAACCAACAGCCTTATGTAGAAGTGCCGTGGCCTGGTGGTCCAGAGCCTTCAATTCTGCGGGTAGTGGATGGGTTACAACCCAGCCAGGGCTAAACACATCTATGCCTAATATAGGTAGAGGCATTATTACTGCCTTGCATTGGACTAGTTACCCATCCCAACCCTATTCATACTGTCAAGAGATCAGATTGTCTTGTTTCAGTGCGAGGGGCTGGTTCTTCCACACTTCCCTCTAGTAGCCCACACCTCGAACGGCATTTAGCCTTGTGATGGGCGATTTGCATTACAAAATACCTCAACTTTAATATTCCTTGACCCACGTCCACCGGAAAGAAGAAAACAAACCACATCAACCAACTTGCCAATGAGACTGAGGGTTTAATGAAGTTTGTGGACTACAAATCCTAGTCAAAGGGATTGTATACGTTTGGTAATTACTCAAAAACATTATTGACAATACAAACTAAATTGGTAAGAAGTACAGCAGCTTTGGATAGTATAATGCATTTTTAGAAACTTTTCACTTCGAAGTACTGCGGTTATGGTAAAAGATATCACTTTTTTATCCCCAAAAAATGAATCTGAGAAGCGTTACTGCAGTGACGTTTCTCAGATTGTGTATTCCAATGCAGATTATTCTTCCTGCGTGGACATAACCGCTCCAGATTTTCGGAAATATCTCAAAATCGCTACCACCTTTTGAAATGAAATTTTTACAGGTTAGTTTTATGGTATATATCTATAACTATATAGGATTGAAACAAACAGTGGGTTCCAAATACCAAACGTATACGATCCCTTTAAGGCCGTGTCAGGATTACATGGCTATGGCCTGAGTCTGTGAGATTAAAGACTCGTGCGTAGTTTCAAACCGTAGCCAAGTAATTCGGACACAGCCTTCGTGTCTTTATCTCTTTGTGGGTCAACAAACACTCTGACTTGTTTTGCACATATTGTCCATTCATTTTTCTGGCTCGTCCTCATATTGCACTTTACTGCCGTCCTCCTGTGACGACGACGCCAATTCTTGCTGATCCGGTTTTTGCATTTCCTGAATCACAAAAATAAGAAAGCACAAAACTGTGTACAAATTACTCGGTTTATGATCTTAAACAGAACCTGTGGATTTTTAAGTATTATGAGATCTGCCACTACATAATGAGCTTAAACAGTCAGTCCTGTTTAAAGGTAAGATACACCATTGGTAATTGCTGGAATTATCAGGAATGGGTGAATTTGGGGGTTGTTGTATTTTATAGTAAATATCATTTAACCAGTTAGCGCCGGGATTATTTTAACATCACCGAGCCAAAACTCGATCTAAAGCGGGTTCCGGCAGATAGTGCCGGGAAGCACACCCGTGCATTTCCGGCCTTGCTCGCTGCTGACAGACATTTCCGGCCTTGCTCGTGGCGTGTTTATGCGTCATCCGATTTGAATCTGGGGAAAACTTTGCGTTTATATACCTCATCCGGCGCGAACTGGTTAAGAATTGAGATATTTATATATCTGCATGGATTCTGCAAAACAAGAGCTTTTCAAAAATAACATTTTTGAAACGAAGGACAGCACTACAGTCTACATAATATGTTTGATCAAGTTTCAGGAAAAAGAATATAAGAATATAACATGTCATCGAACCCCTACCACCCTATTCAAAAACCTTACCATTTGCATAAAACCGGCCAGCTTGTCGGCATCCACGCCCGATGTTAGATGGAGGATATCCACAGGGTAACGGTAGCTTAAGAACTGGCTAGGCTGGATGCCGGAGGCACTGCGCACATAGCGGAAAGTCTCCTAAAGAAAGATTGTAATATAGGTTTTCTCAGTCAAATTTAGCAAATTAGGGTCCAATTTAATCACCGCGTCATTCGGTTTCGCACGAATGTGAATGCCGCTCCACATCATCATTCATTTTGGTTTTCCAAGTACGCAAATATGTGACCTGGCACCACGAAATGGGTGGAAAGTCGCAAAATAACAAAATTGACATTGTTACATTTCTAGAAAGAAGAAGTCCTAATAAGCTTTCAAATGATGTATTTTCTTTTGAAATTGCTGAAGTCATGCTCCCTTGTTTTGAGAAAACCGAGTTCAAAGTCTGTGAACCGTGCCAACAATACTATCACTCAGTGCAATTCAGCCACCAAAAAACACACTTTATAGTTTTAATTGAGCTATACAATTTCAGGATATGATAAAGAAGGGTGTTTTGTATCTAAAAATGTTAACAACTCCAAAACGACCTCCCACTTGAAAAATTGACGTTTCGGCCAATAACTTGTTTTGGCCATGTGCGACTTTCCGCTCATTTCGTGGTGCCATGTCACATATACTCCTGCGTCATGTGATTTAAAAAAAATAACCCCCCAATTTAACAATTCGTGCACTCAAACAGCATTCAAATTTGCAAACGAATTTGAATGTCAAACAACGTTTGAATGTCTCTAAATGAAACTGATTGCACTAAAAGTGAATAAGAACCACTGGCACCCAGACCAAACTTGCTTGAATACTTCCATAAAAAACAAATTTGAATGCTTTTTTGTACGAACGTGATCGGGAAAACCTGTAACAAATACGCAGATTGCTTTTCTACAACAATGCAGATTTGATTTCTGTGTAGGAGGCAAGCATGGTTACTTGTAGATCGAGGGGGACACGTTGCCAGGAAGGAGGGTCGGTCGTAGGCTTGGGCGATTCCATGCTAGAATCGATAAGAATCGATTTCAAACTTTATTAAGGAATCGATTCCAAACTTTATTGAGGAATCGATTCCTTTGATGTAGCAGACTCTAGTTCCCCGAGTATCGATTCCAGTCTTTCCGTGACGAGTTTGAAGACGGGCCAACACCAACAAGTTAGGATCTCTGTGAATAATATGTATTGGCTGTCTGCTCTGGTGATGTCCAGATCATTCAAAGCGTCCCAGTCAAACAGTAATGGATCGGTGGTCTCACCAAACGGACCTCTGAGTAATACTTGCCAGACTTACCCAGGATTGGCAGTCTATTCTGGTGATGTCGAGATCATTCAAGGCGTCCCAGTCAAACAGTAATGGATCAGTGGTCCCACCAAACTGACTTCTGAGTAATACTTGCCAGACTTACCCAGGATTGGCTGTCTGTTCTGGTGATGTCGAGATCATTCAAAGCATCCCAGTCAAACAGTAATGGATCAGTGGTCTCACCAAACGGACCTCTGAGTAATACTTGCCAGACTTACCCAGGATTGGCAGTCTGTTCTGGTGATGTCGAGATCATTCAAAGCATCCCAATCAAACAGTAATGGATCAGTGGTCTCACCAAACAGACCTCCGAGTAATACTTGCCAGACTTACCCAGGATTGGCAGTCTATTCTGGTGATGTCGAGATCATTCAAAGCATCCCAGTCAAACAGTAATGGATCAGTGGTCTCACCAAACGTACCTCCGAGTAATACTTGCCAGACTTACCCAGGATTGGCAGTCTGTTCTGGTGATGTCGAGATCATTCAAAGCATCCCAGTCAAACAGTAATGGATCAGTGGTCTCACCAAACGGACCTCCGAGTAATACTTGCCAGACTTACCCAGGATTGGCAGTCTGTTCTGGTGATGTCGAGATCATTCAAAGCATCCCAGTCAAACAGTAATGGATCAGTGGTCTCACCAAACAGACCTCTGAGTAATACTTGCCAGACTTACCCAGGATTGGCAGTCTGTTCTGGTGATGTCGAGATCATCCAAAGCATCCCAGTCAAACAGTAATGGATCAGTGGTCTCACCAAACGGACCTCCGAGTAATACTTGCCAGACTTACCCAGGATTGGCAGTCTGTTCTGGTGATGTCGAGATCATTCAATGCGTCCCAGTCAAACAGTAATGGATCAGTGGTCTCACCAAACGGACCTCTGAGTAATACTTGCCAGACTTACCCAGGATTGGCAGTCTGTTCTGGTGATGTCGAGATCATTCAATGCGTCCCAGTCAAACAGTAATGGATCGGTGGTCTCACCAAACGGATTGAAGTCTAGCAGGAGGAACTTCCTCTGATGGGGACAAGAGACAAAGAATAAATGTATTCACCTGTCCATATAGACTAATCAGAGGACAGTCATTCCTGTGGTAGCACCAGACTTGTGCGTGTCACGCTACGGTGGTACACACGTACTCCAGGATCCTTGCTCTTGCTTATCCTCCAACGCAGTTTAATATGCACCCTCCAATGCCATGCAGGGATCTCCCCTCATAGAGGAGAGGTATGGCTGCGCAACAGAACCCGGGAACTCAAAAGCCCAACTGTTGATGTTAGGAACCGATTTTGGTTTATAAAATCGAGTACCCAGCCCGTAGCCAACTTTACAAAACACATAGTGAATTAAAAAAAATAAAACAGAGAAAAACAAAATATATTTCAAATTGATGACGCTTGTGAATTTGCAGTTTACAACAATGCAAAAGCTCACTGTGAACACTCATGTCTTGCTAGATATTTATTATGCTGCCGATCTTCATGAACAAGCTGAAAAAAAACCTTTCGAGGTTTCAATTTTAAGGTAGTATTTCTTTAAAGGGATCGTATACGTTTGGTAATTGGAACCCACAGTTTGGTTCAATCCTATATAGTTATAGATATGTATCATAAAACTAACCTGTACAATTTTCATTTTTAAAAGGTGGTAGCGATTTTGAGATATTGCCGAAAATCTGGAGCGGTTATGTCCACGCAGGAAGAATAATCTGCATTGGAATACACAATCTGAGAAACCTCACTGCAGTAACACTTCTCAGATTCAAATTTTTGGGGATAAAAAGTGTTTTTTTTTTTTCATAACCGCAGTACTTCGAAGTGAACAGTTTCTAAAAATGCATTATACTATCCAAAGCTGCTGTACTTCTTACCAAGTAAGTTTTTATTGCCATTAATTTTTGGAGTAATTACCAAACGTCTTCGATCCCTTTAACGGGTACCCGGGTACCTAGTACCCAAACTACCCGTAAATGCACACCCCTACTCCTTAGACCAATATTATTGCCAAAGTGCACGTGCCATCTTTAAGAATGCGTAAGAAAGCGCCCTCATTCCCCCCCTTTTTTCTCTCAAAAAGTTAAGACTGCACCATCTTCAATTACAAAAAAGAAGGCCGAAACAAATTTAGAAATCAAAAACAAGGGGAAAAAAGTCAATGAAGACTTACCTTATCCTGCCTGTAGATGTCGTACACATCTGAATGAGTAAGAGAAATTACAATGGTGATAACAAAATAAACTAAATTTTAATAAGTTGCTCAATACCTTTTTACTAGTTAAAGATAGGATACACCATTTGAAGATAACATTTACTACCGAATTATTAAGAAATATTTTACTTATGTGACAGTTAATAATGATTGTAGGCATCCAGCAAAATGATTGCGTTAAATATCAGCTCACAAGATTCGTCTATGGCGAGCACCATTTAACATTTATTATTAATATGTGACGATAATTTCTCAATGAATTAGGAAAATCTTTAGTATAGATATCTCTAAATGATTAGAAATTTCTATAAATAATTCTCTAATTCATTTAGAGATATCTGTAAATAAGTCAAAAATATCGTTGCGTACGCTTTTGTTAACCAGTTTGCTTCGGAGGACGTGTATACATGTAATAATTTCCGGAATTCAAAACGATGACATATAAATACGTTACAAGCAACCAGGGCCCAATTTCATAGAGCTGCTAAGCAAAAAAAATTGCTTAGCACAAAAAGTCTTGCTCATTAAAAACAGGTTACCAGCCAAAATTACACGTGTTTTTCATGCTAAGCAAAAAAACAGCTGATTATCAATCCAGAACAATAAAGATCAGGTGAAAATTTGGTCTGTAACCTTGTTTTTGCCAAGGACAAATTGTAATGCTAAGCAAATTGTTGTGCTTAGCAGCTCTATGAAATTGGCCCCAGCTCACAGCGAGCAAGGCTGGGTGTGCTTACCCACAAATACCGGCCTGAACCCGCCATGGATCGACGTTCATGAAAATAATCCCGTTGCGAACTGGTTAAATTTGCTTGCCATAGATAAAACTTGTGAAATGACGGCATTCATTTTAGTGCATTACGTAATCACATCACATCTTGTATCTTGCAGTTTGTATGTGAATCTATTAGCAAATCACCCAATTTACTCACAATCATGGTCCAGAAAGCTTCCAGCAATGTGCCTGTCGTGAAAGTCCTCAATCTCTTCGTGGATTTGCTCAGCCAGGGGTACCAGGTCGGGGAAGAAGTTGGTGTGGTCACGCTGCGATATACCTGGGAAGGAGGTTTCCAAAATTGACGTAATGTCAACAAATGTTACAATATACTTTAAATGCGAGTGTCACCCCTTCTTGTGGTCGTTCTCTGCAAGTGTCGTGTTCTTTAAAAAAGTATAATAAAAAAATGTCTAATTTAAGACTGGTAATCCAAAAACTTTGTTTAGGCGATTCATTACATTCGAATGTGACCTTTTCTAACAGAACCCGGACAAAGTCGCACAATGTGTTTTATTACAATGTAGGCCTACTCGTGAAGTCATTTTGGGGTGGATTTTATTATTTTGAGGTTTTGGGTTTTCCTGAATCACGAACTATTAATCTACAACCTGAACATAATCCGTCACCCAGATAGTTTTTTTTTTGATTTTGTGAAACAACTCTGTATAGAAATAATACGTTTTTTGAACTTAGGTTGTTTGGGTTTTATCACTAAATCCTTCCACCAGGGGAGATAGGGGGTACATATGTAAATGACACATAATTTTAAAGCTGAGAACCTAGAGAATTTTATAAAAGCAAAATCAAAAAAAAGAAAGAAAAACAAATTCTTCTCTCCAACCCCCCCCAAAAAAAATTACCAACGATGTCATCATTCTTGACAAAAACACGAAACTCTGTGGCTTCAGATATGTCGCACCACCTTCGTAAAACAAGCTGAAAAGAGATTAAAAAACACACAACAAATTACATTTTGAGTAAGGGGGATCAATTTTTGTTAAAAAAAATAACGAAAATAATTTATAATTAACACAATTGGTGTACAATTACTACCTCGTATTGTGTCTGTTGTGGGCCGGGTTCGCAATCTGTGCAATGCTTAAACCTTTTTGGAAAAGAAAAACAAAAGTTGCAGTGAATTAAAAAATGTCAAAAATAACAATGTTGCTGAAGTTGGACTGAGTAATTAACATGGTGATATTGTTTAATATCATTTGTGTTTCTATTAATTCAACAATTAATGTCATCAGTGAGACATCAAATGTTACACTGATTCAATTTTCACAATCTTACCACATTGTGACCCGAGGTCACGCAAAGTTGTGTCCCCATATGTTTTGTGTTCTTAAAAAGTCAAAATTTGTGCATGTTTAAATATCGACCTCAAGTAACCCCTACATGACCTTTGACCTCAGTAATGTGATGAAGAATTGTGTCTGCATCCAAGTTTCATCAAAATCCATGAAAACATGTCGAAGTAGTATACATTTTCAAAAACATAACCTGAAACTTTAACATACTGTACATGTCATTTTGTGGTCATGTATTCGCATTTTTGTATCACTGTGGAGACATGGCTTTGTTCTCGTGTACAAAATGGTTAGAAAGTCGAGCACGTTTTTCAAAATGCTCCCATTTTAACCAAAATTCTTTTCCTGGGTTGAAAGTTTGACCCAATATACCTTATATTATACCCTAACCCAAACACTAACCCTAACCCACATCCTAACCCTAGTTTTTGAGTAATTTAAGTAAAATCCCAAAATCTAGTTCGTGAAATTCCTAGTGGAGACCTAATCATCTATAAAAATTACCCTTTGGAGACCTTTTCACTCCCATTGTCCCCATTGTGTTCACGTCTCCAGAGGGTACCTTATTTCGTACCATACATAGCTAGCTACGTTCGGAGCTATGATCATACAGAATTATGAGGACTGGTTAGTGCTCTAAAAACTTCATTTTTTTGGCGACACAAAAACTGACATCTACTAGCGTTCTAGTCCATCACAAGTCCTCCAGTCCCGATTCAAATTACAAGCTATTTAAATGAGCTTTGGCAAAAGCATTCCTTTGTCAATTGTTCATCCTGTTAACTTGTGACTAGACTTGTGAAAGGACTTGCAATTCACTTGTGATCAGATTTGTGATCAGATTTGTGATGTGGATTTGTGATGTGGATTTGCGATGTGGATTTGTGATGTGGATTTGCGATGTTGATTTGTGATGTTGATTTGTGATGTGGATTTGTGATGTGGATTTGTGATGTGGATTTGTGATGTGGATTTGTGATGTGGATTTGTGATGTGGATTTGTGATGTGGATTTGTGATGTGGATTTGTGATGTGGATTTGTGTATTCAGAAGTTTGTGATTCTGTCGACAACAAAACTGACATTACACTCACGGTAACGTGAGGTCGTGCGTGATGAAATCGGAGCTCTTGAGTAAGAGTAAGATGTCGTTGACACAGGTGCATTGTAAGGTGTTGCCGCAGGCTATCCAAGATGCATCCTGACAACAAACAAGACCAACCAGATAATAATGCATAATAATCAAATATTAGGTCTCCCTCAAGTGACGTCATTTCCTACAGATCAGCCACGGAATTTTGAACGTAAACTAGCATAACGCGTATCAGCTACGCCGCATTTCGAACACATTTTGAGCAGCAAGCGCGCGTGTTTGGAACCTTTTTTTTACATTCCGTACATTGTAATTGATTGAAACTAGCATAACGTGTATCACCTACGCCGCATTTCGAACACATTTCGAGCAGCAAGCGCGCGTGTTTGGAACCTTTTTTCACATTCCGTACCTTGTAATTGATTGAAACTAGCATAACGCGTATCAGCCATGCCGCATTTTAAACACATTTAGAGCAGCAAGTGCGCTTGTTTGGAACCTTTTTTCACATTCCGTACCTTGTAATTGATTGAAACTAGCATAACGCGTATCAGCTATGCCGCATTTCGAACACATTTTGAGCAGCAAGTGCGCGTGTTTGGAACCTTTTTTCACACTCCGTACCGTGTAATTGATTGAAACCAGCATAACGCGTATCACCTACGCCGCATTTCGAACACATTTCGAGTAGCAAGCGCGCGTGTTTGGAACCCTTTTTTCACACTGCGTAACGTGTAATTGATTGCGAATAATACGCAGATCGTAGACGGCCGTCTGTGAGCGAGATCTATATTAAATCAAGTAAGATTTCAAAACAGGTGTGAGGGTTTGTGGTAGCCCCATGTGGTCAAATGTTTGTGTGAGTTTGTGTGCAGGTAACCAGTTCCAGAACCTACATGTAATGACTCGGTCCATTAACATCGGCCATTCCCTAACCCACTCATGTCATTATCACACAGTGAAGACCGGGTCCTCACACTGTTATTCCACAATCGATGACATTTTGCATCTTTACATCTGCGCATGCAACAATTGGAAGTAACTAAAAAACGAGGAAATTCTAATCTTTACAAGACCTTGTATAATGCTTTTCAATTTTTAAAGATGGACTACAATGGAATAATGATAAAGGCTGTGTTGCTGTTTTTGTTCGAGAAATGTATAATGATTACTAATATATCATTAGTATTCAATAAAACTTGTTCCTTCATGCAAAAAAACAACAAAATTGATCGGCGTTCTACGACCCAGAAAAACTCAGTTTCAGCAAAAGCCCTTAACTCATGAATAATTCATACTTTGTGTGTGACGTACTACCCATGACGATTTACTCGGGTCGATCGTGTGCGTGCATGAAAACGCATACATAATACACACGGAATAACATGGCGTCTTTTGTTTACTCTCGGTTGCTCATGGGTAGTACGTCATCACTTATCGCTGGTTTACAAGTCCGCTGGTACTATATCGTGGATTTCATTGTGGTTTTCAGTGGATCTTTGCCGGGAACCAGTACAGGGCGGGAAATTTCAAAATCGAAGAATCGAGGTCTAATTTTTTCGGTCAAATTGCAACAAAATTATTTAGAGAAAAACATGACCGTAACAATAAAGTGTTACCTGAACACAACATAAACAAGGTCCGATAATAAATTTAATGTGTGAGTTTTCGTTGTAGTCCATCTTTAATGGCACAAATATTAAATCAGCTGATCATCAAAGACATGCACAGTTTTCACGAGTTTCTGAAGCATAAACTTTGGGGAAAATGGATACTAAAAACATTGTAAATAAGCTCAAGACGTGACGTCACGCTTTGTTTACATGTGCGCTTTCATATGAGTCTGTCCCTACGTCGTCTGGAATCCCGACTTCGCTCCCATAGGAAAGCGCATAATGTAAACAAAGCCACGACGTCATTACATCTCAGGTCTATTGGAAGGACAACAAATGACCAGGTCCCAATTTCATGGCTCTGCTTACTGCTTACTGTTAAAAGATAATTATGTGCTTAAGGTAAGCATATTTAACAGGTTAGCAGGGAATTGTGGCTTCTGCGCATGTGTGCATCCCGTAACTAAGGATTCTGTGCTTACTGGGTTAGCGCAGATTTGTTCTGCTTGCGCAGTTAATAGCACAAAATTGTGATCGTAAGCTCGGAATTCTGTGGTAAGCTGAGCTATTAAATTGGGCCCAGATATGTTACCTAGACATACACATACCCATCAGGATCCTGCAAAAATTGAAGCCCAAATCTTAGGAATATTAAAGTCTACCCACACGCCCAGTTTCAAAACTTGTACCCTCACCCTTGGTGCGCTCCAGTTGAGCTTGGGAAAAACCCTGCCACCGAGGTTGTCAATGGCTGTTCTGATGGACTCCTCCAGCCCTGGGAAGGAGGGTACCTTACCCTGCGCCTCTTCATCATCTTCGTCAATGATGTTACTGGTTTCATCATTGGGACTAAGGTTGTAAAAACAAAAGACTGCTCTGTAAAATGATAAATTAAAGTTTGTCTACCAGGGGACAATGGGACTATTTATCATACACTCAACAATAGAGCTTGAAAGTCCGCCATCTTTCCCATGGCATATGTGACCCGCTCCAGGAAAAGGTGACATAAGTCGCGCCATGCATTTATGAGTAATGGCCTGTTAAAGTTAATAGGGTAAATATTTTTGTCAAAATTAGATTTTCATTTTTTGTCTTAAATGACATTTTTAATATCCAAAGTTTCAGATTTAATTTTAAAAAAGCTGGAATTCGATAAATAAAGTGAAACAAAACCTTTTAAGAGTGCATGGTTCCAATATTGTCTTAGTTTTGTTGTGTTTGAAAGCCTGTTTTCTCAGTTGTGTATTTTGAATTCCCGTGGAACCATTAATATGCAAAAACATCATATATAACCAGAACGGGAGGGGCTATGGAGCTGTGCTATGTACCAAATGAAAGCTTATATCCTGGACTTTTCAGTCATGTACATAACTCTATTTATAGTTTTTGCGACTTATGTCACCTTTTCCTGGAGCGGGTCATAGTAGAACTGGTTAAGTAGAACTGGTTAAGTAGATTGCAATCGATTGGCACCAATCGATTGCAATCTACTTAACCAGTTCGCGCCGGAGGACGTATGTATCACGCAAAGTTTTCCCCAGATTCAATACGGAAGACGCATAAACACGTCACGAGCAAGGTCGGAAATGTCTGTCAGCAGCAAGCAAGGCCGGAAATGCGTGGGTGTGCTTCCAAAAACCATCGGCCTGAACCCGCCTCGAATCGAGTTTCATTTAAAAAAATCCCCCACCTCGGTTCGGTGATGTTAAAATAATCACGGCGCGAACTGGTTAACTATAACATGAAGGGCGAATGGTAAAACCCGGATCTCCTGCATCTCCCGGATCTAATGTTAATGCTAGTCAGACAGTCGGACCTTCCCGGATCCTAAATAAAAACGTTTCACCTTAAATGAAATAAAAGAAATTGCATTTCAAAGTAGCCTTATTTTTTGGGAATTAGAGTTAGGCCCAGTATTCTTTGAATGGGTTAGGGTTAGCATTAGGGTTAGGGTTAGCATTAGGGTTAGCATTAGGGTTAGGGTTAGGGTTAGGAAAGGTCCGAAGAGGTCTGGAGGATCCGACTTTCACCCACACCCAAAATAAAGGGAAGATTTGGGAGGGATTAAGACAACGGTAGTTGGTTAGTTGTACCTTGCTGGGAGATATATCCCATCAGCATCCAGGTAATCCAAGAATTCCGTTGAGAGTAAGATGACAATGCTGTGCATTGAAAGAGAAATAAACCACAAATCACTCAAACGATAGCCAGATAAATGGCGGGGTTATTTTAACCCTAACCCTGCTGAATCCAACAGGATCCAACCAGTTGACTTTTTCATTGTAACATGTTGGAATGATGAGGCAAAGTGGTATTCGAGTCACAAGTCTAGTCACAAGTCCAGTCATAAAGCCAGTCATAAGTAACTGTTTGAACAATGACAAAGAAATGCTTTTGTCAAAGCTCATTTAAATAACTTGTGATTTGAATTGGAACTGGAGGACTTGTGATGGACTTGACTACATAGGGTGTCGTGGCCGAGTGGATAAAAACACCGAACTCAAGCCGTGGTATTTCTGTTCAGCAGAGTGTGGGATCGAGTTCCGGTCGTGACACTTGTGTCCCTGAACAAGACACTTAACTATAATTGCTTCTCTCCACCCAGGGGTAAAATGGGTACCTGTGAGGGCAGATATGGTTATTGTGATCGATTTAGCCTAGTAGCGCATATATTGCAGCATAGGCTGTATACTCCCAGGGAGCTTAGATGGTTTTGGATTGAAAATGGCCCAGTGACCAGGGGTAATAATGTTGGAAGCGCTTTGAGATGCCCTTCGGGTGTGAAAGGCGCTATACAAAGATATTATTATTATTATTACATCCCTGGAATGAGGCAAGTCATTTGATTATTTTGGAACGCATTTAGAATCTTATTCTGTTGGGTTTAATACCATGGTTTACTGGTATTAATAACATCAAGTAATTGGTTAGATCCAAAAACAAACAAGGAAATAAGACAGTTGGATTTAACAGGCAAGTAATTTTGGTACCCAACAACTGTGTTGGATTGAGCACTCATTATGAGTTTAGTTGGACTCTGTGAATTTAAGTTAGCAGCCAATTCCTCGAGGAACCATAGGGTTACGGTTAATTATAACCCTTACCCTCCAGGGTATTTTTGCCAGAAACCCTGCCAAACGCATCAGATTGCATCGTTTGCCAAAGTGACTTGGCAGCGAGATCCATCAGGTCAGAAATCTTATCTTAAGGTCAAACTGCTTCAGAGTCTGTGCTCACAGAAAGCAGCAGGATCATTTTTTGTTATTGTTCAATGGGTAGTCTTCCTATGACTGTGGTTGTGGTACTTTAAATACACTGTAGTTGACAGCAAAATCCATCAAAGTGCATCAGACTTATTTACCTGATGCACTGCGCTGTGTCTAGCAGGGTTAGGGAATAAGATATGAACCATCTCTCTTTTTAGTATGACTACAAATACCGTTTTGAATATATTTGATATATTTTAAACCCTTGACGCCAGGGAGCGGTTATAGCCACGACCTACAATCTGTCCAGAATGCTGATGTCAGCAGTGCTACACTGTAGCAAACAGCATGTTCCTCAGCTGCACACTCGGGTCCATTGTGCAGTGCAGCTGCTGAAGAAAGGCTGCTATGTAATCATGCATATAATCCAGTGCAGTGAGGGTTTATACACCAACATCAAGGAGTCAATTAAGAACCACTCCCGAAATCTGTTTAGTCTGGACGCTGGAAAATGTGTTTTACCTATCAATGGTGATGTGTTTGAAGATGGGGTACCAGGCAGAAAAGCTGCAATTTAGCACCTGCTGTTTCTTCATGGCTTTATTGGATGTCAACCGATGACGCAATGCTTGGTGCTCACATTTATGCACAATTGTTGCTCAAATCTGAAAAGAATTTGTGATGAGCTCTCAAAATTGTTTTAGGAAAAGCAGTGTTTTAAAACTCTTGCTCTTGTTTACACCTTAAAGCGCTTCGATAGTCACCCCCCCCCCCCCCCCCCCAAAAAAAAGCCCTTTGTTTTTTACATGGCACTCCTAGCATGCCTAGTAGTAATATGTCATAAGAAACTGCAGGTCAACTGTGTCATACTGATTCTAACGTGTGTAACCTGAGTCTTACGTGTGTATAAAACACTATAGTCCGAGTTACTGGACTCTAACCACTGATATTAATCAAAGCCATAATCCATTTATTAACTACAGGTCTACAGATACTAGAATGCGGTTCATTGACGGAAAGAATCCTTCATCACGTGCCAGGATGAGCCTAGTCTAGGAGTAGGAGTAGGACATCTCATCAATGTTATTGTTGTTACAAGTTTTGTTCAAAAATGACTTTTGCAATAAATCTTTTCGACGTTCTCAAAGCATCATCATGACAAACAGAATTGAAAATTTGTGCGCAAACCTATGCTATGGAACATGATGAAGTTTCCAAAAATCACATGGAGAAATATGAATCATGGAGAAATATTTGTCCATGCCTGAATGAGCCACTGTGTAAAAAGCTGTTTGACCTTGTGGTTCTATTTTAGCTTTATAGTCCGATACCCTTTACATCCGACTAAATTTCACAATAAAATGTATTTTTTTGACCAATTTCTTACCAAATCCACGAAGACTGTTGCCCGTCAAACAGTTCATGATTTGATGGTATTGTTGAGCGCATTTTTCGACAGCGCGCGCTTTAAAAAAAATGCGCGTTGCGCAATTTTTAAACACGCAAACTTAGTTGAGCGCACAAATTTTAAATTTGCGCAATTTTTGAAAATCGCGCGATCTTTATTATTCAAACATAATTCTGACCACCACCATGAATTACTTGCCGTAGAATTATATTTTATCTCCGGAGGTAAAAAGGGTAAGGCCAAAGTAGCATTCTGTTGTTTGTTAATTTCTGTCTAAAGTGATATTTTTGTTCAAAACTTGAGTAAACCAGCGTTGCACACGAACTGTAAGTTCACAATTTTTTGTGACAAAGCGTGCGCTCAAGGGATGCTGGGAGTGGGATACAATTAAAGATTTGGCAAAAGTATGGAAAACCGGGAGTGCTGGTACCATGGAGCTATAGCTCCATGCTGGTACGTACATGTAGTAGTAGTAGTGAAAACAAGAACAAATTTAAAAAAAATTGTAAAAATGCTAGAATTTGTTTAAACAGTGTTAGGAACAATTAAATAAATAACAGAATGCATTTGCCTTTTGAAAGATTTGTCAAACATTTTGCTTTGCGTCACAATTTGTTAACAACAAATTGCTAGTGTTTGTAACTTTTGGCCACCCATACCCGTACCGGGGCGGTTTGTTAAAAATGAAAAGGCTATTGCTCGTTGAACATGTGGGGCGCTATATATGGCCAAATAAAAAAAAAATACATGTTTAGCGTCATGCCTTTTTTAAAAAGGAAGGAGGAGGCGCTTTTTTTTTTTCTTTCAAAATGGCCGCCCGACACATCTTAATTCGAGTCATGCAGTAAACATGTCACATAAATTTACACCCTATCTTCCAATTTAAAATTAAAACATGGTTCACCCACGATTAAAAATTAAAGTTCATGTGGGTCGATCAAGTATGCACCGTACAGGACTAGCTACACGTCACACCCTAGCCTTCCTATTAGAAAAAAATATTTCAAGAGCATGTACACAGTGATGCTAAAGTCTAAAATACGATCTTAAAATTTTATTAGATTAAAAGAAAAAGAAAACAAAAAATTGCAAAAATTGTTAAATTTATCATTTTTTTCCAAGGTACGGGTACCGGGTGCACACCTCCTACTCACTGTAAATTACTATGCGCGAGCTCATTAGTTTGTGATCCCTCAGAAACTAATGTTTCTGATGCCATGTGGCCTACACAAATATAAATTATTTGTGGAGATCGAGCATGAGACTTGCGTTTTCAAACTCCAGGGATTTGGTTCTACAAAAATACTAACGTGTGTGTCAGGAATTTTACATGGTAGCAGAAATATATTTCAGGCACGACCAAGGGTTTGATGATGATCACTTAAGGGGTGGTTTGGAAGAGGGAATATAAAAAACAAAATCAACTAAGTCAACCCTATAGTATAATTGAAAAGATAAATGTTGTAGGGGTCTTAATATTTAATATTCTTAATATTTATTTTACAGTGACAATCCTCATATTTTTAGGAATAATTGTTGTTTTGTTCAAATCTTAACTGCCTGTTCATGTTTTTGTCCTCTGCAAAACTCTCCAAAATCGTCAACATTTACTGCTGGTTCTACTCAAGATGTTGCCGCCACGCATATCATCTGCCGAGTGCTGATGACTTACGCGATGCGTGTATTCCGCGCGCGCTAACGCTGACGCCGATGTAAAACTCGTGTCTACCGTGTAGTTCGTGTCAGTATTTGCCTTGGTTGTTGACCGCATCGCGCAATTAAGTTTGTGCGCGCAAACTTAACAAAATAAATCTCAGCCCGCAGTTTTTAAAATTTGTGCACGCAAATTTAAAAAATGCGCAAATTTAAAAAATGCGCTCAACAGTAAATATGTGTACACAAGTTATATTGTATGGGCAGCCACTAGGGCAAAAAAAGACATCCGCATAATTTAATTAAAGCAAAAATAAACAGTAAGCTGCAATTAACAATAAGGATGCAGCAAAATAAAATAAACAATAAATTAAAAAGAACATGCGAAAAACAATAAACAATAAGCTGCAATTAACAATGAGAATGCAGCTAAATAAAATAACGCGGAACTTTCGTTTGTCGTCAGATTTGTTAATTCCAATGCAAGTAGGTTAGCCTATTTATATATTTTGTTCTGACGATTTATTTTTGTTTTTGTTTTTTGTATTTTATTTTGCTGCATTTTCATTGTTAATTGAAGCTTATTGTTATTTTTTTCGCATGTTCTATTTGTGTTATTGTTTATTTTATTGTGCTGCATTCTTATTGTTATTTAATCGTAGCTTTAGGTCATTTTACAAATTATCTTGTTATAACAGGAACCTTGTATTATCTAGGTAATGGAAAAAAAAGGATTCAGGACCTATTTTTCCTCGTTATAAGCATCATGTTGTATTAACGGTGCTCTTATTATCAGGGTTCGACGTACTACAAACAAATGATCTAAATGTACAGCGCGCAAAGTCGCTGTCCACACTTGTTGTTTGCTTTGTTTGCGTTTTAGATGAGTGCCCTAAATAGAAAGAAAAAAATGTTTGCAGTTAACAACAACCCAAGTTCCCAAGGTCTTGCCCAAATTCCAAAGATCTTGGGAAAAATCCCAAGGAGTGGCTACAGTGTCAATGTCGTGAAAAAATATATCAGCTAGAGAAATCCACCAATATGAGCGTAACATGCAAATTTTGGCCTTTCCCATAGTGGGACAAACAAATTGCGCGCCGGCGCTAGCGCGCGCCGAGTGAAATCGACTGTTCCTAGCGTTATCAACACACAGAGTCAATGTAGAACGAATGCATTGCAACGTCTAGAAACTATTCGCTTGTTGGTTTTTTTGCAGAAATTGTTTTTAAGTGAAAGGTGTAACTTTATTTTGATTTGCGGTCTTTTTTGAAGGGTTAAATATTTTATTTAATATGTGTACTCACCATTTAGCATTTACGAAGGAAAAGGAGGCACTGGTGAAATTATATCATCTTGAAACTTGTACATGCGTCACTTCGTGAGACCAGCGTTCGGTTTCTGTGGTGGCAGCAAGTGACCTATATGGATGTGTAACTTCGTGAAAATCAAATTCTCATTTTTGGGGGTAGTTTCGTTTTTAAATTTGGTTCAAAAACCTAGATTTTTTTTTAAAGAATAAGATATTTTGAAGGATCTTAAAGGGAGCGTATACGTTTGGTAATTACTTCAACAAATAAAAACTTTTCACTTCGAAGTACTGCGGTTATGGAAAAAGATTTCACTTTTATCCCAAAAAATTTGAATCTGAGAAGCGTTACTGCAGTGACGTTTCTCAGAGTGTGTAATCCAATGCAGATTATTCTTCCTGCGCAGACAAAACCGCTCCAGATTTTCGGCAATATCTCAAAATCGCTACTACCTTTTGAAATTAAATTTGTACAGGTTAGTTGTATGGTATATATATAACTATATAGGATTGAAACAAACAGTGGGTTCCAATTACGAAACGTATACGATCCCTTTAATCTAAGGAATAAAATTACACCAAGAAAAAATGCGACCAGCGACGGTAGTTTGTTGTCCATTATTATTTTACAACGACATACTGAGCAAATGATGACAATAGACGGGGACGTAGCTAGCTAGCTTTAGGCGCGGGGATTCGTTCACCAAATTCATTGAAATGAACATCACAACCATTTATTAACCCCAGTTATTGGCAGCTTCGTAGCCACGGCCTATACGTAATATGTCCAACGCGGGATATTATTCATGCTCTGATTGGACAGTATACAAATATTGACTGCTTTGAGTGGTATAGTAAAACTAGCCTCCCGAGGTGATCCATGGAGCATTCTATTTTCCCGAGGCGAAGCCGAGGGAAAATAGAATGCTCCATGGATCACCGAGGAGGCTAGTTTTACTATACCGCGAAATAAAGCAGTCAATATTTGTTTTATAACACCTCACTCACAGATTCTGCACAATTTAAGCTTCCTGAGAGTATAGTAATGACAAAAAATCTCCGAATTATACGTCTCTCGATCATACGTGTACTTTGTTGCCTTGATGAACGGGTGCGAAGGTGATAGAGCAATGTTTACGCAATGCACCGAAACACACGTCTGGGTTTCAGTCACGCTTTCGTTGCTATGCGCATAGTTCGTGTGTTGCTATGCGCATAGTTCGTGTGTTGCTATGCGCATAGTCCTTTTGCGTGGTATAGTCTTTTTGGATAGCGCAAGTAAAAAATAGTAAAAATAGCAAGTGACACGTGCCGCGCTCTCGGCCAATCAAGACACAGAATCTGTGAGTGAGGTGTTATAATGACAATTAATGCAGTATAATGACCTATTGTGTTCGCTCGCACACACAGTCCATGAATTGTTGTTACAGGCGATGGTACGAGCGACAATTAGTGCATGTCGGATGAAGCAATATTTAATGGCAAACAGATCCGTGTCGTTTTATTTTGGCGGCGTGAGCGGGGTAGTCAGTACAGAATCTGCCTCAAGGTTCAGCATTAGGGATTTCTGACGACCAACTATTGCATATTCTCTTAGCAAAGCCTGAATATTTTAAATATAAAATTGTTCAACTTATGAACCAAGATTTCACAATGAAGCTGATTTGGCTGAATGTTGCGATAACGTGTGCGTGTTTTTACGCAAAGGCTTGCCAACCCGGCCAGGAGAGATTCGGAGGTTCTTGCTATCAACTCCTGAACGAGACAATGACGTGGGACCAAGGTGATGCTGCCTGCTCGGCGATGGGCGGTGGCTTGGCGGTTCCTGACTCCTTAGAGGAACATCAGTTCATCTGGGAGATGTTCACGGGGAAAGTTAAAGATGAGGATCTATGGATCGGATGTAATGACAGAGAGGAGAAAGACAAGTGGGTGAAGTCTGGTGGAGGAGGAGAATGCAACTTCTTCATATGGGCACCAAATGAACCAAATGAAAGTGGTTGTATGCAGCTGTGGCGTGACCAAAACGGTTTCATGGATGACACTTTCTGTAGTTTCCAACTGTTCATCATATGTGAAAGTCCCGCTGTGCTTGCCGTGCCCGGCACGATGTCCTGCCTGCAACGCCACGCCGACGCCCGCTCCTCGTCCCACTGCATCACCGGTCACGTCATCAAGGAGTTCTCGACCAGGGGTGTCTTCGCGTGCGCGTCGGCTTGCCTTGGTGAGCCTCGATGCCGCTCCTTCAATCTGCAACGAGGCGGCCCCGGAGAGATGACCTGCCAGTTAAATGACATCACTGTAAGCGAAGCCGACGACAAGAACATTCGACTGGACGACAGCTGCAAGTCTTTCAATTTCTGAATGTGCTCTGAGCGTGTGACAGCCTTTGTTAAACACGAAGTTATAACGCGAATTTAAATGTAATGGTAAACGTATTAAATCATTTTAGACGTACAGTGTTAGTGTTCTCTATAAGATCTGATCCTCGAGATCAAACAACATTTTAGATCCCTGAATCAAGCAGGTATTCGGGCGGACCCGGTACCCGGAAAGATTGGTCTTACCCGGAAAGACAGTATGGAGAAACCTAAATTTTACGCCAAAACAAAAACAGTGGCTAATAAAAAAAGTCCTCTGGCAAATTGTCCGGGAACCTATAGGCCCAGCTCTATTTGGCGTGATGATTTTGAACATCTTGTTGACACTTTTCTCCCAGAGGAAAATGAAACCAACGACAGAAAAACGTTACGCTCGTAAATACTGCAAGTTACCAGCCAAAATTTGTTGTGGTTTAAGTAAATGCAGCACGACACTTGATTTTACACAGTATCAATGTTCCGTAGTTTGGTAGTGAAACACCTTAAGTTCACGTTAATGCATTTTAGCAAAGTTACCAGAAGAGATCGGCGGACACAAAGGCTTGTTTATTCACATTTCACTGCAGTTCCATGGTTTTTTCCCCCTCCAATTGCTGATGCGGTTGGTATTGTTGTAGAATTAAATTTAATGTTGGTGTTCAAGCAAGAGATGTCATGCTGTTTCTTTTATTATTGCCTTTGTATTTTGAAAGTGAGCGGAATGATTGATTAGGAATTAAGTCTAATATAGGCGCATGTGATATGTTTCTTAAGAGAGCACGCAACGGGATTTCTGCGTTAAGATCAAAGAGGCTGGCAAAAGGTAGCAGAACTCCTTTTTGTTTTGGCATGATGGAGAATCTTTCCATAAATGCGTGCACAGTGCATTGTGTAATCATTGGGAGTATGTGTATATTTAAAATGCAGCAGACGAATGTAAGTTCCTTGCATTTTCACCGAACAGGTGGTGCGATGTAAAAAACGCGAGAAAAGACAACGAACCCAGCAGATCTAAGGATAAATCCTGGGATCAAACTGTAAGGGAATTAGGGATCCGGAAATGTGTAATCAGTATCTCGATGCAAAATGTTCTACCGCGGCATGTTTCCTGCATTCAGTCCGTTGCACACGCTTGATCGGCGTCCACCGTGTTAAAGATTTAGGCCTACTACATTCTCAGTTTTTCCCAAAAAAGTTATCAACCTTAAACCTTTATCATTCTTTTACAATAACTCTGGCATTTTTGTTGCCACCGGTGAGATTAAGTATGACTGAATGTTTTGATGTGCACACGAATTATGTAGCGCGCGAAATATGTAAATGAGCGGAAGTTCTACATGACCCCAGAACAGAGATAAAACGCTATGAAGTTAAAACTCGCTATTCTTAAAACGGTGTCTGAACGCTCGGTGTTTTAATGTTACGACCGACAACCCGTGGTGAGCGACTGTTTTATCTAAAACTGTTTTAGCTATCTAAAACGCTATCAGACGCTGTCTGAACATGGTCATATGTGCAGTGTACACATTTTTATTCATGCACAGCTAGCTAAACCTACAACTAAAATCCCCAAACCCGGTACGTTATCAATGACCGAAATTTCACCCTGTTATGCCTATTATTAGTAAAGATTTTGTAACTGACCTGTCCGAAATTGTAGAATCATGGATACCGAGAAAAGCAAGAAAAACGGCCTTAGTTTTCAACCGGCTTCAGCAGTGGTTCTATTCTACGCCGTTATTGTTGTACATGTATTATTAAGTGTGTCATACAAGACTTGAAGCATATTTCATTGTATTCTCAATGCCGCCTCTAAATACAGTGTTTAAAAAAAGGAAAACGAAATTTAATTAAAGAATAAAGGTAGGATGCACCATTTGCAAATATCGAACATTTTTACTACCTCATTATTAAGAAAGATCTTACTTATTTGAAAGTAAATATTGATTTGAGTCATCCACCAAAATATTGCGCTAGATAACCTATAGGCCTACACAATTATTGTTCCGAAAAAATGAATTAAAGAAAAAACTGCGAAAAAAATAGAACACAAGAACCACTGCACAATAGTATATTCAATTCCCAATTCCCAAGAATGTTTGGCGTGTCAGAACCAATGTTATTTCATGCACGAACGTGCTCAAATAACTGTTGCAGCGAATATCAGACCACAAAGTTCCGAACCGAATCACATACAATTCTTCTCATGAATGTGTCTATGGTGGCGTGATGACGTTTTCGGAAGATCTCAATAGGATTTGCGCACGATCGTGGACCTTGTGTCAATCGTGGACAGCATTGTTTCCCCCAAAATTCCCTTGTCCCCCGTCCACGATTAACGGTGTTTACACACGCATCAGAATGAGCGTACATGTACATATTTCATGAACTTTCGTTGAATTTACTGAGCAAAAGTCTGATTTGTGGTATAATAAGTTAAATCAATTCAAAGCAATGTTTAAAGATGATGCAAGTTCATGTTAATTTCTCTCAGTCCTCACCGAATACAGAAAAAGTAACAATTGTGTAAACCTTTTTAATCACGTGACACGTGACTCGTTTTCTAGTGTCTGTTTCTGCTTTAAATATTATGCCGACTGTATTATACAATTCCAAAGACAATCATGCAAAAGCTAACAATACAATAAAACTACACAATACATATGCAATACAAGGTAATTTTAAAATATTTCATTAAAAATAACATATTAAACAGCAGTGTAAATGTGTACATTATTAACAGAAGCAAGGTCCGCTTGATATTAAAATGTTTATTCAACAACAACACCCAGTGCAGTAGTAGGCAGTCGTTTTCGACCGAGGATTCTCATGCACATTTACATAAATTATGCATACACACAATACAGTACACGTATTGATGTAAAGTGTACGTGTACAAAATGGAAAAGTGTCATGTCGTGAAAAAAATATATCAGCTTGAGAAATCCACCAATAGGAGCGTAACATGCACATTTTGGCCTTTCCCATTGTGGGGGGGGGGGGGGGGGGGGGGGGGGGGGGGACATTGCGCGCTGGCGCTAGAGCGCGCCGAGTGAAATCGACTGATTCCTAGCGTTATTAACACACAGAGTCAATGTAGAACGAATGCATTGCAACGTCTAGAAACCAGACGCCCGTCCTCGCTAATAACTATTCGCTTGGGTTTTTTTGCAGAAATTGTTTTTAAGTAAAAATTGTTACTTTATTTCGATTTGCGGGATTTTTTGAAGGGGTAAATATTTTATTTAGTAATGGGTATTCACCATTTAGCATTTACGAAGAAAAAGGAGGCACTGATGGAATTATATAAAATTGAAACTTGTACATGCGTCACTTCGTGGGACCAGAGTATTCGGTTTCTGTGGTGGCGATGGCTATGGCAGGAAGTGACCTATCTGGATGTGTCACTTCGTGAAAATCAAATTCTCATTTTTTGGGGTAGTGTCGTTTTTAAATATCAAAAATTTGGGTCCAAAACCTAGATTTTTAAAAAAAGAATAAGATATTTTGAAAAAGATTAAGATATTTTGAAGGATCTTAAAGGGATCTTCGAAGTACTGCGGTTATGGACAAAGATATCAATTTTATCCCAAATAAAATTGAATCTGGTATGAGAAGCGTTACTGCAGTGACGTTTCTCAGAGTGTGCATTCCAATGCAGATTATTCTTCCTGCGCAGACAAAACCGCTCAAGATTTTCGGCAATATCTCAAAATCGCTACTACCTTTTGAAATGATTTTGTTACAGGTTAGTTTTATGGTATATATCTATAACTGTATAGGATTGAAACAAACAGTGGGTTCCAATTACCAAACGTGTACGATCCCTTTAATCTAAGGAATAAAATTACACCAAGAAAAAATGCGACCAGCGACGGTAGTTTGTTGTCCATTATTATTTTACAACGACATACTGAGCAAATGATGACAATAGACGGGGACGTAGCTAGCTAGCTTTAGGCGCGGGGATTCGTTCACCAAATTCATTGAAATGAACATCACAACCATTTATTAACCCCAGTTATTGGCAGCTTCGTATCCACGGCCTATACTTAATATGTCCAACTTTCTTTCTAGAGAAAGACGCGGAATATTATTCATGCTCTGAATGGACAGTGACAATGCAGCATAATGACCTATTGTGTTCGCTCGCACCCACAGTCCATGAATTGTTGTTACAGGCGATGGTACAAGCGACAATTAGTCGGATGAAGCAATATTTAATGGCAAACAGATCCGTGTCGTTTTATTTTGGCGGCGTGAGCGGGGTAGTCAGTACAGAATCTGCCTCAAGGTTCAGCATTAGGGATTTCTGACGACCAACTATTGCATATTCTCTTAGCAAAGCCTGAATATTTTAAATATAAAATTGTTCAACTTATGAACCAAGATTTCACAATGAAGCTGATTTGGCTGAATGTTGCGATAACGTGTGCGTGTTTTTACGCAAAGGCTTGCCAACCCGGCCAGGAGAGATTCGGAGGTTCTTGCTATCAACTCCTGAACGAGACAATGACGTGGGACCAAGGTGATGCTGCCTGCTCGGCGATGGGCGGTGGCTTGGCGGTTCCTGACTCCTTAGAGGAACATCAGTTCATCTGGGAGATGTTCACGGGGAAAGTTAAAGATGGGAATCAGTGGATCGGATGTCGTGACAGAGAGAAAGAAGGCAAGTGGGTGAAGTCTGGTGGAGGAGGAGAATGCAACTTCTTCATATGGGCACCAAATGAACCAAGTGGTGGAGGTAATTATTGTATGCAGCTGTGGCGTGGCAAAAACGGTTTCATGGATGACACTTTCTGTAGTTTCCAACTGTTCATCATATGTGAAAGTCCCGCTGTGCTTCCTGTGCCCGGCACGATGTCCTGCCTGCAACGCCACGCCGACGCGTACGCCCGCTCCTCGTCCCACTGCATCACTGGTCACGTCATCAAGGAGTTCTCGACCAGGGGTGTCTTCGCGTGCGCGTCGGCTTGCCTTGGTGAGCCTCGATGCCGCTCCTTCAATCTGCAACGAGGCGGCCCCGGAGAGATGACCTGCCAGTTAAATGACATCACTGTAAGCGAAGCCGACGACAAGAACATTCGACTGGACGACAGCTGCAAGTCTTTCAATTTCTGAATGTGCTCTGAGCGTGTGACAGCCTTTGTTAAACACGAAGTTATAACGCGAATTTAAATGTAATGGTAAACGTATTAAATCATTTTAGACGTACAGTGTTAGTGTTCTCTATAAGATCTGATCCTCGAGATCAAACAACATTTTAGATCCCTGAATCAAGCAGGTATTCGGCCGGGCGGACCCGGTACCCGGAAAAATTGGTCTTACCCGGAAAGACAGTATGGAGAAACCTAAATTTTACGCCAAAACAAAAACAGTGGCTAATAAAAAAAGTCCTCTGGCAAATTGTCCGGGAACCTATAGGCCCAGCTCTATTTGGCGTGATGATTTTGAACATCTTGTTGACACTTTTCTCCCAGAGGAAAATGAAACCAACGACAGAAAAACGTTACGCTCGTAAATACTGCAAGTTACCAGCCAAAATTTTTTGTGGTTTGAGTAAATGCAGCACGACACTTGATTTTTCACAGTAATAATGTTCCGTAGTTTGGTAGTGAAACACCTTCACGTTAATGCATTTTAGCAAAGTTACCAGAAGAGATCGGCGGACACAAAGGCTTGTTTATTCACATTTCACTGCAGTTCCATGGTTTTTTTTCCTCCAATTGCTGATGCGGTTGGTATTGTTGTAGAATTAAATTTAATGTTGGTGTTAAAGCAAGAGATGTCATGCTGTTTCTTTTATTATTGCCTTTGTATTTTGAAAGTGAGCGGAATAATTGATTAGCTAGAAGTCTAATGAATGCGCATGTGATATGTTTTTTGAGGGAGCACGCAACGGGATTTCTGCCTTTAGATCAAAGAGGCTGGCAAAGGGTAGCCGAACTGCTTTTTGTTTTGACATGATGGAGAATCTTTCCAGAAATGCGTGCACAGTGCATTGTGTAATCATTGGGAGTATGTGTACATTTAAAATGCAGCAGACGAATGTAAGTTCCGTGCATTTTCACCGAACAGGTGGTGCGATGTAAAAAACGCGAGAAAAGACAACGAATCCAGCAGATCTAAGGATAAATCCTGGGATCAAACTGTGAGGGAATTAGGGATCCGGAAATGTGTAATAAGTATCTCGATGCAAAATGTTCTACCGCGGCATGTTTCCTGCATTCAGTCCGTTGCACACGCTTGATCGGCGTCCACCGTGTTAAAGATTTAGGCCTACTACATTCTCCGTTTTTTCCAAAAAGTTATCAACTTTAAATCTTTATCATGCTTTTACAATAACTCTGGCAGTTTTGTTGTCACCGGTGAGATTCAGTATGACTGAATGTTTTGATGTGCACACGAATTATGTAGCGCGCGAAATATGTAAATGAGCGGAAGTTATACGTGACTCAGAACAGAGATAAAACGCTATGAAGTTAAAACTCGCCATACCGTACTTAAAACGGTATCTGAATGCTCGGTGTTTTAATGTTACGACCGACAACCCGTGGTGATCGAGCGACCGTTTTATCTAAAACTGTTTTAGCTATCTAAAACGCTATCAGACGCTGTCTGAACATGGTCATATTAAGGTCCGCAGTATGACCCTGAAAACAGGGTCTGTTTGATCTAAAACGTTTCAGCGTCAAGGACAAAAATGTGTCCAATGTGATATACATGTACATACACGTTTGTTTATGGTGTAAATCGAGGAGTTTCCTTTGTTTCTCTCGAAAATTTCCTTTGTTTGTACTCTTTTTCCGACGGCTCTCATTGGTTTTGTACACGAATCTCAATCGAGGTCGTCCTCGATTCTAACCCATAACGTACCCTAATTCACCTTCGTGTCGCCAGGTTTGTGTCCTCCATTTACACCATAAACAAACGCAGTGTACACATTTTTATTCCTGTCTGTACAGCTAAACCTACAACTAAAATCCCCAAACCCGGTACGTTATCAATGACTGGAGTTTCACCCTGTTATGCCCTACTTATTAAAGTAAATATTTTGTAACTGACCTGTCCAAAATTTAAAATAAGTTAATACTGTTAGCATTTTCTTTTAATTTAATTTAAACTTTACTTTTAGCGTTTGTATTTTTTGCTCTAATGGCCGCCCATACAATCAACCCCGGCATAGCATGCATCCGGCACTAGCACTATATAGCACTGCACTCTGAAAGCTAAGTGAAAAGTTAATTTCGCCCTAAAACAAATGCTACATCGTGCGTGACTAGACTGCTCGCGCTTCGCCACAAGTTTAGCTGTATAAAACCTGTAATCTGTGTAAGTACAACAATTTGCTTAATGTGAAAATTCTTCCTTCGGGAATAACAATGTTACAAATCAAATATTCAGGTAATGTTCATCGTTTGTGACTGATGATAATCAACTGGTTTATTTGCTTAACATGCTGCACAGCCACATGCCTAGCCTATGGATGGAGTTTTGGCTGCGCTGCACTGGTGGAGTGGTGGTACATGTACTTATGTTTTTACCTGTTTTTACTGAGCAAAACTATTTTTGTGCTAAGCAAATTGTTGTGATTACATGTTTTATGAAATCGGCCCCTGGTGCCAATATTAAATACTCTGCTTGTTAACAATTGCGAACATATGTAACTTCCAGTTAGTGTTAGTGTTGTGTGTATACCCTTTTGTACGTCTGTAAATATTTTTGTATTTTTGTGTAAAATGTTGTATTTATAAATAAATTATATGTATTGTTGTAATTAGTTTACGGTTTTGTTAATGAGTTTTGATTTGATGTATTTTTTTTACCAAATTTGACGTATGCAGGGCCCCAAATGAAAAACCAGTTTTTAAACTGTTTGGGCACACCCTGGGTAAAGAAATTGAATAAATAAATAAACTGACATAATCGCTCAAACAAATTCGAGCAGAATTTGTTGCAATTGCCTGCGATCGTGACGTTGCGTGTGTAATCGCGTGATGTAACATGCAGAATCGTAACATGCAGAATTGCTGGTCCAGTTTCTGTTACATCAAGTATGCAAGTAACGTCACACGTGCATGCAAATTCTAAACAATTCTGCTCAGAATTTTTCGAGCGCTTATCCAAGACGCCCTAATTCGAAGTCAATTCGAAAATTTCCAAATGTGCGCTCCAAAGTCAAGACGCACATTTGGAAATGGCTTTTTTTCTTCAATTTTTATGACAGCATGCCATACAAAATATTTTCACAGGGAGTTTTAAATCAGTAATATATTTAATTAAGTAATAAGCTTTTCAACAGTATTTTGTTTGATTACTTTTTGGATAGCTACATGTACAAAATAGTATATTCCACATTTAAATGAGCAAAATAATTCCACTCACATTTTTTTAGGGACACGCTATTCTCTAATTTTATATAGTGTTCGGTTATACTAACACATCCAAAACATATTCTATATTGACAAAAGAGGTACATATACATTGTAGAATTGGAATACATACGATACAAAAGAGTGTCACTCAACTTGAGGTTACATTTCATTTGTGAAAATCTTGCTTTCGCACGCAGAGTTGGCCTAGAGACTGTGTCCGAATTACTTGGCTTCGGCTTGAAATTACGCACGAGTCTATGGTAGCCGCTGCAGCCACATCTTATAGACTCGTGCGTAATATCAAGCAGCAGCCAGAAGGCAAAATGGCGATCAACGTTCGTGCTGGATATAGTTTTTCGCTTCAAACAAAATCCATTTTCACAAATAAAATATCACCTTATTAACCCTAACCCTGCCAAATCCAGCACAGTGCATCTGTGGTGAATGCTTGACCTTGCTGGACTCTGCAGACAAGTCAATGTTACAAAGTATGCAATCTGTTGCGTCTGGCAGGGTTTCTAGCCAAAATACCCTGGAGGGTTTTAAGTTGAGTGACACTCTTTTGTATCGTACATGTATGTATCACAATTCGATACCTCTTTTGTCAATCTAGAGTTATGTTTTGGATACGTGTCGTCGGTGCTGTGCGTCAGTGCGTGTTGTCGATAATTAGTATGACCCTAGTCCGAGTAACTAGGACCCGAATATCGCTTTTTTAACATCTGGACATGATCTTGCGATAGTCGCAAGATCATGTCCAGATGTTAAAAAAGCGAGATGTGAGCCCTAGTTATTCGGACTAGTATGACCCATAGTGATTACAGTGTACATCCTTTCTAATTCTCTACTACAGCTCCTGTCATGACTTAATAGGCTGACCCATGTTCTACAGGACCCACAGCCTTTCTGCGGCACGCTGCAATCATGTATGCCTCCCCATGCGTGCACTATAACTCTATAAACTCCACCGTGGTTAGGGATGTCGTTTGCACTGCCGACTATGTGGGCTGCATCCCGCATCTTGGCTTCGTCTCAGTATCCTCCGTAGTCCTCTTCCTCTACGGATGTCTTCCCATGCTGAGACGGGCCAAGACTCCCTACACCCTCCATTCTACCTTCCACCATCTTCGCTGGCTCCTGCTGTTCTGTCTCGTCTTCGTTAACATCCTTTTCATCTTAGAAGGCATCGTGTCAGACTTAAAGGTAGGCCTAGTAAACACCATTTTCTTTTGCTGTAATTTTCGAAAGAAGATGGGTTGGGGAGGGGGTTCATATTTACAGTAATTTATATTGCGATGCAGATGACCTATTTTTTAAGTTTTCTGTTCATATGTATCCGTCATATGCTTTGAATCTCGGAAAAAACTTTGCGTGTATATAAATGTGTATATAAATGTGTATTTTTATATCCGACGCGAAGTAAGGTATTTCATAATAACTTGGCAGTTATGTTTGTTTATTTAAGTTTGCAAAGTCGGCCACCAGCTCATTATCCCAACCCAACCTGTACCTCCCATCGGTTTGCGGATGCATCGCCGCGGTGATGATGGGCGTGTACTCTCACCACATGGAGGCGTGGCTACGGCCGGGCTTTGTGGTGCTGATGCTCCCCTACTGGCTGCTAGCTTTGATGGGGGAAAGTTACCGACTGGCCGCCTGGATCTCAGATGATCACCTAGTGGATGCTAGGATCGTACGCTTTGACGCGATGATTGTTATGATCGTATTTTATTCTGTCTTTGTGCTCCTTGAGGTTTTAACATTACTAGCGAAGGTAAGACCTCAGCCAGATCAGATACCCCCCAAGAGGTATTCTCTAAGAAACCTGCCAAATGCAACATAATGCAATTAATACACCCCAATGAGAAACCTGCTAAATGCAACGTACGGAATGCATCAGTGGATTTGACTATATCTCATACATATTCATGATCGAGAGCCATGTTCTCACTGGTCCATTTACCATTACATGCCAGCCACTATTTTTAATGTTTGCCTAGCACGCAAGAAGGTTTCCACGCACAGGGTAAATGTAACCCACCACCCCAAAACCAGGCTAAAGTCGAAATTTTTCATATGAGAGATTGTTATACCATTGGATTGCTAGCGTTTTAAGCTTTAAAATGATACATCACATGCACCAGTACCGCTATGGAATGAAAAGTAACGACGTTTCAAAAAGTGACATTTTGTTGCCGTTCGCGGCAACAAGTTTGCTCAATTTGAGTAATAGCAACGACAACAAAAATCAGGAGAAGGCCGATATTATCACTTTTGGGGATTTTTAAAAAGGTTTAAACATGAACAGCCTATAAATTAGAGTTTTAACTAACGATTTATAAAAAGAAAAAAAAAATCGACCGGCAATGTACAATGCCATATCTCGAAATGGCATTTGCCGACTTCCGCCTGGTTTTGGCCTGGTGGGTCACAAATATGCATGCATAGTAGACTAGCACACGGGTAACCTGTGTGCTAGCTAGTCTACTAGGCGGAGATAATTACCAACCACTGCTTAACCTGATATTATTCACAAACCCAAACCCTAATTCTTCTTCGCTGGCAGGTTTTGGGTCATATTAGTCAGATGGAAGGTGGTTTGCCGAAGGATCTGCAGAATTCTTCTATGAAATACTATATGAGGTAATTGTTACTCTGTTCATCACTACAATAAATCTCTCTATATTTGTTACGCTCGGTTCAGACAGGCGTTCCACTGTCGCGCCGAACCAAATTGAAATCAAGTCGCTCCTGAGTCGCTCTAACAACTCCAGCAGTCGATCGTTTGTCGTCTGGCGCGCCTTGTCACCCTTATTTGTTTCAGACGTCGGACTCAATTCACTCATTTGGTTCGGGGCGACTGTGGAACGCCTGTCTAAACCGAGCATAAGACATTAAATCTTGAGTGGCTGTGAACCCTGCAGTAACACTAACTCCCTAACTGACCCCCACAGAGTGGAGTGCCATGGCCTCGTTGTCTCTAGAGCATTAGTGGTCTCTTTAGAACAGCTAACCTTTTTGGCCCCACGACCCCATCAGACATTCTTGGTCATTACCTTGAGCCCCAAAACAAAAAATTGAAAAAACAGCCCGGTTTATTAAAACGAGTCATTTTTAATTTTAATTTGTTTTCACAATAACAGTCATACAAATATAGAAAAACAAACATCTTAACAGTGAACAACCAGAGAACATCGGCGCACAGACCTGCAGGATCACTAAAAAGCGAACTTAATGACTATCGAGTAGCTCTCCCGATATAAACAGACAGGTACATAAAATAATATAAAAATATAGGAAAAGACCAAAAAAAAATAAAACATAAGTTAGAATTTTACCTAGACCAATTATCACACACCAATTATCTGAGACATGAAAAACTAGAATGGCTGTTCGTCATTAGTGGGTCTGAAATATGAATCCTATTTTCAAAGCAATGTTAAAGGTCAAGTTTGATCCCTCAATTATTGCGGGTTGCATACATAGATGTCTGCCAATACTCAATGGGCACGAACATAAGGCAAAATCAAACGACCGCCATGGGGGTCATGACCCCCAGGTTAAGAACTGCTGCTAAAGAACATTGTAATCTGTATGTAAAGTTGCAGGTTGTGAGTTCGAGTCCGGCCTTGGACTACGGTGCATGTGCCCTTGGGCAAGACACTTTGTCAGTCATTGCTTCTTTCCACCCAGGAGTAAATGGGTACATGTGAGGGCAGCGATGGTTATTGTTGTTGTTATTAGCTGCTTTGCGCCAAAATGGCAGCATTGAGCTGTATACTCCCTAGAGGGAGCTAAGATAAGATTTGGAATGTTTCGTAAACCCAATGACTGGGGAATACTGTGAAGCGCTTTGACTTTGAGACCGTAGGTGATTAATTGCTATAGATATAAGCACCACACGTTTCTATTATTATTACTGCCGTTTTTCAGCAGATTTGAGATTGTTAGGATTAAAATAAAATAAATTTGTTCTTATTCTTTAGATTTGTCAGTTTGCCCTCAATGCTGGTTTTTAAATGGCTGGGATGGCTGATGCAGATAGGTTACCAACGCCCTCTGGAAATCAGCGACCTGGGAGACTTGCCTAGTATGAGTACCTCCCTCCGAAACAAGAACATCCTGGAGAGATGTATAAAACAAGAAAAGGTAAATATATTTAAAGCTTTTTTGTGTTAAAATAACAGTTTTTGCAAACCAAAATTGGTGGATTCTCGGTGGCGGATTCAGGATACTTTCTAGAAAAAGCAGTGAGGGGGTTAGGGTTAAACAGCTTAATGTATGCTTGTTATAGGGTTCATGGCTCCATACATTCCTATCCTGGACCCCTGCAAATTAGGAATCACTACCCACATCTCTCTTCCCAATGATTTCTCTCTGAACAAATAAGATTTCAAATAAATAACCCAAAGGTAGCAGTTCTTGTTTTGATATAATTCAATTTGTTTGTAAACATTTTCGATATATGCAAATGGTGTATCATCCTTTGTAATGTAGTTTATTTACTTTATTATAACAAGATTGATTTGTTAATTCGTTTGTTCTTCTCTAGGAAAGAGCAGCCAAGCTTGGTGACATCAACAAGTTTTCCCTGTACCGCGTCATGACGTTGGCCTACATCAAGTGGCAGGGCCTAGCCGTACTCCTGAAGGTTCTGGCAGACTCCTTAAACTTCGTGCCACCACTCGCCATCAACGGGATTGTCACGTATGCCAGTGATGTGTATTATGGTACACAGATGACCGACACGGAGGTATGTTAGGAATTTGACGACGGAAGTGATTTAACAACTGTGAAACACAATTATACACAAACAGCCATATTAAATGCTGTTTATTGTCCTCAATAAAGGATGCCTACGCTATGGATGATTGAACAATGGAAATGCAGTTTTACCCTTAAAACTACATGAAATTTCTTGAGATTTCACCAACTGTGAAACACAATTATACACAAACAGCCATCGTAAACAGGCCTCAACCTCTACAGCGGCCACCAGCGGCCATTGCCGCGATGCCCCAGCGAATTGCCGTGAAGCCCCTCGAAAAAAACACGTACCTTACGGCCACTTGGCCGTCGTGCCCCTTTTCATTGATTCCATTATATTATGTAATCGAAAGTGTTATTAAAAATAATGTTAACGTTGTGACCCATTACGAAGATCAAATTGTTTCGACGTATGTAGCGTACGCTATTTAATTCCACGCACTAGTTTTCATAAATGCTGCTTGCGCCATGCATCGCGCAAGTTCTTGCAGAGGAGAACGTGGCATGGAAACCATATCAAACGTAGTTGAGTTGTTTACTACTAAAAACACGGTACCAGACTACTCATGTATAGACTGGCCAAAAATAATTTGCGATTAACGCAAAACAATATGGTGGACCAAGTCTGCGCAGGCGCGGCGTGCAAAGCTCGTCGCACCGAACAACATAGGGCTCTGCAGAGCGCCCTCTGTTGTTCGGTGCGACGAGCTGTACACGCCTGCGCAGACTTGTTCTGCCATGATGTTTATCGCGAATATTTTTTTTAACGCAGATTTAGAGACAAATTACACCAGACGGAACCACGGAAAAGTCCTAATTATGGCGAAATATCGATGCGCTATAATAAATGAACCTGCATGCCGAGTTCGAGACCGAATGATTTCCATGATTTTTTTGTTTGCACCGATGGACGCGGGGCCGGCCGGCCATAGACTAGGGCTAGGCATAAACATGCACGTTTGCATAGGCGAATGATATGACGTTTAGGGGATTCGTTTTCAATTTTCATAATCATATTTACGTTTACATAGGCCAATTATATGGCTTTTTTTTTTTTTGGGGGGGGGGGGGGGTCGTTTTAAATTTGTATAATCATATTTATTTCTAAGAATATCTTTTTTAAAGAATTTTATATTCAACTTCAAGGTTGAATTTTCTGAAACAGCGGATTTTGTTGAGCTTTGAGGTTTTTGGAAGGGGGGAGGGTGGGGGGGTTGACTCTGAGACTTGGGGCGGTGGTGATCCGGGGATGAACAAATAACAGTTTGAAAATGGCCTTGGTGCCCTTTAGGTTGGCCTTGGTGCCCCTTTCATTTTTGGAGCCTTCGAGGCCAAGTGGCCTTGACCCTCTGAAGCTTAAGGTTGAGGCCTGATCGTAAATGCTGTTTATTGTCCTCAATAAAGTATGCTTACACTAATAATAATAATAATAATAATGTGCAGTGCTTATATAGCACTTTATCACCAAAGTCTCAAAGCACTCATTGCCCTGGTCATTGGGCCCATGAAACATTTCAAATACCATCTCAGCTCCCTGGGAGTATACAGCTCGATGCTGACATTTCGGCGCAAAGCAGCTAAATCAACCACAATAACCATCTCTGCCCTCACAGGTACCCATTTACTCCTGGGTGAAGAGATGCAATGAGTGACAAAGTGCCTTGCCCAAGGGCACACGAAACGTAGTCCCAGGCCGGACTCGAACCCACAACCTGTAGCTTTACCTACAGATTACAAATTCAAAGCTCCAGACCACGAGACCACGGCACTACACTATGAGTGATTGAACAATGAAAATGCAGTTTTACCCTTAACCAGTTCGCGCCGGGATTATTTTAACATCGCCGAGCCCACGGGCGGGATTGTTTTTAACGAAACTCGATCTGAAGCGTGTTCAGGCTGATAGTGCCGGGAAGCACGCCCACGCATTTCCGGCCTTGCCCGCTGCTAACATACATTTCCGAACTTGAACTTGGCGTGTTTATCCGTCATCCGTTTTGAATCTGGGAAAATTTTTGCGTTTATATTCGTCATCCGGCGCGAACTGGTTAAAACACAGTGAGATTTCACGGAGATTTCACTTCAAGAACTCAGTGTTATAATTTTGAAACGTTGTACAAGTTTTGTAAAATCAGTTGTATGCGCCTATCAATTGCTTGCTTATTTTTTATTTCAATTTACAAAATGCGATCGATATATCAAATTAGGAAAAAAGAAAGTATAGTTACATCATATGTACGCAATTCTATTAAAGCGTAGACCATGTACATGTATGTGACACGCTCCAGGAAAAAGTCGCGAAACACTAAAAATAGAGTTATGTACATGATTGAAAATTCCATGATATAAGTTTTCATTTGATACATAGTACAGCTCCATAGCCCGTTCCGTTCCGGTGATATGACGTTTTTGCATATTAATGGTTCCATGGAATTCAAAATACACAAATGAGAAAACAGGTTTCGAAACCAAACAAAACTAAAACAATACATTGGAACCATGCACTCTTAAAATGTTTTGTTTCACTTTATTTATCGAATTCCAGCTTTTTGTTAATTTAATCTGAAACTTTGGATATTAACCCTAACCCTCCCAAATCCTCCAAATTCCTCATTGCAAAATGCAGGATTTTGCAGGATTGAGGTCACTTGTAGTTTGATGCATCGCAGGATTTTGCAGGATTGAGGTTACTTGAGGTTTTACCCCTGCAGGAATATGGAGGATTCAGGTTATCAGGCTGAATGTGACACACAAGGATTTTGCAGGATTGAGGTCACTTGGAGTTTGATGCATCGCAGGATTTTGCAGGATTGAGGTTACTTGGGTTTTTACTGACTGCAGCCAGGGCAAGACTGCAGGATTTTGCAGGATACAGGCTGTATGGTCACCAGTGACCAATATTGGAGGATTTTGCAGGATTCAGGTTACTTGGAGTTTTAACAATTTAGGAATTGGAGGATTTTGCAGGATTCAGGTTATGTGTAAGTAAAAATGGGTAGGGAGTTAGGGTTAAAGATGTCATTTAAGACAAAAAATGAAAATCAAATTTTGACAAAAATATTTACCCTATTAACTTTAACAGGCAATTACTCATAAATGCATAGCGCGACTTATGTCACCTTTTCCTGGAGCGGGTCAAATATACAGTCAAACCTTGATATAGCGGCCATCGACGGTGCCGGTTTTTGTGGCCACTATACGCAAGTGGCCACTATAGCAAAACGTACACATGTACACACACATATACATGTACATGTATGAAGTCCAGGAACCAAACAACAGGGGAGATTTCAAAGTCAACAGAGGGCGCACTTCATTTCTGCGGCAGGAGTACACAGGTTTCACGGCAATGTAATTGCACACATTTTATTTCCTGTGGGCTAATATGGGTTGGCCACTGGCCGCGTTACGCAGTGGCCGCATTAGCAGAAATGGTTATGGTATGTTTATGCAAGAATCAAACTGGGACCAAGCAAAGGTGGCCAGTTAAGCCAGGTGGCCGCTGTATCAAGGTGGCCGCAATGGCAGGTTTGACTGTATAAGGCAATTGTCGCATATAATTTATGTACATTTCATGCAGTGAAGAACATGCAGTGAAGGGCCTTCTCTTCCCGACAATGAGCCAGTCACGTTGCCACCTGATGCTCAGGTCTAACATTGTTTCCTACTTTTCTTCAATCGTTTTGAAATTGGAAGTTCAATCTTGACCTTTATGCAATCTTGACCTTTGAGACTTAACACACGGCCTATTTCCTTTGCGTTTATAGTTTCCACAGTATGTGACGATCAGCGAGTATTTCCGCAACGGTTTTGTACTAATCACCATCGTCTTCATGACCAGTGTTGTCCGCCTTGTCATCCTGCAGAACTACTACCACGTGACAATTGTGGCCAAAATCCATCTCAGATCTGGTCTGCAGGTAACGCAGTGACTGATCTGAAGACGTGAACACTTTTTTGTTAGAACGAGAAATGTGAGGCGTTCTTGCAAAATGAGACGGAACTGGGCACAGGCTATAGAAGAGAAAAATGCAAATTAGTGAATGGTAGTTATTTTTTTCAAATCTTCAGATTTATTGATATTTGTAATCTAATTGTTATGTCTACTAACCATATTTCAACAAAAATAGTAAGAAAGTAGTGGAATAACAGTGTTTTTAAGGAAAAACAATTGACATTTTTCCATATCATATGTACAAAACTCAAAACTTTAAAGATCTTTTTCTCAATATTGACTTTTGTGACCTGTTGGTAAATGCAAACTTTAAACAGCCATAACTTGTTAATGGAATGTCCGATTGAAGTACAAGAAACAACATAAGGAGATTTCTTTTTGTTTACCCTAATATCACATTTTCAGCCCAATTCCATCTTATTTTGCCAGAACCCCTCACAAATGTTAAAAGTAAGCAATAGGCCCCATTATTATCACTTGTTGTAAAACAGGAAAAGAGGACCTATTGTACTTTTCACGTTTTTTTGTTCAAACAAAAGGTTTTCACATCTTCAGACCTCACAGTGTAAGGGATCAGGGGTCAGAGGTCAGGGGTCAGAGGTTAGAGGTTAGAGGTTAGGGGTCAGGGGTAATTTTCTAAACTTACCAAATGTGACCCGCTCCCAGAAAAGGTGATATAACTTGCGTTATGCATTTACGTGTACCGGTAATATGGCCTGCTCAACTTTGAACATGCAGTTTTTGCAGTTTTTGAATGGAGCTTGTACATTGTATAAGAAAATTGTGGTTTCCCTGAACTACGTGTACATAATTGAACAATGTACTAATAAACTTCCTTTGTAAATTTTTTGACAAACTCTGAGATATTCTAAAACTTGTTGGGAATATTGTGTTGGTGTGTTTTTGCAACTCCAGGTAGCCGTTTACAACAAAACCCTTCGTCTGTCCAGCTACACACTTTCCAGTGGGGAGATGACAACGGGTCAGATTACCAACTTTATGTCTGTTGATACCAATAACATTGAGTCCCTGTATGAGTATGTGCACTATGCCTACTCGGTTCCTCTCCAGGTGAGTGCTTACCATTGTACAGGAATGAGATTCTTCCAACTTTTGGCGGAATTCCGACTTTGGCGGAATTCCGACCTTTGGCGGAATTCTGACTTTCGTATTTTGACTTGGGAATGGGTGGATTCAAAATCTGGAGGCTTTGTAGGGGATTTGTTAATGTCGAAATTCGTCCGGAAATTGAAAAAAAACCAGGGCCTTGGCTATGGTGCGATGCCGAAAAAAAACTATGCGTCAGAAGGGAGTTACTGGCATGGGTGACATTTATAATAAAACTTTGATACACTTTTGGTCAGATTTTTTCTGTTTCCCTGCAAATTTTCTCAAAATTAAAAAACAAATTCTTACGATTGACATTTTACCATAGTAAACGTCAAGCATTTTTCAATACTTTGCAATGCTGTTTGGCATGTTTATCACATAAACTTTGCCAAACTTGCAACTGCGTGCTGTGCACAGGTTTTTCGCTGCTCACTTCTATATTATTTTGGGAAAACAATTAACCAGTTCGCGCCGGATGACGTATATAAACGCAAAGTTTTCCCCAAATTTAAAACAGATGACGCATAAACACGCTAAGTTCAAGTTCGGAAATGTCTGCCAGCAGCGAGCAAGGCCGGAAATGCGTGGGTGTGCTTCCCGGCACTATCGGCCTGAACCCGCCTCGGATCGAGTTTCGTTAAAAATAATCCCGCCTCTCGGCTCGGTGATGTTAAAATAATCCTGGCGCGAACTGGTTAAGCAGTGTTTGACTCGCAATGAGAGGTTTAGCATGGCCCTGATAACAATTGTGTTTTCATCCCTGATTGTAGTTGAGGATGTCACAAGCTTGGTCAGAAGTCAAGTATGGAGGGGGGGGGGGGGGGACAATAACAAAAGAATTATTTCATCACAGTACATTGAAAGCCACCCTCAGTTTAACCTCGTGACAACACAGCTGTTACCCGTTAGCTCCACCCCCATCTTCAGCATACCAGCAACAATCTCTACAATTATTTCACGTGCTTCGCTAACCATCAATAATTATTAATTTAGACAATCTGTCAGAACTGTAATTGATGCATTTGATCATCATAAAACTTCTCTGGTCTGGTCCCATCCGGTCCGGTCCAGTCCAGAAAAATCCCAGGATTTGCAAACGCAACTTCACCATTGAGTGATCACTGAACCTCGAAATGCTAGCCCACCAGTGATACCACCAGACTTTATTTTTGTGTAATTCCCATTGTACTACAAATCCAGGCCGGTAATTGATGGGTGCTATATTAAAACCATCCAATATGGTAATGATCAGTTCCGTCCTGTTGGATTTGTGTTGGGTACGTGTATACATATTTAGGCAGTTTGCCAAAATAGCAGCACAATTTCTTAAAGAAAATATACAACATTTGCAAAACCATAACCAAAATGAGCCAATTACCATGAAATACTTTACAAGACTGTTAGTATTAGGGAATGCAAGTCTAGAGCATCATTTAAAATCATGGCTCGCGGTGTGCTGACAATTTCAAGAAAAGTGGTATATTTGCATCAATTGCCAACGCATGGCCGTTATTCCACATTTTCTTTGATAGGAATTACACCCCTGTGAAGGGTACGAGCCAGCTAGACTGATTCTCGGTTTCCCAACGTCTATAAATTGCTCGGTTTCATCTCAAGTGGGTCATGGAACCAGACTAAAAAGAACACGATTAGTTTTCTTGATTTGTCCAGCATCTACAAACCCAGATGTAACGTGAATGTAACAATATTTGCTATACACTACTAACGGCTGAATCTAAGACTATTGAGAGCTAGACCCCATTGAACAATACCAGATGAATTCTGCTGCGTTGGGTGACTATTCTGAGGCAGTTGACTTTTGACCAGATGGATCTTACTGCACTGGAACAGGCTAGTTATTTTAATGTGGTACACTACGTCAGGCAGGGTTTCTAGCTCATATACAATGAAGAGTTAGGGTTAAAGACAGTCCCAAGATTATAAAATTGTCTACTTTTGTGTCATGACGGAATGCGACGGAATGCGACGGAATGCGACGGACTTGCGACGGACTTGCGACGGACTTGCGACGGACTTGCGACGGACTTGCGACGGACTTGCGACGAACTTGCGACGGACTTGCGACGGACTTGCGACGGACTTGCGACGGACTTGCGACGAACTTGCGACGGACTTGCGACGGACTTGCGATGGACTTGCGATGGACTCGCGATGGACTCGCGATGGACTCGCGATGGACTCGCGATGGACTCGCGATGGACTCGCGATGGACTCGCGATGGACTCGCGATGGACTTGCGATGGACTTGCGATGGACTTGCGATGGACTTGCGATGGACTTGCGATGGACTTGCGATGGACTTGCGATGGACTTGCGATGGACTTGCGATGGACTTGCGATGGACTTGCGATGGACTTACGGGGGAGGGGGGGGGGGGGAACTTACGAGGGACTTGCGAAGGACTTGCAAAGCACTTGCGAAGGACCCGCAAGGTATTTCACATTTTTTATTAACCAGTTGGCACCGGAGAACGTATATACATGCAAAGTTTTCCCCAGATTCAAAACGAATGAACATAAACTCGTCACGAGCAAGGCTGAAAATGTCTGTCAGCAGCGAGCAAGGCCGGAAATGCATGGGTGTGCTTCCCGGTACCATCGGCCTGAACCCGCCTCGGATCGAGTTTCGTTAAAAATAATCCCGCCTCATCTCGATTAATGTTAAAATAATCCAGGCACAAACTGGTTGATAGTAAATAAAAAAAAATTAAAAATTAAACCTTGTCGTCCTTTTGTTTACCGCTAGCTGACTGTCTTGCTGGGCATGTTGTATCTCAACCTCGGCATGGCTGCATTGGTGGCATCCTGTTGCTTCATCATCGGAGCTCCCATCCAGTACAAGCTGGCCAAGATGCAGGCCATTGTCAAGAAAAATGCTCTGGTAAGAGGCTGAATTATCAACGTTGTCAACAGACGACCTTTGATTGTTTTTTCATCATAACACACAATGCGATTTGCATGCATCAGCGTGCCCGCACGTAAACAACAATGCATGCGTGGTGTCTTGTGTAGCATGACCTTGCACTGGAGGGCCGGATGAACGTTTTCCTGGGCCGCTTTTACCGATACGCGCTGTTCGCACTGGACTTATCGTCTAGGGAAAATTGACCAATGAAGTTTTTCCGGGCAGCAGTTGGCCGGTAGAAGTACCCACTGGACTCGGGAGAAGAACCTGAGAGGAAAACGTCCTAGGCTGTCCGCACTGAACTTAAAATGGGAAAAGTACCCATCGTCTAGGTATGTTTTATCATAATAGTCCAATAAGTCAAGTAAGTCCAGTGCGAACAGGGCTTTATTGGTTCCATGGAATTCAAAATACACAACTGAGAAAACAGGCTTCGAAACACAACAAAACTAAGACAATACATTGGAACCATGCACTCCTAAAAGGTTTTGTTTCACTTTATATATATTGAATTCCAGCTTTTTGTTAATTCAATCTGAAACTTTGGATATTAAAGATGTCAATTAATTCAAAAAATGAAAATCAAATTTTGACAAAAATATTTACTCTGTTAACTTTAACAGGCCATTACTCATAAATGCATAGCGCGACTTATGTCACCTTTTCCTGGAGAGGGTCACATATAGGGATTTTGTAGTTTGCCATTTCTTTCTTCTAATCAAAATATATTTGGATGGAACTGAATTTGATTTGGTGACTAATTATTCATTTATAATAGTAGTTATCCTGTTCGCGCTCGTGGAACACGGAATAATGTAGTGCGTCTGTTTGGCCTTGTGGTACATAGGACACCGACGCACTACATTTTCCGTGTTCCACGAGTGCGAACAAGATAACAAATTTATCTTCAAGCAAACTTGACACGCAGTAAAAATAAAACACGGACGGCGCTGTGCACGAAACCAGGATATATGTACACGCGCGCATCGATAACAGTTCGCAGAATGTGACGATCCACATGGGACTCAAATCGAGGCGCAGATTTGGAATTTTCAATGGATTGTGCAACTCTGCATTTTGCGTACTACTCAATATGTATGTGAAGTTGTCAAAACACAACACACGAAGTGCAATATGAACCGTGTAATATAGTATAATATCTTGCCGTTGTTTCCATGGATAGACCAATCAAGATTGAGGATTTACATTTGCTTTAAGATAATCTTTCATATTAGGAATGAAATTAAAGCTAGATACACTATTATATAAAAATTACTACCAAATGATTAAGAAATATCTTACTTGTTTTAAAGTAAATAATGATTGTAGGCATCCTGCAAAATGATTGCGTTAAATATCTTGTAATTGTTTCAAAAATTTGTATTTAACAATTTTATTTAAAAAAACATTCGCTATCGCCGGACGGCAATCGCAAAAAAAACAAGAACAACATAAGAACCATGAACGCTGTTTGTTGTGCTTTTCTCAGCATCCATGATTGTAAAACTTGGGACAGGTCAGTTAAACGATATTTACTATAAAATACAACCCCCCAAATCCACCAATTCATGATAATTCAAGCGATTACCAATGGTGTATCCTACCTTTAACTGACTATTATTATTATTATTATTATTATTTATTCGGCCAAGAAATAAAAAACAGTACATTGACAAAGTTATACAGCTGTACATGAAATCATTGCAAGTATAAAGTAACAATGCTTTCAATATAACAGAAACAATAAGTTTGAATAGCAAAACTGAATTATTCAAGAGGTAAAGAGGATTAGAGAGCTGGGGTCAGTGGGGGATGGGGTTATCGGAGGGAAACGAAGGAAAATGAGAAGTAAATTATGCAATGGGGATTGGGGAAGGATTGAAGTGGTTGAAGAGGGGATTGGTGGAGAAGGGGAGGGGTGGAGGAGGGGAGGGGTGTGGGGGGGAGTTGTGAGTGTGTGGGGTAGGCGAGTGACGAGTGGTTGTGGTTATTCAGTTGGCATAAATTTTGAAAAATACACAAACATCAAAGGAGACTCTGTGTTGTTGCTGCTGCCAAAAATATAAGTCGGGTTGGCGCATCGGTTGTCTTTCCTTGCCTTCCACCGCTATATGATCTGTGTTCGGATCCTGCCATGGCCAATATGGGTTTTCAGTCCCTGCCTGATTCTGTGGGTTTTCCCGAGGATATTTTTTCTGGGGTTTTCCTCCCACCTCTTGAAATGTAACTTCTTTACATTGTCTTCTCTCCCAAATCCATCCTCTAATTGGCGTTAAACAGGCTGTTAACCAGTTCGCGCCGGATGACGTATATAAACGCAAAAATTTCCCAAAATTCAAAACGGATGACGCATAAACACGGCAAGTTCAAGTTCGGAAATGTATGTCAGCAGCGCGCAAGGCCGGAAATGCGTGGGTGTGCTTCCCGGCACTATCAGCCTGCCCTGAACACGCTTCGAATCGAGTTTCGTTAAAAATAATCCCGTCCGTCAGCTCGGCGTTGTTAAAATAATCCCGGCGCGAACTGGTTAGATGTTGAATGAAATAAATAAAGTCAAATAAAAACTTGTATTGGACACTCTTGGAAGAAAAATATGGTATTTATTTTTGTTCTGTTTTCTTGTTAGAATTTTTTTTTTTTTTTTTTTTTTCTTTTTTTTCTAGAAAATTTCTGACGAGCGCCTGAAGCAGACACACGAGATGCTACAAGGAATGAAGCTCATCAAGTTGTATGGTTGGGAGAAGATCTTTTATGAGGTCATCTCGCTCGTCCGTGGAAGCGAAATTCAGCAGCTGACAAAAGCCGCAGTACTCTATTCACTGTCAAGTACGTTTATTATTCTATCTTGATGGGTATTAAAACAGGTTTTCAAGCATTCCTACTCTTCCTACTTCTTACTACTTCTTACTACTTCTTGCTACTTCTTACTACTTTTTCCTACTTTTTCCTACTTTTTCCTACTTTTTCCTACTTTTTCCTACTTTTTCCTACTTTTTCCTACTTTTTCCTACTTTTTCCTACTTTTTCCTACTTTTTCCTACTTTTTTCTACTTTTTTCTACTTTTTCAATTGTTTTTGTTTTTTTAATTCCTACTATTAAAAAAAACTCCAAGTAGTTCAAAATTTTCTTAACCAGTTCGTGCTGGAAATGCATGGGTGTGCTTCTCGGTACCATCGGCCTGAATCCGCCTCGGATATAAAATAATTCCGCCCCTCGGCTCGGTGATGTAAAAATAATCCCGGCGCTCTCGGCGCGAACTGGTTATAACAAGGAATCTAGGAAGTTGTTAGCAAAATACTTATCAGTGTGTTCAATGGGAAAATATTTTGGCAACACTTTTGTAGTGCTCAGTGTAAAGTTTTACGAGACTGTTCATTTTCTTTATTTTCAGTGAGTTTACAAAATGTATTAGATTTGACCCGTACCGGGTATTGATGAACAAAAAAAGGAACAAATAATAAGGTAATGCCACAGTATCCAAACAAGACCGAAAAACTTGGTCCCATGGTCAATTTGACCTCTTTTTGAAAATTACTCATACATGTATCTCTGTCAAACGTTATCAGATTTAGAGGTTTGATGCCTCATTCTAAAGTGGAAATGTGTATCTTTCAAACAATATCTATAATAGAGAGGTTTCGCACCGTCGCTGATACCGGTCCGCATACGAATACGTCATCACTTTGTGCGCTCACGTGACCTGTAACCGTTTTGAAGACGTTTCCATACACGCTACGAACTGATACCGGCCGCCATACACGTAGGTAAAAAACGGATACCGTTTTCGTAGACTTTTTAGCTAAGTGTCGTGTATAATCAACAACACTTCCCGCCATATTACTGTTAGTGTTATAACCCATGAATGTAGAGTGTAATTTGTGGGCAGTGCCCCCAAAAAGAAAAGAAAAATAGACTGAAAAAAGGTGTCGGTGGCGACTGTACATTTGTCATGCATGTTGTTATCGGTCACGGTTTGCGAAACAAGATTGATATCCGCTCCAACGCGTACTGTTACGGTTACTGTATGCGTATCCGTAAACGTACCGGTAGGCGTGCGAAACCTCTCTAATATCTATGTTGGTTACACATTCTATGTGTGGTATTCCATTATATTTTGTAGCATTTGTTATTATACGCCCTGTATTGACAAAACAATTTTTTATTGATCATCTGTTTGTATATAATTGCTTGATTGATTGGGTTTTTTTTCCCTCTTTTCTCTTCCAGCTTTCATGGCCTTTACAACACCAGCTCTTGTCACACTCCTGGTAAGTGATCCTTTTAAACAATTTCATAAACCTACTGTGTTTGAGTTCAATTTCAATACTGTTTTATCTCTAAATATAAGAGAGAGATCTATTTTTGAAAAGATCACGTTTGTCAGTTTTTGTCTGGAAAGGATTCAAGATACAACTAGGTAAAGGTCACTCGGAGGGTGGAGACCTCCGCCCCACGGCAAAAGGTGCCTTAAAGGTAGTATACACCATTGGTAATTGCTTGAATTATCATGAATGGGTAGATTTGGGGGGTTGTATTTCATAGTAAATATCGTTTAACTGACTTTTCCGAAGTTTTACAATCATGGATGCCGAGAAAAGCACAAAAAACAGCGTTTGTTTTCAACCGGGGTCGAGCAGTTATTCTTATGTTATCTTTGTTTTTTCGCTCTCGCCGTCCGGTGAGAGCCAATTTTATCTTTATAAAATTCAATTTTTTTGAATAATTACAGGATATCTAGCGCAATCCTTTTGCTGAATGCCTAGAATCATTATTTACTTTCAATTGAGTACGGTATTTCTTAATAATTCAGTAGTAAATATTTTCGATATCTGCAAATAGTGTATACTACCTTTAAGGTTACCAGTTATTTAGTACAGTGCCCTCAATTGACAAATCCCGCCAAACTGCAAAATGCCTTATCTTCCAACGTTAACCAGCTCAATTGGGTCTCAGAAGCTGTTGGTCCACAAACATTTTTGAAACAGGACAGAGTGCCTTAAAATATCAAATTTAACCCAAAACAGTACCCTTAAAGGCCTTATCCTTATATATCCAGGAGTCGCGCGCTGGACTATGGTGTTTGTGTTTGGGGAAATCTAATTTAGCATTATTGCTGTACACAACTGGTCATGTGTAAAGCAAGGCACTCTGGCGTATTTATAAAGAAATGGCTTCGCTTTTTGCTCAATTTGAAAGTGAAACAGGCAGATATAAAAAAAAAGGCAAAATATACAGTGTATGTCCCAATTTTAGTATGCAGTTAAAATACCCTTTAAAAAAATGCTTTCAAGTGCTAAGCACTTGATAATGCAAATAACCACCGACAGTAGATAATTTTATTTGGAATCTATCATGATTTTATAGACAAAATTAAGCAATTTTTGTCAAAAAAAGTGCTGAAAAAAAATTGCAAATTTTGTGTAATTGAAAGTGAAAAAGAGAAAAAAGTGTCCCCAATGCTAATTAAAATCTAATATGGTGGAATAATCACTAATTTTATAATCAATAGAGAAATTCATTGGGAATCCGGCCATACTGTTCATTTTGCCAATAACTGATTTTTATGGATGAAATATTGAAAAAGTATTGAAAAAAAGTTGCACTTTTGTATAATTTCGTAAGAAAGTGGACTCTTAGTGATGTAAGAAAAATAAAAAGTGTAAAAAAGTTGTCCCACCCAATACTTGTGGTCTAATTTAACCAGTTCGCCCCGGGATTATTTCACATTCACCGATGCGAGGCGTGTTTAGGCCGATGGTACCGGGAAGCACACCCATGCATTTCCGGCCTTGCTTGCTGCTGACAGACATTTTCGGCCTTGCTCGTGACGTGTTTATGCGTCATCCGTTTTGAATCTGGAAAAACCTTTGCATGTAGTCCTTCAACACGAACTGGTTAAAAACTATGGAGAACTTTATGGTGGAATAACCACTAGCGAAATTCATTGGGAATCCATCCATACTCAATATTTTGCCAAAAACAGTGATTTTATGGATGAAATTAAGTGATTTGTGCAAAATAAAAGTGCTGAAAAAAATTGAATTGTGTGTGACTCTTGGTGATGTCAAAACTGTCAATGTTTTTTTGGAGGGGGGTAAGCATACAATTTTAGCTATGCTAAACCCCTCGTTGACAGTCAAAGACTGCTCATTATCTGATACAAAGCTAAAGCCATAAAAAACGAGGACATTTTTGTCTTGTAGGGTTTTGTCTTGTATACAAGTTTCACTGGATTACAGTTGACACCCGCCGTAGCGTTCACCACATTGTCCATTATCAATCAGATGCGAATGCCCGTCCAAAGTAAGTCACAATTTTGTTTTTCCTGTGAACACAAAACAAAACAAAATTACTCGTTGGTATTATTTTTAAATGTTATTCTCAAATTCATTGCTGAATACAGAATTTTACCGAAGGGTTGGTTTGACAGTCGAATCCATGTTTTTTTTGTTTTTTTTTCGAGGGGCTGGGAGAAATGAGGTTAGCGTATAAAAAAAGGCTTGAAGCTACAGATAATTGTTTTTAAGATGTTTGAAGGTTTTGCAGGATTGAGAAAAGCTTTTACGTCATTGTACATTGTACGGGCCAAGTGTCCCACAATTCAATCAATGATTTTGCAGCCTAATTTTTTGCCGATTTTTTCAAATGTTAATACCAGGAGATACCACGACATGATTATAACATTGGTCCAAAGCATAACCCTTTCTCTATGAGAGTTCTTTACTGCAAGTCAGTGGTACCGTACATGCCAAATTCGTGCAGTGCATCTTTGAAAGAGCACTTCTGTAGTTAAACCCTGACTTTCTAATAAGGTGTGTGCAAAATCATGTTGATTTTGGAGGATTGAGACTGTTGGGGTTAATAATGGGCATATGGCTTTGCTTATCAGTGTAATACACTGTGCCCTCACCATAGCATGACCCAGTTGACCTGCAGTTATGGCATTACTTGGAGTGCTTTGGAGTGCCATGTAAAAACATGAGGCTTTTTTGGGGTGCGACTATTGAAGTGCATTGGAGTGTAAACAAGAGCAAGTGTTAAGCAGAAATTTGTGGTTTTTTTTAAGAAACTTTTAAAATGCTATAAACCGAGATATATTCAAGTGCACTCCGTTACGAAACACTTGGCTGAATTTTGGTCAAACATTGTTCACGAAGCAGCAGGCAGTATTTACCTGAATGAATTTGAAATTTGTCAACAAAGAAGTTTGGCAAGACTGCATAAGGAAATTGATGGAAGCGTCCAAGCGGGCCACGTTAGGGGACTCTATTATATGTGACCTGTTATCACAAAATGAGCTGAAAGTCAGATTTTTTGAGAATTTAGATATTTATTTTCCTAGATTCTGCAGAACAAGAACTTTCCATTGGTATACAACAATAAGAGGTACTGAGTCCAGTAACGGAAATATAGACAACTAAACTTTAAACTTACTTGAAATGGTAAAATTGATTCTTGAGAATTTTTTTCAAATCTTGCATTTGTGTTATAGTCAAAAAAGAGTCAACTATTAATACAAACTAAATTACAAACATATAAAATAGATTTTAGAGACGTTTGACAGAAACAAAGAAATTGAAAAAGGTGTTACAGATTAAGGTTTACCTGAAAACCAAAATAATTGACCACCTCTTCAAATGTTGGCTTTGACCAATTGTCCTGCAAAATGGCGATTTCCAACATTCAGCTCATTTTGTGGTGACTATACCTCACAATTAATGTGATGGGTCACAAACCCAAATTAGTTTAAATGAGGAGTCCATTCTCAAGTTTACACTGCTCAATATTTCTACCCGACAGTGATACCAGAGGTAACCAACTTGGCTGTCAGCGCTCACATCAGCGTACAGCGAATCAAGAGCTTCTTCCTGGCCAAGGAGATAGAGACCAGTGAAGATACACCAGCAGTGCCTGCAGTGCGAAAAGATGAAGGGGACCAGCTAAGGATGAAGTACACGAAACTCCAAGAATCTGGGACTGAAAATGTCGCATTCGATGGCGCAATCACCGATGATGTGAGTTAATAAGGCTGGTTCTGGGTTTATACATTATACGTGATGCAGATGTGGATGTGGATACGGATGCAAATGCAAATGCAAATGCAAATTCGGATGCGGATGCAAATGCGGATTCAAATTAGGATTCAAATTCGGATTCAAATTCGGATTCAAATTCGGATTCAAATTCGGATTCAAATTCGGATTCAAATTCGGATTCAAATTCGGATTCAAATTCGGATTCAAATTCGGATTCAAATTCGAATGCAAATTGTGAATGGTTCTGGCAAAATGAGACAAAAGTGGGCAGTCTTCATAAATGATAGTTTGCGGTCGTTAGGAAAAATAACAAAAGTACTGGCACGATTCTGTCCAGTAAATCTTCGTATTGTGGGTTGAAGCTGAGCAGGAATCAACTCGGCATTCTGGCACAAAATGCCATTAAAGGTTCCATCTTTGTTTTCAACTGTTTTATGCGGAAATAGAGTTAGGGGATGGTGGCCCCTTCCAGAGGTAAGCTTGTCAGCCCCGGGGGCATACCTGAAAAGTAGGTCTGTTCGCTTCGACGGGATTGCGGCCGTACGGTATGGTTCCGCTCGGCCCTGCTGCCTTACAGTACTTGTGGTTAAACTGTAAACAAGAAGTGCCTTTTTTCGTTACGTTATTTGCATTGCAGTCTTCAGATTTTCAAGTACAGGTCGTCCAACCAGGTGACTACAAGAGTTTGAATGCCAACGACAGTCCTACTTCTGTTCCTCACTTACCGTTACCAGACGATGTAGCAGTTAAGGTACAGTGCTTAGCTAATATTATCACTATAACAAGCCTGGTTGCTATTCAAAGGGCTAGTTATTACCATGTTAATGGTAGTATACACCATTTGCAAACATTAAAACACAAAACTACTGAATTATTATAAAATACCTTACATGACTGTAAGTGAATAGCAGTCTCAAGCAATCTGTGAAATCACGGCACCTGCTGTGATGCGGTTTTCAAGAAAAAGTGGAATTTTATATCAATTTTAAATGATTGTAAAAGGCAATCGTTGTAAAAACTTAAATAAAAACACCGCCCTCAATGTATTTAATCTTTTTCGAACGAAGTATTGACAATATCCAGACTGCAAGAACAGCACTTTTTGTCTTCGTTTTTTTTCAGCTTCTATGAACACAAAACTTTAAACAGGTCAGCATCACAATATTTACTTTAACCCTAACCCTCCATACCAGGGTATTTTGGCTAGAAACCCTGCCAGACGCATCAGATTGCATACTTTGTCACATTGACTTGTGTGCAGAGTGCAGCAAGGTCAAGCAGTCACCACAGATGCACTGTGCTGGCAGGGTTAGGGATAAAATATGAATCCCCTAACCAATCCATTTTTACAAAGGCAAATGGTTTTTCCCTCTGGGAGTTGTTTTTCTTCACTTTTGAACTCTACCACATGTATGTCATTGTCCTATTTCTGAAATCTGTATCTGTTGTATTTATCAGGTGACTGATGGTACGTTTTCCTGGGACTCTGGGACCACCACTACACTGACTGACATTAACATTGAGATTCCCAAAGGTATAACATTGCCATCTTTATCTCTCCTATCGTTTGACAGCACAAATATGCACAAATGTGCACAGTCCAGTCTTTTGCACATGTTTCCTATATGTGACCCGCTCCCGGGAAAGGTGACATAAGTCGCGCTATGCATTTATGAGTAATGGATGTTAAAGTTAATAGGGTAAATATTTTTGTCAAAAATAGATTTTCATTTTTTGTCTTAAAGGTAGTATACACCATTTGCAGATATCAAAAATATTTACTACCGAATTATTAGGAAATATCTTACTCAATTGAAAGTAAATAATGATCCTAGGCATCCAGCAAAAGGATTGCGCTAAATATCCTGTAATTATTCCCAAAAAAATTTATAAAGAAAAATTGGCGATCGCCGACCGGCGATCGCGAAAAAACAAAGATAACATAAGAATAACGGCTCGACTCTGGTTGAAAACAAACGCTGTTTTTCGTGCTTTTCTTGGCATCCATGATTGTAAAACTTCGGAAAAGTCAGTTAAACGATATTTACTATGAAATACAACCCCCCAAATCTACCCATTCATGATAATTCAAGCAATTACCAATGGTGTATACTACCTTTAAATGACATCTTTAATATCCAAAATTTCAGATTGAATTAACAAAAAGCTGGAATTCAATAAATAAAGTGAAACAAAACTTTTTTTAGAGTGCATGGTTCCAATGTATTGTCTTAGTTTTGTTGTGTTTCGAAGCCTGTTTTCTCAGTTGTGTATTTTGAATTCCATAGAACTATTAATATGCAAAAACGTCATATCACCGTAACGGTAGGGGGTATGGAGCTGTACTATGTACCAAATGAAAGCTTATATCCTGGAGTTTTGAATCATGTACATAACTCTATTTTTAGAGGTTTTTTGCGACTTATGTCACCTTTTCCTGGAGCGGGTCACATATTGGGAAGCACAGCTTCAGTGTACATACAGTTGTTAGACATCACAAAATGACTCACGGGTTGTGCTGTTTTGGGTTGTCTATGCGGGGCCGTATTGTAAGTCCAACACCTCATAAGTTTGACACCATCGTTTGAGGCATCGGACCTATGAGGTGTCAGACTTACGAGCAGACCCTGTTTATGCACAACCTCTTTGCCAAAGACGACTGTATTCGGTATTTGATTGTGCACGTCGCGAATTCCTTTCACTTTGTACGCCCGCTAAAGACACGATTAATCCAGCTCCCTAACTCATAGTCCTGTTTTATTCCTGTAAATATCTTTCTACATCTGTAAATTGTACATTCTGTTTGTATTTTTGTGTAAATGTTGTATTCAAATGTACTGTTGTTAGTTGTCAGTTTACGGCTTTGTTTTTGACTTTTGATTATTTGTTTTATTCAATTTTGTTTAATGATGTATGCAGGGCCCCAATGAAAATCAGTTTTTAAAAACTGTTTGTGCACACCCTGGGTACAGAAATGTAATAAATAAATAGTCGTCTTTGCAAACTTGTGAAAATGGGGCGTGATTTTGTTATGTAAATTCGACCATTCGAATATGCATAGCGGCTTCACGCAGTCAAATACCCATTCAGCAGTCACGCGCTGCCTGTGTTGCATATCTAATTAGTGCTGCATCACAAAAACAAATTGTGCGTGCGCGTAGTATGTGCTGCGCATATGTTGACGACCCCTGCTCTGTGAACACCAATTACCAACCAACTACTAACAGAAATCTCCAAAAATGTGTCACTTGACACATCTTTGGAAATAATCTTCTTTGAAATTAAACTTTTAATAATAAGTTGGTCGCTTTTTTTGGGGGGGGGGTCTATTCCGTTGTTTTGGTGTTGTACAGGCAAACTGACCATGATTGTTGGACAAGTTGGGACAGGCAAGTCATCGGTACTGTCCGCTCTACTCGGTGAAATGCACAGACTCACTGGGACTGTACAATTTAACAAGTAAGTTGGATAAATCAAGGTATTGTTCCACAGGAACCCTCCTCATCACCCACCCCCACCCAACTCCCACCCCACCCAACTCCCACCCTACCCAACTCCCACCCCACTTCCACTCCCACCCCACCCAACTCCCACCCCACCCCACTCCCACCCCACCCCCACCCCACTCCCACTCCCACTCCCACCCCACCCAACCCCACCCCCACCCCACCCAACTCCCACCCCACTCCCACCCCACCCAACTCCCACCCCACTCCCACCCCACCCAACTCCCACCCCACCCCCACCCCACCCAACTCCCACCCCACCCCACTCCCACCCCACCCCCACCCCACTCCCACCCCACTTCCCACCCCACTTCCCACTCCCCCATTTCCTAATGGAAGTGGCGTTTAGCAACATTTGCGCTTGAAGTCTTCAGATTTATTCCCTTATTTATTGTCAACTGGCACCCTCTCTTGACAGGACAGAGACTGGCGTGGCCTACTCAGCCCAGCGTGCCTGGCTGCTCAACGCTTCGCTCAGGGACAATATCCTCTTTGGACAGGAGTTTGAATCGGAAAAGTAGGACTTTTTAAAGCATTTCCTCATTTTAATGAAACTGTTCATTAGGTAGGCTTGCAGTGATTGTTTGTTTATTTGAGGATATTTGCTTTGATAAACAACACCTGAATAAAACCCCTTAATCTGATTGGTGGGTCATTTATCACGTGCGTTTAATTATTCGTTCCATCGTATTGAGAAAAAAGTTATATTCAATGGTTCTATTCAACGGTGAATAAACCTTCTATTGCACGGTCGCGCTCTGACCAATCAGATGGCAAGGATTCATGAATGTTTCATGTTTTGCGATGGAAAGAATAATTTAATTCGGCGACAAATAGAATGTTTCATTCCACTCGGCTTCGTCTCATGGAATGAAACAATTCATCTGTCATCTCATGAAATTATTCTTACTATTGCACTCATCAACATTCACTTATATAACATTATTTAGTTTGTCAAACAAAATGTCATTCTACCTTTAAACATCTGGGGCCAATTTCATAGAGCTGCTAAGAACAAAAAAATTGCTTAGCATGGAAATTAGTCCTTAGCAAAAACAAGGTTACAGACCAAATTTTCACATGATCTTTATTGTTTTCGATTAATAATCAGCTTGTTTTTTGTTTAGTAGGAAAAACCTGTAGAATTTTGGCTGGTAACCTGTTTTTAATGAGCAAGACTTTTTGGTGCTAAGCAAATGTTTGTGCTTAGCAGCTCTGAAATTTGACAATTTGACCTGCGACGTCACTCCTAAACCAAATTATAAGCAAAACGCGATGCATGCGAATACCTTCTAGTACATTTCAAAAACCATGTAAACACATGACGTCAGAGGGCACATTGTCATGCAAAGTAAACATGAATTATTCTGTTTGTTTTGACAATCTTTCCCACCCGTTGCAGATATCAGGCAGTCGTATCGGCCTGTTGCCTGCAGCCAGATATCGACATCCTACCCGCCGGTGATCAGACAGAGATTGGTGAGAAGGGAATTAATCTGAGCGGAGGACAGAAGCAACGAGTCAGCGTAGCCAGAGCCGTCTACAGTCACAATGATGTTGTCATATTGGTAAGGGGAAAGAGTCGAAATTAAAACAGCCAGTAACTACAGGTTGTAGGGATTCAGTCTTAGAAGCAACGAGTCAGCGTAGCCAGAGCTGTCTACAGCCACAACGATGTTGTCATATTGGTAAGGGAAAAGAGTCAAAACTAAAACAGCCAGTAACTACAGGTTGTAGGGATTCAGTCTTAGAAGCAACGAGTCAGCGTAGCCAGAGCTGTTTACAGTCACAACGATGTTGTCATATTGGTAAGGGGAAAGAGTCTAAATTAAAACAGCCAGTAACTACAGGTTGTAGGGATTCAGTCTTAGAAGCAACGAGTCAGCGTAGCCAGGGCCGTCTACAGCCACAATGATGTTGTCATATTGGTAAGGGGAAAGAGTCAAAACTAAAACAGCCAGTAACTACAGGTTGTAGGGATTCAGTCTTAGAAGCAACTTGTCAGCGTAGCCAGAGCCGTCTACAGCCACAACGATGTTGTCATATTGGTAAGGGGAAAGAGTCAAAACTAAAACAGCCAGTAACTACAGGTTGTTGGGATTCAGTCTTAGAAGCAACGAGTCAGCGTAGCCAGGACCGTCTACAGTCACAATGATGTTGTCATATTGGTAAGGGGAAAGAGTCTAAATTAAAACAGCCAGTAACTACAGGTTGTAGGGATTCAGTCTTAGAAGCAACGAGTCAGCGTAGCCAGGGCCGTCTACAGTCACAATGATGTTGTCATATTGGTAAGGGGAAAGAGTAGAAATTAAAACAGCCCGTAACTACAGGTTGTAGGGATTCAGTCTTAGAAGCAACGAGTCAGCGTAGCCAGAGCCGTCTACAGCCACAACGATGTTGTCATATTGGTAAGGGGAAAGAGTCTAAATTAAAACAGCCAGTAACTACAGGTTGTAGGGATTCAGTCTTAGAAGCAACGAGTCAGCGTAGCCAGAGCCGTCTACAGTCACAACGATGTTGTCATATTGGTATTAAAGGGGAAAGAGTCTAAATTAAAACAGCCAGTAACTATAGGTTGTAGAGATTCAGTCTTAGAAGCAACGAGTCAGCGTAGCCAGAGCTGTCTACAGCCACAACGATGTTGTCATATTGGTAAGGGGAAAGAGTCGAAATGAAAACAGCCAGTAACTACAGGTTGTAGAGATTCAGTCTTAGAAGCAACGAGTCAGCGTAGCCAGAGCCGTCTACAGCCACAACGATGTTGTCATATTGGTATTAAAGGGGAAAGAGTCTAAATTAAAACAGCCAGTAACTACAGGTTGTAGGGATTCAGTCTTAGAAGCAACGAGTCAGCGTAGCCAGAGCCGTCTACAGTCACAACGATGTTGTCATATTGGTATTAAAGGGGAAAGAGTCTAAATTAAAACAGCCAGTAACTACAGGTTGTAGGGATTCAGTCTTAGAAGCAACGAGTCAGCGTAGCCAGAGCCGTCTACAGTCACAACGATGTTGTCATATTGGTAAGGGGAAAGAGTCAAAATTAAAACAGCCAGTAACTACAGGTTGTAGGGATTCAGTCTTAGAAGCAACGAGTCAGCGTAGCCAGAGCTGTCTACAGCCACAACGATGTTGTCATATTGGTAAGGGAAAAGAGTCAAAACTAAAACAGCCAGTAACTACAGGTTGTAGGGATTCAGTCTTAGAAGCAACGAGTCAGCGTAGCCAGAGCTGTTTACAGTCACAACGATGTTATCATATTGGTAAGGGGAAAGAGTCTAAATTAAAACAGCCAGTAACTACAGGTTGTAGGGATTCAGTCTTAGAAGCAACGAGTCAGCGTAGCCAGGGCCGTCTACAGCCACAATGATGTTGTCATATTGGTAAGGGGAAAGAGTCAAAACTAAAACAGCCAGTAACTACAGGTTGTAGGGATTCAGTCTTAGAAGCAACTAGTCAGCGTAGCCAGAGCCGTCTACAGCCACAACGATGTTGTCATATTGGTAAGGGGAAAGAGTCAAAACTAAAACAGCCAGTAACTACAGGTTGTTGGGATTCAGTCTTAGAAGCAACGAGTCAGCGTAGCCAGGACCGTCTACAGTCACAATGATGTTGTCATATTGGTAAGGGGAAAGAGTCTAAATTAAAACAGCCAGTAACTACAGGTTGTAGGGATTCAGTCTTAGAAGCAACGAGTCAGCGTAGCCAGAGCCGTCTACAGTCACAACGATGTTGTCATATTGGTATTAAAGGGGAAAGAGTCTAAATTAAAACAGCCAGTAACTACAGGTTGTAGGGATTCAGTCTTAGAAGCAACGAGTCAGCGTAGCCAGAGCCGTCTACAGTCACAACGATGTTGTCATATTGGTAAGGGGAAAGAGTCAAAATTAAAACAGCCAGTAACTACAGGTTGTAGGGATTCAGTCTTAGAAGCAACGAGTCAGCGTAGCCAGAGCTGTCTACAGCCACAACGATGTTGTCATATTGGTAAGGGAAAAGAGTCAAAACTAAAACAGCCAGTAACTACAGGTTGTAGGGATTCAGTCTTAGAAGCAACGAGTCAGCGTAGCCAGAGCTGTTTACAGTCACAACGATGTTATCATATTGGTAAGGGGAAAGAGTCTAAATTAAAACAGCCAGTAACTACAGGTTGTAGGGATTCAGTCTTAGAAGCAACGAGTCAGCGTAGCCAGGGCCGTCTACAGCCACAATGATGTTGTCATATTGGTAAGGGGAAAGAGTCAAAACTAAAACAGCCAGTAACTACAGGTTGTAGGGATTCAGTCTTAGAAGCAACTAGTCAGCGTAGCCAGAGCCGTCTACAGCCACAACGATGTTGTCATATTGGTAAGGGGAAAGAGTCAAAACTAAAACAGCCAGTAACTACAGGTTGTTGGGATTCAGTCTTAGAAGCAACGAGTCAGCGTAGCCAGGACCGTCTACAGTCACAATGATGTTGTCATATTGGTAAGGGGAAAGAGTCTAAATTAAAACAGCCAGTAACTACAGGTTGTAGGGATTCAGTCTTAGAAGCAACGAGTCAGCGTAGCCAGGGCCGTCTACAGTCACAACGATGTTGTCATATTGGTAAGGGGAAAGAGTCGAAATTAAAACAGCCCGTAACTACAGGTTGTAGGGATTCAGTCTTAGAAGCAACGAGTCAGCGTAGCCAGAGCCGTCTACAGTCACAACGATGTTGTCATATTGGTATTAAAGGGGAAAGAGTCTAAATTAAAACAGCCAGTAACTATAGGTTGTAGAGATTCAGTCTTAGAAGCAACGAGTCAGCGTAGCCAGAGCTGTCTACAGCCACAACGATGTTGTCATATTGGTAAGGGGAAAGAGTCGAAATGAAAACAGCCAGTAACTACAGGTTGTAGAGATTCAGTCTTAGAAGCAACGAGTCAGCGTAGCCAGAGCCGTCTACAGCCACAACGATGTTGTCATATTGGTATTAAAGGGGAAAGAGTCTAAATTAAAACAGCCAGTAACTACAGGTTGTAGGGATTCAGTCTTAGAAGCAACGAGTCAGCGTAGCCAGAGCCGTCTACAGTCACAACGATGTTGTCATATTGGTATTAAAGGGGAAAGAGTCTAAATTAAAACAGCCAGTAACTACAGGTTGTAGGGATTCAGTCTTAGAAGCAACGAGTCAGCGTAGCCAGAGCTGTCTACAGTCACAACGATGTTGTCATATTGGTAAGGGGAAAGAGTAGAAATTAAAACAGCCAGTAACTACAGGTTGTAGGGATTCAGTCTTAGAAGCAACGAGTCAGCGTAGCCAGAGCCGTCTACAGTCACAACGATGTTGTCATATTGGTAAGGGGAAAAAGTCGGAATTAAAACAGCCAGTAACTACAGGTTGTAGGGATTCAGTCTTAGAAGCAACGAGTCAGCGTAGCCAGGGCCGTCTACAGCCACAACGATGTTGTCATATTGGTAAGGGGAAAGAGTCTAAATTAAAACAGCCAGTAACTACAGGTTGTAGGGATTCAGTCTTAGAAGCAACGAGTCAGCGTAGCCAGAGCCGTCTACAGTCACAACGATGTTGTCATATTGGTAAGGCTAAAGAGTCGGAATTAAAACAGCCAGTAACTACAGGTTGTAGGGATTCAGTCTTAGAAGCAACGAGTCAGCGTAGCCAGAGCCGTCTACAGCCACAACGATGTTGTCATATTGGTAAGGGGAAAGAGTCTAAATTAAAACAGCCAGTAACTACAGGTTGTAGAGATTCAGTCTTAGAAGCAACGAGTCAGCGTAGCCAGAGCCGTCTACAGTCACAACGATGTTGTCATATTGGTATTAAAGGGGAAAGAGTCTAAATTAAAACAGCCAGTAACTACAGGTTGTAGGGATTCAGTCTTAGAAGGAACGAGTCAGCGTAGCCAGGGCCGTCTACAGTCACAATGATGTTGTCATATTGGTAAGGGGAAAGAGTCTAAATTAAAACAGCCAGTAACTACAGGTTGTAGGGATTCAGTTTTAGAAGCAATGAGTCAGCGTAGCCAGGGCCGTCTACAGTCACAACGATGTTGTCATATTGGTAAGGGGAAAAAGTCTAAATTAAAACAGCCAGTAACTACAGGTTGTAGGGATTCAGTCTTAGAAGCAACGAGTCAGCGTAGCCAGAGCCGTCTACAGTCACAACGATGTTGTCATATTGGTATTAAAGGGGAAAGAGTCTAAATTAAAACAGCCAGTAACTACAGGTTGTAGGGATTCAGTCTTAGAAGCAACGAGTCAGCGTAGGCAGAGCTGTCTACAGCCACAACGATGTTGTCATATTGGTAAGGGGAAAGAGTCGAAATTAAAACAGCCAGTAACTATAGGTTGTAGAGATTCAGTCTTAGAAGCAACGAGTCAGCGTAGCCAGAGCTGTCTACAGCCACAACGATGTTGTCATATTGGTAAGGGGAAAGAGTCGAAATTAAAACAGCCAGTAACTACAGGTTGTAGAGATTCAGTCTTAGAAGCAACGAGTCAGCGTAGCCAGAGCCGTCTACAGTCACAACGATGTTGTCATATTGGTAAGGCTAAAGAGTCGGAATTAAAACAGCCAGTAACTACAGGTTGTAGGGATTCAGTCTTAGAAGCAACGAGTCAGCGTAGCCAGGGCCGTCTACAGTCACAATGATGTTGTCATATTGGTATTAAAGGGGAAAGAGTCTAAATTAAAACAGCCAGTAACTACAGGTTGTAGGGATTCAGTCTTAGAAGCAACGAGTCAGCGTAGCCAGAGCCGTCTACAGTCACAACGATGTTGTCATATTGGTATTAAAGGGGAAAGAGTCTAAATTAAAACAGCCAGTAACTACAGGTTGTAGGGATTCAGTCTTAGAAGCAACGAGTCAGCGTAGGCAGAGCTGTCTACAGCCACAACGATGTTGTCATATTGGTAAGGGGAAAGAGTAGAAATTAAAACAGCCCGTAACTACAGGTTGTAGGGATTCAGTCTTAGAAGCAACGAGTCAGCGTAGCCAGAGCCGTCTACAGTCACAACGATGTTGTCATATTGGTAAGGGGAAAAAGTCGGAATTAAAACAGCCAGTAACTACAGGTTGTAGGGATTCAGTCTTAGAAGCAACGAGTCAGCGTAGCCAGAGCCGTCTACAGCCACAACGATGTTGTCATATTGGTAAGGGGAAAGAGTCTAAATTAAAACAGCCAGTAACTACAGGTTGTAGGGATTCAGTCTTAGAAGCAACGAGTCAGCGTAGCCAGAGCCGTCTACAGCCACAACGATGTTGTCATATTGGTAAGGGGAAAGAGTCGAAATTAAAACAGCCAGTAACTACAGGTTGTAGGGATTCAGTCTTAGAAGCAACGAGTCAGCGTAGCCAGAGCCGTCTACAGTCACAACGATGTTGTCATATTGGTAAGGGGAAAGAGTCGAAATTAAAACAGCCAGTAACTACAGGTTGTAGGGATTCAGTCTTAGAAGCAACGAGTCAGCGTAGCCAGAGCCGTCTACAGCCACAATGGTGTTGTCATATTGGTAAGGGGAACGAGTCAAAATTAAAACAGCCAGTAACTACAGGTTGTAGGGATTCCATTTTAGAAGCAACGAGTCAGCGTAGCCAGAGCCGCGTCTACAGTCACAACGATGTTGTCATATTGGTAAGGGGAAAGAGTCGAAATTAAAACAGCCAGTAACTACAGGTTGTAGGGATTCAGTCTTAGAAGCAACGAGTCAGCGTAGCCAGAGCCGTCTACAGCCACAATGGTGTTGTCATATTGGTAAGGGGAAAGAGTCTAAATTAAAACAGCCAGTAACTACAGGTTGTAGGGATTCAGTCTTAGAAGCAACGAGTCAGCGTAGGCAGAGCTGTCTACAGCCACAACGATGTTGTCACATTTGTGACCTGTCACCACAATATAAAAGTAAAGTCGCCCGGTGTGATTCAGAGATATGGCCATCCAAAATCAAAATATGAAGGGGTGCTCAATTTTGAGATTTTGTGTAATTTGGAAAGCCTAAGTCCTCGACATATTCCCATTTTTTTAGTTTGATCAGATGATCAAATAGCTCTTACATTACACGATTTTGCATAGTGTTTGCATAGTTAGTGTTTGGATTAAAGTCCATTAGTGGTCTAATTAACACGGTAATTTAATATGCAAACTATCCCACGTTTTTGAAATTTTGATATTTTGTTGTTTATATAATAGTTTGTATGTGTGGAAAGTTTCAAAAAGAAATAATGATCAGAACATAGCCATTGCTATGCTCAACCGAACCTCACATGTCCTGTTTTGCAATCTTTTGCGTGTTTTGTTAAGATGTTTATAAACTTATTAAGTATGTTTTCTCACAAACACGTTTTGTGAAACCCATGACTTTCTGGAGCGCTGTATAACGTATTTATCACAAAACCCCCAAGTGTTATGTACCATTAATTAGAAAGCTCTCTTTCTTAAGAATTTGAAAATACCAATATCCTAATTTTTTATTTTCCCGACTTTACTCTCATTGTGGTGACAGGTCACATATATTACCAATTGTGGATAGTCAAATTAGCCTTTTTTTTTCATCAAAATCCTATATTGAAGATATTTGTTTTTATATCTGACAGGATGACCCATTGTCGGCACTTGACGTCCACGTCGGTACCAGACTATTTGAAGAAGGAATACTAGACTTGGTGCTGGGAAACCAACGCACTGTCATACTGGTCACCCATCAGGTGCAGTACATCAAGTATGCCCATAAGGTTGGTTGCGTTCTCTAAGGAAAGCTGCTTAGAGATTGAACAGATAGTTATATCTGATATCTTCATCAGAAGCCAACGCACTGTCATACTGGTCACCCATCAGGTGCAGTACATTAAGTATGCTCATAAGGTGGGTTGCGTTCTCTAAGGAAAGCTGCTTAGAGATTGAACAGATAGTGACATCTGATATCTTCATCAGAAGCCAACGCACTGTCATACTGGTCACCCATCAGGTGCAGTACATCAAGTATGCTCATGAGGTGGGTGGCGTTCTCTAAGGAAAGCTGCTTAGAGATTGAACAGATAGTTACATCTGATATCTTCATCAGAAGCCAACGCACTGTCATACTGGTCACCCATCAGGTGCAGTACATCAAGTATGCTCATAAGGTGGGTTGCGTTCTCTAAGGAAAGCTGCTTAGAGATTTAACAGATAGTTACATCTGATATCTTTATCAGAAGCCAACGCACTGTCATACTGGTCACCCATCAGGTGCAGTACATCAAGTATGCTCATAAGGTGGGTTGCGTTCTCTAAGGAAAGCTGCTTAGAGATTTAACAGATAGTTACATCTGATGTCTTCATCAGAAGCCAACGCACTGTCATACTGGTCACCCATCAGGTGCAGTACATCAAGTACGCTCATGAGGTGGGTTGCGTTCTCTAAGGAAAGCTGCTTAGAGATTGAACAGATAGTTACATCTGATATCTTTATCAGAAGCCAACGCACTGTCATACTGGTCACCCATCAGGTGCAGTACATCAAGTATGCTCATAAGGTGGGTTGCGTTCTCTAAGGAAAGCTGCTTAGAGATTGAACAGATAGTTACATCTGATATCTTTATCAGAAGCCAACGCACTGTCATACTGGTCACCCATCAGGTGCAGTACATCAAGTATGCTCATAAGGTGGGTTGCGTTCTCTAAGGAAAGCTGCTTAGAGATTTAACAGATAGTTACATCTGATATCTTTATCAGAAGCCAACGCACTGTCATACTGGTCACCCATCAGGTGCAGTACATCAAGTACGCTCATGAGGTGGGTTGCGTTCTCTAAGGAAAGCTGCTTAGAGATTGAACAGATAGTTACATCTGATATCTTTATCAGAAGCCAACGCACTGTCATACTGGTCACCCATCAGGTGCAGTACATCAAGTATGCTCATAAGGTGGGTTGCGTTCTCTAAGGAAAGCTGCTTAGAGATTGAACAGATAGTTACATCTGATATCTTTATCAGAAGCCAACGCACTGTCATACTGGTCACCCATCAGGTGCAGTACATCAAGTATGCTCATAAGGTGGGTTGCGTTCTCTAAGGAAAGCTGCTTAGAGATTGAACAGATAGTTACATCTGATATCTTCATCAGAAGCCAACGCACTGTCATACTGGTCACCCATCAGGTGCAGTACATTAAGTATGCTCATAAGGTGGGTTACGTTCTCTAAGGAAAGCTGCTTAGAGATTTCAGATAATGACAGCTGATATGTTCATAAGACTATGTTCATATGTGAGGCCATCTGGCAAAATGAGACAGAACTGGGCAGACTTCAAAATTGGGATTGCGGGTGTTAGGAAAGAGAACAAATTTCTCCTGGCAGTACTGTTTTTTGTACTTCAATCAGACATTTTGTTGATGAGTTTAAAGTTAGTATTTATGTGTCAAACAGTTAAAAACCTGAGGAAATGGTCCCACCGTTGTTCAAATTTTGTATTCGTGAAAATGAAAGATGCCAAACATTTTTGTTTATTAAAAACACTTTTATTCCACAAAGATTTATTTGGACTTGTACTAACATAGGGCTTGATAGCTCACAGTTAGTAGAGCACTGGAACAGCAATTTGGATGTTGCAGGTTATTTGCAAATAACATTTGCCACAAAAACCTTTTTTTCCTTTTGTTTTCTTTTTTTCCCTTTAAGGTCCTGGTAATGAAAGACGGCCGGATTGCTCTCCAGGGCACTCCGGATGAAATCTGGAAGGCCGACCCTGAACTAAAGATCTCTCGCATCGCTGCGGCCGAGTCAGACGTCTCGGAACCTGAAGAAGAAAGGAAACTCCTGCAGAAGGCTGTGAAGGAGTTGAAGAAAGAAGCACAGGCAGTCGGTCAGTTAACTTACAATAATTCCTTTTCGCCCTAAAAAATGAAATTGAAATTTTTCTTGCAATACAAAGGTTAATACTCAGTAAATAACAGAGATAACCATGAAAATTGTTGCCCACTCTGATTGATAGAATAAATCACTTCTCCGGTTTTTTTAATGTTTGAAACTTTGGCAATTGCAGCTTTCCCAATTAAAATGAGAAAAGGTTGCTTTAAAAATAAACCGCACAAATTGAACATTTATAGAGAGAGAAGAATAGTTGAAGATTACGGGCATAGCGACTAGCGACAAAAGGAATTGGTACAGAAGCGAAACAGAACAGATGTGAATGCAGAATGTAAGATTGGCGGATTATACTAAATTAAAAATATATTAAAAAAGGATTTGGGTGACATCATTAAACATCCACAGTGCCGTGTTAATTGGTACATCAAAAACGAATGACAATTAAACATATCACGAGCAAGGCAGGAAATAAATGATAGCAATTGGCTCGAATCCAGCTAGTCGGAAACAGGGTGTTCTACCCACAAATGCCGGCCTAAACCTATCTCAGACCGAGGTTCTTGAAAATCAATCCTGGGTCTGGTCCATATAAATATAATCCCGGCGCAAACTGGTTAATTGCTCGTAGTCTGTTTGAATTAGATTAATGCTCTAAAAGAAGTGTAAGTGCTTTGTGTAAATACCATGACATTTTGGCCCAGATCTTTACTCCCCATTTGTTTCTCTCTTTCAGACCCGACAGCTGAGGGTGCTCTAATCGGCAAGGAGGAGCGCGAGAAGGGCGCCATCTCTTGGCGGGTCTTTCTGTTCTATGCACAGGCCATGTGGTACCCATTGGCCCTCCTCGCGCTGGCCGTTATGCTGAGTTACAACGGCATGATAGTGGCCACAGACTTCTGGCTGTCAGCGTGGTCCGAGGCGGGGGATCGGCTGAAATTGGAAAATGCTACCGACGTAAGACAATACATTTGTGATCGCTCCAACGAAATGCCAAAAACTAGTCACGTAGGCTGATTTTTGTGCTATGACCGGCCGAGTACGGTGTCTACAATTGAATCAGAGTATTAGTTTGTTTGCTCAAATGTGATATGATGCAAAATCAGTCAGAACTTTTAAGATCGGGCCAAAATATTTTTTTACAAAAACAGAAGGGGAAAATATTTTTCTTTTACATGAAAATACTCTTTTAACCAAATTCAGAAGGGAAGTGATACAAAAACATGATTTTCTCAGTTTCTTTATTTTAAACGTGCTGGCGTTCAAATGGTTGTAATTTTTTAACCAAAGGTCGTATTCACATGGGGTTTTCACTGAAATGGAGCCTGAAGTACGCTACAAAAGAATATGCAAAAATCCCAAAAATAACCAAGGCCTACTTCAGACTGATTTTGCTTGATCGCATCACAAATGTGACCCGCTCTGCAAAAATGAGTCTGATGTCGCAAAATACATTTTTATGTAAAGGGCTGTTTAGTGTCTCGGAGGTGATTTTGTTTTACAACAAATAATATTTTTGTTTTAAGGCATTTTGGTTTCTCCGACACCTATATTTTCAGATCTGATCGATTAAAAAGATTGTTTGTTCCCTGAATTAAATTTAATACAGGTTTTGTCATTCTCTTACCATATAATCTGATGAAGCACTACAATTGTAAATCTTCATTTCTTTTCAAAGACATTTTGAATATAACTGAGAAAAATCAAATTTACAAAAAAATTGTAAAAGAACAATGCATTACACTACAGAGTTTTCTAATATATCAAATGAAAGCTTTTTTCCTGCTTTTTCTGACCAACTGTAAAATTGAAAAAAAACCCACATTTTTAACACATCAGACTCATTTTTGCAGAGTGGGTCATCACAAATGTGCGAGGGTGCTGAATGCAGTGTAACAACAGCATTTGCTGGGCACAAACTACATTTGTTACACCTCTGTCTTGAATACTGTATTTTTATTGGTCTAAAACGATGTGTCTGGTGTATAAAAACTCATATCGCATCAGTGTGATGGCGTGATATCCCACCATCCGCTGTTCTGTGCGCTGTATATCATTGGTACCCGCGCAATTTTTACCTACACACTATTAACGATAGTAAACTGTAGTGGAGCAGCGAACGAGCTGATTTGAGCATGCATAAAGTTGAGTTTATTTCATTTGCGTTGTAAAATCAATGTTTACTTGAATGTTTCGTATCTTCAGTCCTCATAATTTCTGCTGAGCTTCAAGACAGAGGTATAACAAAACAATTGTTGACTGCTGTGATGTTGGATATGACGTTTCAAACACCCTCTGGAACGCATAGCACCCGAGGCGAAATAGTAGCACAATAACTTAACCAGTTCGCGCCGGATGACGAATATAAAACGCAAAGTTTTTCCCAGATTCAAAACGGATGACGCATAAACACGCCACGAGCAAGGCCGGAAATGTCTGTCAGCAGCGAGCAAGGCTGGAAATGCGTGGGTGTGCTTCCCAGTACTGGCGGCCTGAACCTGCTTCGGACCGAGTTTCGTTAAAAATAATCCCGCGCGCCGGCTCGGTGATGTTAAAATAATCCCGGCGCGAACTGATTAAGAACTGTACTTTCATAAAAAAACTAAACATTTGAAAATTTGATGTATTTTTTTTTAGCTGTAGGGATGTGTAAACTATTATGTGAATTATCATTGAATTTGCCCCCCAAAAATTGTAGAAACTGTGCCTGCACGCGTTCAAGCAAACGGTCTATTGTCGAGTTGTTTCCTCCACTCAAGTTGCTCTGCCATTGAGATGAGTTTCACAAAATAAATCCAGACATAATTCATACACTTCCTATATATTTTTTTGACACAATGGACAGTTAAACAGGGGGCCCTATGAGGACTTGTCATCGAGGATTGACCAGACACTCGGTGCATTTGTCCCCTCATCACCCGGAGGTATGTGGACCTGTGAAAATACCGGCGGGGCCCGGGCCCTTAAACTGCAAGAAAAACGGCCGGCCTTGCGGGACCCATTTAGACAGGGTGCCGTGTGTCTGGGGGATCCTTCGTGGCCCGCCTTCCACGGGATTCTCCTGGAAAACTGCCTAGAATCAGTCTATCGTTACACTTCTATACAATAGTTCTTTCATTCTTTTGAAACGTTCTCTTTCTTTTTCCTTTGTGATAATTGGTCTTTCCGACTCCAAGTTTTTATATTCTCCACAGTTCACTTGATTGTTTTTTATTACTACCTTATATTTGTACACACTCCCGCCGTGAATATGGCCACTGATGCCGACACGGCGTTAAACCCAAACCTCACTCACTCACTCACTCACTCCTCCACTCCAGCAACTGAATCACTTTGACAAATGTGACCAGCTCCGCAAAAAAGGGTATCATGTCGCCCTGTGCACTATCATGTAATGGCTCGCTCAACATTGGAGGTGAACTTCTCAACAAAAAGTGATTTTCATATTTTGTCATGAATGACATCTCTCTAATACCTAAAGTTTAAGGTTTCATTCACAGAAATGTTGCTTTTGATCAATAAAGTGGGCAAAAACGACAATCTTGTGTGCATCGTTCTGTTGTTCTACAACAGAGCCAGCTATTTTAAAGCCTGTTTTCTCGGTTGTGTGATTTGAACTCCAAGGAAGTAATCAATATGTAAACACGTTATTTCTCCTGAACAGAAGGGTCTACGGAGCTCTATTATATACCAAATAAAAGCTTACATTGTTGGCTTTCCAACCAAGCATATAACCCAATATTTTGTGGAGTGGGTCAGAAATAGTGATGAGACAAAACTCACCTTTCCCAACGCCCTCCCCTTCCTTTAATAGCAAGAAATTGGCACCTCCCAGACCTACTACATCAACGGCTACACGGGCCTGGCCATGTCATCGGCCGTTCTCTCATTTGTCTCTGCTGTCAGCTGTTTTGTGGCCGGTTTGTTGGCGTCGCGCCAACTCCACAGGAGCATGCTGGGAGTCCTGTCCAGGGCCCCGATGCGCTTCTACGACACCACTCCCATTGGTCGGATTTTGAACCGATTCTCTAGTGACATCCACACTGTGGACAATGTAAGTTGCAAAGTACAGGGTGTCTCAAAAGATGATGCCCAAAAAAGTTAATTGCGTATGTTTTGCTCATTAAATATTCAGCATTTGCTATTGATGTTTGTGTGAGCTTCAAGATAACTACATTTATAGCTTTAAAATACCGTTTTGTTTTAACCCTATTTGCTTTTGTCAATTCAAAGATAAGTTCCAAACAATTCTAGCATTTTACACTCGGGCGATTATATGTGACCTGCTCTGTGAAAATGAGTCAGATGTCGAAAATTTGACAAACAGAGTTATGTACATGTATGCACCATTAGAAAGAGTGCACTGTCCTCTTTAATTTGATATATGTTGGAGGTCTGTAGCATGTTGCGTTCTCTTGTGATACACCAATTTTGACGATTTTGCCAAATTTTAAAAACCCCATTCATGAGAAACCATGTATTAAAAAGATTATTTCCCTTTAGGAGATGTATGCAATAGAATACAAAACCGGTTTTTTTTTCACTAAATCTGATTTAATTCAGCATGTTTTAATGTAGAAATTGAAAATATAGATTCTAACCAAGGTGAAAATCATGAAATAGGAATATCAAATTTCCGTACGAAAACCCCCCCTCTCCGCATTCAACCACCCAAATCTCGTAAGCGCACTGTGCGACATCTGACTCATTTTCACAGAGCGGGTCACATATGTGACCTGTCATCACAAAATGAGCGTAAAGTCGGCAAAATCAAAAATTGAGATATGGGTATTTCTAAATTCTGTGGAAACAGAGCTTTCCAATGGTATATAACACTTGGAGGTTTGATACTTAATATTGTTTGTATTCTTATTGTTTAGTCTGGAGTCTTAATACAGAGATTATGAGAAAACGGGCATTTCGTGCGAGAAATTGTGTAAACGCGCAAAGAATTAGAAAGGCATAGTCAAAATTGTCTCAAAAACTTATAATTTTTTTTATCTGATCGTCCTGAAAAATTGGGAATTGATTGTTGGGGATTTAGTCTTTAAAAAAACCATATAATCTCAAAATCGACCACCCCTTCAAATTTTGACTTTGACTGGCCGTACTGGGAAATCACTCCGTGCGACTTTATGCTCATTTTGTGATGACAGGTCACATATGTCCGTTCGTTCATCGGGCGGGCTGTCCGTCCGTAGTCCATCCGTATGTATGTGTCATTTTTGGTAAAAGTTTCAACAAATTGGTCTCATATGAAAACTTGAAGTCCAATTGCAGTCAAACTGGGATCATGCGTACAACATTGTAACATTTCTGTGATGGTCCCTGTCAAAGGTCATTTGAAGCCAAGTAGTAAAAGAGGCGGGAATTGTAAAATAAAACTTGCACCATACAAGGCGAGTAAAAACAAACCTCATTTTTTATATCAAAGTCAGTTTAATTAGAAATAGATTAAGTGTGCCCAACATTTATTTTACCAGAATTATATCACGGCTATTCTGAATGTGACATAATTCTGGTCACGGTAAAATAAGTTTTGGGCACACATAATTTATTTCTGATGAAACTGACTTTGATATAAAATGTGGTGTTTTTTGTTAATCACCCTGTAGATGCAATATGGAAACTTTAATGTGATGTTGATATAGTAAAGGTCATTTGAGGTTGGTATTTTACAGTAATCACAAACCATCCTTGTTTATGAATTGTCTTTATTGCGTGTTTATTTCAGCTCCTGCCTTCAGACTTTCTCTTTTTTGTTGAAGCGGCCTTTAAATGCTTGTCGGCAATCATCGTCAACACCATCGTGACTCCGTTTTTCATTTTGGCTGTCTTACCGGTTGCCATCTTCTACCTGCTGCTACGAAACTACTACTTGAGAACCTCCCGGTAAGCACAGATGTTAGTCTGGTTCCCTGCCTTGACAATTGTATTATGCCCAGCCATCTAAGAGCTACTAAACTAGCCCCTTTTGTCAGTGTTTGATTCAACTTCACGCATCTAGGTCTGTTTTTCACTCGAACGTGTCTAGTCGGTCAATGACGTCAAATCTAGTTTGTGAGCAGACGACAGGCTTTCACGTTGTTAACAAAGCAAAATGTTGGCACGTAATTTGTATTTTTGTAATGATTTATTTGTATTATTTTCTCCACTTTTATTTAGTGCAATAAATAATTATATTATTGTAGAAAGAGTTATCATCATTGGAGAAATTTCCTCCAAATAGGCACTTAGGGAGACAATCCCATAGAGATGTACACAAACTTAAAACAGTCCTAACTTGTTTACCCTAACCCTTTTCTCTAAAGATCTTCGAGATTTATGCTATTTAGACCAAAATCTGTCGTTCTAAGACTACCAAATATTGTTTTTTAGGGTAGCTAGACACTTGGGGAAACACTGAAATGTCTCCCTAAGTGCCACTGTCTCCTTATTACCTAAAAACTTACGCTAATTTGTCTCCCCAAGTCAAGTGCCCATTTGTATAAATTTATCGTAGACTTTTTCAAAACTTGCCCCAGTTTACTTTTCCTCCATATTGAAACTGTGACATAACTCGCGAGTGACTAGAGAAGCCATAGTCCTTGGCTAGGTTGATCCAGTTGGACTAGCTAGTCAAATTACATAGCGTTCGAGTGACAACTAGATTGACTAATGGTTAAGTCTAGTCGATCTAATCGCCCAAACGAACTTGCTCTAAATTGTAGATCGGGGGCCAATTTCATAGAGCTGCTAAGCAAAAAAATGTTTCTTAGCACAAAACGTCTTGCTCATTAAAAAAACCAGCTGATTATCAATCCAGAACAATAAAGATCAGGTAAAAATTTGGTCTGTAACCTTGTCATGCTAAGCAAATTGTTGTGCTTAGCAGCTCTATGAAATTGGGCCCTGGTAGCCACTGACGACAATAAAAGAATCAAGACGCACTTCACTGCATAGCTATTTTTAGATGATGTAAAGGATGCAACGATTCAAATTATTCAAGTGTGAATTGACAAGTGTTGACATGATAATGTCATCATAGGGCATGTGACGTCATCTTAAGGCATGTGACGTCATCTTAAAAGTGCATATTTCAAGGTCCTATTTCTAGAGAACTGTTTGCCCGATTGGGTTCAAACTTAGCATGTGGGTTATTGTTATATGTGCCCAGTTCCGTCTCATTTTGTCAGAACACCTCACATTTATCAATTGATTCTATATTCAGGTGTTAATAATAGGTAAGCAATGCAGTCATGTCATTTCTTCTCTCATTATTTGAACATATTTGTAATTGTGACCTGTTCCAACGAAACCCGGACAAAGTCGCACAATGTGTTTTGTCACAATGTACTCCTGAAGTCATTTCGAGATGGATTTTACCATTTTGAGGTTTTATGTTTTCCTAAGTCACTCACTATTAATCTACAATCTCCTCAAATTTGAACAAAATCCGTCTACCAGAAGTGTATTTTTTTGTCAATTTTGTGAAACATTTGTGTACAGAAATAATACGCTTTTCTGAACTTCAAAGCTGTTTATCTCATAATTAGGTTGTCGGGGTTTTATCACTAAATCCAGACCCCAGGGAAGATAGGGTGGGGGTGTAAATGATACATCATTTTAAAGCTGAGAACCTAGAGAATTTGAAAAAAGCAAAATCTGAAAAACTAAAAAGTCGACTTTGTTCGGGTTTCGTTGGAACAGGTCACAATTTGTAGTGTTTGTTTTTGTTATTTTTCAGGGAATTACAGAGACTCAGTAGTATCACCAAGTCGCCAGTCTATGCTCATTTTTCAGAGACCTTGAGTGGTCTGTCAACTATTCGCGCTTACAGGTAAAATACAGCTTTGTATTGTGAACATATTATTCCTATTATTTATGTTTATATCTATTCATATGCTTTTCATTCACATAACAAACATCATGTTTTTGAAGCATAGAAACAGGACATCATTTGCCCTAACCCAACCGTCGACCTAACCTTAAAGGTAGGATACACCATTTGCAGATATCGAAAATATTTACTACCAAATTATTAAGAAACATCTGACTTATTTGAAAGTAAATAATGATTCTAGGCAACCAGCAAAATGATTGCGCTAGATATCCTGTAATTGTTCCGAAAAATTAAATTTTATAAAAACAAATTCACGATCGCCGGACGGCGGTCGCGAAAAAAACAAGAACAACAAAAAAACAAGTGCCCGACACCGGTTGAAAACGAATGCCGTTTTTCTGGCTTTTCTTAGCATCCATCATTATAAAACTTCAGACAGGTCAGTTAAACGATATTTACTATAAAATACAACCCCTTAAATGCACCCATTCCTGATGATTCAAGCAATTACCAATGGTGTATTCTACCTTTAACCCCCCAAATAAACCCTAACTTTAAACCTGACTCGACTACATCTAATCCTAACTCTTAACTAAACCCCCTAGCCCAACACCCTAGCCCAACCCTTAACAAGCTTTAAACCTAACTCGGCTTTAAACCTAACTATAACCCTAACTATAACCCTAACTCCAGCCTTACTAACAAATCAGTTCGCGTCGGATAATGTATATACACACAGTTTTTCCAGAATTAAAAGCCCACAGCCCACAGCCCTCAGCCCACGGCCCTCAGCCCACAACCCTCGACCCACAACCCTCGACCCACAGCCCTCGACCCACAGCCCTCGACCCACAGCCCTCGACCCACAGCCCTCGGCCCACGGCCCACGGCCCTCGGCCCACGGCCCACGGCCCACGGCCCACGGCCCACGGCCCACGGCCCACGGCCCACGGCCCACGGCCCACGGCCCTCGGCCCTCGGCCCTCGGCCCTCGGCCCACGGCCCACGGCCCACGGCCCACGGCCCACGGCCCTCGACCCACGGCCCACGGCCCTCGACCCACAGCCCTCGACACACAGCCCTCAGCCCTCAGCCCTCAGCCCACAGCCCTCAGCCATCAGCCCTCAGTTCCAGCCCTCAGTTCCAGCCCTCAGCCCACAACCTGCAACCCACAACCCACAACCCGCAACCCGCAACCCGCAACCCGCAACCCGCAACCCGCAACCCACAACCCTCAACCCACAACCCACAACCCTCAACCCACAACCCTCAACCCACAACCCTCAACCCACAACCCTCAACCCACCGCCTACAACCCATCAGTATTTTAGTTTACTATCAAATACTGTTTATTAAATAGCTGTTTATTGCAAACAAATTGAGACAAACATTGACAGTAGACAACAAATGAAGTCAGTGTAAGAGAACAAAATAACTTGGAACTATGGATTCATAAAGGTACTTTTTAATCAAAGTTTGGGTACAGAAGTAAATTAGAAAGTACTCGGAAAGTACTTGGTCGAGTACGTACTTATTGAATGCTTTTGTTTTAAAAGCTTAATTCATTCAAGATTCTGATTGTCCAAAGTTTTTAATTGTTTTAGCAAAGTATTTACTGTCCATACCAGTGTCTGTGTAATGCAGCTGTATCCATACATAAACATCTTAATATCTGCTAGTTAAGCTGGTACTAGGTAAGTTACCTAATTACCTAATTAGTTGTAGGTAATTACTCGACTACAACTCTGCAACCCATAGCCCACAAACCCCTAAATCCCATTCTAACATTCTTAACCTCATTTCCCTTCTCTCATAATGCAAGGGATGAGGAGAGATTCCAGACAAACATCCTGGAAGCGATTGATAAGAACATCCTTGCAGATCTCAACCTGAACACCTGCAACCGATGGCTTGGAATCAGACTGGTCAGTCACAGTGCAGGGTGATTCAACAAAACGTTAACCCTAGTTTAAGGTTGATTGTTCACCCATCTCCTTCAATTCTAGGTCTAAGTAGAATTGATGAGTCAAAAGTCCGAGATGAATTCAATCTAAAAGTTTCCTCTGGTTAGGTTCTGTCAGGTTCTGTCTCACAGTCCACGATATCACCCAAAACAAACCTCAACACGATATATCAGAACACTGACCAATACTCAAAGAAATGTTGTGGTCTACCAAAGAGTGCTACTAATGCCCTCTGGATTAAAGTTTACCACCCCCCCCCCCCCCCCCCCCCCAATTCTAAAACATTTTTTATATCCGGCATCATAAACAAAAACAATTTCTGACAAAACAATTCAATGTCACCAATTTTTTTCAAATGGTCACATGAGGTGCCCAGACTACAGAAATAAATCCCCTCAAGATTTCAGCTCACTACGGTCAGTATTGCGTGAGAAAACCAATATTAAAAATTGTTAACGCTCCATATCCGGCAACAAAAAAAAAGTATTTTTTTTTACCAAAGAATCTAACGTTGATATATTTATTCAAATGCTCACATGAGATGCCCACACTACAGAAATGAATCCCCTCAAGATTTCAGCTCACTACGGCCAGTATCGAGTGAAAACAAAATAAAAAGCCAACTACATAATATAGCATTAACATAACATTGTTCAGCTCACCACAGTCAGTATCGCGTAAAAACAACAATATTGCAGGAGTACCCTGTAGTGGTACTCCTACCTGTACTCGTATCATTGATACTCGTACTCACAGGAAAAATACTCTTACTCAATCTCAGAAAAAAGTTCTTCTACAAGTAACCTTGCAAATGTTCTATCACTAGTAATATGTATTCCTACTTTTCCTACCTTTTCTACTTTTCCCTACTTGTTTCCTACTTGTTTCCTACTTGTTTCCTACTTTTTTCCTACTTTTTTCTCTACTTTTTCCTACTTTTCCCTACCTTTCCTACTTTTCCTCCTATTTCCTATTTGTTTGTTTTTACCTTGCTCCGCATTTTTTCCCCAAAATTCTACATTTTCCGACTTTATTTATCCCACACACCGAAAAATGAAATCCCAATTGACTATTTCTCACAGCAGCGTTACACTATCATATGTAAATCACATAAAGAAGGGCTTGGGTGCAGTACTGCAACTGTACTTCTAAGAGCTTAGATGCAGACGGAGCACAAGTGTTGTGAGTACAGAACATGCCAAATGAGGCTAATGATGCTGTGGACATGGGTGAGTATCAGCAAAAAACTCTCCCGAAAGCCAGCAAAAGTTAAACCTTTTGTCCTCCAAAGTCTGACTTTTGTCCTGCTTTTGCTTGATTTTGATCCTACTTTTTTTCTACTGTCTGTCTTGCCTGACTTTGTAGGATTTCATCGGCAATGTGATTGTTCTAGTCGCTGGTCTGACCAGCCTGACGGTAGCAGTCACATCAGAACTAGCACCAAGCTATGTGGGACTGGCTCTATCATACGCACTGGCTGTAAGTATGAAATTGTGATCCACTTCACACACAAACAAAGGATATTATAAATTATGTCGCAAACTAATTGAAAACGAGTTATGGTTGAAAAGCCTGCAATGTAAAGCTTATAGCTCCATAGCTCCTCCTGTTTTGGATATATAACATGTTTACTTTTGTATTACTTCCTTGGAGTTCAAATTAAACAACTGAGAAAACAGGCTTTGAAATAGTTGGCTGTCGTAGTACAACAGAACGATACATGGAAAATGATAGTTTTTTCAGGGTCTGCTCGTAAGTCCGACACCTCATAGGTCTGACAAATTTTTTATCCACCAACCAAATAAAGGCTCATAGGTCCGACGCCTCATAGATCCGACGCCCTTATAGATCCGACGCCCTTATAGATCCGACGCCCTTATAGATCCGACGCCCTTATAGATCCGACGCCCTTATAGATCCGACGCCCTTATAGATCCCACGCCCTTATAGATCCCACGCCCTTATAGATCCGACGCCCTTATAGATCCGACGCCCTTATAGATCCGACGCCCTTATAGGTCCGACGGCCTCGTAGGTCCGACGGCCTCGTAGGTCCGACGGCCTCGTAGGTCCGACGGCTCGTAGGTGCGACGGCTCGTAGGTGCGACGGCTCGTAGGTCCGACGGCTCGTAGGTCCGATGCCTCATAGGTCCGATGCCTCATAGGTTAGTGGTAGAGTTAGAGATTACACAGGGGTTGTCTCGCGCCTCCCCCACCCACGGGATCGCCACCACTGATGACTTTATTCATAAAAATCAACATTTCTGTGAATAAAACATTAACTGTAGGCCTAGGTATTAACCAGTTTCCGCCGCGCCAGGATTATTTTAACATCACTAACTTGCGAGGCGGGTATAGGCCGATGGTACCAGGAAGCACACCCACGCATTCCCGGCCTTGCTCGCTGCTGACAGACATTTCCGGAATGTACAACCCATACTATTGAGGTTATTGCGTGAGGGTACCTACCATTGCTCTCACATATTCTACTATTATGTACGACTTTTTTAAAGCTATTGCGGCAATAAAAAAGTGTAAATATTCACATCATGGGTGGCACAAGCGTGTTGCGATTATTATGTCAAGATTTCGCTTGTTCCAAAAGAATCTCACGATTTCTTCTGCTTGATGACCTCCTTCGCGGCGCAAACAAATTGCAGGTCAACCCTAAGGAGCTTTCTGTTGGCGTCAGCCTTGTACTAATTTGAAGAAAACTAATGTTTTAGTTTTTTTACTTTTTTTTTTGTCAAAAGGCTTCACTTTATTTAAACTGGTTCATCCGGATGTCGGCACTTGTGGAGATGCACATGAACGCTGTAGAGCGTATCAAGTACTACTGTGAGATTCCAACCGAGAACTATAAAGGTAATCTAGGGCCTTTCTGATTCCCTGGTTTTGTCTTCGTCTTAACCAGTTCGCGCCGGGAATATTTTAACATCACCGAGCCGAGGCGCGGATTGATTTTTAACGAAACTTGATTCGAGGCGGGTTCAGGCAGATGGTACCGAGAAGCACACCCACGCATTTCTGGCCTTGCTCGCTGTTGACGGACATTTCTGGCCTTGCTCGTGATGTGCTTGTGCATCATTCGTTTATATACGTCCTCCGGCGCGAACTGGTTAAGGCGATTTAAGATTCCCAACATTCTGGTGCCTGTTGTGCTTCAGAAACATTCAATCGATTGATGTGAACCCAAAAGTTTGACTATTCCCATTTGCTTCCATTTTTATTTGCTTCTCAATGATTCAGAATTCGGAGGCGAAGCCCGAAGACAAAGCAAAGGTTTTGAAATGGCCTACTGACTACACATTGATCATTGTTTTCAAATATTCCTACTTTTTCCTCAGATTTGTTTTTTGTTCTCTCCTACTTTCTATACTTTTTTTCTTAAAATTCATACTTTTCCTTAGGCTGCAGGGTTTTTATTGAAAAAAACACCTGTCTGCAGAATTCCGTGGAAGCGTCAACTGTCCGCGGACTCAGCAGACAGATATTTACTCCTGCCTAACCAAATGAGCCTGCTGGTCTCCCAACTAGACAGTAACTAAATGACACAATTTTGTCTGCAGAATCTGCAGTGAAAAGAACCCCTTTTTGGTCCCACAACTCTAACAAATCTCATTTAATATATTTTTTATAACAGTGTTAAACACTAGAAATAATGGCACAATTTTTGTGAGTACAGAACATGCCAAATGAGGCTGATGATGCTGTGGACATTGGTGAGTATTGACGAAAACCACTTCTAAAAGCCCACAAAAGTTCTACTTTTATCCTTGAAAGTCCTACTTTTGGACTAGTGTGCAAACATTTCCAAGGTAAAAAACAGACAGACGAATAAAAAAACACAATTTCACTATATGTAGAAGGCCATTAAATCCTGTGAGACTTTTTTTCAATAGCTCCATGTAAATGGTTTTAACAGAAATAAGAACATCACTTGTTGGGGGTTTGTTTTTGTTTCAGGTGAGATGCCGGATTCATCTTGGCCAAGTGAGGGCGCTGTTGCTGCAGATGCGATATCAGTGCGCTATGCCGAGAAACTAGACCCTGTTCTTCAGGGTGTATCACTGAACATCAAACCTGGACAGAAGGTATACATATTTTTGCCGCCTGAACAAAGTTTTTGGGTTATAATAACCAGTCCTAAATTCTGTATGACCCTATCTTTATACAGGGTGTATACAAAAAATGCAACAAAATATAACGGGATACCACACGTAGAATGTATAACTAACATCGATAATCTAGGTATGGTTTCAAAGATACTGGTTTCCACTTTTGAATGAGACATCAAACGTCCAAATCTGACAATGTTTGACAGAGTTATGAATAATTTTCCAAGAGGGGTCAAATTGACCATGGGACCAAGTTTTTTAAATCTGTTTGGATACTGTGCAAGTGTAGACTTGAAATCAAGTCATTAAACACTTTTGTCTTTGTCCGTGCAGGCGCCACGGAAATGAACCAGCGCTGACGGCAGCGGGCATGGTGGCTCAGCGCTGGTTCATTTCGGTGGCGACTTGATTTCAAGTCTACACTTGCACAGTATCCAAACAAAATCAAAAAACTTTTATGTCTCATTTTAAATTGGAAATCAGTATATTATCGATGTTAGTTATAGTGGTATTACGTTATATTTTGTTGCATTTTTTTGTATACACCCTGTATATGTATGTTAAGATTAAAAAATGTACAATTTCTACATGCTTTTATGGATTTGGATGAAACTTGAAGGCAGTGACTCTTGGGTGGGAAGACACAATTCTTCATTGGATTACCAAGGTCAAAAGTCATGTAGGGGTCATTAGAGGTCGTCGTTATACATGCACAAAACAAACAGGGATCGACCACAGGAAAAGGTGACACTTGCAATTCAAAGATCACATGTTTGGCATAGTTTTTTAGAGAGTAGGGTTTTGATTGTTTGAAGGGAAATTTTTGAGTAAATTGATGATAAAGATTTGCATGGCACCAACCATAAATCGCGTAAGAAAATCACATTTTCTATGCTAAGAAACTATTAAATTAAGAGAAGTTTGCCTTAAGTTGAGAACATTAGTTTTGGAGTGATGAAATGCATCCTTGAATTTTATTTGGCCAAAACTATTTGTAAAAAGGGCCACGTAACTTGTACACAATCTGTGAATTTGTTAATTTGTGCGCATTGTAAATCCCATCTTTGATATGTTTTTGTTCTTCCACCTACACATCTACACAACTTAAATTCTTTCTTACAATACTGTCAAAGTTTTACAAGATTTGGTCATCTTTTGTGTATAAAAATGAATCAATTTACTCCACAGATTGGTATGTGTGGTCGTACGGGGAGTGGGAAATCTTCACTTGCCCTCGCTTTGTTTAGAATGGTGGATACTTTTGAAGGTAACTCGATCATTTCATGGTTTTTTTCTACTCTTTTTATTAGGCAGATTGGTAAAAAAAAATTTCATTTAAATAATAAATGCATGGAATTTGGCACACAATCATAGTACGTCATGAGAAGGGTATTTGGCTATAGAGCCGTTGCAAATTTGTCCTTTGAAAAAATATAGATAGAATAACAAGCAATTTTCAAAATGGCTGCCATTGCATGTTATTCTAACTATATTTGTTCAAAGGTCAAATCTGCGATGGCCCTATAGCCAAATATCTTTCTCATGACCTACTCTGACTGTGTGCCAAATGTCTTGCTTTTATCATCAAGTGAACAATTCTATCGTATTTTGCACCAGTGATCTGCCGGATGACTTATTTGTAACCCAATTTGATTTCACTGACAATTTCTCGTCTACTCCTCGACCAAGTTTTAAAGTGTTATTTTCTGTTGTGTCAGTAAATGGCATTAAGCCAATGAACAAACCTTTCTCACAAATGTTTTCAATGTGCAAATTACAGGTTCACAATTTGAACCGAAAAACCCAAACAGTGTCTTCCAGAAATGACATCACAGAAACACCCCAGTTGCCCCAGAAAGAAACACAGAAAATTGTACATGTTTCAAGACCTGCACTCTCAAAAGGAACCAAAAAAGGATGTCGTATTTGTTTTCATACATTTTTAACCAGGATTATTTTGACACTGACTGGGCCCAGGCGCGGGACTGTTTTTCACGAACCTCGATCTGAGGCGGTTCAGGCTGGCATCTGTTGGTAGCACACTCTTATAGTTCCGGCCTCGCTCGTTGTGAGCCGGTCGCCAACAGATATTTCCGACCTTGCTCGTCACCTGTTTATCCATCATCCGTTGAATTCCGTAAAAACTTTGGGTGTAAACACGGCATCTGACGCAAACTGGTTTAAGAAAGTTGCACAAAATGTGCCATTGTTTAATAGTGAACGAGTTATTACTGCAAAATTCGAGTCCGGCCTGTGACTACGGTTCATGTGCCCTTGGGCAAGGCACTTTTCAGTCATTGATTCTTTCCACCCAGGAGTAAATGGGTACCTGTAAGGGCAGATATGGTTATTGTTATTGATTAAGCTGCTTTAAGCTGTATATTCCCCAGAGAGCTGAGATGATATTTGGAATGTTTAATTGGCCCAATGACCAGGGGTAATAAAAATATAAAGCGCTTCGATCTCGGTTAAAAGCGCTATATAAAAATTGTTATTATTATTATTATTATCTTGTAGTGCCACCAATCATGAAAAAGTGTTTATTTGTGTAATGAATTATTATTATTCCATTTCTCTTTTCCAAAGGCAAAATTGTAATCGACAATGTGGACATCGCATCGTTGCCGTTGGATCATCTCCGACAAAAGCTCTCCATCATTCCCCAGGATCCTATTCTCTTCACTGGCACTATCAGGTATGTCGAGTCAAGGAACCGGTCAGGTTTACTGAGTATCTGCAGTGAAAAAAAGAGGTTTGATGAATTTCAATTTCAGTTCCCATTTCAATGCCCGAGGAATGTTTTGCGATACCAGATTCACTTTACATTCAATAATACAAACGATTCACAATATGTGTGACCCACCACGCCAAAACCAGACGGAAGTCGGCAAATGCCATTTCGAGATACGGCATTGTACACAATTTTTTTTTTTTTTTTCATAAATCATTAGTTAAAACTCTAATTTATAGGCTGTTCATGTTTAAACCTTTTTTTTAAATCCCCGAAAGTGATGATATCGGCCTTCTCCTGATTTTTGCTCAATAATGTATGATAATGATGAACGACTTTAGTGCTTATTTTCTCAAAAGCATCCCTTGACACTTCCTAACTTCAAAAAGACGTAACTTCAAAAGTATACCACCTATTCGAGTCCACTATAGCTTATTTTAAAGCTTAAAACGCTAGCAATCCAATGGTATAAAAATCTCTCATATGAAAAATTTCGACTTCAGCCTGGTTTTGGGGTGGTGGGTCACATATACTTTGCGCAAGAAGTTGCAACAGAGAGCCCATTTTTCCGCACTTTGAAAGACGGTCGACAAATTTTCTGCAGTATTTTTATACAACGCCCAAGACATCTTGTGTGGCAGAACTCACTCCTGGTTTATTGCCATGTTCTGTACCTACAGATACAATTTTGTGTGTTGCAGAAGCCTGAAAGTATTGTGTGATAGTATTACTAGCCTTAAGGCCGGTTCATACTTGACGCGAAAGCGATTGCGATACGAATTAGAAGTCACAGAGCATTCACTGCGAACATTCGCCCAAGTTAAAATGTGTTGAACTTTTACGATTTTGCAGTGCGAAAACTTGCTGTGATGTCACAAATTCGTGTTCAAGTTTACTTTTGAGTCAAGTATGAACCGGCTTTTAGTGTAAGCACACAAATTTGCTTACTAGCAGGCAAATTCTTCCTTGGTAAAATCAGGGTTACAAACCAAATTTTCAGTTGATGTTTATATTTGTGACTGGTATTCAACTGGTTTTTACTTAGCATGAAAAGTACATGGAGTTTTGGCTGGTAACCTGTTTTGACTGAGCAAGACTTTTTTGTGCTAAGCAAATGTTGGTGCTTACATGTTTTATGAAATTGGCCTCTGGTCTGCAGTAACAGAGATTATGCGTATGCACGGGATTGTTACTGTTTTTTAGCTCGTGCCACACCGCGGATCATCTGGCATTGTCTTGTCGCTTTGCAGTGTGCTGTGGTTCGGAAAAAATATGTGACCTGCTTCAACAAAACCCGGACAAACTTGACAATTTTTTATTTTTTATTTTTTATTTTGCTTTTTTTCTTATTCTCTAGGTTTTAAGCTTCAAATGTATGTATCATTTACATATGATACCCCACCCTATCTCCCCTGGGGAAGGATTTAGTGATAAAACCCTGACAAGTTCAGAAAAGCGTATTATTTCTTTACGCAATTGTATCACAAAATAGAAAAAAAAAACACTTTTGGGTGACAGATTATGTTCAAATTTGGAGAGATTGTAGAATAATAGTTTATGATTTAGGAAAACCCAAAATCTCAAAATGGTAAAATCCACCCCGAAATGACCTTACGAGTACATTGTAATAAAACAAATTGTGCGACTTTGTCCGGGTTTCGTTGATCACATACACAACTTTTCTGTTATGAGCGATACAAAGCTTCTTTCCCCCTGAACGGGCACGACACTATCAAAAATGAACGGTTGTCTACTGGCATTCTCTCAAATCAGCTATGTTTTAATATGTGACCCACTCTGCAAAAATTAGTCTGATGTGTGAAAAATGTTTTTTTCAATTTTACAGTTGGTCAGAAAATGCAGGAAATAAGCTTTCATTTGATATATGGCACAACTCTGTAGTGTAATGCATCGGTCTTTTACAATTTTGGGAATTTAGCTTTTTCTCAGTTATATTCAAAATGTCTTTGAAAAGAAATTAAGATTTACAATTGTAGTGCTTCATCAGATGCTATGGTAAGAGAATGACAAAACCTGTATTAAATTTAATTTAGGGATCAAAACAATCTTTTCAATCGATCAGATCTGAAAATAAAGGTGTTAGAGAAACCAAAATGCCTTAAAACTAAAATATTATTTGTTGAAAGAAAAATCACCTCCGAGACAATAAACAGCCCTTTACGTAATTTTTGCAGAGCGGATCACATATATGTGAAAATAGACTCTCTGTGCTGTATTGTGAAGCGCCTGTTTTACTTTTGTGCAGCTTCTTCACATCGCTTATAAGTTTTACATTCCGTGGCCATCTTGAATTCTGCACAGCAGAGGGGCATAAACTTAACCGGTTGATAGCGTGTTTAGTCCAACATCCGGGTATGTTGTTCCCCTCTCTTTACAGAGGGTAGTCTACTGAGCATGCGCAACTGAAACGTTAAACAGGGGTGCGTTCAGGTCTCATAACAACACATTTTTCTGTTGTTTCTCTTTGGTTAATCGTTTTGGGGATTTGAGTGATTCTTGCCAGTCAGAAATTCTCAAATGAATTTACTAACTTTCCGAAACCTGACTGTTTATCGCCAGAACACACTCCTTGTTTATTTCCATGTTCTGTACCTACAGATTCAATTTGGACCCGCTGGGCCAGTGTAGCGAGGAGCAACTGTGGAACGTGTTGGAGATTGCACAGCTTAAGACTACAGTGTCTGAGCTAGGTCACGGGTTAGGTGAGTCCACTAGTCTTGGTTCAAGATGGGATTTGGCAGGGTTAGCATTAAGATCGTGTTGGAGATTGCACAGCTCAAGACTACAGTGTCTGAGCTAGGTCACGGGTTAGGTGAGTCCCCTAGTCTTGGTTCAAGATGGGATTTGGCAGGGTTAGCATTAAGATCGTGTTGGAGATTGCGCAGCTCAAGACTACAGTGTCTGAGCTAGGTCACGGGTTAGGTGAGTCCCCTAGTCTTGGTTCAAGATGGGATTTGGCAGGGTTAGCATTAAGATCGTGTTGGAGATTGCGCAGCTCAAGACTACAGTGTCTGAGCTAGGTCACGGGTTAGGTGAGTCCCCTAGTCTTGGTTCAAGATGGGATTTGGCAGGGTTAGCATTAAGATCGTGTTGGAGATTGCGCAGCTCAAGACTACAGTGTCTGAGCTAGGTCACGGGTTAGGTGAGTCCCCTAGTCTTGGTTCAAGATGGGATTTGGCAGGGTTAGCATCAAGACCGGTGTATATTCACTGCATACGCAGCTCAGTCAAGTTGCAGCCTTCACAAAATTGCTTTCTTTTATTTGCTACGCATGCATAACTCTCTCGGTAAAATGAATATTCATGAGATTGGACACCATGTTTCTATAATTTTCCCGATAATGGGTCTTTAAAACCACAATTTTCTTCAAAAGTGAGGTAACAAAGGATTTGTCCTTATTGTTAAACAAGATTTTTTTTTAAATCATGAACTATTTCGAAAAAATATGGGTTATAAATGTTGCTGTTACTGTCGCAAAATTACGGTTGGCGAAAACTATTATTTGTCTATATAAAACGAAAGACGGCAGACCAAATTAACAATTCTGTGAAAAGTTATTAGATTAACTTATCTTTGTAACTAATGTTCACTTGATGATCCGAAACAGTCAGGGTCTCTGAAAATTCACAGAACATTCCGAAAGTATTGGATGAAGTTATGAAAGAACGTTATTGAATGAGTGTGCAATCCTAATTGGTCAATTTTCCACAAATAGGGTGGTATACAGTGCAACGCCCTCTATATCAAACGCTGCTATACCAAACATTTTGCTATACCAAACACGATTCTTGGCTCCTGATTTTTGTGTCCAAACATACCAAACATTGTTGTTAAAAATATGTCCGCATAGAGTTTTAAAAAACCACTGTGTACATATGTGACCTGTTCCAACGAAACCCGGACAAAGTCGACTTTTTAGTTTTTCAGATTTTGCTTTTTTCAAATTCTCTAGGTTCTCAGCTTTAAAATGATGTATCATTTACATATGTACCCCCACCCTATCTTCCCTGGGGTCTGGATTTAGTGATAAAAGCCCTGACAACCTAATTATGAGATAAACAGCTTTGAAGTTCAGAAAAGCATATTATTTCTGTACACAAATGTTTCACAAAATTGACAAAAAAACACACTTTTGGTAGATGGATTTTGTTCAAATTTGAGGAGATTATAGATTAATAGTGAGTGAGTTAGGAAAACCTAAAACCTCAAAATGGTAAAATCCATCCCGAAATGACTTCAGGAGTACATTGTGACAAAACACATTGTGCGACTTTGTCCGGGTTTCGTTGGAACAGGTCACATAACAAATGCTATTTTTTAATGGCCATGTTTAATTTCCAAACATCAAACGAACGGTGCTTTATGTTTATAAAGAGTGAAGGGTGGCTATTATTTCTTCAATAAACATAATGAAAAAGCCAAACGGTGCTTTAGAATTTGGTGTGATGAATAATATTTTGATGTGATGATTACAAATTTGGTGTGATGATTAACCAGTTCGCGCCGGATGACGTATATAAATGCAAAAATTTCCCAAAATTCAAAACAGATGACGCATAAACACACCAAGTTCAAGTTCGGAAATGTATGTCAGCAGCGCGCAAGGCCGGAAATGCGTGGGTGTGCTTCCCGGCACTATCAGCCTGAACACGCTTCGGATCGAGTTTCGTTAAAAATAATCCCGCCCGTCGGCTCGGCGTTGTTAAAATAATCCCGGCGCGAACTGGTTAAGAATTCGGTGTGATGAATAAAAGAAGGTACACTTCGGCCGCAAGATAGTTGCTTTCTTGAAAAATGGGCATGTACATGTACGTGATGGTCCAGTGGCTGAAAATCGCTATACCGAACGAGCTTATACACAGAAAGACATGTGTGGATCCCGTGATGATGTTCGTTATAGCGGCGTTTCACTGTAATTGTTGTTGTGGTTCTGACATTCTGGCAGAGTCTCGGGTTGCAGAAGGCGGAGAGAACTTGAGCATGGGTCAACGACAGCTGTTCTGCCTCGCTCGCGCCGTGCTGAGGAAATCTCGCATCCTGATCATGGATGAAGCCACTGCCTCTATTGACATGGAAACGGTAGGCATTTGAAAGCCCATAATACAGTATAGTGCAGTTTGAAAGTTAACACTGAATAGGAACATTTGTGCAAAAGTTTGAAAAACAGTTTTCCACTTTGTGAAAATGTGTGAAAATCAGGTTCCCACTTTAGAAAAACAGGTTATATGTTAGGGTAATGTAGGACATCCCTTGTCAAAAAATGTGACTTGTGGTACACTATTAACTGCACTATACTGTAATATATAACCTTTGACCTTGCCTACTTAAACAAGATACTGAACTGGCTTATGTGAACTTGTACCAGATTATGTAGTCAATGGTAGTTCTGAGTACAATGCTAGATAAAGCTCTAATACCCACTGGACAGCAAATACTTTACTCAAAAAAAGGAAAAAAACTTTGGACAATCAGAATCTTGAATGATTTCAGCTTTTAAGAGCATTCTGTAATTACTCAACCGAATATTTTTACCGAGTACCTTCCAAGTATCTGTATCCAAAATCTTTGTGCATCCAAAATCCCAAGTTATTTTTTCTCTAACAGTAACACTGACTTTATTTGTTGTCTGTTTGTGCCACTTTGTAGTAAACCAAGTACTCAGAGAGTACTCAGAGAGTACTCAGAGAGTACTCAGAGAGTACTCAGAGAGTACTCAGAGAGTACTCAGAGAGTACTCAGAGAGTACTCGGAGAGTACTCGGAGAGTACTCGGAGAGTACTCGGAGAGTACTCAGAGAGTACTCAGAGAGTACTCAGAGAGTACTCAGAGAGTACTCAGAGCGTACTCAGAGCGTACTCAGAGCGTACTCAGAGCGTACTCAGAGAGTACTCAGAGAGTACTCAGAGAGTACTCAGAGAGTACTCAGAGAGTACTCAGAGAGTACTCAGAGAGTACTCAGAGAGTACTCAGAGAGTACTCAGAGAGTACTCAGAGAGTACTCAGAGAGTACTCAGAGAGTACTCAGAGAGTACTCAGAGAGTACTCAGAGAGTACTCAGAGAGTACTCAGAGAGTACTCAGAGAGTACTCAGAGAGTACTCAGAGAGTACTCAGAGAGTACTCAGAGAGTACTCAGAGAGTACTCAGAGAGTACTCAGAGAGTACTCAGAGAGTACTCAGAGAGTACTCAGAGAGTACTCAGAGAGTACTCAGAGAGTACTCAGAGAGTACTCAGAGAGTACTCAGAGAGTACTCAGAGAGTACTCAGAGAGTACTCAGAGAGTACTCAGAGAGTACTCAGAGAGTACTCAGAGAGTACTCAGAGAGTACTCAGAGAGTACTCAGAGAGTACTCGAACTGTACTCTACTACAACACTGCCTTGTACACCTTAGGTACTCCCTCAGCAGAGTTGGGGATTCATTAGTAGCTGGGTTCGCGATTTGTTCCAGACATGCGAAAAACGTTCTTGCAAAACTCCGATAGTTAGGTGGTGTGGGATCCTTTTTCAAGTGCAATGTTCTTGGGTCGCGTTCCTGCCGTTCCCGCATGAGACAAGTGTCGTGTGTCAATCTCAGACCATCAAAGACGCCACCTGAATTCAATTCAAGTGTCTGGTTCGTGCTATGATATTCTTGAAATGAAAACACAATTCAACAGAGTCAGCGAACTGACAAAGTAATCCCACTGGTAAACGAGCATCAAATGAACAAGGAGTGCAGCACGTAATACCAGCACAATTGTATTTGTATCATCCATTGGTTGCTAGGTGAAAAGCGCCCTCTTATGACCATGCATGGAGTCCATGAGGATCCCTTATTCAATTTCTCTTTTTTTCAGGACAACATAGTTCAGAGAGTTGTGGCTGAGGAATTCAAAGATAGAACGATTCTTTCCATAGCTGTGAGTACACAATCAATTTTACCATCTCTAGCTATCTCATCAAAATGATAGTTGGTTTTCTATACATTGCACATGTAAAAATAGCAAAATTTATTTTTATGCTCAACCCTTGACAACGGGTTATACGCATGTCTGCACAGCAGTCTTTGTCCATTAGCTGCACTGCACAATGGACCTGAGTGTGCAGCTGTCATACAGACCCTGTTCTACGCCATGTGCAACCGTTAGCACAGACTATGCATATTATTTTTTGCTACAGTACAGTAAGCACAACTTTACTGCGAAACTGTTATAATAAAACTCGGCCTAAGGCCCCACTTGGAAAAATATATTTTGTGTTTGTTTAGGAGAGCAACACAATTCAGTACACACACGTTGGTAAACACCGCCAATCGTGGACGGGGCATTGTCCAACCATCTTCCTTTTATTTGTTTGTACTGGAATTTGGAATTGTGGACGTTTTGTCAAACGTGGACGTACCCAATTCTTTTGTCTGACGACCACGATTGGCGGTCAATACATACGCACACGCACCTGGGGCCAATTTCATAAAACATTTAAGCACAACATTTTGCTTAGCACAAACAAGTTTTGCTCAGCACAAACAAGTTTTGCTCAGTAAAAAAGAGGTTACCAACCAAAACTCCATGTGTTTTTCATGCTAAGCAAAAACCAGCTAAATACTAGTCACAAACAATAAACATCCTCTGAAAATTTTGTTTGTAACTAAGTTTTTTAAAAGAATTTGTTTTCTCACGTATTATTTTTAAGCTTGTAGCCAAGTGATTCGGACACGGCTTATTGCTTAGTGCTTATTTTTTTATGTGTCCAACAAAATTTTCCTGGAAATCAGTCACATGCAATATACACTGCATGACATTTTAGCCGGTAACCTTTTGGCCAAGAAACTTTTGGGGGTAAGCAAATTTCCGTGCTTAGCCCATTGTGTTCCCTGTTCAGTAAACTATTGGGAGTCAGGTTGGGGTAGCGGTTCTTTCCTCGCCTTCCACCACTATGACCCGGGTTCGAATAGGCCTAGGCCAATATGTGGATTGGGTTTTCAGTCCCTGCCTGACTCCGTGGGTTTTCCCCAGGATATTCTTCTAGGGTTTTCCTCCCACCTCTAAAACTGTAATTTCTTCACATTGTCTTCTCACTGGGCTTCCATAGGAGAACAGTGAATTCTGAATGAATGGGTTACCCAGTATAAATAATTAATGAATAAAATAAAATAAAACTACCGGCTAAAGCGTAGCAGCATTATATTTATGAGTAATTGCTTTCTGTTTTTACGCACAGCACCGAGTGACGACCATCTTGAATGCGGACCGTATCCTTGTCCTAAACGAGGGCGCTATTGCCGAGTACGATACGCCCGAGAACCTCCTAGCGCGAGAGGACAGTTTGTTTGCGTCGTTTGTAAACAACGCACACCAATAATGCACTTACTTCCAGAACCATATACATGCATTATGCATTATGTTTATGAACAGTTCGCGCCGGAGGACGTATATACACGCAAAGTTTTTCCCAGATTCAAAACAGATGACGCATAAACACGTCACGAGCAAGGCCAGAAATGTCTGTCAGCAGCGAGCAAGTCCGGAAATGCGTGGGTGTGCTTCCCGATACCGTCGTCCTGAACCCACCTCGGATCGAGTTTTGTTAAGATAATCGACTGTGAGACCCTGACTTTGCACCGAAAATGGTGCTGGAATCCAGACTACTGGACCAAATTGGGAATTTTTGGTATCATTTTCCTTCTAACAAAATTGTCTATTCATGTCTATAAAAAATGTGGGTCTCTGAATAGTGGATGTATGAAGTTACGTTTTTGTTTTTTTACTACCTCAATCTTGGAAATGAACCTCTTTTGTTATTTTCTTCAAATTGACAGCATGCCATGGAATAATTTCTCGGGAGTTTTTAGTGTCAACTTGTCCTCAGTATTTTTGGTTGGTTACTGTTTGGACTAGACTGCTGCTTGAACTGTTTTATTTTTGTGGTACTTTGAGGGTTTTCTGGATTCTTCAAACATTTTTAAAAACAAAATTATTTAAAAACATAAATTCTATTTGAAGGAGACAATGAAGAAGAGCTTATTCCTATCCACAAAGTTGGAAATCATTTGTTTTTTGAAATTCTGGAGTCCGGAGATTTCAAAAAACAACCAGTTATCACCTGGTAGTTATTACTGAAATGTTATGCTTAACCAGTTCTCGTCGGATGTTGGTCATGCGCAAATTTTGTCCGTAATTTAAAACGTCACGAACAAGGCCGGAAATATCTGTCAGTGACCAGCTCGCACAAGCAAGACCGGAAATATCAGGGTCCGACAAATGCCGGTGTGGACGGTAATTCTGTCCCCCGGTAAAATTGTCCGGGGGGACAGAATTACCTAGGTAAAAGTGTCCCCCTGGAGCCGTTAATTCTGTCCCCCTCCAGTTTATTCTGTCCCCTCTCTGGGTAATTTTGTCCCCCAAGTGTTCCACACATAAGTGGTTATTTTGATGTTATTTCAATGAAAAGCCCACATGGTATTTATTATTTCGACTTCTCTTCCCTTCATCGATTTATCAAAATAAAAATAACTTTATTAATTAAATCAATCGATCTACGTTTCTGCGCGAAAGGGAAAATGGCAGTAATCAGTATTTTCAGACTTCTTGCACGCGTACAAATTCTATATACTCAGCACGAAATGTGGCAGCACTTTTGACCGCCTGTAATTTGTAAGACACTACACATCCTACAGTCTGCCACAAATGATGCATCATGAAGCGGTGAACCTGTACTATACACTGGTTGATGTGTCTAGTGGGTGCTAGACTTGTGACGTTGCATGGGACAAATTTACCAGGGGGACACGTTTAACGTTGGGCAGGGAGACAGAATTACCTGGAAGGGGACAGAAATACCTAGGTAAATGTGTCCCCCCGGACAGATTTACCGGGTCACGGCCTGGTAAGTCTGTCCGGGGGGACACATTTACCTGGGGGGACAGAATTACCTTTCACACCGGCCTGAACTCGATCGAGGTTCGTGAAAAACAATTCTGCGCCTGGGCCCGGTTAATGTCAACATAATCCTTGCACGAACTGGTTTAACCTAGTGAAATACACAATTTAAATTTTTGTTTACAGTACTAGTCCAATTAATTTCATGCTTAACCATTTTTTTTTAATAATTGTTTTAATGATAATCTTGCCATGGATTTTTTTTTTAATTTTGTTTTTTTACAACAAATCAAAGATGTTGCAAGTCCAATATTTAGCGTGTTGGCATATGTGTTAAAATTTAGTTACACGACAGTATCTTTTTCGATTTACAATGAGATGTGTTCCTGAGAATGCAATATATTCTACGTATATAATGGCCATTTAAATCATATTTGTTCTATCTTGATTTGAAATAATCAAAGACGGGTCGTAAAAAAAAGATATTTATATTTTACTAAACCGGTATCAGATTCTTGAATTCTTTTATCTGAATTCAAACATTACATGTATTATAATTTAAAGGTATATATATTTTTCAGACATTTGTTCAATGTTCAGACTTTTTTGCATAATTGTCAATCTCATCTCCTGTACACGAAATTAAATTGTGTATTCGGTTTTTGTGCGAAGTCTTGAATAGTAATAGTCTGGAATAGTTAACCCCTCATTTCATTGGAATGCCATAAACACTATGCGGCTTATAATTTCATGTCCAAAAATATAAAACAGGAGAATGGCAAGTTACTTTTAATACAGATAACTTAAATAAATCGTGCTTATTTGTAATGTGAACATTATCCACCAGAAATCAAACAATTAAAGGTGGGATACACCATTTGCAGATATCAAAACTTGTTACTTTCGAATTATTAAGAAACATTTTACTTATTCAAAGGTAAACAATGATTGTAGGAAAATGATCGAGCTAGATATCTTGTAATTGTTCCAAAAAATAGACATTTATTTAACAAAATCAAGAACAACATAAGAACCACTGCCCGACGCCGGTTGAAAATGAACGCCGTTTGTCTTGCTTTCCTCGGCCTCCATGATTGTAAAACTTCGAGCAGGTCAGGTTAACCTCTATAAAATACAAATCCATCTATTCATGACAATTCAAGCAATTACCAATGGTGTATCCTACCTTAATTAGTTTTTGCTCATTTTGACTATTTGTGTGTATGTTATATTACAGCAGTGTTTGTTTTGTCCTTTTACTACTAATCATAAGTTAAAATATGTATTATTAATACATGTATATGTTAATTTAAATTGAATGTGGCAATTTGACATAGGTCACTGTGGTTAATACAGTTGTAATTTATATAACAAAAAAATAATCTAAATACTAGTACCAAAGCAGTTGATCTTCCTTTTCTTCCCAACTTTGCAGGTAAAATAAACGTTTTTAAACGTTTCTAATTTTTCTGTTCAAAGTATGCCTCATTTAAATTCTGCCTGCAATGTTGTCAATGTAATGGTATCCCCAAAAAGTTACTATTTTTTGTTTAATCTTGGGGAAAAGGGGCCTTGGTGATTTCCCTCGACCTCGTGCGCACGGGACAAAATGTTTTGTTTTTTAGTTTTGATTTAATTTGTACCCTAAAAAAACACTTAGACTAGAAAGTAATACCTAGGATGATTTCAGGCACCTTACCAATTTCAAATAGGACAAATCCTTGAGAAATTGAGAGAAAAAATGACAAAACTTGTTGGACCCCTGTAGATTTTTAATGGGCCGATATTGCTTCTTGCCTCTTTGCCTATTTTGCATAAATTTGAATTTATTAGGAAACTGGTCTATACTGCCTAGAACCTGATAGTGTGTCCCATAAAAGAAAACTCGGGCAAGCATATTTATACTACCCTGAGGCAAAAATACCTGTATGAATAGATGGATAATCTTTCTGTAGAAGAAAAGTTATATCAAGAACCCTAAAGCGAAGTCAGAGGTCCTTTCCCAGCTACCATAACCTCCGATTATTATCTGCTTTCGGAACAAACTTCGGACTATAATTGCACCTTGTTTACTTGTCGGATTATTGAACCTTAATTAACCAAATATAATTAGGGAATAATTAAGTAAATGTTCTAAATTCGAAGTGTAGATTTTTTTTGATTTTTTTTTTGGGGGGGGGGGGTATTTTGTTTAATTTTGGGAGGTTAATTGTTTGTTTTTTTAATTTTTTTAATTTATTTATTAAATTTTTTTTGGGCGTCGGAATTTCTTTTTTGGGGCGTCGCATTTTTTTTTTCGGAGTCGCATTTTTTTTTTACGGAACCCCTAAAGTACGGAGCCCCTAAAGGGACATTACCCAAAAAAATTATGCAAATCAATATCTACTGATTACATTGGCTAGAGCGTAGAGGCAGAATTTAGAGTAAACAGTTTTGACTCTTTTTTTATAGGGGGCTGCATAAGCGCATGTGCACATATATTTGCATACCTGAATAATAATCATGAAACAACTGCATTATTAGTTCACATCAAAAAAGTTTAGCTATTGTCCACATCTTGACCACGATCATCCATACGTAGAAATGGATATCTGTCACAGCTATTCTCTATGCCGTGGTTGCCACGGACGAACTGTGGGTACCCACCAACTGATTCCACGGCTTCCTTGTAGTATCCACCAATCAGTTGTGGATCTGAAGATGTGAGGTATGCTTTATCTAAATGATCCTTCTAGACAAGCCGTCAACACATCCGTTGATGCAGATGCCGTACCGTTTCAGTTTGTTGTAACTGTCTATGTGCCAGATGAAGTTTGGAACCTTGGCGTAGTAGCAGCGACGTAGCAACCTTCGCTTTCTCCTTTGAAGGTTTCCCTCCGGATCCAGAATACTTAGTATCAGTCTGACATTCCTTTCTGCACCGCAGATTTCAAAAAATCTTTTAAAAAAAATTAAAAATCTTTAAATAATCTTTAAAAAAAAAAAATATAGAAATATGTCTGTTCTATGAACAGAGCATATTATGGCTTTTTCGCATTTTGTTTTCATTGTTCATTTATTTAGGCTAAAAAGTGAGGTTTTAATATGATAACTGTGCCAATAAGCAATTTGGTGAATTTGAAGCTCATCAATACTGATTACTTGATATCTGGAGACAGTGTAATGTGCGCACCTTTATAGGGTCAAGAAGTTGTCATTTTGAATAATTTCTATATTCTCATAATTATTCAGTCACTTATATGCTTTAGAAGATGTTATTGAAGTAGGGATATGTATAGAATCACCCAAATAAACTTTTCAAAGAAATAATATATAATATTATATACCCAAATATGGGAATAAATATATTACGCGGCAGGGATTAACGATTTATGCAAATTAGTCATATTTCCACCACTTGAATTTGTTAAGACTTTTAATATGTCATTGTGGGGGCCTTTTAGAAATGCTTGTGGTGAATGTTTTTTTGTTACAATTTGTTTGAGGTCAAAACTTATTTTGTCTAGACTATATATCAGTTATTTTGTACATAATTTTTTTTTTAAGTGAACAAAGAAAACGGCAAGGCAAGGACTTGAACCTGCGACATCCGGAATACCGAACTGGCGCTCTACCGACGGAGTTATCTTGTCCATCTCCCAAACTGTCAGTATCTTTGTTCGAGGGCGCTAGTCAGAAGTCACAAACACCAGAATTCCGTATTTCCAGGGATCAAGCCCGATTTTACGAAACAACCTGGGAAGCAACATTGTGGGGATCACTCAATGAGATACGACTTTTTATCTTATAATACACAAATAAACCACAAGGGAAACTGACTAGGTAAATTTGCATAATTTTCAAAGTGAACAAAGAAATTGGCACGGCGGGACTCGAACCTGCGAACTCTGGAATACCGGACCGGCGCTCTACCAACAGCTATCTTACCCTATGTTGGCGGTCGCCCAAACTGTCAGTATATTTGTTCGAGGGCGCTAATCAGAATTAATAAACACCAGAATGCCTTGTGGGGAGCGACAATGTGGGGATCACTCAATAAGGATACAACCTGTTTATCTTATATTACACAAATAAAGCATAAATGAAACTGACTAGTAGGTAAATGTGCATGAATTTCAAAGTGAACAAAGAAATCGGGACATGAACCCGAAACCTCCAGAATACCGGACCGGTTTGAGATAATTAAATGATGTCTTTCATGTAAATATATACTTATGTACGCGACAGATGTACACACGTACTTAAAACTTTTATATTGAATTGTAATTATGATACGGCAATAGATTCCGTTAACCCATATCACACACATTTGGCTTGAGATTATAAAGATAATAAAACTGCTCAGGGTATTTCAGACAGAACTTATCACAATTTCACATCAGCGAACTTTAGACTTATCCAACAGTTTACTTAACTAAAACAGTTATCACCTGTTTCGTTGTTATAAAACCAATTTCCGAGCAACACGTTTTTCGCGTTGTTGTTTTTTTATTCAAAATCTCGTTTTGTGTTAATATTTCGGGTTTTTTTTTCAACAAAGTTTTTTTTTATGATTTCAATATTGGGTTTTTCCCTTAACCGACGTTAATAACAAAAAACAAAATATTGTTTTTATAATGTAAACGTTTTTAGCAATTGCGAATCTGGGAAACATTTGCTTGCAAAAAAACCAAGCTTTTGCTTTTGCTTAAAACTAAGTCGAAGCTTTTGCTTGCTAGCAATTTCATATTTGTATGTATAAAAATGTAAGCAAAAGCCTAGAAAAAGCAATTGCTAGATTTTATGTATTCGGCACCGATCTTAAACCGCTCCAACAGATTCAATTTTAGTTCCAGAGTAACAGTTTTAGGTTAAACTTGAACAAATCACCGATCTTGCTGGGGTGACTATTATTTATCCTCTATTCATCTGTGGACATTTGAATTGTCATGCTTCGGAGAGAGGACGCACTGGTGTTAAAAAGGCACCAATCGGTCGAACTCCGTTGCTATTTGCACACTACTTCAATGTTGCCGTGTATGGGCCGAATTAAAGGGGACAACAAAGTAGTAGGCTATACGCCTATGTGAATTCAAACACGTGGCGTGTCCGCACTACTGATACTTTGACCCCAAAATGGGAACCTCGCCTGAATTTACTTGTTTTTGTGTTATTGTTTTAAAGCAACGCCCAACTGTATGTTTGGATGGAGGCGTGTGGTGACGTCATTGTTGGTGGATCGTGTACCGTCCGCTGTGAAATTTTGCATTTCTCAACCTTTTTTGTTTGGTTCTGTTCATTTGTTTAAAGGATATAATAAACAAAATAATAACGTCTGTATTCATGCTAAAAAGGGGGCCCAGGAGATAATCGGGAAAAGAAAAACAAAATGTTATGTTGTGTTGACAAGCATTCTAGGGTATGGGCTTATGACTCAACTCAATGAGTCCATTACCGACTCTCATATATAGGACTCTTCTGAGTTCTAAGGTTTTACGGCCCACCACACCTCCTTCCCTGTCCAGTTCGTATAACCCAAAGGGCCAAGCCCTAAGCTTTACTGCCTAGCCAGCATATGAACCCCGTACATATTAGCCTTGAATGCAAGGCTGTGTTGTATCTGCAACGTCAGATGTACACGTGATCATTGTGGGCTGCATTGTACATACTGTACACTTTACATTGTACATGTGTACTGTACGGGGCTGCCTGGACACACCCATGTGGAGTCTAGATGCTAACCTTAACTTCGCGGACAGTCCCAACTGGTGAATTAAGCAATTCAGCTAAATTCGGTTAATATCTGAAGACGGAAAATGTAAATCTCTTTAACTAAAATGAGTGCGTAGCATGCATTAAAACCAACAGCAGACCTCGGGATTCGAACCAGGTCTGCGAAATGTGTAGCCAACGAATCTACCAACTCAGACATTCGTTAAGTATGTCTCCCTTGGGCACATGATCGTAGATATATCGGGGCACATCGTACCAAAATGTTTGCCATCTTGTTATTTTAAGCAAGATGTCAAACAGGAATATATAAAGATGAGGTGTCACCATGGTAACACCTGCATTGTAACAGTTGTCAGACGAAAACAAGTTTTAGAAAAGAATAAGCTGTTTTCTAGTCGGAAAGTTGTATATTTTTGTAAATGTAAATCTGTCTATATTATGGTTGGCTTTTTTTGCCAATTTCGGATTCGCAAACTACGGAAGGTCAACGTTGTAAATTAAAAGAATTGTAAATATTGTTCCCAAATAGCATACACCATTGAGTTGTTGAAAATAGTAAATGACCAACAGACACTACCAAATATTGTACTTAAAAGTCTCTTTCTGACATTATGACACTGTTAATAAGTAATGTTGTCCGAATCTGCGTTTGCCAACCACGCCCTATGTTTACGAACAACAATTGTTTTGACCATCTACCGACGTAATTTTTATCTGGGTTGTAGTCGAGTCCCTACAAGTCCGTTCACAAGTCTTTTCGTCAAGCCAGTCACAAGTCCTTTCGTGAAGCCAGTCACAAGTCCCTTCATAAAGGCAGTCACAAGTAACTGAATGAACAATGACAAAGGGATGCTTTTGTCAAAGCTGATTTGAATAGCTTGCGATTTGAATTGGAACTGAAGGACTTGTGATGGACTTGCAGGGACTTACAGGGACTTGCAGGGACTTGTGATGGACTCGACTACATCCCTAATTTGTATAAGCATGGAATCTAATAATAGGTCCTATAGCTTGCGAGACAAGCATCAGATCAGTGCCGATAAAAAAAATCCTCGTTGAAGGGGAGAAAACTAAAGTGCCGGACCCCGATATGTAGCAGTAGAACCAATGGGTGCTTTGGTATAACTAACTTCGCTGGTATCATCGGAAGTATTGATGTGGTTGGCCGGTTTTAAACATACTTTTAAAACCGGCTCCTGGGCCTGGACTCGTTAATACCCGAACCGAATTAAGGCAAGGACATTAGCACTCGTTTGTGGTATTGCGCATGCCTTGTGAGGTTTCAACCAATAAAACGGTAAATCGACCAGATTTAACGGGCGTCTAAATTGCATGCGACACTGGAAAAGTTTAATACCGGCCCCGGTGATCATCCGTTCAATACCGGCCACGTGACGGGCGCTCGACCAATCGGAATGGGTAAACTGTCTCAGGTATTTATAAATACTGTTTATTTTCCCGTCCATATGGTACATTGTTATATTCTTTTATGGCGATGCACAGTCTTGTATATTCGGCAAGTGATACACGTGCCGATAACAGTTCCTTGTTTGCACCCGGGTTTTTATCCACAAAAGTCCAAAATATTATTTACAAAAGAGTGATAGAGTTTTTTTGTACAAACATTACAATCATTTCAATACCCTGCCAATCAATGGCTATCAGGTTTTGGTGCAATGCGAAAGGTGCATCTACATTATAGTCTATTGTCCGGTCTAACCTTTGCGATGACCAAGCAATTGAGGGGTCTAACACTGGCTGTAACGAAGAAGGCTAAAATGAGGAGGGGTGTCTGTACGAAGACACGGTGAAGCTACACGAAACGTTTGGCTTTTCATATTAGCGCTTGTGCGTCAAATGTAATTTAAGTAGACTGTAGTTGTGACTTTGGTTGTTCATTAATATAAATTGCACATTAATGCAAAATTATGGCATTTCTTAAAAGAGTCAGTTGATGTGATTTGCTTTGTATGTAATTTGTTAGTCAACTTCGTAAGCAGAAGTCCAATAAACAAAGTTGAGCTTGGTGTCTAGCCACTAACCAGTTCTCGTCAGATGTTTTGTTCCAGATTTCAAAACGGATGACGGAAAAACACGTCAAGAGCAAGGCCGGAAATATCTGTCGGCGACCGGCTCGCAGCAAGCGAGGTCAGAAATATCAGGGTGTGCTACCCACAAATGCCGGCCTAAAATATTATCGGGTCGAGGTTGTTGTAAAAAAAACCTGCGCCTGGGCCCAGCCAATGCCCCCTAAAAACCGGCGCCAGCTGCTTATTAATAATCCTAATCAATCCGTTGTCTGTAAAAATGATAACTGTGTTACTCATGATGTGCTATACCATTCATCCAGAACCGGCACGCCCTTTAAAATTGATACAACCTCTGACCTCTTGTCGATACGCGTACGGGGCACTTATCGCTATTATATTGTTCTGGTATAGTAACCTGTACCATGTACCAATTGTAAACAGTACACTCATTACTTCCAGCTGGATTGTGCGTGCACGCGATTTTCTGGTCTTCCCAAGCACAAAGACTTCGTTAAAATAGGCCAACACCAAATAGCATTCGGAGAAAACGCACAGTCGACAGAAGTGAAAGTTACTAGAGAGAAATTGCCACTGGTACTAAAAAGGGGATACTAACTACTAAGACCAACCATGGCCGAGGGAAACTCGGATGTCCAAAGAAACGGCGAGGTCGGTAGGAAAGCGAAGGCGCTGGAGGCGGAGGAAGGCCGGATAGTTCCTTTGGACCTGGAGCAGATGAAGATGGAGGAGGCAGAAGGAGATGAGGGACAACTCGTGGAGGACGAGGAGGTGGATCGTGGGGGATGGGGCAACAAGATGGACTTTATCATGGCGTGTATCGGTTACGCGGTGGGCCTAGGCAACGTATGGAGGTTCCCCTATCTCTGCTACAAGAACGGAGGAGGTAAGGCACCTTTCTGCCCATTTTGTTCATTCGGTTTAGATTTTTTTGCCAAGCAAATATTCCCCGATATTTTGGTATACACAATTTGCTGGTGATGATGCTTTGGTCAAATGCTTTGGTTTTTGCCCATGGTAATTGCTTGGGCATAATTTTGTCTAAAAATGATTTTTCTATAATAATTTCGTCCGTTCGTGTGTTCGTCTGTTTTTGTTTAAAGCGATCGTATACGTTTGGTAATTACTCCAAAAATTAATGGCAATAAAAACTTACTTGGTAAGAAGTAGAGCAGCTTTGGGTAGTATAATGCATTTTTAGAAACTGTTCACTTCGAAGTACTGCGGTTATGGAAAAAGATATCACTTTTTATCCCCAAAAAAATAGAATCTCAGAAGCGTTACTGCAGTGACGTTTTTCAGAGTGTGTATTCCAATGCAGATTATTCTTCCTGCCTGGACAAAACCGCTCCACATTTTCGGCAATATCTCAAAATCGCTACCACCATTTGAAATGGAATTTTTACAGGTTAGTTTTATGGTATATATCTATAACTATATAGGATTTAATCAAACAGTGGGTTCCAATTACCAAACCTATGCGATCCCTTTAATGGCATGCTCGATTCAAGCTTCGCTTACAAGGTTTTACCACTTCTACTGACATTTATATCTATGTTATTCAATACTTATATCATTTTCTTTTTAATTTATGTCATTAAAATAAAACAATTGTGAAAATGAAAACAAAAAACACGGATTAAAAGGGTATATATTTAGTATTCTTGATTATTGCTATCCTTAATTTAAGCTGTTAGGTACCGTTGCAATCGAATATCGGTAAAGCATTGTAATCAACCATAGTTCTAGTTTTTATTTCAAAACTGTGCTGCCCTTCGTACCCTTCTTCATTTTATGGTTATTTACGCTTACATTAACGGCTTGTTCCGCAAACATCACTGTGTGTTTGTAGCACTTTTTCTTTTACATATAAATAGGACTGTCATTTCCCAAAATACCAATTTAAAAATAGGTTCCGGTTGTTCACGCAAAGATGGTTTAACAGCTATAGAGATATTCCAAACAATTTATAGAATGCGCCCCAAAAGATCCAAGTGAGTTTATATTCCATAAAGTTATATACACTAATTAAATATGTTATTAATTATGTTATTAATTGAACAAATAGTCATAATGTGTTTGTCGACATCTGCATATGTCTTCTCATAATTGTTTTTAGTCCTTTCTTTTGTACTTGTTCAGTCTGTACAAATGTACGTACGTTTCTGATGGCTTGCGCCTCTTGTTTTTTTTATTTAGTGTCCATGCTAAAGGGAAAAGCATTACAGTTACGATCTCAAAACATGTATACAAATTTGGTTGGTAAAAAGAAATGGTTAAAATGTTAACCAACAATGTGTAATTTGTTCTAATTTGACCAATGTTCGTTACATTGTACACAACGTTTAGCACTTTTTGTAACCATTTTTGTTTAACCAACTGTTGAGTTGTTCACCTGGTAAACAACGGTTGGTAAAAATGTGTTATTTTACCTAATGTGTGTTATGTTTAACCAAATTTAACCAACATTGGGTAGATGTACTCATTTTGACCAACTGTTCTCAGGTGAACAACAGTTGGTAACAAAAAATGGTAAAAAAATTGCCCAACGTTAGGTAAAATGTTACGTTCAGGTAAAATGTAAAATAAAAAAAATGTACATATTGTTGGTTAAAGGGATCGTATACGTTTGGTAATTGGAACCCACTGTTTGTTTCAATCCTATATAGTTATAGATATATACCATAAAACTAACCTGTAAAAATTTCATTTCGAAAGGTGGTAGCGATTTTGAGATATTGCCGAAAATCTGGAGCGGTTAAGTCCACGCAGGAAGAATAATTTGCATTGGAATACACAATCTCAGAAACGTCACTGCAGTAACGCTTCTCAGATTCAATTTTGTTGGGATAAAAATTGATATCTTTTTCCATAACCGCAGTACTTCGAAGTGAACAGTTTCTAAAAATGCATTATACTATCCAAAACTGCTGTATTATACTTCTTACCAAGTAAGTTTTTATTGCCATACATTTTTGGAGTAATTACCAAACGTATACGATCCCTTTAACATTTTAATCAACTTGTTTAACCAACAATATTTTAATACATGTTTTGAGATTTTGTTCTCTTCATTTTTAGCGGCTGGTGAATCGGAGTACTAAAACAAAACACGGCTTCCATTTTAAGAATTCGCACTGAACTTGTCCGGTCAAATTACAACACACGTCTTAATTTTAACTGACCATTATTGGCAATACTTTATGGTTACGACATGCACAATCCCTAAATATTCTTTCATATTTTTAAATTACAAAAAAAAGCAATGAACGATCTGAGTAAACCATGATTACGCAGTATTGCCATTACACCGATAACCATCAAAGTTCGCCTCGTGTGCAGAAATGCGTTAAACTGCCGTAATAATTAGCATCCGTAAATGAATGGAAAATTCCACTCTAAACTCGGTCGGTCGTTTGCCGGATCAATCGGTGGAGTTTGTCCCTTGCAAGTTCAGGCCAGCCCAGGCCATCCAACAAACAGCTAGTGTTATCGGTCTAAACACCGGTCAGCCCAGGGACAAAGGTTATTCATTATCTCCTGATTATATATTAACTTTTTTTTCTGATAATTAATTCTGCCATCTGTAGGCCTATAACTCTTTGGGCATAGTTTTGGTTCCGGGTTTTTTGAGAATTTATGTGCAATAGCCCTATCACAGTCAGATAGCTGTTTTAAGCAGGATACCCCATGCTTATTCTTTTTAACAAAATGAGTTTGTATATGTTTAGTTTTCAAGGTATACACCATTTGCTTTTGTTGTAATTATCGAAAATGGATGGCTTAGGGTGTTCATATTTATAGTAAATATTGTAAATATAAGTTTTGTGTTCATAGATGCTGAAAAAACCAAGAACATTAATGCTGTTTTTGTAGTCTGGTTTCTTGACTTCATTCAAACGAACGGCACATCTTATAGACGTCAGGGAATTATCAGGTTTATAGGAAACCATACTAATTGCCTTTAACCATTCACGAATGTTTAACCATATTATTGCAAATGAAATGTGATTTTTTTTTGTGAAAATCATCAGGTTTTTCCAACGATTTCCGGCCAGCAATCGTTGGAAATTGATACACAATTCCAAAGCACACCAGGTGCCGGCATTTCACAGGATTCTTGAGACTGTTATTCACTTAGGCATAAACAAAAAAATGTTATGTTGGCGTAACAGGCCCAAAAAAATAGGGTAGGTAGGTCGGGATTTTTTTTTTTTTTTTTTTTTTTTTCCTTCCAGCAATGAAAATGATATGTTTTATAATTGTTTCAGCCGGTAGTGATACACGATAGCGTGTCCAGGTTCAATATATACACAATCCACACATACAACAATGAGAAACGGTCAGAAATGGTTTCAAACGTATTTATAACTAGATTTTATAGATTTTAATCATTAAATTTCGTCCCTTGAAAAAAAAAATATCCAGGGTCGGCCGTATTTTTAGGGTCGGTCGGGTTACGCCAACATAACAAATGGTCCCGCATTTCATTATAATTCAGGGTTTTTATGTTTTCAAACGGTGTATACCTACGAAAAGAGCTACTTTATTCGGATTTGAAGCGTCAGGAATCTCCTAAGAAAAATAATGTCATTTTGCTTACAAATGAACCCGCCCTGCGAGAGCCGATATCTGGCAGCAAATAATTCGATTTGACTAATATATTAACTAAATAATTAAATAACTAAAAGTGTTTTTTTGTTTAATTTCTCATTAAAATGTAAATTATGCCTAACCTTCCTATTTCTAAAAAAATTGCTATTGAATTTTTTTATTTTTTTTTAGGTGAAACTCGAAAATAGCCCAATATTTAAGTAGAGAATATTGCTTAGCCGATTAATTCTGCTTAGAAAATATTCGCTATGAACCAGCCACGAGAAGCAAACATCGTATGACATTTCGCTGGTACTCTGACACTTCTGACAAGCAAAATACCTTCAGTACTTGGCAACCTTTGTAACGAGTATGGAAGGCCAACGTTGCAAAAATGAAGATGATTATTATTGTTTCCAACCATATCGTTAATTGGCTCGTTGAAAAATAAAGCCAACAAACACTATCGGTACCAAAGACCTAATCAAAACGCATTTCTCCTAAATATATGAAGTTGGTAATTTGGTTTTTTTGACAAAATCTGCATTGGCAACCATGGCTTAAATTATTTTTGGGGTCGCTGGAAAGTCCGAAGGTTCGATAGTCGGAAGGTTAAATAATCCGATGGTTCGATAGTCCGTATCGACAATAAGCTTCGATAGCCCAAATCGACAGTGAGGTTGAACGGTTCGACAGTCCAAATCGACAGTGAGATTCGATAGTCCCAATTCTAACTAACAAACCTTCTGTGCTTTTGGATTAATGAACCTTCAGACTATTGGACCTTTTTTTCATTACGGAGTATTGAATCTCGGATTAATTAACCTTCGGATTTTCGAACCTTCGGACTAACAAGTAGATCCCAATATTGTATGCTCTTGTTGCAGCCTATAGACTAATCTGTCGATATAACTAGCCAAGTGAGGGCAGTAGAACTGCGGTGTCTTTTCTATTGTCTTCACGTGACGTCACAAGAGAGAGGCACCGCAGTCGTGATAATTTAACAGTGGAGTAGCCACAAGAGGGCGGGCTCACTAAATGCTTTTCTGATAACACTACACAAAATGGCGAAAGAAAGGTCTCAATTTGCAGGCACAGGCAGCGCTTTCTCTACTGTTATATATGTTTCATTCAAAATGTGATTACCGTTCATAGACTAGAAGTCTTATCCTAAATTGATTTCCAGTAAAATAAATTAAGTGTGGGTTGCAGTTTTGTTTAATATAGAAAACTTAAGTTAAATCAATATCATTGTTGGAGATAACGTATACTAGGCCTACTGCATGACTACATCTTCTAGTTGAACGGAATCATTTATACGATTTTATGTGTGCGTCTGGCTGGTTTGTTTGCTCGTATTTCACGGCCTGTCTGTATAGCTTTTCGCGTTCCAACCAGCTGGTCGATTCTCACATTGCGATTATGGTGTTACTCCCGCTATACCTAGCATCGTACATTCGTTTTGTTGTTGATACAAACATTGAATTTCTCTTACTGTCGGCTCGGTTTGATGCGTAAGCCCGGCGGAAGTTTTGTATTGACTTATTAACAGACGGAAGTGATAAATAACCAAACAGTGAACTACGCTTCTGAGTTGGCAAGATGGCAATTAGGACAATGTTGTCAAGTGGTATCGCCATTAGCCAACCAACCAATACACACACGATATTCTCAAATCGGGCAATATCGATTCCAAGTTGAGGTTCATAGCGCGTGTCTTATGGGACGAACCGCCATCATCATACGCAGAGGGATAAACAAAACCGCAACCTCATAGTTCCACTAATCAGAGACCTAGACTTTTATATTTAATGTAAAATGGATAGGGAATCTTGTTAGAAGGGAAATGATACAAAGAATTCCCGATTCGGTTCAGCAATTTTGAATCCAGCGCCATTTTTGTGTAACAAGTATGGGGCTCTAATTACGATTATCGTACTAAGTAAACATCCAAGACCAAATAACCCCTGACCTTAGTTCACAAAAATGGTATTGGAATCGAAAACTACTGAACCGAATGTGGAGTTATTGTATCATTTTTCTTCTAACACGATTACCTAGCCATACATATCAATGGTTTAGGTTTCTGGATATTAAAAGTATGAGCTTTGTTTTTTTATCACCCTGTTTATAGGTTTACGATAACGATTTTTATAGAGGTTTTGTAAAACCCTACAAGAGCAAATTTGTGAACATAATGCTGATACTAACATCCACTTTTGTTTCGGGTAAATAAAATAGGATCGTAATCTTTCTCGTTACACACGAGTTTAAACCATTCTTCTTTGAACCTTTAATGATTGTTTAACCTTTGAGCGGATTCGGTACCCGAGGGAACTGTTATATAAACATGGGGCGACACGCACACACAACATATGCCTATAGATTGATGATAATAATGGATGCGCAGTTGTGTGTTCGCATGCATGCGTCTCATGGTACATGTCCAAAGTGTCAACCAACCATGTTTTTAAATTGAGAATACACTTAACATTTGCCTCAAACTTTTAGAAACATTTGCTGTAATTTTTAGAAAGGGATGGATTTGGGGGTTTAGTAGCAAATATTGTTACAGTGACTTTTTTGTAGGTTTGTGTTCGTCGATGCTGGATAAACCAAAAACAAACAATCATGTTCTTGTAGTCTGGTCCCCTGACCTCTCTTAAGATGAGGCGGAGCGATTTATAAACGTCGGGGAATTGTACGGTTAGTGGACCAGTCTAGCTGGCTTGTACCCGCTTATACCGATTGCTGAAATACGACTAACTATATTAATAGTGAATTGGGGTAGTATTTGAAAGACCAGCGTTGGAACTGACGGCACACCAGGTGCCATAATTTTACAGGATGCTAACGACTCAAACACACATTTATTTCCTCTTCTTGACATAGATACAAAATTATATAAGTATTAAATAACAAGATATAAATGCCAGAGGTAGAAAGACCTTGTAAGCAGAGCTTGTATTAGACATGCCATTAAACAAAACCTATATCATATCATTCACCAACAGTCCAATAAGGTATCAAATTTTGTAGTTTTGTTGTGTGTTTGCAAATGGATGTTTTCTTTAAGACACAATTTGGCCAAGTAAATTGGTTAAACAGATTTCTAAAAGGTCCCCAGTTAAAGGTAGGATACACAATTTGCAGATATCGAAAAAAATTACTACCAAATTATTAAGAAATATCTTTCTCATCTGAAAGTAAATAATGATTCTAGGCATCCAGCAAAATGATTGCGCTAGATATCCTGATATTATTCTGAAAAATATAATTTTATAAAGAAATTTTAGCGATCGCCGTCCGGCGATCGCGAAAAAAACACAAATAACCTAATGATAACTGCTCGACGCCGTTTGAAAACAAACGCTGTTTTTTCGTGCTTTTTTTCGGCATCCATGATTGTAAAACTTCGGACAGGTCAGTTAAATGATATTTACTATACCCCAAAAATCTACCTATTCATGATAATTCAAGATATTACCAATGGTGTATCCTACCTTTAAAAGCACGATTTATCCGCTTCAACATTTCAATTAGTTATAAATTACCATCGTCAGTTAAATTACATATTCTATACGCACTTGAAAACAATCGGATTTCTTTTTATGAATCAATTTTTCACACAAAAACCTAATTTGATGACATTTTGCTTTGGTTTTAAAAACCGTGGCTATAAGGTAAAAATAAAAGATTACAGGTGAAACTGAAGGCGAACTGAGAATAAATTACTCAGAGAACAGGGCGTGGCCGGACGTTTCACTATCTTCCTTGTTTGATTACGAGGAAAAGACAAAACCATCACCATAAACGCGAAGCTGTCTGTTTCATCCTTTCTTGTGTTGGTTTAGACATGGGAGTACATTCTAAAACAGCAATAAGCTTTGTGCCTTGTATACGGTGCGAAGGGCAGATTTTGCAGGGTTCTAATTAATCCCGATGCCTCTCTAAAATTCCAATGTAGCCTCTTAAAGGGATCGTACACGTTTGGTAATTGGAACCCACTGTTTGTTTCAATCCTATATAGTTATAGATAAATACCATAAAACTAACCTGTAAAATTTTCATTTCAAAAGGTGGTAGCGATTTTGAGAGATTGCCGAAAATCTGGAGCGGTTATGTCCACGCAGGAAGAATAATCTACATTGGAATACACACTCTGAGAAACGTCACTGCAGTAACGCTTTACAGATTCAAAAAATTTGGGATAAAAAGTGATATCTTTTTCCCATAACCGCAGTACTTCAAAGTGAACAGTTTCTAAAAATGCATTATACTATCCAAAGCTGCTGTACTTTTTATTGCCATTAATTTTTGGAGTAATTACCAAACGTATACGATCCCTTTAATTCCTTTAGCCGTGCCGTATATACCCTTTATTTTCAATGTTTAATTGATCAACGATTTGCAGAACGTGTTTTCAGTAACTGTTGGTTCACTGATCGATTCATGCACCCCAATAGACCCAAGACGGGGGCCAAATGAATATAGCTGCTATTATCACACAAATTTACTAAGCACAAACAAAGTTTTGCTCAGTAAAAACAGGTTTACCAGCCAAAACTTCTTTTGCTTTTCATGTTATTATAGGTAAGATACACCATTGGTATTTTTGCTTGAATTATCACGAATGAGTGAATTTGGGGGTTGTATTTTATAAATATCGTTTAACTGACCTGTCCGAAGTTTTACAATCGTGGATGCTGAGAAAAGCAAGACAAACGGCGTTCGTTTTCAACCGGCGTCGGACAGTTGTTCTTATGTTGTAGGTTTTTTTTCGAGATCGCCGTTACTTTCAAATAAGTAAGACATAATTGTTCTATATCTGCAAAATGGTGTATCATACCTTTATAGCAAAAATCAGCTGAAGCCAGTTACAAACAATATAATCACCAGAAAATTTGGTTTGTAACCCTGTTTTTGCCAAGGAATAATTTGTCATGCTAAGCAATTTTGTTTGCGCTTCATGAAATTGGTCCTTAAAGCGCACATGTAAACAGAGCTGATACGTCATTGCGCTTTGGGTCTATTCAATCGCAGGAAAGTAAATTAACACATTTTTACGGCGTGTACGAAAAGCGGTTGAATAAAGTAGCAATTGAAAATGGCAATTTATGCACTGTAAAAAATAACCGTAAAATAACAGGTTTTTTCACCTGTAAAAAAACAAACAATCGCCGTATTTATTTTGTAATGGATTTTGGACGTAAAATTACGGTAGTGTGCCTTGAAAATATCACGCGGACGTTAATTTATGCAAAGATTATATAAATTTACAAGAACACTGTCAAAATACAACATATTTGTGTAAATATACAGCAACACCAACAAAGTGTTGTTTATTTACAACGATTCTACTGTTATCGAACATGAATCTTATTACGCAGCAACTGACCAATCAGAACTCACAAAATATGTCACGTAACATTTTGGTGTTTTGTCCAAAAAAACTCTTTCTTGAGCGAAATGTATAATTATTATTCTAAGGAATCTATGATCAAATTTAGATTTGTTGCAAACATAAGTGAAAAATCGCATGAAATTTCTTTTCGTATTTAAATATTTAAATATTTATGGTGAAACCGTGACTTCACCATGGCCAGAAAAGCTGAATATAAAACTAAACCACGACAGTATCCAGTATAGTGTTAAGTAGGTTATTGTAGAATTTGTATGGTAATGTGTAATATAGTTATTTAAACGTTTGGTTCTCACTGTTGTAAATTGTAAAATTGCAGTTACTATGGTAACCTAGCTAAATTCCAGCAACGTACTGTAATTTTGTTATACCCTGTATTTTTACAGGAATAGCAAGGTACATTAACGGGGACAGTAATGTAAACCGACAGCTTCCAAAAGCCGTCAAAAACAGCCCGTGCCCCGTTAACATTTTCCACCGTTTTTGTACAGTAAAGTACTGGCGTCCAAACTGCCAGGAATTTCCCGTAAAATTACGAGTTTATTTTTTACAGTGTGGCAATTTAACAGTCCCCAACAGATACACAGCATTTCTTGGAGAGAACTCCTTTCTGAATATTTGTATTGAAAAAGAAAATCCATATACAGCAAGAAGGGCTTACTAACAGTTTTATTTCGACAACAAGTATTAGAACTATACTGTTGACAGTGTGGATTTGTGGCCAAAGAATGAACAATGATTCGTGTTATGTTGATTATTCTGTTTGTAGGAGCCTTCCTGATTCCTTACTTCGTGTCGTTGTTGGCGTGTGGTGTGCCCATCTTCCTCATGGAAGTCTCTCTTGGTCAAATGCTTCAAACAGGAGGCATAAGCGTCTGGGAAATATTCCCTGCCATCAAAGGTGAGACTCATCGCAAATGGTTTCATTCTTACTTTCATTCATTGAAATCCACCCCGATCTCATCCCTAAGTTAAAAAGAATAGAAAGAACTGGTGTGCTTTTGTTGTTTCCATACACATTATTGTGGTTGATAATGTTAACCATCTCGGCTATGTGACCGTTTTTTGTGTCGCATAAGGGCGCTGTAAATACCACTTTCTAGATACCACGGCCGTTTATCAAACCCCAGCTAGGGCTTCGTTCGGGCTCCATCACAATTGCCAAATTACATGAACGAAGCCACAGACGGAGACGAAGCTGGGGTTTAGAAAAACGGCCCAACACTAGCAAAATCTACTTCATTTTTAAGCATAACTTTACTCCAATCTAAACATTTCTTATTGACAGATACTTTGTTGCGCTCTATAAGAATGTATAAACTGATGTCGGATTATTATCTTCAATTCGCTATATCTAAAATGACGACGGGCAGAGCATATTATTGAGTTCCCTCCGGTTCCTTTTAAAACCACACAAATAAGAATTACAGCGATGTTACCGCAAACTACTTATCTTATTCAACATATTGACATCTCAGCTGGCAAACTATACTAATTAAGGTGACTCGAGAAGAGTCTATAATTTTCGCAATTCTATTCGGTATCGCTATCGCCAGGTGTTGGTCTTGCCGCCGCCACCATCGCCGCCATGCTAAACGTGTACTACATTATCATCGTGTCGTGGTCTCTGTTCTACATGTTCGTCTCCTTCACCAGCGAACTCCCCTGGCACGACTGCAGCAATTACTGGAACAACGAATTCTGTAGCGAGCTGGATCTGCAAGCTAACCTGACCTCTGACATCAAGAAGTCGTACTTCCTGTCTACCAACGGCTCGTTGCTGCCGAAGGGGTTGGGCGAATCGTCCGCCGAACAGTATTGGGAGTGAGTATGGCAAAGAGGGGCATCCGTATTTTTTAGGGGCAAGTCGTTTCTTCCCAATCTTTAATTTGAAAATGTCCATTAAACATAAATATCATAAAATGTTTATACAAAATTGCCATTACCAAATTTCACATATCAAAGCGTTGCTTCTTCGTATTTCGTATACGAAATTTCGTATACGTATTTGTTTGCCTCTTACATTCGTATTTTCGGCGCTTCCGAACCCCCATGCATGTTTGGCGAACTTTTGGATCCTATTTTACGAATGTTGGACTTTGCCATTTTTTCGGCGTTCGCGTGCGCCGTGAAAACCCACTCTTACTAATGATAATGTCTCGCGCATGTCTCGCGAACGCAGCGAAGTTCGTCCGATCATTTCTCGAGCTATTCACGAACTGTTCGCATACTTATGAGAACAGGTGATTTCGCCAAAGAAGCATCAGATTGCCGGTCGGAAGATCGCGTGTCATATGTACAAAATGTCGCATGAATGTCGCACGCGACGTTCATTAAGGCCGGTTCATACTCGGCGCAAAAGCAAACGCGAACGCGATTTTGTGACGTCAGGGGGAGTTTTCGCGATGCGAAATCGCAAAAGTTGAACACATTTCAACTTGGGCGAATGTTCGCAGCAAATGTTTTGTGACGTCAAATTCGTATCGCATTCGCTTTCGCGTTAAGTATGAACCGGCCTTTATTCGAGAAGTATGCGCGAAAAGTGCGCATGTGTCGCGAAATGTCCGCACGAATGTTGCCCGAGATTCGTGCAACATTCGTGTTGTTCGCATTTTAGTTGCATGTTCTTCGTGTATGTGGACTGGCCATAGTTCGGCAACGCTACACACGACATTCGCACATACGTTGTGGTGAGAACTACGCACAAACACATTGTCGCGACACATTCGGCGAAAACAAACTTTCCCGAATGTTGGACTTTGCCATTTTTCGGCACATTCGCATCCTTCGCTATTCGTTCGCGTGCCCCGTGAAAACCCATCCTTAAACCAATTCCCGGAACACCTGTTACTTCAACAACGAAACTAGGTCAGCGTTGTGTCCAAGGCGCCGCCAGAGCCCCCTCCGACGGAGCGCCCTCTGACGAAGCTAGTGAGCAAAAAGACATGCAACAACTGCTATACAAACTGCCGGCCCGTTACAACATTCTTGACAAAAACAATCAAATCAGCCGAAGAAGCCCCAGATTATTAACTGGTATTCCTTTCTATAATTATGCACAATTTCTTGAGAGGATTTGTTGATGTCAGTTTTATTTTTTATTTATTTTTGGCTTTTTACCCAAACAGGAGAAGGGTGCTACAAATAAGTGGAGACTTTGGAGAGGTCGGAGGGATGCGCTGGGACCTACTGGGATGTCTCGCCTTAGCCTGGGTGCTGACATATCTATGTATTTGGAAAGGCGTCAAAACGACTGGAAAGGTAGACTAACTATAACAACTGTATGGAGTATCAATGGGATTTCACAGGACAGGGACCCTGGAGTGCTGAACAAATCTGAAGAATTAATTCCGACTTTATTCATTTTTATTCAACAATAAATCTTCTAATTATATCTTCAATTTGTAGAGGAGTGTTTTATTCATTACCTTTTTACCTGCATGAAAATGAAGCCACAAGGTTTTATTTTGAGGCTTGAAACTAGACATGCATGCCCATCTTCTGCCTATCATCATGCGCTGCTGCTCATTATAAGAGAGTCCCAAATGTTGGGACTAGGGATTGTAATTTACAATGATCTGTCGTACTAGAGCCGACAGAAGTGCTGGTAAACGTTTAGGCCAAGTAACAAAAATAACATGTTGATCGTCCCCGCCCGCTTCGATTTTGGACGCCGCACCGATGTTTTTGGCATTTGTTATTTTTTTAAAAATCTATATATTAAAAAAAAAAAAAAAATCTAAAAATCAACCAAACAAATATCGGAGCCCTAACTCTGAGACATGGTGGCCATCTTAAACAAAAAATTATAATAAGGGCCTCCCTCACCAACTTTTTTAAAAGTCCGGACGATCAACATGTTATTGTTGTTACTTGGCCTTAGGCTTATTGGTAAATTCATACAGTTTTCTCTGCCTTGGATGTACGGATTCAGCGGCTTAACAACACAGACCCCTGTTCTTAGAAGAGGTTTTTATGTTTTTCTCATCTCTTCAGATCGTCTGGTTCACAGCCCTCATTCCTTACGTTATCCTGTTTATCCTCCTTATCAACGGCGTACTTCTAGAAGGTTCTACTCAAGGCATTCTCTACTACATCACGCCTACGTTTGACAAACTGACTGAACCCACGGTAATCATATTTACATCGGCTAGAAATAAAAGACTACATTGTACATAAGAAAAATGCGATTCACGGAAACAAGTTTTGGGTTGTTATTTTTACCTCCCGAAGATGGAAGCATTCCGTTATTTTTGTTTCCATTGTCCCTTCTATAAATACGGCATACCACATATGAAGCAATAATGGGACGGAGAGACCCCCCCCCCCCCCCTCCCTCCTTTGTGGTGATCATTGTGCTTGCAGAATGTTGTGGTTTCTGGGTGAATGCGATATACATTTTGAAGACGGGTGCTCCATTTTTTTGGGGGGCTAAAATTATACTTTGACCTGGATAAATTTAAAGGAAGGATACACCATTGGTAATTGCTTGAATTATCAGGAATTAGTGGATTTGGGGGTTGTATTTTAGAGTAAATATCGTTTTATAACTGACCTGTCCATAGTTTTACAATCATGAATGCCGAAAAATAAGCAAGATAAACGACGTTCGTTTTCAACCGGTGTCAGTCAGGCAGTGGTTCTTGTGTTGTTGTTTTTTTGTTATCACGATCGCCGTCCGGCAATCTTTTTTTTTTTTTAATAAAATAAACATTTTCGGAACAATTACAGAATATCTAGCGCAATCCTTTTGCTGGATGCCTACAATCATTATTTACTTTCAAATAAGTCAAATATTTTCTAATAATTCGGTAGTAATTTTTTTCCATATCTGCAAATGGTGTATCCTACATTTAAAGCAGGAATTAGTTCTTATTGGCGTCTAAACATATCTCAATATTAGGCTATTGTTGCATGACTGTTTGGAGCTTGTTTATTTTTTCCAATTCTGCCTATATGTCCTGAAAGATGACTACTCATAATGCAGTTTGTGCTTAGCTATTATGTTGCATCAAGACTGTACTAGCAATGGCGTGTGGGTTGTCTGACGTCGCTTGTGTGTAATAGATTGCAATTCGATCATTTCTTCATTTTGCTATAGCATTAAGAGTTGCTTCCATGGTCTCTCCAGGTATGGGTGGATGCTGCAACCCAGATCTTCTTCTCCTACGGTGTGGGTATCGGCTCGCTTATCTCCCTCGGTAGCTACAACCCTTACAGAAATAACTGTTTAATGTAAGTTAAATGACGTATGGAAAGCATTTTGGGGTGTCCTTCTGGTTTTTCAGTAACTTCGTTTTGCATTGATTAAAAACGAAAGTTTCCACTCAACCTTTGCCATCTTCTGTTTTTTTCCCGCTCTTTTTTGGTGGGCTGGCAGTGACACCGTTGTGGTGGGCATCGTGAACGCGGCTACCAGTCTGTTCGCTGGTTTTGTCATCTTTGCTGTCCTGGGCTACATGGCGTTCATACAAGAAGTGGACGTGTCACAAGTCGCCAGTGAAGGTACAGTGACGATGTTCCCAGTGTATACGTCAACACAATGTGCATTTAAAATACAGTAGTATATATTTACTATACAGAGGGCGTCTTTAACGGAATTTCGTGGCCGAGCGGTTAAGAGCTTGGTTTTCTGTTCCGCAGAGCGCGAGTTCGAGTCCCGGTGTCGACACGTGTGTCCTTAAGCAAGGCAATTAAACCACTATTGCTTCGTCCTTCGGATGGGACGTAAAGTTGTAGGTCCCGTGTGTTGTATAATTTATAATGTGTGTATTTATCTTTCAACATTATAAAATTGTATAATGCACGTAAAAGAACCCAGAACACTTATCGCTAAGAGAAGGGGTTTGCCCCGGTGTTCCTGGCTGACACAGCCTCTGTCTACGGGTTTCTTCTGGCTTACGAGCTACAGTGCCTTGAGCGCTTTTGAAGGATCCTTGGTTTCATTACCAGAAAATAATAATAATAATGTTTGTGTGTTTTGTTTTTTACAGGTCCGGGGTTGGCATTTGTTGCCTACCCGACGGCTGTTGATACCATGCCTGCCGCTCCATTCTGGTCGATCTTGTTCTTCGCCATGTTGGTCATGCTGGGTCTGGACAGTCAGGTAAGTTTTCAAAATTGCTGTCGTTTCTGTGAAAATAAAAGACTATGTCACAACCTATAGTCTCCTATGGCTAAAGCACGGACGATTAATGCCGTTTCTTTCATATTCGTGAGTATCTCTGACTGGTGCTTGGCCAGTACAGCTGGCTATTGGAGGTGCCGGGCCGCGAAATGTTTTTTCCCAAACGACATCGCCATAGAACTGGTTTTTAGCGCATCTGATTGGTTGTTTAACATCTACGCATGTGTCGCATTGCATGACGTGTACTAGGGTACAAAAAACCCAGAGTCCTAGGGTCAACAAGGGTTCACTGGTTAGGGTCAATAAGTTGAAAGTCCTTAGTTCAATAAAACACAGAGTCCTAGGGTCAATAAGTTGAGAATCCTAGGGTCAATAAATTGAGAGCAAAATTTACTACGATGACGTAACAGATAGCCAATCAGATGCGCTAAAAACCAGTTCTATGGCGATGTCGTTTGGGAAAAGAAATTCGCTGCCGGGTCAGCACAGCTGGCTATCGGAGGGCCACATTTTAAGGGTCAACAGAGCTGGCTGTTAGTTTTTTACAGTATTTTATTCTTGAGGTAGCGGGGTAGGTATCGGGGTATATAGGCGCAACTGGGACGCTAGAGTTATAAATTCGTGTTTAATCCCAGGGGTAAATCCGATGTCGCTATCTGTTTTTTGTTTATCCTCCGTGTTCGCCGACTCTCAGTTCCATGTTTGAAATGAGGAGATATAAACCGGGCCGGGGTGTATCACAAAGTACAGTATAATACGTTTGAGGCCATTAAAAGCTTCAAATAATTTATCACCGCTGGACAGTTTGCAAGGCTTTGACGGAACTAGAGTTTGGTCAATTCAGGTCACTCCCCTTGTGGTCGGATTGATTTATGGATATGAACTAGTTCAGTCTTGGCTTGATACTATAACCTGAATTTGAGCACTCAGCCACTCACTTTCGTTTGAGCAGCCGATCAATTTGGTTGTAGAAATTTCGTCTTGCAAAAAAAATATTTTTTTCTTGCCAATAAGTTCGCCAAATATTGGCGTAAATGTGCCCCGTACCAGGTCAACTTCTAGCATATTGCAGAGAATCTTGAAATCTGGTGATAGAATCCTCTAGATCGGTGGGACTAGATATCAAGTCTTCTACGATGTTAATAAATTGCGTCTGGGAACCGAGACCCAAACTGGTGTCATTATACTAGTTTTCGTTTGAGCTTGGGCTCCTATAGTAGTGCGTATCCGTACGCTCTGGTAGATTTGTTTATTTTTTTTCTATACTGACATCTGTAAAAATAAAAGACGATAAAATGTTTCAAAGCCGTCTTTACGACTTCGTTTTGTCTTATATAAGCCTTCATATAATTATTGTAACACCCCTGTATAGTCTCATCGTCGAGATAATCTCTAACCTCGACATCTTCTAGATTTTCCTGAAAATCTCTAGTCTCATTTACATAAACTATCATATTTTTGTGAAAATGTTTACGGCGAGTCATTGATGCGTATGTTCTTGTCTATCTTCGCTAGTTCTGCGTCGTTGAGGGCTTCATTACTTCACTCATGGACGGCTTTCCCGAGTTCCGTCTTCGACAGCGCCGGACGGTGTTCGTCATCTGCATCTGCGTGATCGATTTCTTCCTGGGATTTTTGTGTCTTACTGAGGTGAGTGTAGACTCCACTTATCACCATCCTAAGCCACGCAGCGCTTTTACGAGCTTTCTACTAATAGCGCTCAAACCCCTGCGGACACTCGGCAAGATCCGTGGTTATTTGGCGCAAAGATGCATGCGCCCAATCAGAGCCTCCGTTACAAACAGACCAAGGCATGCGATAAACATTTCTATTGGTCCATTCGCTTGGACATCTGAGGTATTCACACAAAAAGTTCATCCTCCGACGTAAAAGTTAAAATTATTTGGGAAAAATTGTAGAAATTAACGTACAGAACGTGAAATAAAGCTTTTTCTATTATATATTATACAGAATAAGAAACATAAAAGACTGAAAAGCTACGTAAACGCCAGGAAAAAATAAGTATAGGTGGTAGAAATTGTCATTTTACCAGGGGTGGACGTTCATATCATGTATTGGCCAACTTGTTTAATGATTGCTGCGAATGTTCGCAGGGTTTGAGGGCGACAATTCAAGAGCCCGTTAAACGCTGCGTGGCTCAGGATGACTTAACACAGACCAAACCTCTTTTTTTAAAGCCGTTTTGGCAGTTCGTTTGGTTAATTAAATTAAAGGTAATATAAAACATTTGCAAACATAAAAAACTACTGAATTAGACTTATTATGAGATACCTTATTTTGATTAATAGCTACAAGTGCATAATAGTCTCGAGCATCCTGTGAAATTATGGCACCTGGTGTGATGTCATTTTCAATTTTGTAATCAATTTCCAACGATGGTCGGCCGACCATAATTGGAAAATCTGACACTTTTCAAATTATTGTCCCTTAATTATTTTTTTCTGAATTTCGGAACTATAGGCGGTGTGCCTGGCGGTATGTGCACGAATCATATTCTGTTTTGGTATCTCAGGAACCGTCCTTCAGTGGTTGCGTCGTATTTGTGAGGAGACAGTGCGTATCCGTTGGTTCTTTCATGTCTGGTTTATCTCTTCTCTCTTGTGGTGTTCCTCAGGGCTCGGTCTTAGGGCCGATACTTTTTACCTTATACACATCGCCTCTCGAAGAGATCATTCAGCGCCATGATTTGAACTGTATGTTTTATGCTGATGACACGCAGTTGTACATCACGTGCGACGCTGGCTCATCCGTCTCTTCTTCTCTTGAACTGTGCATACGCGAGATACGTGAGTGGATGAAAGCTAACTTCTTGGTCTTGAATGATTCTAAAACAGATGTCATTCATTTTACGTCTCGCTTTAAACGAGTCGATAAGCTGCACAGTTTGAGAGTCGGTGGGGCGGATGTCTCCGTGTCGGATGTGGTGAAAAACTTGGGTGTGGTACTGAACCAGTTTGGTTCCATGGAGGCACAGGTTAAACAAATATGCAAGGCAGATTCGTTTGCTTTGTGGCGCATAGGCAAAATTCGAGCTTTGCTGGATGTTAAGACCACAGCGCGTTTGGTCCATGCATTTTGTTACGTCGCGCCTTGATTATTGCAATAGCCTTCTGTATGGACTTCCAATTTCCCAGATCTCGAAACTTCAGCTACTTCAAAATGCTGCAGCTCGGCTTGTGACACGTTCAAAAAAGTGTGTATTATCACACCCATTCTTCGTGAGCTCCACTGGCTCCCAATTTCGGAACGCATCAAGTTTAAGATTTTGCTCATTGTTTTCAAAACTATGAATAATCAAGGCCCGGCGTATCTGTCCGAGTTGATCTCCTTGTATGTTCCTCCGCGAGTTCTTCGCTCAGGGCAGAAATGCCTGCTGAGAACCGTCAAAAGCAGGACAGCCTATTACGGTTCTCGGGTTTTCTCTACTGCAGCTCCATTACTATGGAATCGGTTACCGGACAACTTGCGATTCTTGCGTAATGTGGACGCTTTTAAAACTGGATTGAAAACTTTCCTTTTTAGCTTGTACTTTGAATAATGATTTAATTTCAATAATTATTTTTAGCTCGTATTGTAGTTTAAATGATTTGTTGTAGCTTCTTAAGAATTATTTACTTTTTATTATTGTACAGAGTGCTGAGGTGTATGTGTAGTGCTCTTTAAATCAACATATATTGTTATTATTATTATTACAATTTGGTTCATTATTACAATCTGACCTGCGATGTCACTCATTAACCACATTTTATACAAAGCAAGATGCGCGCGCATACCGCCGGGCACATTTGAATACAGATGTAAACCAAGGGCACATCGTCTACAGAACCCTGTAGCTGTGAATGCCCTTATAAGCCGTTCTCACTTTCTACTTACCACCAGGGAGGGATGTACATGTTCCAATTGTTGGATTCCTACGCGGCCAGCGGTATGCCGTTGCTGTGGGTGGCTAGCTTCGAGTGCATCACGATATCCTACGGCTACGGAATCCGACGATATTACCGAGATCTCTCCACCATGCTCACCTTCACCCCCGGTTGGTTCTGGCCTATGAGCTGGGCTGTAATCACGCCAGTCGTGACTGTGGTAAGTTCTCAAGAATTCTTCCAATAGGCACGTGGGGACACAAATTAGCGTAAGTTTTTAGGTAATAAGGAAACAGTGGCACTTAGGGAGACATTTCAGTGTCTCCCTAAGTGTCCCTGAGTTATTTTTGTCTTAGAACGACAGATTTTGGTCTAAATAGCATAAATCTCGAAAATCTTAGAGAAAAGGGTTAGGGACTTAGGGTAAACAAGTTATAGGACTGTTTTAAGTTTGTGTACATCTCTATGGGATTGTCTCCCTAAGTGCCTATTTGGAGGTATAATTTGCCTTTTCATTATCGGTATTTTTGAAGTTTTTGTCGGATGAATTTTACAAAGAAAAGTAGTAAAAATCAGGGGAACTCAACATTCCGTGCAGTCTACTCTGCCCGTCATCTGAAGACAGGGCCTACATGTATGTTCCCAATGATCATGGAAGGTCATGGAAAGAAAAGTTGTCCTGGACAAGTTTTGGGAAATTGGGAACAATACAAAAAAGTCATGGAAATTTAGATCATGCAAGGGTTATTCAAGTTATTGTTTATTAAAGTGGGTGGTTGATGGCTGTAAGGAGGATACCGATGCCATTATTAATTGAAACCTATTTTTAATAGCTAAAAAATGGTTAGCCCAACATCAGCGGTTCATCAGTATCATAATTGAAACAACTTTTCTCTGCAAAATGGCGTTAAATGTCATAGAAATTGTCATAATTTGGTCCTGGAAGTCCTGGAAAGGTCATAGAATTTGGTTTTCATATTTCTGACCTGCTGTCCGAAACGCTGAGTTATTTTTTAGAACCTAACAAACTCAAAAGAGATATGTCACATGGTGCTACCGTAAATCGTTACCATGTTGCTATCTTCGCCATGCAAACCTTCGAATTTTATGTTATAGTTTAAGTATGATAGTACACCATTTTGAAAGTTCAATAATTTTTGTTTGCTCTACACCGATGTGTACTTACACTGTATCATCCCTGACACGGGTTTGACTCGAACCCATAACCTTCTGCTTTCTAATGCAGACGTCTTACCACTCGGCCACCTAGCTAGCCGGGGTCGACTGGTTAGTTCAAATCCGATTAGAAGCGGGTACCACAACCAAATGTTAACCCTCCTATATACAGGGCAGTTACCATAGAGCTGTCAGACCTTTCAAAACCTTTCAAGTTTTCTGGACTGAAAGGTTTTGAAAGGTGAGAAAGCTGTCTGACAAAAGGAACCTATGAAAGGTTTTGAAAGGTAAAACAACTCTCTGAAGAAACAGGTGTGAGAAAAAAAATACCTTTCAAGTTTCTGGACTGAAAGGTTTTGAAAGGTGAGAAAACTGTCTGACAAAAAAACCTATGAAATGTAAATTCAAATTGAAGATGTAAAGTCAACATTAGATTTTTATAAATTCTCTTCGGCAAGCATATAAGAAGAGAATTACTATCTCATCGTAAGTGTGAGTTGAAGCTGAGAGTTGCAGCTGTGAGCAAGTTCGGGCGCGAACTATAGTTAACCATAGTTCGACTAACGTCGCTCGAACGCAGAATGGTTGGACTATCTAGTCGACTATTTGGAACCAGACCCCGGGGCACGGTTGCCGCTGGTTGACAGTAGCCTCTTTTCATAGGAAAACATGGAGAGAACCAGTGACGTAGAAAAAGGTGATGTCAGTAGTCGGACGGAGGGAAAGGCAGTAACGTTAAGTGAAAATCTGGCGGGCCTAATGTAAATTTTGTCTTGTTTTTGGACCAACATGACTAACGTTATGGCTTATCCTACTTATGCGTGGCAGAATAGTGGCAAAACCCATTTCATTGAGCAAGTTCGGGCGCGAACTATAGTTAACCATTAGTCAGTATCTGCTTTACCAATGCGCATGCTCAAATGCAGTTCGCTCGAACGGCTCTAGTCGAACTATTGTTGAAAAGATGGCAACCGATTTGTTTACATTTGCGACATGAATGAAATGGATTTTGCCACTATTCTTCCACGCATATAAGTAGGATAAGCCATAACGTTGGTCATGTTGGTCCAAAAACAAGACAAAAATTACATTGAGCCCGCCAGATTTTCACTTAACGTTACTGCCTTTCCCTTCATATGTTCCCTCCGTCCGACTACTGACTTCACCTTTTTCTACGTCACTGGTTCTCTCCATGTTTTCCTATGAAAAGAGGCTACTGTCAACCAGCGGCAACCGTGCTCCGGGGTCTGGTTCCAAATAGTCGACTAGATAGTCCAACCATTCTGCGTTCGAGCGATGTTAGTCGAACTATGGTTAACTATAGTTCGCGCCCGAACTTGCTCATTCATGTCGCAAATGTAAACAAAGCGGTTGCCATCTTTTCAACAATAGTTCGACTAGAGCCGTTCAAGCGAACTGCATTTGAGCATGCGCATTGGTAAAGCAGAGACTGACTAATGGTTGAACTATAGTTCGCGCCCGAACTTGCTCTGTTATGCAAAGTTGTGTGCAGTGAAGCAAGTGGCAGGGTATGGTTATAATGCGTAGGAATGCGGTTGTGTGGCATTCCAACAAAACCATACACCAACAACAACAACAAAACTTGTGTGGCATTCGCAGTCACCACGCGTCACACCACACATTTTACCGTTTAATTATAAGTTTATATTATGGTGAAATTAACCTTTGTTTTATATATTTAATTAATCAAGACATGTTGCCTTGCGGCAGACCCTGGAGTTTGATAATTGAAGTAATGCTCGATCGCCTTCGGGGGTCAGATAGGAATTTTACAAGAGGTTTTTTGTCCCAACGTTACGATAACAGGTTTTCCCCTCTGGTTTTTTCGCCTATCTCAGGGTCTCGCTAATTCACCGTTTTTATTTTGAGACGGTCTATAGAAGTACTTGGCCATAACAGATATTATAATTTTCCTTTATCTCCGTTTTTTTCATTAATATTGTATAACAAATATGTTTGTAAAATACATAACGAACCGTTTCAAGAGCGCGGTGGCTGTATACCATCCAAAGATTAAAACAGTTTAAGAACACAAAATGTATAATTTGGGTTTTTATTTGTGGCGATTTTGTCGGGGCTGAGATGAGATTAGCCCTTCACCGACGTGTATTTACAATGTAAACTCAGTGTTGTCCTGATGGATTCTTTCGAGAGAAAAAATAATCAGTGACTCGAGTGCAGGGAATCGAACCCACAACCTTCTGCTTTTAAAACATGTTTCCATTGTGTATTGTTATCGTTTGATGCAGCAAAAGTACTCGGAGTATATTTTGTTCAAGTGTTTGACAAATAACCTGGGCCCAATTTCATAGAGCTGCTAAGCAAAAAAAAATAGCTTAGCACAAAAAGTATTGCTCATTAAAAACAGGTTACCAGCCAAAATTATACATGCTAAGCAAAAAAACAGCTGATTATCAATCCAGAACAATAAAGATCAGGTGAAAATTTGGTCTGTAACCTTGTTTTTGCCAAGGACAAATTGTCATGCTAAGAAAATTGTTGTGCTTAGCAGCTCTATGAAATTGACCCCTGATGAAGTTTAGCTTTTTGAATACTGTATTTTACGAGAGATATGTGTTGTTCTCCTCTTCTCAGGGTATCCTCATGTTTAGTCTGATTGACTACTCCGGACCAAAGTATGGTGACGATTACTACTTCCCCATCAGCGGGGAAATTCTCGGCTGGATGATGTCACTCTCCTCCATGCAGTGGATTATCACTTACGCCCTCTATCTCTTCATAACTACACCCGGCACCGTCAGAGAGGTAATATTTTCTCAATAATTTTGTCACTTTATTAAAAAAACTAAATTAACACGGCATGGCGTTGCAAACCTAATTATATTTTCTTCAGAGACAAAAATGGCCGACTGACTTGCGATTGACTAGCCACTTGTGACTTGTGATAACTTGGTGTGATAAGTGATTGATCTAAATGTGACGCCTTGTGATGACTTGTCCGGAAGGCAATGTTCGGATCCAACTAAGACGTCGTCGAGCGACTTTGGTTACGACATCATCGTCCGGCTTTGGTTTAGGGTTAGGGTTGGGGTTAGGGTTGGGGTTGGGGTTGGGGTTGGGGTTGGGGTTGGGATTGGGATTGGGATTGGGATTGGGATTGGGATTGGGATTGGGATTGGGGTTGGGATTGGGATTGGGATTGGGATTGGGATTGGGATTGGGATTGGGATTAAGATTATAATAAGAATAAGGATTATAATTACGATTAGGATAATTCTTCCAAATAGGCACTTGGGGAGACAAATTAGCGTAAGTTTTTAGGTAATAAGGAGACAGTGGCAGTGTCTAGCTACCCTAAAAAAAGATATTTGGGAGTTATTTTTGTCCTAGAACGACAGATTTTGGTCTAAATAGCATAAATCTAGAAGATCTTAGAGAAAAGGGTTAGGGTAAACAAGTTAGGACTGTTTTAAGTTTGTGTACATCTCTATGGGATTGTCTCCCCAAGTGCCTATTTGGAGGTAATAATTATAATTACGATTACGATTAGGATAAGGGTAGCCCACTATAGTGTGGCTAGGGTTAGTGTTGTCATTTTGGTTAGTGTCTTTTAGTGCTTACCGACTTGTCATGGACTCGTGATTAGGTGATGATAACTTTGCACTGAATTTGTCTCACAGCGTCTGCGCTATATGACAACAGCCCGCGTGTTCCCCAAGGAGAAGGAGAACCCCCTACCCGTGGAAGACGGTAGCGAGCACTCCTGTGACGATAGAAACAGCCTCCCGCCAAAGTACGAGAAAACGATGGACGATCAGGACGTCTACGATAACAAGGGATTTGCCAAGGACAACGGGGACGTCAAAGTGGACGTTGGCACCGGCGATAGTGACGAGGAGGAGTAAAAACACAAAGCGACTTGAAATAAGGCTAGTGGATGCATGGATTTGTAGACCACTCACTATATTTTGACATGGTTGGGGCCGTGTTTTGACGAGCCTATATTGACGCTACGGCCGATAACCTCCAAGGGCATTTCTTTATGTCAGGCTGCATGCACCGTATTCTATAAGTTTCTTCATAGGTTGCTGCGTGTTTAAACTTTCGTTTGGAGGACGGAAACAAAACGGACGTCGTTTTGCATCGAGTGCAGTTTCGCATGTTTATTCCATGGCAATATGCAACCACTCATATAATAGTGCAGTTTTTCCACTTCACATACAGACACATATTGTCCAACGAAGCTCCTCGTGAACTCCTCGAAACAAAGTTGAAATATCAAGAGAACAAAGATAGCGGTTTAAAATAAAATGTTACCACGTCCGGCTCAATTTTTGTTAATAATGTAGTTTATTAATTATGCAAATAACTGCCAGTATTGACAACATTTCGGGTAGGGGAAAGATGGGCTATTTAGTTTAGATTTCTATCGCCACACCTAGACCTACACCGTTAATGATAATAGGCCTATATCAATGAAAATCTTGTACCATAAAGTACGTACGTTTAGCCGATAATAATGTGTTACTCTTTACTCCAAAGTTCAGAATATTACTCCGTTGGCTGCATATTTTAGGTGTATATTCCCTTTTCTTCTTTTGGGTTTCTTAATTTGGTCCTAACGCAGCTCTCTTTGTTGGCCTAGTTCATTATAATTATTATTTTGTTGGTTTTCGGATCCAGTGTGTAGTCGGATTGTATTCAGTTTTATATAACACCTCACCCACACATTATGTGTCTTGATTGACACAGAGCTTTCTATTTTATGGAAATCGAAGTTCATTTTAACTGTATTTAGATTTAGATAATTAAAAAAAAATTAAAACCAAGCAGAATCTGTGTTAGAAAACAATATTGAATATGTTATTTCGTGGTGTAGTAAAACTAGCCTCCCTCAGTGATCCATGAAGCATTCCATTTTCCCTCGGCTAGGCTTCACCTCGGGAAAACAAAATTTCACCAATGGATCACCTCGGGAGGTTAGTTTTACTACACCACTCGAAGCATTCAATATTTGTGCTCCTAGTTTTTCCCATATAAGTTTTAACAACCATATATTTTCTTTAAGAATTCATTGATAAGTATTATCAATTGTGTCTAATTGTGAATGGCTCTGGCTAAATTTCTAGATTTGATATGACAACAATTTTAATGACCGAACAAAGGAGGTACCACCGTTTGTTAAGACATATTCAGCATTTTGCAGCTATTTTCTCGTTGGCAAATGTACTTAATCGTTCAGACGTTATTACGTTAAAGCTACATGCTTATGAATAGTATATTTTTGGGGGGCTATTTGAAAACATTTTTTATTCAAATTCACCAACTCTTATATTCAATTTCGTCCTAGGAAACAAATTACCAAACCAATTACCAAACCAATTTAGTAATTTACCATTTAATTCCACCGTTTGGCCACCCTTTTAAAACACCAGGTTGAAAATATTCATCATCAATGGTCTAAGCAACAGCTTAGACGAATTTAACCTGTGAATGACAAATATTCCCCATCCAATGTATAACAAATTAGCCAAATTTTAAAATTGAATGATAAATGACTACAAGTAGTTTGGTAAAAGCGTGTGGATTTTCTCCTCAGACGAAATTGAATGTGAGAGTAGGTGAATTTGAATAAATTGTTCTTTAAAATAGCCGGAAAAATCTATACTTAAAAGGGTTTATAAAATCCATTTGTCTTAGGAATATAATTTTTGCAACTTTCTACTCTGCTTAAATTTACAAAAACCACTTGACATTCAACGAAAAAAAAATGTAATGATGATAACAAAATATTCAAAATTCTGGCCATTTTGGGTGCTTAGACGAAGCTTTCTGCCCCAAAATAACATCACACTTTTGCTCATAAATATTCAAATTACATTAGCAAAAAAAAAAAAACAAAAAAAAAACACCATTGAAAATGAAAATGACGAAGCGAAAATTAAAAACCAAGGGTCTAGGACACAAAAGAAAAGTTTACTTTCAACAGAAATGTTTTGTTTGCCTGAATACAAGAGCTATACTTGCTAAGATTTTGGTTAAAACAAAATAGGCTACATATTTAATTAATTAGCTTGGAACTCTATCCTAATCGGGTAACAAAAACAACAATAATTATCAGGTCTCTGCACTGAAGAGTTTGTTTTACATAAAATAACATGTTTTAGTCGACAATACAATGTGATATTTATTCTCATTAGTTCCACATGTAACATTATAAACCTTTTCTTTCTTCCATTTTGTTTAACCTAACAAAAAAGACAGTTATAGTTTTTAATTAATATGTTTGTGGTTTTTCTTAACTCGGGGGTCATTTATTTTTTTCTTGTTTGTATATAGTATAGATAAGCGGCTTTTTTTTAACAACTCAGGAAAAATCTTAACTCGACCCGAAAAGGCAACAAAATGGCAAACTAATATTAACGAGATAATACGAATAACTACTATGAAAAATGACAATGCAAGGGACAAATTTTATCGTTGGTTCTTTAAAGATATATACATTTATTTGCTACTTTTTACTTTCTCCTCAAAAATCTTTTTTCTTTCAATTTCTACTATATTTTCTAGCAATTTTAGAAAGAGATATCGAACAATTAAAATTCACCTACATTTAATGTTTTTTTCACAAATATAATTCGAATCAGACAATAATTTGGGTCACGAAAACCAAAGCCCTTTCAGAGTGTTTCAGACGCCAAAATTCCATTCGTTAGTAGACAAAAAACACTTGTTTAAAAAGCATGATGTATGCGGTTTTGAAGATATTCCCTTCCCTAGGAATACTGTTGTCTATTGTGTTTCACACACCATTTCCTAAATTGTATCTGTTATGTTTAAAACATTATTTTCAGGAGAAATATAGCTTCCACTTTCAAATATATTTATCTATGCTTTTGTGTTATTTTATGCTGTACAGAGGTTTGTGTGGATACAGAGATACTGAATATAACAAATCCTCGACTCTGTGTAGTGTTATATCTAAATCCAAGTGTTGTGTATATTTTGATTATTAATAAATACCTAACCCTCCCAAATCCTCCAAAATCAATATGATTTGGCAGACGCCCTAGGGAGTTAAGGTTAATGTCTGTACATGTACATACTTTTACATTTTGCAACCACAATACGCCAGTTCAGTATTCCAACTACGCATGTGCACAACAAGATTCGAAATTTGTTCTCTTGGGATAAACGCGGCTTATAAAAAGAACGCAAGACTATTGGGGACGTGAACAGAATCCGCGTTCTGTGCAATTTTTCATGCAATCGAAAAGACGATGGAAATTTTTGTTCGAACAAAAGTTTGGACACAAAATACACCTAAAAATATTTCGCTGTCCAAACGTTTAAACAAAACTTCAAAACACGACGATCTCTGTACATTTGCTGGTACATGATGAAGTGTTTATCACACAAGAAAAATAATAACATATTGTGCACACACGCAGTTTGAATAGTGAACTAGCTTTAATTGTTCTACAATGTTACTGAGCTTATCACTACACTGATTTGTTGAGTTGCATAAAGACGAACCTAACATATCTTTTGTTTTTAGATGGGAAAAAAAATGTAGGAAACATCTAGTCCGTTCATCATTTTATTTAAACATTTAATGGATTACGGTTTGGGGGTAATATTGCATGTTTCTTTGCATTGGAATTTACTGAACAATAATTGACGATGAAATAACCACTGTGTACATATTTGTATGATTTTGAAAATGTGTTTTAGTTGTCCGTATTTAAGAGGAAAAAATATTAAAGTTTGGACAATAAAGGAACTAATGTCAATGATTTTGTAGATTATAGATAAACTATTAATTCATCACGGTCCCGTTTCCGGTCTGGCGCTCAAAACGGGTAAAATCCAACCCTGACCCCGATCAGGTAGAACATCCAACATCCACCAGCGACACACAGCCACTGATCTCTACACCTGGACGGACCATTGTCCATATTCTGCTGTGCTAACACTTGAAGTCGGCGCGAACTGGAAGTGCAACATGGCGGACCCGAGACGTCACTGCTGTGAGCCAATGAAATGTCCAGGTGTGGAGGTCAGCGGATTTATTCTGTACATTTTGTATTTATAAACATTACGTAATACGTATCGTACCAACACCTGGACATTTCATTGGCTCACAGAGTCACGTCGTGGGTCCGCCATGTTGCACTTCTCCGCATGCCGACTTCAAAATGAAACAATGGTGATCTGTCCATGTATAGAGGTCAGTGCACACAGCGCACCGCCGTTTCTTATAAGTGACATACACTGTTGTGCGCATGTGCTATTTTCAAATCCAGGTCAAATAGAATGCATAATTCATCAGCGGTGACCCGCGATGATAACATTTGGGGCTTTTTAAATTTGACGAGTTCATTCATAAGAATATCGGTGATATAATAAACCCCCCAAATTCCCCAAAACAAACAAAATTGGTATGACAAGCGCTAAATTCAAACTCAAATACGGATGCTCCGTTTTATTAGTCATTAAGGAAAGGATGATTTTGGGGACAAATTTGACAGTGAAGATAAGTTTTCCAAACTAAAAAATTGGCTTGTATAAAAAAGCCGGATGTGATATCTTTAATCATGTGTTTTCGTAAAAGCAAACCCAGCAAGAGATACAAAAAACTGGGTTAGATTAGTTATTTGTGTTCATCTTGAACGGAGTTTTCCGCAACGCGACATTGCGGTTTAGTATGATACCTGTCTAAATGGGAATACGCATATCGTTTGGGAATACGCGGATTTCGGATCCAAGTTGGCAAATCTCGGGCCGAATACGCGGCAAATTAAAATTTTAAAACAGTATTCAGCCTTATGTTTGCCCACTCTGGTCCGAAATCTAGAACCACGTATTCCCAAACGTGTCCTTAAACACTTATGCGAGACTCATGACGGGTATACTTTAGGCCGCAATGTCGTGTTGCGGAAAACTCCGTTCAAGATGGAAACAATTAAACATTCAAACCCAGTTTTTGTTATCACTTGTTAGGTTTGCTCTTACAAAAAATACATGATTCAAAGAGATCACAATATGCTTTTGTATACAAACCATTTTTTTAGTTTGGAAAAACTGATCTTCACTGTCAAATTTTTCCTAAAAAACATCCTTTCCTTAATTTCCTAACGAAACGGAGTCTATGTGTTTGAGTTTGAATTTTGCGCTTGTCATACCAATTTTGTTTTTATTTATTTTTCATTTATTGTAATCTTTAAAGAGGGTAGTCCTTTTCAGTTAACAAACTGCTTTCCAAAGGAGCCCTCTAATTATAAGAATTACTGATCACTATATCATTTCATAAATAAATTATTTTAAATAATTTGAAATATTAGAGCCTATTTAAAAATTGATAGATTAAGAAACACATAGATTAAAAAAGAATACAAACATGTAAAGAGTTTGAACCGGTTGAATCATTTTTTAAAAAATAAAAAATGATGCACAAAGTGCAGATACAGATACATGTAGATACATTTACAGATACATGCTTGGGTCTAATCATGTACCATGCAGCAGATATAGCCACACAGTACATGCAAGTCAAACTCGGGAAGTGCCGCATTAGTCATCAAAAATAAAAAAGACAACAGTCTCCAAGGCCCAAGCATGTAATCAAACAAATAGAAATACATGACAGATGCAAACAGACTACACAAATATGATAAATTTAAGTTAAAATGTGTTTTTTTTAGGTTTAGTTTAAAGGTCATCAAGGATGGAGACTGTTTTAGCATAAGGGGTAAATCATTCCAAATCTGACCACCTGAATATTGGAACATTCGTTTGGTTTTGGGGTTTATTACATCACGGATATTCTAGGAAATATTAGGAAATATTTGACTTATTTGAAAGTAAATAACGATTGTAGGCATCCAGCAAAATGATTGCGCTAGATATCTTGTAATTGTTCAAAAAATTGAATTTTATATAAAAAAGGTGTTTATTGATTTCTGATGACCCTTGACCCTTCCTTAGTTAGGGATGGCACCACTTAAAACTTTCTTAAGTGGCGAATTTTGCTCCAGCAAGGTGTCAGCAAGGTGACCTTTTTAATGGACTTAGCACCAATTATATTGTTCTTAAGTATACAAATCCGATTCAGTATACGATAAACTTTCGATCCATGAAGAAATTAGGCTTGCACTCAAGATTATGATTAAATCGAATTTTTGAGGGTCTAACTTAAAGGTAGGATACACCATTTGCAGATATCGAAAATATTTACTACCGAATTATTAAGAATTATCTTACTCAATTGAAAGTAAATAATGATTCTAGGCATTCAGCAAAAGGATTGCGCTAGATATTCTGTAATTATTCAAAATTGAATTTTATAAAGAAAGATTTGCGATCGCCGGACGGCGATCGCGAAAAAACAAAGATAACATAAGAATAACGGCTCGACCCCGGTTGAAAACAAACGCTGTTTTTCGTGCTTTTCCCGGCATCCACGATTGTAAATCTTCGGAAAAGTCAGTTAAACGATGTTTACTATGAAATACAACCCCCCAAATCTACCCATTCATGATATTTCAAGCAATTACCAATGGTGTATACTACCTTTAAGAAAACCCATGTTGCAGTTGTCCCAGTCACTCCTACATATCCCACGCTTCAAACCTTTTGCACTCAAAATTATGATTAACCCTGGCTGGGCTCCGGGACTATAAATTCTTTCATTTCAGACATCCAGATTAGATTGGAGTGAGGTACATGTATATGAAGGCGGCCAGGGATGTAGTCGAGTCCATCACAAGTCCCTGCAAGTCCCTGCAAGTCCCTGCAAGTCCCTGCAAGTCCCTGCAAGTCCCTGCAAGTCCCTGTAAGTCCCTGTAAGTCCCTGTAAGTCCCTGCAAGTCCATCACAAGTCCTTCAGTTCCAATTCAAATCACAAGCTATTCAAATCAGCTTTGACAAAGGCATTCCTTTGTCATTGTTCAACCAGTTAGGCCAAAAAAACAAAAAACAAACATGTTTAGCGTCACTCCTTTTTGTTTTAAATGAAGGAGGAGGCCCTTTTTAGGTTTCAAAGGGGGGGGGGGCGGTGGGTTAGGTAACAATAGTGTTGAGTGTGTATAAGGTATAGGGATAAGAGGGGGGTACCCCTCTGCCACATATCGTGCTGGGTATATAAGCATAATATGACCGAAGAATAGTCGGAATTATTTGGTCTGGAAACCAAAAATATTTTTACACTACGACTCAGCGCTACCTGCGCAGTTGCAGTCTAGTAGGCCTAAATAAACCAGCCTTGGGGCCGGGTAGAGACTGGGGCAGGGGAATAGCGGTGGACCCCGGAGGATTAGCCAACAAGTTAGCTCGGGGTGGCCCATGTCGCTTGAGTATTTTGTATTTTTTAATTTTCTAAGACGATATTCCCTATGGGATTTACGTGTGAAGTTGGTTACTTTTTCCCATTCGTTTGTACACAAGATTCCCGCCCACAAAGACGGCCCCTTTAAGTACCAAGGGCGGCCCCTTTAAGTACCAAGGGCGGCATGGGCCGGGTAGCGATAATTTTTTTCTGCAGGTAGGTTGGCACATTAGCTAATCAGAACACAGATGATGTTGACGTCATCGATGATGTTAGAGTTGTCTGGGACAAATTAACCCTAACCCCTAACCCTAACCCTAAACATAGAGAAAATTCCTTTCTCTATGCCCTAACCCCTAACCCCTAACCCTATTCAGATCCCAGACAACTCTAACATCATCGATGACGTCAACACCATCTGTGTTCCGATTGGCTAATAAATGTACACTATGTACCAACCTACCTGCAGATAAAATTATCGCGGCCGGGTAGGGACTGGGGTAGGGGAACTGGGGGACCCTAGGATCAGCCAACAAGTTAGCTTGGGGTGGCCCATGCCGTTTGAGTATTTTAAATTTTGAGTTTTCTCAGTGCAGCTGCTCCCTCTAGACTTTACACGTGAATTCCATTCGTTTGTACACAAAATCACCGCTCACAAAGACGACCCTTTTGAGTACCAAGGACGGCATGCGCAGGTAGGGAATTGGGTAGGGGTAGAGTGGGACCTCAGGGTCAGCCAAAAGGTTAGCTTGGGGTGGCCCATGCCATTTGAGTATTTTAATCAGGAAAGACCTGTGACGCAGGGTTTCAAAGTGTCATCTTTAATATTATATAACTTGACACCCGATTTCCGTCTTTAAACAAATACCAGTCTCGGTGTTTACCCAATATCAACCCAATTTAACATAAATTTGTGTAGAGACAAATTATCTATAACACCGGTTATAAACGAAAACAAACTGACTCAATGTTAAAATATTTTTGTAAATTTTTATTAATTACAATTGGTTTCTCACATTGAAGTCAGACATTATTTTTATTAGGTACATGTATACACAATTGGCTTCTCACATTGAAGTCAGATATTTTATTAAGTACATGTAGAAAACAGTAATTTTATTTGTGAAGTTTTGGAAATAGAGTTGGGCATATCGACAACATGCGCAAAAAAATACATCGGTGATCTCATCAAATTTACAATATATCTCTATAATATTTAGAGTAAATTGCCCTATTAAATTCTATGAAGTCGGATTAAAGTACCATATTTTTTTGCTAGTACTTTTTTCTAAAAGAATTTCAACAACTCTTTTTCTTACTAAACATTAACATTATCAAAAGAAAAAGAAAAAGAGCAAACATCATGGTATTCATTTCTTCCTTTTATATTTTATATATACGCTCAATTGTTTGCTCACAAACATTGCTTTGTTTTTTTCTCAAACGACGGCTTTTATAGTAGATCATCATAAACATGACAGACTTAATTTTATTATTGCTCTGGTTTAATGTAATTTTCTTGTACGCAATTTTTGTGTAAACCATACTCCGAATTGTTTTGAAATGAAGATGCCAAATAATTGTTGTGATACAACAGATGCATATGGCTCCAATTATTCATTCAAAATAAATGTTACCACAACAATCACATGACTAAATCAATTAAAGGGAGGATACACCATTCGCAGATATCGAAAATATTTACTACCGAATTATTAAGAAATATCTTACTCATTTGAAAGTAAATAATGATTCCAGGCATCCAGCAAAATCATTGCGCTAGATATCCTGTAATTATTCCGAAAAATTTAATTTTATAAAGAAAAATTCGCGATCGGCGATCGCGAAAAAACTAAGATAACATAAAAATAACTGCTCGGCGCCAGTCGAAAACAAACGCCGTTTTTAGTGCTTTTCTCGGCATCCATGATTGTAAAATTTCGGACAGGTCAGTTAAATGGTATTTACTATAAATTACACCCCCCCCCCCCCCTCCCATCTACCATTGGTGTATCCTGCCTTTAAGTTCAGTTTCTTGTACATTTAATATAGCTCTTGTCTTTTGGAATAATCAGTATAAAAAAGACAACTTGCAAAATCTTGTTTGATATTTACAAAAAGAACATAATATCAAGTAATTGGCTTTGTACATTGTCAGGGAAAACAGCAACAACTACACTTTATCTTTTCTATAACGCAGAACATGTGCTGTACAATCTGTTATTGTCATAAAAATATTAAATCAAGACATCATACCATTACAATGGAGTTATTAATTACAAATAAGTACACACACTTAACTTAAAATGAATAATGGAAACTCTGTGAACGTTCATTTCAAGACGCAACATTTGCATAATTTTTTAACATTTTAACAATGTTAATATTGATGTTAATACAAACAAACTCCTGGCTATTTTAAAACGTTTATTATTTTTAAACCACACAAATAACACTTTTTAAAAAGCAATGATTCGACTTTTTGGCATAGTCTATTGAGCCGCTACTTTATGTATTCTTTGTCAATCTTTCACTTGATTATAATGGTTCTTCAAACGTTCACAAACTAAAACGGAACACTTTATATTTTCTTTCCATTACAAACGGGCCGCGTCTGCCCCAAACATCGCCATGTTTAGCTCACTGGCACTCTGGCCAAAAAGCGGGACACGCTTGCCACTCCCTGCCACGCTTGGCATACCTGGGCCCCAAAACACCTTGGCACATTTGCCACATTCACAACTAGGCCCACCTGAATAATTGAGTGCTACCCACATTGTTGTTCTCATTGTATGCAAACATCATTTCGTAAATTGGAAAAGTACACCGATGATCCACCGTTTGTACGGTTGGAGAAGCCCCAGTACGAGTATGCTTGGCGTACTTTTTTACAAAGATTAAAAACAACTTGTTAAAATGTTTAACGTCCAAATTCAAATTCTTACTTTAGAAAAGTTGACCGAACTTCATTAGTTTATGTATGTTCAATTTGTTATTAATTATCAAAAGAAATTATACACATGTACATTGAAATAGCAAAACGGAAATAAGGTATCTAGAAAATATTATTCAGAGAAAAACTTGGATAAAAGCCACACTTGTTTAAACAGAGAAACCGTGAAGAGTAAAGAACAAGATAAGTGGCCAGCTAGTATTATGATTACGAAAAACATGAATGTAAAAAAAAAAAATTGAACTTCCATTTCATATATTGATGAGTATAGGGTTTGATTTTTCATTGCAATTTTGTATTCAATATCATGTTGACTAAAATAAAAATCTTAAACCAGTTAAGGGGAACTTTGGGGTGACTCTGGGATAAAACTCTGGGAGCTAATATCGACTACCCACCCACAAACCATGTTATATTTGTATTTGTATACTATTTCTACAAACCATAGCAACCATCAGCTGATAAATAGTGTTGAGAAATCAACCGTGTGTCTGTGGAGATTATTGACTGTGTACAAGTGGGTAAAGCCTCAAACCTCCCCTCCCCCCTGTTACACCAATGGGCAAAAAGCTAATGGAATTTATTACATTATCTTTCAAAGTCATTGCATTTGTAAAATGTTTAAAGATCATTTTGACTGAAACTTTGTGTAGGAACAAGGACAAATTTACATGACTAAACTTAAAATCGATCGTTTGGAATTAAATCAAGAAAATATGTTTTCTGTTTATAAAAAAATAAGCCAAAAAAAGAAATATAGTTTATGATAATTTGATATAATTATTGTATTATTTAACAACTGGCGTTTACAAGAAAAATTGCAAGAAACAAGCTGTTTTAATCGAGTCAGTCGCAACACAAGTCATTCAGTCTTTAGTCAACTTACAAGCTATTTAAATGAACTTTGACAAAAGCATTCCCTTGTTATTGTTCCTCGTTATGCTTCTGAACTGACTTGTGAACAGATTTGTGAATTGACTTGTTAATGACTCGATTACAACTCTAAACAAGCTCGTGTTCTATGCTCGTTCACAGTTACTAAATATTAGGAGCTCGCACAATACATACAAATAAGGGAATGGACACAATTTTATGAAAATGGATATAAGTTCATGCACACAAAAAAGTAAAGGAACAATATTGGACGGAAGCCACGAAAACAATCACGTTACATGGGCCATGCGCGTACGGACATATACCAGTACAGTACATGTACGTACGTACGTACACTTACGTACGTGACGTGGAGCAATCGCCCATGCTTTACTATACAGCCTCGTACGCAAAACACACATCGTACTTTAGAACGCTCTAGCTCATTACTCCTCCGGTGTACAGACGTAAAAGGTTCATTTTTAAAATTAGCATATTTAACTTACCAATAGAGGATACCTTTGTGATAGGCAAGCATAGTTAACAAAAAAAAAAAATTCTGGACACATTTTCGAGGCACATAGCGCGTGCTATATGTATTGACCGCCAATCGTGGTCGTCAGACAAAAGAACTTTCGACTAAAAACACAAGGTTTAACATCAATTCCTAGAGTTGAAAATCAATTATTTGTTCAGATTTATTTACATTTTCTAAAAGAGTGATATGTGTGGGTCATAATGTAGCAAAATCCAAGGTATACACTGTTGAATAATGTCGTGCGTGGTGGCGATAGATGCAAAAAAGGACCCGTTTTGAATGGGTTGTCTTATGTTGTTTTAGGCTTAGTTCTCGATAGCAATTGAGACGTGCTCCTCCTGGTTCTGCCGGTTTCGAGAACACATCTCCTTCAAGTTTTGAGAAACCATCTCCTTGACACATGCTACTGGCTTATCTTCTGTAAAACCGTAACTGAATCTCTTAAGTCTGGGTAGAGACCCTATATGTTTGGTGAATGTATTGATTGCTTTAGAATTCCAATAATTTCCTGAAAGGTCCAGGTATGACAAACCATGGTCCTCTGGGATGATCTCAATCAGGTCTAGGGCGTCGTCATCAGTCATCTCGTTCACATGTGCTGTGAATGAGTACAGGGATAGATGTATGAGAGGTTTCAGACTATTGACCTTCTTGTGCAGGTAGGTTCCATGAAATGTGACACACCGCAAGCTGCTTAACACCCGACAACGCAACCGCTTAGGAATGATCCCCACATAATACAGCAAACATACCAGGTCAGCCGACTGTCCCCCGATCCTCACGCTGGTTTGTTGGTCTATATCTTCATATTTTTCGGAATCAGACTCGTGCAGTAACGTCCGCGCCAATGACTGCATCTGTAATAAGTAGCTTGTATCTTTGCCACTAGTCCGCGCCTCTTTATGCCAGCAGTTGGACTCATCATGTACCTCTACGGTTTGCTGTTTTTGTACGTGTTTCAGGATGAGTGTACTAGCTGCAGACTCTTTCAATATGCCACATGCGAACTGAAGCAGAAGTTCCAATCTAAGTAGGTTGCCGGTATTGATCTCATTCAACCTCTTCTTAAACTCATCTTTGTTCTTCTCATACAAGTGGGCAAAGTAGTATGCCGCACTATACTCCTGAAACGTCTTGTGAATGAACTTGACTATTTGCGCCGGGTTGCCACCAGTCTCGTACCTTTTCATATATACGAGACCCATTCCTTTACAATATGCTTGTAAGACAGATTGACAGTAGTCGAAATCTTCTGGTTTCAATTTGGGTTGGCGGTAATGGAGTAACCCTTTCCACCCGACAAGCCCCAGAGCTTTTAGTGCTTCATTCAACGGCCTCTCCCAATTTTTTTCACCTCGGCGCTCAGCAAGAAACTCTGTGATTTGTCGGTATAGGTCCGTTAAATGGTTAGACGAATCTAACTTCTTGTATCGATAAAGGAGGCAAATTTTCTTGCAGATAAGTGGAATGTGTGATAAATGTTTAAATCTAGTGTCCATGATTTCTTTTAATCCGCTTGCATTTTCCTTTTTATGTTTACAAAAGTTCTCGATGAATTGCTGCGTGTTTTTGTTTGTGAATCCACGTATTTTAACACGCAAGCACTTGAAAACATCTTTTTGAATATCATGGGCCTTGTGTTGCCGCGTTGATACTATCACGCGACTTTCTGGAAAGACCTCTTGTCGCAACAATTTACTCACAGAGTAGACTTCTTCGTTCGAATCTTTAAATAACTCTTCATTTAGTTCATCTAAACCATCCAATAAGAACAGCGTTTCATTTTGGTTGTCCATGATTAGTTTAGGTAAGTTATCAGGAACTTCACCTGACGGTATGCACTGCTCCCTAATTGCATCAATGATGCTTCGTGTGTTCATTTCTTTCATCTCGATAAAGAACACAAGCTTGAAGTTGGCAAGTTGGTTATTAGATCGTAACAAAAGGGAGAAAATTGTCTTAAAACGAGTCAGCGGTGACCAAGTGTGTGCAATTTTCTTTAAAAGAGTCGTTTTTCCAAACCCAGCCCCGCCCAAGAGAATTATCATCAATTCCTTTACCTCTTTAGGATTAAGCAAATTTTTCCAAGAACCAAGGAGTTCTTTCCCGTATTTTTCCACAACAACTGGCCCGTCTAGAAGAGTTAGTTCTTGAATCCCGTCTTTGTCAACTTCTTTATAGAGATCTACATCGACCCAGAGCTCGGAAATGTCTGCGTGCGATGTTGTGAATCTTCGTGACCCATTGGGGATGAATAATTTCCTGTACTTGTTTTGTAGTTTCTCCTGGACAATTCGCAGTGCTATTGATAAAATGACAATGATTTCATCTCAGTTTGTAAAGTTTCACCAAATGAATGGAAATAATCCACTGATAAATTAAATAATTAAAATCAGTAGGTAATTTTTATTAAATTTGCACTATTGTCAGTTTACAAGTTGACCATTTTAATCGTGTCATTTAAAGCACTGTTGTTTTATGGTCTTTTTCTATTCACTCAACAGAGCCATGTCCTTATGAAACAGATTTTGTGTGGGCTAATAATGCAAGTTTTTGTTGACTAAAAAGAACAAAACACGTGTGTAGACACCAAAATGATGACTCTAGGGTAAATAATAAATGATTTATTGCCATTTTATTGTAATGGCGGCCGTCTTGTACGCCATCTTGAAAATCACAACTTTTCTATGCTCCGAATTTCTTAGATTTTCAATATGTTATTCTTGATAATCGATACTACCTTAATCCGATAAAAACCTTTTGTTACAATTTTTTTGAGGTTGAGGTGTATTTTGTTATAAATTGACTCTACTATTTATTTAATATGTACTATTGTCAGTTTTCAAGTTGACCATTTTAATCGTGTCATTTAAAGCACTGTTGTTTTATGGTCTCTTTGCCATGTCCTTATGAAACAGATTTTGTGTAGGCTAATAATGCAAGATTTTGTCGACCAAAAAGGAAAAAGAGTTGAAAATGTTGGGACATCCGATTTTGTTTTATCGTAACATCACACGCAATATTATTGTTAACACTACAAATTTCCATTTTGAGATACAATCCCTTACCGTTCGGCTGTCTTTGTTTCCATATACCTGCAATAATAACACAAACATTAATGTCATCAATTTTGAAGGATTTCACATTTCAGGGACAATCACTACCGGTGATCGGCTTAACTCCCTGTAAATGTGGGCTTTGGGCCCGCTATACGCAGTGCACAAATGTCCTGCCACATAAAAACGTACTTCAGAGAACTCAATCACATGAAGCAATCAGCTCACTCTCTGTATTTCAATACGTCGGTACTATTTTATTTTACAATATTCATGTTTGTCGGTTTTTCAATTTGTACGATTATAGACGTGTCAATAATTCACTCTAGATGGGCGTATGAAGAAGGTAAACGTGTTAGAACGAATGACGGGTGCTGTTTCAGGGTATCCGCGGCAGGATCTCCAAATCTAAAGGTATCTCACTTACTAAATCTCAGTGAAGTTTAAATTGTTTCCAAATAGTGAACCCTTAATTGGTCATGGGGGTCAGGTTGGCGTAGCGGTTCTTTCCGCTGTGAGCCTGGGCCACCAATGTGGATTGGGTTTTCAGTCTCTACCTGATTTCGTGGGTTTTAATTAAAAATACTGCTGGGGTTTTCCTCCCACCTCTAGGAGGAGGGGGGGGGGTTACTTTGTTTTACACAACACCGGTCAAATTCAACACCAGATGGTCTGGCAGTTTTTGCAGTGTATATACCTCTATTCGATATATATTCCGATAGGCTTGACTTTTATGGACACCAAGAACAGAAACAACTTTACCTGGGGTTGGTTCCTGGATGGTCACTTTCTCTGTGTGTTTGCAATTGAAAGTGTTCCCGGTTGTGGGACCAAGAAAGGTAATATTATCCTTCCCACCGATAATGACGTGACTTATTGGTCCAGCAGGTTGAAGAAGGGAACCAGACGAATTACAAGTACACACAGTAGACGGATGCTGCATGGCTGGATGGAACATTGCGGGTACCATATCTCGAACTATGCAGGGAATAGCATATACGGATTGATAACAAAATTGTAATTGCAAAGATACAGACATATTAAAATTATGGAGATACACACAGAAAATGAAACAGGTCGCTGAAAAGAAAAAAGAGAACATGTTTTGTATTGGATATAGGAAACCTTTACACTCGGTAATCATTTGGCCTCTCACTCTATTGTGTCAACTTGAACGTGAAGAGATACAAATTCAGTGCTTTTGGAGAATAGAAACAAATCAAGTTTAAACACAGAATGGTTTTGGTGTTGGTTAACCTGGACCTATGTTACACTCCGCCGAATAAAACAAAACATTACGATTGATTATACACTTCTGAACGAGCCTTCACCTTGGCTATTTCCTTGTGATCGATTCTCCTCAGGTTCCTGACCATGCCCATGTGCCAGTTTTTCTGACTCGTTAGTTGATGTCGCCATCTCCTCTTGGGAGCTGTGTTGCCCTGCTTCATGTGCTGACCGAGTCTTGGGTCGGACAGAGGTGGGTTTCAAATCCTCCAGCTGCTTCTCTCTCAATCTCTGTTGCTCATCGGGTAACGTCAGGACACTTTGTCGGTCATGCTTTCTTACCTCTGCCGTTGTCTGTTTGTTTTGCTTAATAGGAATATGTACATGATGATCACTGGCCTTCCGTTTATTGTCCTTTCTTGTCTTTTGATCCCTGTCGGTCTCCTTTTGTGAATTCCCTGGAGGTAAGGTAAAGGTATGAACGCAGCTGGTTGGTCTATACTCTAGATCAGTTCACAAGAGTTTCTGCTACTGTAGGTCCAATTAAGGCATAATGACGTCACGCTCTGTTACCCTATGGGAGCCAGCCTCAGCCAGATGGGATAAGATCCACCAAGCTCCCACTAGAAAGCAGGTAAACGAAGCGTGCCATCGATATAACGAGGTGTGATGAATTTGAGATTAGAAAATTACTTGTTGGTTATTACAATGGTTTTGCATTTTTAAAGGATTATAGGTTGAACTAAATCCCGACCATTTTGATTGAACAAATTTATTGGAACAGTATACATCATCCAAGACAGTCTTGCCTGGTGACTTCAATATTTCCAACTAACAAGTGAAACACCTGACTTAACCTCAATGTATACATAAGCCGATCGTAAGCTCCTCGTTGGCACTGGTACGAGCAATATACTTTACAGTTCCCATTACCAGCGTGTTGTCTGTCAATCATTGCAACGACAAGATTAGTATCCAGATTTACCTGCTGATTTCTGTTCATCATCAGCTCCGCCCATCAACCCTTGCACGAGGCGTAACTCGATGTTAGCATCCTGCTCAATGGCCTGATCTTGGAGGGGGACCCCATCGCGTAGCTGAAAAGATACATTTAGTGTCTTAACCATTTCGCGCCGGGCGGAAATACCGAGCGCGTGACACGGAGCCGGGAACTTTTTAGATGATTTTAGAATTTCATAAATGTTTAAAAAATAATATCCTGCTGGGAACTTATACTCCAGCAAGACGGTACCCAGGCTAGTTTAGCCTGACCTGCACGCTCCAGTGACTCCATTGAATTGCGCCCGGAAATAAACGGCCCCATTGTTTGGTCTTGCGTAATCCGCTCTTTGTTACCGAGTCTAGACAGCGTGTTGCTGGGTTATTCACCACGCACGCCCCGACAATGAGCGCGCTCAGCGTGCCTTTGTCCCCGGAGATAATCCGCTAACAATGCCAACTCCGCGCTGTTGAGTGGCAAGCCCCAGCAGTATAATATTTATATAATTTTCGGTGCCCCTATTGGGGGCACCCGGCGCCTGGTATAGGAAAAAATGCGTGATGCTGGACGGTGGTATTCCCCTCGCTAGCATTTCATGCTGGACTCTATCTTTTATGGGCACCGCGCAGCTGTTTTGTCTTAGAAAAATTCCTTTTAGCAGTGTGTGGGCCGTGGGGGTGATGGGGTTATTCAGCTGTTTTGTCTTAGGAATTTCCTTTCAGCAGTGTGTGGGCCGTGGCGGTGACGAGGTTATTCACCACGCACGCCCTGACAATGAGAGCGCGTTCAGCGTGCCTTTGTCCGTGGAGATAATCCGCTTACAATGCCAACTCTGCGGGCTGTTGAGTGGCAAGTCCCAGCGGCGCGGTCTTTTGTTTACGTGTTGCCGGAGTCCTTTCACGCCTGGGGGCCCATTGTAATTGAAACCCCGCAAGAGGCAAACACTTTTTGACTGACAGCCAGTAACCTTTTGGCCGAGTTAACTTTTGGCCGAGTAATAAAACATTTTTTTACAATCCTCCAGCACTATAAAATTTATATAATTTTCGATGCCCGAAACTGGGCACCCGGCTGCGTGGTATCGGGAAAAATGCCCGATTTCGGGTAGCCCGGCGCCAAGTGGTTAACATTCGTTCAAAACTTTTTAAGAGCGAAACCTTCCTACAGCTAGCTAGATTAACATGTCAGGGAACATTAGAATTAGGCAAATCGATCATTACCTCATGGCGTTGTCTGGTGATTAGACGCTGCTTCTCTGGTTCAATCCCAAGATGGTCTTGAAGTTTTTCTTTCAAAGCTAAGACAAGAGTCGACGGATGCATTTGAAGACATATTGGTCCACTCGATAAAGTATTCACAAAAAGCTGGAATGGGCGTTCTCCCTTCTTTTCACGGAACGGCTGCCTGGCAATGCATCCTCGTTCTTTTCTCATCTTTGTTCTTCCTATAATGTGCAAAATACCAGATTTATTATGTTTTTGAAAATATTTAATTTTTACTGTGAACAAACAAACTAAAGTATTTCTTGAGATAAACTTGAAGTCATCTGCTGCCAGCTCAATGAATGACTAGATAATAGGAATGTATTCAAAGGCCGTACAGAGGCAATGTATGATAGGTCCTTTATCACAAGCAAATGGAACAAAACGGTTTTTGAAACTTCCAAACCCACACTTTGTATCTTTACCTGCCGGTACTAGATCCTTTGATAGACGATCTTGATGATTAGCTTGCTTCTGTTTCTGTGCTTCTTGCCCAGAGGAGGGCCTTTGATTAAGGCAGTGTTCTCTCTCGGTTTCGGATCTGCTGAGATCGTCAACCTGTTCCATGTTGTCTTCTCCATCCAATCTCTTTTTCCTCGACGACGATGGCGTCTGTTGTTTACGGATCTGTTCCCTGACCACGCCTTGCTGCTTGTCTTCCTGAATTCCATCCGAGTGACAAGTCTGCTCCTCTCCGTGTTTCTTTTCCTCGTGCGATGATGTCTCTACTTCTTTACAGTTCTCACCGTTGTTCTTTACCATTTCCTCCTTTTCTTTCTGACGCCCATGTGCGTCCTTTCCTTGTCCTTCTTTGTAGGATGTCAGTAGAGAGCCTTTATCTTTGACCTCTGTTACTTCACAGTCTTTTGTCTGGGTACTGCAGCCTTGTTCATCTATTGGTCTATGTTGCTCCCGCGATGTCTTCATGTTATCGTCTTGGTTTATTTCCTCTCTGTCGTTTGTGTCTTGCTGTTTCTTCAACTTTTCCTTGAAATCCGTCAACTGACCTGCAGGTGCCTGGTCACAGGGTACCACATGGCATCCTTTAAAAAAAATGATTAACTGCAATTTATTTTCAAAAATATGTCATTAAAATATTGTGAATCGAGCATGAATTGGCTTAATACTACTTACATTCCCCCAAAAAGGAAACTTAAAAAATACAGTCTTAAAAAACTAAAAGGAAACAGCTTATAAATTTGCTTCGTCTGGCATGCTGTGAGATAGTTAGACCGGTACATTTAACAGATAATTAATGCCAACAAAAAAACCCACAATAGCCCGAGGGAACTGCATGCAAGGGAAACAACATTTTACCTGATTTAGATTGCTTAGTAGCGTTGGCATCGATTGGTGAGGAGATGGGCGAGTTCTTCGACTTCACTTTATCTTTATTAGGCAGACATGAGTCTGGATTAACAGATTTCTTGGTAGTTGGTCTTCTTCCTTGCCTAGTCTTTCTTCTAACCTTCTTCGCCCTGCTTGTCTTTCGTGTTCTTCCTGCAAGTTAAGACAAAGAGGGGTTGCGGAGAGAGGTAAATGTGCTTAAGTTTTCTTGGAGTGAACATCACCACTAAAAAAATTATTAGTCAGAATATAATAATAATCTATCGATTTGGTAATGCTAGGAATTGCGACAGTTCCCATTACCAGCGTGTTGTCTGTCAATCATTGCAACGACAAGATTAGTATCCAGATTTACCTGCTGATTTCGGTTCATCACCAGCTCTGCACATCAACCCAGACATGAGGTGTATCTCTATGTTAGCATCCTGCTCGACCCGATGATCCTTGTGCGATGTCTCATCACGAGGCTTGACAGGGTAAATTTCAACAATAATCAAGTGAATCGACTATCATTCAAGAATTTAAGTCTACAATCGTGTGATTACTAAAAAGAAATACAACCTTATGAGAAAATGAATTTTAGTTTACTTTACCTCGTGGTCCCGTTGTTGCTTCTCAGACTCAACACCAGGTTGGTTTTCAAGTGTTCCATTTAAGATGGTGATAAAAGTTGAAGGATGCATTTGCAGACATATTGGTCCCATCGAAGTACTATTAACAAACAGCTGGATTCGGTGATCTCCATTCTTTTCAGATGCAGGCTTCGTTTCGGAATCTGTTTGTTCTCTTTTTGTCTTCGTTTTTCCTGTTAACGGAGATAATTATTTCCAACATTGATAAGATTGCTAGCTTTAATATGAACTTAAAAATGTGCTTTCAGATAAGCTCAAAATTCAAGCATGGATTCATACGAATAATGCCATTACATCCATGTAAAATATTTATGTGACGGGCTTCTGCAAAACCCGACCGAAGATTCTCAGCATTTCCCATTACCTTGAATACAAATAATATTCAACCTCAATTAACTTTGTTTTTCTAATTACGTTAGGTGTGCTGAATAAATGTGCGTATAGTTTCAAGACCCAACTCCCTTTGGCCGATTGTGTTGCTATAAAGTTTGTGTTGGTAGACCAATTCTTAAAAGTTAACGTACCATAACTTGGCAGATTTTATCCAAACTTCTTGAAATATACCTGAAATGAAAGCTTGTTGTTTGTACATTACAGTGAAACCAAAACCCCAATATTGAAATTTCACCCCAAGTGTTGGATTTTGCTAGAACTGGTCACATATCACAAAGTATATTAACCTAATGGAACTTGTCGTTTTCCCTTTGATGGCCGATCTGGATGATTAGTCTGTGTCTGTGCCGCCCTTGCCTCTTGTCTTGGTTCTTTGCAGATCTTTGGCTGAGTACCTTCTTGTTCATCTGTCATGAGTCTATGTTTCTCACTCGATGTCTTCGTATCTTGTTTGTTGATTTCCTCTTCATCATCCGCCCCTTGCTGTTTCTTCAGCTGAAGATTGTCCAGAAAATCCTTCTCCTGGCTAGGTACCTGCCTTTGGGAGGCTGCATGGCATCCTAAAAGGCACCACAACAATGTTACAACAAATCTTGTTTGTCCTTTTGCTCTCGAGCTCCGTTCGTCTAGTTTATTGTCGAGGTGAGAATTGATTTCCTAAAATATATCACTTGTGTGAGGGCTTTTGTTTGGTTAACGCGATACGGGTTCGGACAAATTAGATTCCAAGGCGGCTGGGTTTAGTACATGTATTTGTTTGTCTAACTGTGCTTTTAGTATGCTGTGAATCAGCAGGTATAGTTGTGCAGACTAGTGTTGCAACCAAAAAAAGCAAAGTTAGTTTGAATTAGAAAATCCTTCGTTAAGTTCCCTCATTTTTAGAGACTTGGGGACGAGTATCTAATTAATCTGTACGCTTTGGAATTAACTTATAAAACTGTGACATTGGAAAAACTTTAAATGAAGCATTTCCTTGTAGACTTTATGGTACAATACCTCGTCATTCCAAATAGGCGTAATATGAGTAACTGAGAAAAGAAAATATATCTTGAGCAGAAATCATTGAAAGGGTTAGTTGTCGAGTCTGACATGGTGTAAGAGACCTAAGACGGGACACCCTTAATCAAGCTAAGAAGCACTAATATTAAACCTCGAGAGAGAAATAATAATCCTGTTTGGAATTACAAGTAAAACAACATTTTACCAGATTTGGATTGCTCATCGTTTGATGCGGGGATAGAGGAATCTTTTGACTTTACTTTATTTTCGTCACGCAGACGTATGTCTGCATCAACAAATCGATATTTCCTGGCAGCTCGTCTTCTCCCTTTCCTTGTTTTTCTTGAAACCTTTTTCGGCAAGCTCTTCCGTGTTCTTTCTGTAAATACAAATACAAAATTGGACTTGTTGTGAGTTCGGTCTGCATGAAATTAACGAATTTAACAACTGAAAATAAATCAACCAGAGTACAAAGTTTTTACCAGTTTGTGTTGGCTTAGTAACGCTAGTCTTAACTGCTAAGAAGTTGGAGGTGTTCCTACGATCATCCGAGCTCAGATTTTCATCACTCTGGGAAGTAGGACAGCTGGCTTGCTTCTCACATGAAGATGCATGACTGGCATTTCTTGCAGATTTGGTTTTCCTTCTCCCTACGACAAAACAAAAATCTAATTTACTTTCAATCACCAATACTCTGGAATCATAACCATTTTTATAGCTACTATCAATCAGATTATACCTATCTTCTCGTGCTCTTTATCATTCAAGCTTGGCTTTCTATTCGATGCTGTCTCATTAGATGGGCATTTTCTGTGAGCTGTACTACTTCTTTTTCCCGTCAACCGCAAATCATTATCTTTCTTGCTTGACCTTTGGCCTCTCTCTGAAGAGGAATGAAATAAAGACAGTTTTTATCAAGATTCTCACCAATTAAGCAAGACTACTGTCAAACTAATCCCAAGTATAAAACAAAAGATTGCTTCTCGACACCGAGACTCGTCCTACCAGTGATATCTGCTTCAAATTGAGATTTCTTGAGACGTTTCCTTTTTCCTTTTTGTGTCCTCTCTGCGTCCTTGTCTGTCATTGCCTTTTCCTTTTTCGTTGTTTGCATTTTCCCTGCCGAGGTTCTATCAGATGTGTTAACTCCCGAGAGGGTGACGGAATCACCGCAGCCATCTGACTTATCTTGCATCTCGTTATCCTGGCTTTTATTTCTCCCAGAATCTATTTTCTTGTTAACTTGTCTGTGTCCTGTTTTACTCCTTCTCCTCCTCTTCTTTGATTCCTTGCCAGTGAATTCTCTTGAATTCCCTAACAATCCAATAAAGAGTAAGCGTATATAGTATTAATAACGATTTTACAACTAGCTTTCATCATTTTTGTATGAAGTGTACTCAATCAAGGCATCCCACCACTTACCCAAGTTAGTTAGACTATGAGAATGAGAAGACGTTACCTTTTGCGATGACAGCTGGTGACGGGAAGGCAGCGGAATCGCTTAAGTCATCTGAGACCTCTTGCTCTTCATCCATCCTGCTTGTGTTATCATGGAATTCTTCTTCTTCTGCTTCTTTAGATGGGGATTTCTTGGCAGCTGTTCTTCGTCTTCTTCTTTTTCTCCCTGAACAAACAACAACAACAATCCTTAAAAGCATCAACATTCCAAAAGCCTTAGCTTGATCGTATTCGTTAGCATACATCGGATCTTGAGATGCGAGCAAATACACCAACGCAACAGTCTCTGTGCAGTTGCTCTCATTGATCGGATGACATTTGGCTTTACGCTAGCCCCTTCTTTATAATACATATTTTTAAACCTTCAAATTTTTTTGTCTGAAAAAACTTTCCATTCAACAAGGTCTCAGACGGCAATTTTTTACAGAACCTTCCGACTATAGTGGCCCTGAACAGGGACACTGACAATTTGGGGGATCGCCAATATAGAGCAAGATAACTCAGTTGGCAGGGAGCGCTGGTACGGTATTCCAGAGGTCGCAGGTTCAAATTCAGCTCCCGCCAGTTTTGTTTGTCCACTTAGAAGACTAGCAAAACCTGTTTCATTTTTCAAGATCAGGCTAAGCAATCAACGAAGTCATTCTATAATTGATCGAAATGCAGATACTAAAATGTAATGAAAAGTTGGAGTTAATACCAGACTTAGATTGATTACTGGCGGCTTCCACTCCTGAAGTGGTAGACAACTCTCCCGTATCCGTTTTGTTTTCATCACTCGAAGAAGTTTGTCCATGGGATTCGTCAGATGGAGATTTTCCACTTACTTTTCTCCGTCTTCTTCTTGTTCTTTTTGTAGCTTCCGGATATTAATCATAGAGAGTAAGTAACAAAGTGAGCAAGTTGATAGTTCACTTGGTATGCACCGAGATGAGTTAGGATCTTGTTAAACAACAAGATGAAAGCGTACTTTCCGATGAGTTGTGAATTTAAACCAAATGTAACAGGCAAATAAGAATACAGGTATTTTGTTTACCATGTTTTGCTGCAGAGGTGGATGAGCAGCTCGAGTCATCCGATGGATCTTGACTTCCACCACCTGAAGATGTATGTAGTTTAGTGTCTTCTGTAATGAGGGAATTGTGGGAATCAAACAAAGAGAACATATGCTCAGGGTGATTGTGGGAGGTTTAGAATCCACAGCGATATATAGGTATGGGATGTTGGAGTGTTGCAGCGGGTGATGATTGTGTTTTAGAGTCGCTCGACGCTCGAATCATCCGATTTCTCTTGAAATCCCCATCAGCAAGCTTCGATTTTCCTTCAACTCTTTCAGGTGATGACAGTTTCCTGTCAACATATTTCTGTTTTCGTCCTAACCTTTCTCTTTCCTCTAACTGTATAGTGCTGAAATATATCCTCTCAGAAGCATGCATAAACCAAATTGTTAAACACAAATGGACTGCATAATGGAAATGTATTAAGGCTATATGGGTTTTACCCTTTGATTGGTTGCTGTTCGAGACTCCACTTGTTGAATAGGTAGCAGGATCCTCCGAGTGATTGGAGTTCACGTCATCTTTATGATTCAAATTAAGAGTTTTGTCTTCTTCTTCAGATGACGATTTGTAGCCTGCCTTTCTCTTTCGTCTTCTTTTTTCGTTTCCTACAGATTGAGTCGTGAAAGGTAAGACAATCAACTACACCTATAAAACCCAGATGTAATGTACATAAATCTATACAGGGTGGCCTAATTAAATTGTATAATGAATGGGAAATCTTTCTGGAATACAAATACTAACAAGATAAACATATACTAGACCGAATCGGGATTTCTTGGTATTGTTTTTCTTCTAGAAGGATTCTCCATGTATTGGTATAGATTGTTTTGGCCTCGGGCGATGGAGGTGTGCTTGTCCGTTTAATTGGGGGCCACCTGTATAGGCCTACAGACTTATCTGTTGATGTGTTGATCAGCTCAACAAATCAACCTGTACAGGCCTAATAATATGCACGGCATGAATCTATCCACAAACTTTACCTGTTGATTTGCGTTGATCACTTCCATCCACCAATTCAGACGCTAGGCGTAATTCTACCTTGGAATCTTGAACAATCCCGTGGTCCTTTAGTGAGGCTCCATCGCGAAGCTAACAAATAATAGAGATGTTTGTTCGTGAAAATGTGCACAGGAATATCAGAGAAACAATAAAATACACCTGGGTAACTCTGGCACAATAGAAGAGTACACAAAGGGAAGGTGGTGTGTGTGGGGGGGGGGGGGGACGACATACAGATGACAATGAACATTGTGCGAAGTTCAGCATTACCTCACGGTGTCTCTTTGTGAACAGATGCTGATTTTCTGGTTCAATCTTCAGTTGTTCTTGTAGTAATCCTTTCAAGCCTGAGACAGTGGTGGATGGATGCAATTGCAGACACAGTGTGGATCTCAAAGAGCTTCTTACGAACAGCTGGATCTCACTATGTGATGAAAATGCACAAGGAGGTTCAAAGAGAGTGACTTGATGTGATAGTTTAAAGAGGTTCTACTCAAAGACTCTGGGGCAATTCACACTACATCCTGTTTAACTGGGCCACGTTTAATATACATGTAGATAAAGAAGCAATATGTTTACGTAATTAAGTTGTATAGATTTCTCCATAAAAGTTGAGGAAGTTGGGGTTAGGGTGGGATTGTGAAATTGTCGACAGTCGACACTATTATAATTAGCTTTTAGTGTCACTTTTGTATGTTTGCAGGTCGGGCATAACTTATATATTTGCCACAATTCGGGTCATATCGGGATCATACCAAACACCAAGAAGCTATTATATAACTACCTGCATTGAGTTCCCTCAAGTAAAGATTCTTTCAGGTTACACGGTGGTGATGAAGACGTATCCTCCAACTTCTTCCAAGAAAGCACAGACATAAATATCGTCTTCCTAGACTTTGGGATCTTTTTCTTTTGTGTGACCATCTTAGCCAGCGAGTGATCGTTCATGACCCGCGCTGCCATCTTGGCTTCCTCGAAGTCTGCGAGGGTCATCAAAGGTACCAGGAATTCACCCTTAAGAGAAACAGATAATTATCTTTGTATACTCCTGGATGCTCAATATTAGTAAGAGTCAAAAGCATCTTCTATTCGATTTCGTTGTTAGGTGGTTTGTTTTTTCGTCGTCAAAGTCTGCAAAGGTTTTCCTCAAAGTTACACGATTTTTGTCATTGAATGGGTAAGGGCAAACAAGCCTGTTACAACTGATTATAGTATAGTATTAGTAATCAACGGATAATCACCAACCGATGTCACACAAATTAACCGATAGTGTTTCACTAACCGAAATGACCGATAGTGCAGTAACATTTACTACACTATCGGTAAATTTCTGTTACATTATCGAATAGGGCCGATAATGGAATAAGAATGACCCGATAGTGTAGTACACCAGTCAATTGTTGTCACACTATCGATTGGCGACTGGACACAGTATCGGCCAATTTGTGCGACATCACCGGTCGGTGATACATTATCCGTCGGTTACTATTATCAGTTGTAACACAGGCCTACAGTTCTATACATCCAAGTGAAAGCAAGGCAGATAGAGTTATGTTATTTTAATAAATACCTATAGGGAAACTAGGAGAGTTGATGTAAAAACCCGCATCTCAATCCTCTGTAACATCGAAGAGAGAACGCACAATTCTCATAATTATGAGTAATATTTTACACAATTTGTTTGTTATCGCTAGAAAATTTTCTTACCATTGTAATTCTCGGATCAGGATGAAAAATATCTCAAAATTCGAATGGTTCTACCGCTGGAACTGTAAAATCCCTGGAAGCAAATAACCACCGCAAGATTCTACCCATATGCAGAATGGATGGGACGTTGGAAATCCTGAAATGATGAGTATAGAAACTCAATATACGTTGGCCTACACTAGTTGGATTTGGTTTAATGCAGTACAACCATGATGAGAAAGCCTTTAATTGTGGTACAACTTCAAGACGATTACCGTAAGTCAGCTGGGGGCAACATTAACTGTTTCTTGTCAATCTGGCGATGTTTTCAGAAACGAAGAGAAGCAAAACAGCCGACTCTACCCATCATAACTCCATAGGAAAAACGTGAGATTGTATTGTCTGGTAGGCCTATAGAGCGTGTAAATTGACTTCAAAATCGTGCGAGATTTTACGAGAATACAACACATCCGGGCACCATGATCGACAACGTGTCAAACATTCTACCTTTTGCATTTATTTTGTATCATAACTGGGCCAATCCGATCAAGTTTGAAAGAAAATAAAGCATTTCCAATTACAACATTTTGAAAAAAACGAATTTATGACTATTTTATCAACAAATTGTTGACCTCAACTTTTGTTTGATCGATCACGCAGATAACAGTTGGATATATTCAAACACGGGAGTCTGTGGCTAGACTAGTCCGTGTTTGGTACTAGACACTCACAAAAAAAAGTGAACATCGACTGGCGAGATCACACGGTCTTTTAAGCATAATTACCAGAAATACACGCGACTCCAAATAAGTGGCATTGGTGGCAAGTGTTTAAAAGCACTCGTCTCTCACCAATGTGGCCTGGGTTTGATTTAATTCCCAGTTCGTGCAGTAATAATGTGAGTAAAGTTAGTCGTTGATTCTCTCCTGTGCCACGAGTTTTTTTCTTCTTCGGGCCCTTTGATTTTCCTCCCTGGTCAGATATGGGTCATCTTATTCCTCCATGGTCATCTTAATGGGGTTTTGGTAAAAGTCGGAGGTAGATTTTAATGCCGTTGTATATATACGCGGTGAATCGTAATCGTATACGCTTTGTATAGTTTCCCATACAGATTACTGATTACACTGAATACAATTTTACCTCTGGGTTTCCACACGACCACAGACCATCAAAATTACATTTTGTCTGTATTTCCAAATTGTTCACTCGAAGATCCTTCCTCTGGTTCGTGTCAGCAGCATTTACAATTACAGCATTAAAAGCTACCTCCGGCTACCTCCGGCCACCTCCGGCCACCTCCGACCACCTCCGACCACCTCCGACCACCTCCGACCACCTCCGACCACCTCCGACCACCTCCGACCACCTCCGACCACCTCCGACCACCTCCGACCACCTCCGACCACCTCCGACCACCTCCGACCACCTCCGACCACCTCCGACCACCTCCGACCACCTCCGACTTTTACAAACACCCATTTACAATTACAGCATTAAAGGCTACCTCCGGCTACCTCCGACCACCTCCGACTTTTACAAACACCCATCATAATGGCCGGTTGCCAGAGGTGCCTTTATGTGCCATCGACCCGACCACGTGTGAGTAAAACGTTTGGTAAAATAAATTTTGTTTTCTTATTTTAATTTAGGGATTAGTATAAGGCCAACAAAATATATTTATAGTTTTGAGAAAAAAAAAGGATAATGAGGGCATTTCCCCCACAATTAGGCTGGATGCATGACTTGAATGCAGAATTATACAGCGTCGTGTCAGACTCCACCCATGTACACACTACTCCCTCTACTTGAACTTGGCTCCTTGAATAAGGGACCCTGTCCTCTATTGTTAATGCCCTCTATTGGAATGCAGAAACAAACAAACAAACAAACAAACAAACAAACAAACACCCCAACACCCCAAAAACAAAAACGCGCAGACAGGCACGTCCAACCATGACCAAACCAGAACGTATACGTTTGGTAATTACTCCAAACATTAATGGCAATAAAAACTTATTTGGTAAGAAGTACAGCAGCTTTGGATAGTATAATGCATTTTTGGAAACTTTTCACTTCGAAGTACTGCGGTTATGGAAAAAGATATCACTTTTTATTCCCAAAAATTTGAATCTGAGAAGCGTTACTGCAGTGACGTTTCTCAGACTGTGTATTCCAATGCAGATTATTCTTCCTGCGTGGACATAACCGCTCAAGATTTTCGTCAATGTCTCAAAATCGCTACAACTTTGAAAATTTTAGAGGTTAGTTTTATGGTATATCTATAGCTATATAGGATTGAAACAAACAATGGGTTCCAATTACCAAACGTATACGATCCCTTTAACACTGACGGTATCTAATCTTTCCCCCTGACTGTACTATGGTCGCCCTGGAGGGACTACGCAGATCGTAAATATTGACGTCAATATCCCAGACCAATTTCACGACTTGTTCCAAAGTCGTGAAATTGACTTTCCCTAAAATAATTCTCATAAATTTTCACGCGAATGTGGACAGAAAAAAAAGTCATGCTTTCTGATGGTACATTTGACGAATTCGGTGCATTTTTAAGGTAAGAAAATTGTGAAGCAAAAAGTGATTATTGTTGTTTTGGTCAAAACTTGAGCTTTATTCTAAGAAAACCTGGTTAAACATTTTTTTAATGGGGTTTAGCGAGCTAGGACGATTTATTTTAAGGAACCGTGTAGTCTTCCAAAGCCAATGGAACCTTAACAATAATACATTTTAATCTCGCACTTCCACCGCAAATGACTTTTAGGAAAAAGGTCAAATTTGATGGTACCTGACTGAATCCCTCGAAATAAGTCTTAAGGACCAGTTTTCAGGTACTAGGTTTGTATATGCTGTAGAAAGCACATCATTTGCTCTTAATTGTTTTGCATATCATGCAGATTGACATCTAATATACAGATACTATTTAGGCAAAAACGTTATGTGTTGGTTTTCGAATATGGTGTTCACTCTCGAACACCTTTATTAACAGGTTACATAACTTTCACCATTGACGATTCAGTAGTTTACTGATTATCACTTGTTCATTTGATCTCTTAAATTGTTCGCTTGTAACAGTTCACTTGCGGGTAACAGTTCACTAGCAGTTCACAGTTCACGTAAAAACTGCAATAATTAAACGAAAGAGTAAATAATCCTTAAGTAAGAATACATTGTGTGCTAAATATCTTAAAACTTTCACTATCATGCACCTAATTATAATGCGAGTAAAGACGTAATATTATCAACAAAGACGCTATAATAAAACGCTAGCGAAAAAAAGGGGTTAAAGATCATCTCAAAAATACATATTTCCTCGCGTCCGAGTCTTAAAGGATGATCTGGAAATTAGCTGGAAAAGGTGGAGCAATTATTAGCTCGTAGTGTTCCCGATCGCTGAACTTGGCTATTTGCATACAGAAACCCAGACATTACCTCACCTTCTTGGAATGCACAAACCCCAAACTGATAAAGAAATAATATATTAAAGGGGCCAACCAAAGTCAAGTTATTAATATACACCTAGAACAATAGTCCCTTTGATCCACAGCATGCAGGCATCGAAAGCCACAACGATGGATGTGTGCTAGTGACTACAAACTGTTATTATACAATGCACCGGTACGATAGCTGGCTTGGTGGCGGTTACAATAGTATAGGAAAGCAGTTTTTTTAACAACTCGGGGAAAATCTTAAAGGTAGGATACACCATTTGCAGATATCAAAAATATTTACTACCGAATTATTAAGAAATATCTTACTCATTTGAAAGTAAATAATGATTCTAGGCATCCAGCAAAATGATTGCGCTAGATACCCTGTAATTATTCCGAGAAATATAATGTCACTGCAGCAGCTGTGCAGTGAGATTTGTCTTTATAAGTTTTCTTAAGGAGTTTAAAAGTAGATTTAGAATTGTTAATACTAATAACTTTCCAGTATATTTTTAGTAATGGTACAGTCTACTGTGTTATGACATTCCATTGCCACGACCTGGCACCCAGTGCTCCTAGTGGTAAACGTATGCCAGTGTGCATACTTACGTGGTTACAAGATTGCCAGACTGCCACGTATGCATGACCCTTTGTTTTAATCTCATGCAGAGTACATGTCAATTCTCAGCCAGTGTGCACAATAGTTACAAGTATTTTAGCCATTTTCTTGAAGTCATTCATCTCCGATTGAAACTTAGAGAGCCCAATTTGGTAAGCTAATATTTCCTTTTTATTGTCTTATAATCAGTATTTGTTCTTAGAAGCAAAAGTGACATTTTGAGCTTAGCTTTGCTTTTGTCATGTTTGTAACTGTATGAACTTTCATCGTTTGTCTTTACAATATGTTTATTTTCACTTAGTTTTGGTCATTTTTGTGTATTTACAGATTGTTATCTCAACTCAACTCAACTGTCTAAACCAAGTCAATTGCGCCTAGTAGTAGTGTGTAATAGTACAGCTCAGTGAGCTACAAGTCAAGACATGATATAGTTGCGAATAATGACAAGTTGGATTTTACAATTCATGGACAAGTTGAACATGTTTTGAATTAAAGTAGAACAGCAACTTAGAAGTCTGAGTGAACGCTTTGTTACTTCAAAGTACTCGAAGTTTTAGTCCCCGGAACTCCTCTGGGCACAAGTGAGCCCCGAGGCAGCCACATATAATTTTATAAAGACAAATTCGCGATCGCCGGCCGGCGATCGCGAAAACAAAATAATAACATAAGAATAATGCTCGACGCTGGTTAAAAACAAACGCCGTTTTTCGTGCTTTTCTAGTCATCCATGATTGTAAAACTTCGGACAGGTCAGTCATAAAATACAACCCTACAAATCTACCCATTCATGATAATTCAAGCAATTATTAATGGTGTATCCTACCTTTAAATCGACTCGGAAAGGCAAAAAATTGCAAACGAGTATTAACGAGATAAAACAAATAACTATTACGAAAAAAGACAATGCAAGGGACATATTTTATTGTTTGTTCTTTAAAGATATAGCCTACATGTATTTGCTATTTTCTACTTTCTTCTCAAAAAGTTTTTTTCAGAAATATAATTTAAATCAGACAATAATTTGGCTCTCGAAAGGCGGTTAATAAAACAAAAGCTATTCTTATTCAGAGTGTTTCAGACGCCCAAATTCGGGATAAATAATTCGAAAATTTCATTCGTTAGTAGAAACAAAACCCACTTGTTTAATGAGCATAATTTGTGACCGTCCACGACAAAAGGGCTGTAAAGTAGGCATCTTGACGTTTTGAGATATTTAGAGAAATAAAATCTACAAGAAAATAATAAGCTTTAAAATTATGTATTGCAAAACATAGTTAGTATTTATGGTTAGCTACAACAAGTAACAGTGCATATGAAAATTTATTGTTTTTTATTTTGTTTCACATATTTAATGGTCCTTTTCTCAAAATAAGCTCTGGCGACTTTGCAGCCCTTTTGTCGTGGATGGTCACATTTATGCAGCTTTTAATATTAATCCCTGCCTTGTCTTACGACGACGTAGGGATAACGTAGTCTATTATGTTTCACACGTTAAACCATTTTCTAAATTGTGTCTATTATGTTTAAATTATTCTTTTCAGGAAATATATACATGTGTAGCTCCCACTTTAAAATATATTTCCATTTGCGTTATTGTATGCTGTACAGAGGTTTGTGTGGATACAAATCCTCGACTCTGTGTAGTGTTATATCTAAATCCAATTGTTGTGTATATTTTGATTATTAATGTCTGTACACGTATGTACTTTTTTTTTTATTATTCAACCGCAATAAGCCAGTTCAGTATTCCAACTACGCAGGTGAACAACAAAACTTAACATTATTTTTCTCTTGGGATAAACGTGGCTTATAAATAAACACAGGGCTATTGGGAACGTGAACAGAATCCGCGTTCTGAGCAATTTTTCGTGCAATCGAAAAGACGATGGAAACTTTGGTTCGAACAAAAGTTTGGACACACAGTACATCTGAAAACACTTTCAATGCGTTGGGTTTTTTTTAAACAAAAAGTTACTTCAGAACACGACGATCTCTGTATATTTTCTGGTACATGTACTCCGTATTATATGCTTTTGCACGCAAACGATTTGACCTAGAATTAACCTAAATTGGGCCACCGATCTTATTATCAAGAGGAGTAAATGCTCATAGTCATTTTTGACAAAGTATGCACATTATTGAGTGAGCAGTGACAGCTTTTGGGGTGCCCGGTTTCGGGTTGTTGTTTTTTTGTTTTGTTTTTCTTTTTCAATATGGCCATGCTTGTTTATACCGGATTTATAAATTATTTGCGGTAACAGGCATTTTGACAGCCATTTTGTTAAAGGTGATAACATCCAAAAAGCTGCAACCGCTGCAACGCTATATTTTCTAACTACCTTGCCAAAAATCCCCACGAGCATTTAAACATTATCCCGTCATTTGATTTGATACCAACCAACAACCCCCCCCCCCCCCCACTTCCTCCCAGGCTAATGGCCTAAAATATAATTGAATGTTGCCTAGCTCCGCTCCCAGTATGTATATGAACATATTTTAATCAGGTCATCAGCGTCACAATATTTAATATACATTTATAAATAACCCATCCATTTTCATAAAGCAGCAAAAGCAAATGATGTATATTTACAGATCGAATAGCAAATCTTAAAGTTGGTGTGTCCGTCTTTTTAGGGGGATGCACCCTGAAAAATAGATTTTCAAATTGAATTGAACATTTTCTAGCATCGTGTTTGTGCTTTTAAAGGAGACATCGCACACACACACACAAAAAAAAAATCGTCCAACGGCGAGTAATTAATTAATTAATTAAGTAAATTAAAATTATTAATGAGGAGCGTCCCGCCGAGTAATTAATTAAATAATTAAATTCAAATTTTGGATTAGGATAGTCCCGCTCCTAATACCCGTTTCCGCTCCTAACTGAACTGAAGCGTGCATCTGGTCGGAATAGAAAATCGAAATTTTGAAAAAGCACAAACACCAACTGAATACTGGTTTCATAATTCAAAGCAAGCAAGCAAGTAATGAATGAATGCAGTACCAACCTGCTGTGTAGGACTAGGAGCTGTAGAACTTGCCAGCGGTCATACGGTAAGAGTTGGCTTCGTCACGTCAGCCAGCGCCAGTAGCCACACCGTGCGTGAACCGCCCGTATCCCGTAGGTCGTTCCTAGTCCTGGTCGTAAGACTGCAGCTTAATCCATAGGTGATAGTCCTGCTGTGTTGTCAGTTTATGAAGGGCGTCGTTGTCCAGCCAAATGTTGATTGAGAGGTAGGCAGCGGCTCATGTAGATATGGTTGAAAACTTGAGTGTCGTCGGTGCGCCTCTGAAATACAAGCCGAAAATAGCTTGAGCAGCGAAGAAAGTTCTAGGAAGGGTTTGCGGAAACACCATGTAGCCTACATAATTGTCCTTTCGAAGGATGTGTGGCTCTGAAAAGTACCGGCGAGTTGGAGATGTACTCGACGTTCCAATCGAAAGGAAGAAAGCTCGCAAAACGCACAGCAAAATAAAAGTACTAGCCCCATTTTGTGGTCGTATACTGGACTCTCTTGGCATGAAAAAGAAGTCAAGGATTACGCTCACGGAATTCTTGCAGATTTGTCCAAGGTAACATTACGATAGGTTTTGATAGAAATATGGTATAAACTGGCTCCGTCTTGGCGCTGGGAAAACAAATAATCCCCTTCCTCTCTCATGAGTTTACAATAGGTTTGGATATAAATGGTACAGTAGCTGGCTCCGTGTATGTTGGAGAGAGGATTATCCAATAAAACCTTTCGGCTTGAAAGGCTAGATAAAATGAACGTTGGCTAGCTTCTAGTCTATATGAACACAACTTCAAACGGGTCGGCCTCACAATATTTACTATAAAATTCCCACCATAACGTCACACCATAACGCTCTGACCAATCAGATTACCGGGGATTTATTCAGGCACCCTATTGGCTGATATATAAGTCCCATGGGCTCCGCGGGGGCCGAACTATAGCGGCACATGCCATGAATGTTTCTCATGAACTGGGAGTGAACACATTCAAACTGTAAAATTCTTTGAAAAATTACACACTATGGGGAAATTCACTCGACACAATAAAACCATAAAACAATAACACTTCCGTTGCAAGGTTACACCATAACGCTCTGACCAATCAGATTACGGAGGATTTATTCAGGCACCCTATTGGCTGATATACAAGTCTATACCCAGCACGATATGAGACCAATGAATTCTTGGCTCGCGCCAGTAGCAATGGTACATGCTACAACTACAAGAAGCAGTTAGCCTTTATCAATCTGGTTTGGATTTCTTATGTTAACCTTTGTTTCCGACTGGAATTCGCTACCGAAATGGTAGAGTCCAATCAGCGAACGTATCTACTCGTGAAAATGAGTTGGACTAGTTCATTTTACAAACAGGGAATGTCCAATCATGTCACTTACAATATTTAGCTCAAATCATTAGTTGCTTCCCAATTTATTGCAATTTTGCATGTAAAATAGATTTAAATGTGATATCTTGTATTTATCATTCATATATTCAACTCAGAAGCAAAATTTATATACGTTTTTTTCCTTTTCTTACATGCTTTGATATTCAACGAATCATGAACGAAGCCAACTGGGAGATCGTCGTTCTGATTGGTCAATAAGTAGGCGTATTGGCATGCTAATATTTATCTATGAATAATTCATGCGGAGCAGTGAAACCTACATTGCAAAAGGCCTTGTGACATTCGTCACTCGGTCGCGCGTTCACCCTGGGTATCTTATGGAACGCCAAAGAGGCATTTAATGTGATCATCGAATCGGTGATGTACTTTCACGATCGGTGATGGACTTTTGTAATCGAGTGATGGTCTTTTGTTCGCGATCGGTGATCAACCTTTGCGAGCGGTGATGAACTTTTGCGAGCGGTGATGAACTTTGCGAGCGGTGATGAACTTTTGCGATCGGTGATCAAATTTTGCGATCGGTGATAAACTTTTGCGAGCGGTGATGAACTTTTGCGATCGGTGATCAAATTTTGCGAGCGGTGGTCAACTTTTGCGAGCGGTGATGAACTTTTGCGAGCGGTGATGAACTTTTGCCATCGGTGATCAAATGTTGCGATCGGTGATCAACTATTGCGATTGGGGATGGACTTTTGCAATCGGTGATGACATTTTGCGATCGGTGATGAATTTTTGCAATTGGTGATGGACTTTTACGAATAGGGCTATTGGTGGATTTCATGGCCGTATCATATTTGGAATCGATGACAGACCTCCCGATTGCTATTTCTAATATTAACTATTGCCATCAACTGACTTGTAAATACAAATACAAGCGTGTAACTATAGCTTACATTTGTTTGTTATAAATTACTTTGTATGGTTAGTGCCAACATATATTTATGCTTGTCGTGGTTTTCTGTCGTTAATAATTGTTTTCACTTTGGACAGCCTGAAACATCCTGTAAAATCATGGCTCCCTGTCGTGCTGATATTGTCAAGTACATATGATTGTAAAGTGATAGGAGGGGTGGGTGTTGTATGTTTCCGCAAACCTGCGTTGGAAAATAGGCTTGTATAGTTCGTAGAAAACTGTAGGGCTGACAACAGGTGTTTTGTACACCATAACAGATTTGTTGCTTGTTTTAGCCTTATAGCTAGCTATGCTACTGCCAAGACAGTGTCTGCCTTTATTCAGAGTTGCCATAGGTACATTGTTTATACACAGTGTAAACTATAATAAGAACATAAAGAGAAAGTTAATGGCCTGCTTGTCATCAAGCTGGCACAGCCTGGCTCAAGCCTAGTGACCTTAGGAGTATAATAGATGTATACATAATCAGCACATCACATATTCTTTAATAAATGTTTGAATAGGTTGTTGCTGTAAACAAAGTTATTAAAAAGATACATGATGTACATACAATTGTTAAAAATTGCAAATGTCATATCAAGATAAGAAAACAAAGTCTGAAGGCTATTACATGTAGTCACGGTTTGTAGAGTTCATGAGAGTCCTTTGTTACATGCCTTTGTTACATACCGTTTATGTTGATTAATCTATTATAGGTTTTCCCGGCCAATTTCATCACAAATTTATTCAAATTCTTTAACACGCATTCAAATTCACGCCATTCCTTCTGTGACAGATGGAAACGGGCTCTTCAAGTCTTGAGATGGAATTCATGTTTTTATTCGTTCATGATCATCAATGCATGTACGCGCAACCAGCGCTGTGGAAAACTTTCTCAAGTGGCTTTCGTGTCGTGGCTACTTCAAGACTGAACCATTGGACCACAGGACATGTGGGCCTAGTGCCTCACCTTCCTGGGCAACTATCAAGGGATTATAAGAGGCAATAAACAAGAGTAACTATAAAACCTAGTTAGGGGCAGTGAGTATAATGGTGATTACTTTAGCAGAGCATTGGAATGTGGTTGACCCTGTGGAAGTTAAAAGAGGGATTTTCTCACAGTGGCTCTCTAGTACTTGGTTGCTTTTCTCTATGGTTAAACATGTATGTACATGTACATTGTATACAAATATAAAAAAATGTAAATTTATACTTTAATTGATCCAAAATATGTTTAAAAGCTATCCTGGCGATAGGAAATTGTGAAATAATCAAAAACACTAACCTACAGTTTATCACTTAAATTTAAATAGATTGCTAAAAAATGTAATTTAATATATTTTACCGGTTACACTTCTAATACAATCAAACTAGGGTTTCGTTTTGCATTCAATTTCGTGTTTTCAGGTTAGTTGTAGTCATTTTAATTCATGGATATGCATTCAAGACTACATTTTCACCATTCTTCAGTGGAATTTTTGCTACATATCAACAATTGATGAAATATAACTAAGACGCATCAAAGCGCACAATAGTTTGTTGCTAGGTTTTGGTGTTTTTTTTCGTTTATAGGCAACGAATTTCAAATTCTTTGCGTTCAAATTAAACATAAGCAAGCTGTTGCTTGTTTATTCGAGGAAGCTGTATGGCAGTACATGTATACTGGAACTTTACTTTGGCGTGTCCGTGTTGTTGGCATTTCATGTACATGTACGTCATGTGTTTTGTTTTAATTGCAATATTGTTCCTTGTGCTTTCTAAGAAGTTTGAAAAGTTATGGTGATAAGTTTGAAATGGAAACAAAATCTTTCGCTACAGCCTTGTGATCATTTGCACTGGTCTTTATGTTTTCTTCTTTATTTCTGCTAATGTTCGGACCATGTCAAAATAAAAACTAAACAAAAGTTTTTAAGAAACAAAAGCTTAAATTTATCAGTGGGTCGTTGTAAAACTAACCAAAACAAAATAATGTTTTTTTCATGTATATTTTTTCAGAGGCCCTTTTCTTTTTCTGTTCATTGCATGTATATTTATTTTAATCGTTTCTGTATACATGATGTACCTGAAGTTTCTTTAATCTTCAATGTTTACTGACGTGCTAGGTATCTCGCCATGTAGCCATGCACGTGTGGCTGTGGTTGTACCATTTCACACACTTTTCAAGAGGTTTTGACCGACATTCAGTTATACTGACTACTGCCACCGTTTTCGTTCAAATTCGCACTACATAAGTATAGGTAGTGTGAAGATAAATTTCCTTAAAATATCTGCCTTTATATATAGGCTATAGGCATATACGAAATCTAAAGCACATGAAACGAATTTGAATGTGAACATTTTTGTTAACATGTTTGCCAATTGATGAAAACGAATGGCGGACAAGCCTAAATTGCTGCTGTTTTTTACAAAATTGAATGATCTTAGCGACCTCGTGAATTTGAATGATCTTATTTGGCCAGTGAATGCTAACTGCTGAAATTGAATTACTCCCAGGCCTCAAAGTTCCCGGCGGCCACGACGGCCATGGCCGCCGGTGCCCTTCATACTGGCCGTGGTGCCTCGAGAAAATCTGACATTTTTACGGCCAAAAATGCCTTGCCCTTTTTCTCCGATGGCCGCCGTGCCCTTTTCGAGATCAAAATTAATGTTTTTATGTCGGCGATAAATGGCACACGGCGGAGTATTTTGTGTGCAAATAAAATTCCCCGCAAAAAATAACTGGATTATTTAAAACCGAACACGTACTTTGTACACCCACACATGTACATGCAGCTCTGTATCACACACGCACACACAGAGCGTCGGTTGCTGCTTCATAGCTATTTAAAAACTCACGGACGGACGGGCGGGGAAGACGGCCGGGACACACGACGTACACACTGTACTAGGGCCGGGGGGGAAAGCCACGCCGCCAGCAGCAGCAGCATTAGTCTTGGTGCAAGACGTTCTTGTTGAGTTAGTAAAACCATAAAACCATATGGCCTATGCACTCAACACTATACGCGTCGCGACTATTCCACCGATAGAGGGCGTATTCTGGAAGCCGCGAATCTGTTCTGAGCCGATGTGTGGTGGTTATCTGGAAGTTTCCCAACAGCGCCCTCTATTGTTTGATAGTCGTTAGGCGCAGGGGCGCTAAATCGCGATAGTTGCGCGATAATGAACAACAACGTCTTGCACCAAGACTACAGCGAACGATGTGAACGATGCAGAACGACAGCCTTGCGTAAGAGAGACGCACATTGTTTATTCCAAATTTGTACACGGGCCCAGGGGGGGGCGGAGGGGGGGGCCTAAGAAAGTGCGCCACCAACGTTGAAATGTATCCCATTCGTTCTTCCACGCTCATGAGCCACACATCTCACACAGTAAATACGTATAGATCGCTACCGCGAAGCGCGCCATTGAAACACGTACAGATTTGCTCTGTGTATCGCGCGCTCTCCGCATTTAGTGATTCATACAACGTCCACAAAGCCAGGTACGCAGGCACGATCTACACGGATTTTGTTTGGGGCGATGTCATTTTCTGCCATTTTCGTTCGAAAACAACACGATAAAACGCAAGGGGGTCACAGGCAGATTTTTTTAAAAATTCAGTATATCACTGCTACATCCTTTTTTAACGTATCCATGGAAAAAAATGAGTGGGGTCAAAGCACGATTTTTCACAATTTATCGATTATTATTGCCCTTTTTAGGGGAGGTATTTGTTAACGTCGTTTGAGTATTTGTGCACAATCTCCACGCGCATCAACGGTACGTCAACGCTTAATTTTTTCGACTGCTTTTTTCATTTTCAATACAATTTTTGTCATTGGATGATAAACATTAAGGTAAATAACAACCTTTTACAACTACAAAAGACAAGATGTTAAGATTGGATGCCAAAAACTCCTTATTTTTCGAGTGAGAAAATTGTTCCCCCCTATTTTGAGAATGGACGGTACCACAGCGTTTCGCAATCACAGCCTCGAAGGGCCCCCCCTCCGCCCCCCCCTGCACGGGCCGGAAGAACTTGCTTGGTCCCCAACGACCGTTTGAGAACAATTGCACTGGTACTCATCTTGCAACACGCGTATCTACGCATGGTTGTCGAGGTTGGCGCCCGGCTAAATTGCACTGTACTGGGACTGTGCTTGTTCACTGGTGTTCGTAGATGTTTGTGCACGTAAATCACGCATCATGTACACATGTATATTTGCACATGACATGTACATGTACATGTACATATGGGTCTTTCCATAAATAAGGGGGCCAAAGAGGGACATTGTGTTATTTCTCAAAATGTAATTTACTTTCTATATTCTTTGCATGTTCGTATGGTGGGGATAGCTCATACGTTTAATGTATAACTTCAATTTCTTGAATCAGATGTTTTGTTTTCATATACGATCCAAAACTATCCATCACACTGTAACGGAGACACCGGTGTCTCAGTTACAGTGTGAAGTGTGAAACTTGTGACTTGTTTTGCCATAAATTAGTAGGTTTTCATTGAAAATTTAAATTTCAAAGGGTAATATGTAAACATCATTGGTATACTGTAATTCAGCTATTTTCAATGAAAACCTTCAAACGTTGGCCAAGCAGTAAAGGCCGACAGTTTTACGCGTAACCGTGACACTGGTGTCTTTGTTACACCGTGACTCAAAAAGTCCTGTCTCTCTTATTATGCATCATAAATGTCTGAATCTAGCAAAGTGCATAGTAATACCTGCTACATGTACATGTACCGGGTATGTAGCATGTATTACTATTCACTTTGCTAGATTCAGACATTTATGATGCATAATAAGAGAGACAGGACTTTTTGAGTCACGGTGTAACAAAGACACCATGGTGTCACGGTTACGCGTAAAACTGTCGGCCTTTACTGCTTGGCCAACGTTGGAAGGTTTTCATTGAAAATAGCTGAATTACAGTATACCAATGATGTTTACATATTACCCTTTGAAATTTAAATTTGCAATGAAAACCTACTAATTTATGGCAAAACAAGTGACAAGTTTCACACTTCACACTGTAACTGAGACACCGGTGTCTCCGTTACAGTGTGATGGATAGTTTTGGATCGTATATGAAAACAAAACATCTGATTCAAGAAATTGAAGTTATACATTAAACGTATGAGCTATCCCCACCATACGAACATGCAAAGAATATAGAAAGTAAATTACATTTTGAGAAATAACACAATGTCCCTCTTTGGCCCCCTTATTTATGGAAAGACCCATATACGCTGAATACATCTCCGATGCAAAGTGCCAGTGTGTTATTTACGGAATGGATTGAGGACGACTCCACTGTAAACTGATTAGGCTTTACATGGGATACCCCAATACACTTGACGAGTTGAGTTACCATAATAATGATGTTTGATTTTGCTAAAGGTGAGGAAGGATCCCAATAAGAGTAGGGGTTAAATAATTTTATTGATAAAAAGGAAAGCAAAAGTATTGTGAGACCACCTTCTGCTGTCCTGCTTCATTAAAACAACCGCCAGTACCTGAACAGAAATTGTTTCATGATGTTTATTCTTTATGGCCTTGGTGCCCTTTCGTTAACTTGCAAGTTGGCCTTGGTGCCCTACCTCATGGCCTCGGTGCCCTTTAAAAATTTGACCAATTCAAGGCCAAAGTGGCCTTGCCCTAAAAATTGCGAAGTTTGAGGCCTGTACTCCTTTTGACTGTTAAAGGCTGATGCAATGGAGCATTAATTTTCAAATGAAATTGAATAAACCGGGTATTAAATTGATTGAATTTATGTTTAAATTCGCCGGGAAAACCTAGGCTATATTAAAATTAAACGGGTATCAAGAGTTGGAAAGCAATCAGTCGAAATATATGCGTTGACATTTCCAAACAAGTTATGTCGTTACGAAGAAATGTTTGATTAATTCATTGATCTTGAGTATTCTTTTTCTTAATAAAGCTTTCATTTTGGTTTATATTGGCCATTTACATTAACACGTATACTCTACATTCAATTCTAGTCTACATGGCATACAAATCACAACAGCTTCTTTGGGACTGTATAATGATATTGGGTTGTATGGCCGGACATTAAAATAATTGTTCAATTATTTTGATTCAATCATAAATACATATTCAGCTTACCCGTTTCTATTGGACGAGCGGCCGTCAGAATCTTCGCTATCGTCAAATGCGTAATAAGCTATTATACCATATACAATGAGTCTGTTTTAAATAATGCAACACCAATCGCGCTCCTTCAACAATCACGGAAGGTTCACCACTGGTGGTAGCAAAAGTTGATCACCGATCACGCGCCCCATCAACGATCGCGAGATACATTCCTTCACCCCTCGCAAAATGCCATCACCACGCGCAAAATTCCATCACCGATCGCAAAAGTTGATCACCGATAGCGAAAGTCCATCACCGATCGTGAATATGCAACACCTGTTATGCCCATCAGCGATCACGTGACAAAGTTCATCACCGCGCTCGCAAAAGTTGATCACCGCGCTCGCAAAAGTTGATCACCGCTCGCAAAAGTTGATCACCGCTCGCAAAAGTTGATCACCGCTCGCAAAATTTGATCACCGATCGCAAAGTTCATCACCGCTCCCAAAAGTTTATCACCGCTCGCAAAGGTTGATCACCGATCGCGAACAAAAGACCATCACCGATTCGATGATCACATTAAATGCCTCTTTGGCGTTCTATAGTATCTAGACTCATCTCAGCCGCTTAGCCAGAGTCACGAGGCCTTGTCAAAAGGCTACCATTTCAGTGAATTCCAGTCGGAAACAAAGGTTAACATAAGAAATCCAAACCAGATTGATAAAGGCTACATGTCTGGGCAATTCGCACTGGCGTTCACTCGGGTTTTCGCGATTAGTCTCGTTTTAGTCGCTCGGCTTCTATCAGACATGTGGCCTTGTTTAAAGGCTACCTGTAGAGTAGCCATCAGTCAGCCTGCAGTCAATGTACACACGCGTAGGTATGTGCATCAACAATGCAGTCAAACTTACATAGCAGTTGGCAAAAGCCCATAAACTTAAAGTAACAATATTTGACTGAAACAAGTCTATTCATTATCTCTGGCAAGGCTGTAGAACCACATGTCCCCTAGAAATAATAATCTTAAACTTTCACATGGTGCAATATTATACATTGCTCTTCTAAATTGGTGCACAAAGACACAAGAATACCAAGAAAATATAAAAGATATGGGCAAAGTTTTGAACTAAATCATCATAGACTTTTTCGCAAAATCTAAAAAATCTAAAGTACTACATGTAATTTTTCTTCACTGAGTTGTGAATATCAAAGAAACTTATACAAATCGAATCCAGCAAACCATGGAGGAAAAAGAAGGAGCATGGAAGGAGCAAACTAACTATAATAAGGAAAACAACCTAAATATCAATGTCACTAATTGTACATGTATAACTAAAGACAATCAAATAAACAATGGGAAAAAAACTCACAGACTGGCCCATCTATAGGCTTGCTCTCTCTACACTGCCTGTCTGCTTACTGGATAAACTATCTCAGGGCATGCCCTACCCAAGGCTGGGGACATTCCTTTGTCTTGAGTAATAGGGGGACCCACTCCTAGCTACCAAGGGGTCTATTTGACTACATGGTAAAGTACCAGTAAAATACACATAAACTCACATATAGGTATGTTATACTAAAATAAATAAAATAAACAGCGGAACTACTTTAATCAAGTGAGTTAAAGTAAAACTATATGTGTGGATTTTTACCCCTTACACATACAGAAACCCAGACATTACCTCACCCTTCTTGAAATGCACAAACTTGTAGGTTATACATAGATAAACTATATCAATTCAACATGGTCCCTTTCCCAGTCTGGAGCTCAAAACGGGCACATTCCAACCCTGACCCCGATCAGGTATGAAAATGTGCAACCGTTTGTCTGACCCTTTCAACCCCCAGACATATATATATTTCATCCCACAGAGTTTTGGTTCCCACGCACAGTTTTGGGCATAGCATGTTCAGTTATTTACCAGGCACATTTGAGCAAACCTTTAGTGTATAGCGTCCCCATATAAAGACAATCTCAAGAAAGGCAACTCTTAGTAAATTGCAAGCAAAATAAATGAAACTCCCTAAAGATAATTGTTCTGGTAATTATAACAATATAGATTTAATGAAAATACATGTAGCTTGTTTTGTTCAGGGGTGGCTCATAAAGTTTTAACTTACTACATGTACTGATTGTTTTTGAAAGAAAACGTTCGAGTAATTAAACTTGAAGACATTTGTTTATTTCTCCATTAAGGGTAAACACCAACAGCAAAAAGCTAGTTTTCATTGTGTAGTATCCTTGCATTGCTGTGTATATTAGGCACCTAGTGATATGAAACCACACACCCAAACCTAGACATTACCTCATCCACATTGGAAGGCATGAACCCCAACTTGGATCAGATTGCACCCTAGAACAATGTAGCCCTTTGATAAGCATAGAACCTCATGTGATGTACTGAGATGTATTGAGACACAATAAACCAAGCAAGCATCGAAGCAACAACTACTATCCGTGTGCTAGTGACAAGCTCACTACATTACACATTGGGGCCCTGCATTTATATGAATACAATAATCTGATTCCTACAACCTTAAAATAGCAATATCGTAAAACTAAGAGGAAACAAACGAACTGTAAACACAAAAGTGTAAAAAAATCGTAAAAAAATAAAAATAAAGACTGATTAATTAAAAGAAAAATGCTAAAGGAATAATATAAGGATTAATAATAGTACTGTAAGTAATTACCCAGCCGATTACAAGTTGAGTTTTATTGGAAGCCTGTGTTGATTATATACTTCCGCTACATATAATTATAGAAAAGCCTGTATAATTTAAATGTTGGGACTTTGGTGCCAATTCATACTATGGGAATGAAATATCATGGAGACTGGTGTGTGCTCTTACGCTGTGCATGGCCAGTCAGATTGCAGCATAGTCGTTAATGATGTACAGAGCGAAGTTTTGAGCGAGTCCATGCATGGTCTCGCAGTTGCGAGAAATTACGAGGTGTTGTGTGCATGGAGGAGTGCCCCATGGAATTTGGCCATAAGTCCGTTTTCGCAGCATGTGTGTTGGGCCAACATTATGGAAATGTATTATTGTTTGCGTCAAATAATTCAATTTTCAGTTATTATTTCGTTGTGAAGGCTATTTACGAAGCTTGTGAAATATGGAAATATATTTTCTTTAGATAAGGTAACTAACTAGTAATACATCGTAGCCATGGGCCAAGTTTAAGGGGGTAGGGGTCAGCCCATGCAAGTCGCATGTCATGTACTATGCACAATCAAATATACACCGCGTAACCTCTCGGTAACCTCTTTAAGTTGGTGAAAGATTCATGCGGATTTCCCTGTACACGTTTTAATTCTTTGTTACTTAATATTAGTGTCTGGCATCCGGTACAAAAACGCTAACGGGACAGTTGTTCACCAAGTTAAGGTTTCTAGCTATCAGACCGTCGATAAACATTCTTAAATACCAATTTGGTTAATATGCACTTTATATTTTAAATAATCATAGAATTGACCCCCCAAAACACATATTTTAAAATTTCCAAGGGAACAAATGGGAATAATACAAATATTTTATACGTACTGCGGAGTCCGAGAACAGAAGTGTGTAAGGCTGCGAGGTGCCTTCTCCCATTCAAACTGATCGGTATCAAGTGAGCTGAGGGGAATAATGTTCAGGGAGGTTCAAAGTATGAACCCATGTGATGTACAGTAGTTGGAATATTGCAGCGGTGGCAGCTTTTTAGGTGCTATCAGCACCCCTTTTTGTAAACAAAATTAGCCGCGCCAACATGCTAGTTACCGCATAGAATTAATCCGGTAACAAGCATATTGGCGGCCATTTTGAAGAAATAAAATGAAAAAGTGATAGCATCAAAAAAGTTGCCACCGCTCACTTTGCAATACTATCACACATTTCCCAACTCTAGGGGTGCACACCTTGCCAACAGTCGCTATGACCAGTCGGACTCCTCGATCATTTGATACCGGTGGCCTAATTTTGGGATCGAGGCTGATGGCCTATGAGGACTTGATTTTTTGTTAACTATAGTTCGCGCCGGATGACGTATATAAACGCAAAGTTTTCCCCAAATTCAAAACGGATGATGCATAAACACGCCAAGTTCAAGTTCGGGAATGTCTGTCAGCAGTGTCCTTCCCGGCAATATCTGCCTGAACCCGCTTCGGATTGAGTTTCGTTAAAATTAATCCCGCCCCTCGGCTCGGTGATGTTAAACTAATCCCGGCGCGAACTGGTTTTAAAGTGCATTGCAACTGCGAAAGTAAAACAGTCCAATTGTATAACGTCAATTGGCTGATATACATGTATGTGGCCTGCTCCCACAAAAACGGCGTAAAGTCGCGCTATATTATGCTACATTGAGTTATGATTGAAAATAACCGATTTGACAGTGGGGAATCGCATGATACAATTTCCACATACATGTATGTTTTCTTTCGAACTACTAAGTATTTTTTGCAAAAGATTAGCAGAAACAATGTCATTTTATACTATTTTATCACCCCTTGTCATGTTACTTACACACCAAAGCACATTTTAAACTATTAAACAGCAATTCTTCAAGAAAGGTCTGCATGGACCCTAAGGGGTTGGTGAACAACTGTCCCATTAGACCCCCCCCCCCCCCCAAAAAAACAAAAAGTCTCCGGTTTCTGGTATGCGCGCGCGTCGCCGTAGCCATGCGCGTCGGCAAAATGAAAAAGGTTTTTTTTTTTTGTAAGACGATGACTCAAAACCGCCAAACTCACTGGTTCGTCTACATTTCTGCTGCTGCACAATTTGAACGTGTATTTAGATGGGGTTACCATCGAGTATAGGCTTTATGTGGCCTGTCTGGGCTTCCATATATTTTGCACAGAATAGTCGGGCACCATTTGCAGACGGCGTTGTATTTTCGTGATTTTGTGTATAGAAGCCAGACGTGAGTGGAAGCGAAGGTCGTGTATCTGCGGCCGATTTCACGAAACGCTAGGATTAATCCTATCTCGAGTTAGGATGAGTAACTCATCCTAACTTGCATTGGATCAGGGGGGGGGCGGAGGGGGGGGCCCAACAAAGTGCGCCACCAACGTTGAAATGTATCTCATTCATTCTTCCACGCTCGCGAGCTGCACATCTCACACAGTAAATACGTATAGATCGCTACCGCGAAGCTCACCATTGAAACACGTACAAATTTGCTCCGTGTATCGCTCTCCGAATTCAGTGATTCATGCTACGTCCGCAAAGCCAGGTACACAGGCACGATCTACACGAATTTTTTGGGGGCGATGTCATTTTCTGCCATTTTCGTTTGAAAACAACACGATAAAACGCAAGGGGTTCACAGGCAGATTTTTTTTAAAATTCAGTATATCACTGCTACATCCTTTTTTAACGTATCCATGGAAAAAAGTGAGTGGGTTCGAAGCACGATTTTTCACAATTTATCGATTATTATTGCCCTTTTTAGGGGAGGTATTTGTCAACGTCGTTTGAGTATTTGTGCACAATCTCCACGCGCATCAACGGTACGCCAACGCTTAATTTTTTCGACTGCTTTTTTCATTTTCAATACAATTTTTGTCATTGGATGATAAAAATTAAGGTAAATAACAACCTTTTACAACTACAAAAGACAAGATGTTAAGATTGGATGCCAAAAACTCTTTATTTTTCGCGTGAGAAAATTGTTCCCTCCTATTTTGAGAATGGACGGTACGTCAGCGTTGCGCAATCACAGTCTCGAAGGGCCCCCCCTCCGCCCCCCCCCCTGCATTGGATCTATTGCAAGTTAGGAGGAGTTACTCTTCCTAGGATTAATCCTAACATTGGTGAAATCGGCCGCAGGAACTTGTAACCGCTTTTAATAACTGCAATATGTAAGGAGGGAGCAGACTAATACCAGCATTGCGGCACACATGTGCACGATGTCGAAGTCGTGGTACGGTCTAACTTATTGCCCATCATTGCTAGGATTATTTATTTTAAGTTTGTTTTATGTGGAGTGCAATATAATAAATATTATATAATAAAATTTTTTTTTTTTTTTTTTTTTTTTTTATAAATTTGACCATTTTGGAAAAAAAAAATTAAAAAAAATAAAAAATCGTATTTTAGACTTTAGCATCACTGTGTACATGCTCTGGAAATATATTTGTTCTAATAGGAAGGCTAGGGTGTGACGTGTAGTCATGTACGGTGCATATCCCAATCGTTAATGAACCATGTTTTAATTTTAAATTGGAAGATAGGGTGTGACGGGCGGCCATTTTGAAAAAAAAAAAAAAAAGGGCCTACTCCTTCCTTTAAAAAAAAAAAGGCATGACCCTAAACATGTTTTTTTTTTTATTTGGCCTTAGATGCCACAAAATGTCCATGTTATTTTCACTATTAATCCAACATTCTTGCTCTTTTTATATGCCCCCAGTTGTCCATTCATTACACATGTACTACAAAGTGGCTTATTCCTGCATCTCATAGCAGCGTCACATGTTATGTAGCCCAAACACACCTGTTTGGAAAGGAAAAAAAGAAGGGGGAAACAAAAAGCCGCGTCGCCGCACCACTTTTGGGGCAAGCTCCATACCAGAAACCGGAGACTTTCTTTTTTTGGCCCTAGCGTGTTTTTTTCTCATTATACCGGATGGCCGACAGTATAAGTACATGTAACAAGGAAACAAGTACATTGAAATCCATACGCAGGAAAAAGCAACCTACATTCCTCGACTCAACCTCAATAATAATATATCGGTTTACACATTCAACGAATGTGTCAGTCACCCCAACCAAACAATCTATGACAAAATGGTTTCTTTTCTGGCCGGAACTATATTCAGCAAAGGACAGTGTACACAGTACATACATGTACATGTACATGTTCCGAAATACGGTACCCTCTGGACTCTGGAGACATGAACACAATGTGTACAATGTAGACAAAACGTCTCCGGAGGGTAAATTTCTATAGATGAATAGGTCTCCATTGGGAATTTCACGAATTAGATTTTTTGATTTTACTTAAATTACTCAAAAACTAGGATTAGGATGTGGGTTAGGGTTAGTGTTTGGGTTAGGGTATAATATAGGGTATATTGGGTCGAAATTTCAACCCAGGAAAAAAATTATGGTTAAAATGGGAGCATTTTGAAAAACGTGCTCGACTTTCTAACCATTTTGTACACGAGAACAAAGCCATGTCTCCACAGTGATACAAAAATGCGAATGTGTGTACATGTACATGAGTATGCCTGAGTTGGTCCCACAGAACTAACTATGACTTGGACTGACCCCACCCCCTTGAACTTGGCTCCTTGAATAGGGGACCTGCCTTCTATTGGAATGCAGAAACAAACAACCCCCCCCCCCCCCCCCCCCCCCCCCCCCCCCCCCCCCAACATCATAACAGTGTACCAGATGTTATTCAAATTTAACTGGGGGTCACGCGCAAATGGCTTATTTGGTACAGCTGACCTTTGAATTGTCGAACTCGTCTATTGAAATCGAATGAAATTTGGGATTTGAATCCCACATCAAATTGTGAAAATAAAACTATAACATTTAACATTTAAACATTTACATTGCACATTATATAAGACTTTAGCCCTGAAGCCAAATCATGTATTTGCACTGATTAATGTATGTCAGCCCTTGCCTGAACAGCCAGGAACCACATTTATACACTACACAAGTTTGTGGTCTGCATACAAATCTTTTTGTTGTTGTTGTTGCAATTCCAAGAGTTTAACGAAGATGCTAACTATGGCATAAAGACTTGGGAGATTTCCGGTTACCAAGTTATTAAAAGAAGGATTAATACAATTATTCGATATTTCAGAAGATAAATATTTGGTGTGTCAATAATAATAAGTGTTTAAACAAAAACCCAGCGTTGTTGAGAAAGTGAAGTGTGGTATAGAAACTGAAAGGTTTCAACTTAAACAGAAGACAAAGTTGTCGTTGATACAAAGTAACTTACTTTTGATGAAGGTTCAATGATGAACAAGTGTAGGGACCCGATCTGGTCCCCCCTTCCAAAAACGGTAGCACCCCTATTTTTAAATTGTATTATTAGTCCCCCAATATGGGCAACACCCAGGAGACTACAGAGAACTGGTGATGTGGCAGTCCTTGTACCCTTCAAGCCATTACATTAGATGAATTGAAGAGTACAACAAAGAACAACCATTACCAGTTTTCCCCCTGTCTTGTTACTTCACAGGTATGTGGGATTTATTTGAATTCTTTCTCATTGATACAAATATGTTCATAGATTGCCTAGATGCCATTCTAGTTAAGTTTCACTTTATGGGAAAATAGTCATTTTGTCATTTAAACCTTGACCATCCCTGTGTAATTTTAAGTATACTGAAGACACACATGTTTGTGACTTTCTACTGCAGAGTCATGATTTTGATTTAGGAATATCTTGTTTTCCTGATGGAGTTTTGATTAATTAAGTTGTGTTTCTGGAAGTGAAGATTTTATAGAATATCTTAATGCTAAGGTTTGTGCTAGATTACTTTTCCAAGTTATGTATTGTGAGGAGGAAAAGTCAGCATAGCTTTCAATTTTAGAAGTTTATTCATTTTTATTGTATAGCTACATGTACATGCATGCACTCGTACCTATCTACATCTACATGTACATTCGACCAATGGTCTGAAACAATAAGGACCCTGTGTGGCACCTTCAGGTCTGGTAGAGTCGTTAACTCCAAGCCCTGGGGGCTTGGTCAATGCCATTTTATATCACTCTAGGGTCAGTAGTAGCCAGGATAGCCTGGGATAGTTTCCTCTTGTTTACAGCATGCACAGGTACATGTATAACCTCCCTCGGGTTTTGGTATCAGAGGCAAGTGCCAGGCTAGGCTATGAAGACTGGGTATTTTAGCAAAGTTGACTTTATTGTTTATATAGGACCAAGACTTTGCCAGGGTCCCTGAACTGGTGTTTTGAGTTAATGTGTTTCTTTATTCTTTTATCTAATGTGTTTCTTTACTCGGTTTCTGTTCCTTGCTCTATGGGTTATTGAGTGTTTAAGGGTTGTTGCCTCAGAATAAACACAGTTCTATACTCCTAGTGGCCTGTGTGCCTAATGAGCATTACACTGCACAAGTGTTTGATAACAGATATACCAGGTCTTGGAATCGGTATTTAAAGGGATTAGTTTAATTATGTAGTTATTTCTTTAGTTTTAAATATATAAGTTGTATCATTCTTACATTAGATGAATTGAAGAGTACAACAAAGAACAACCATTACCAGTTTTCCCCCTGTCTTGTTACTTCACAGTACGCCTACCTGTGACTTGTCCGAGTCACCCGTGGGTGCAACACAAGTGGGTCTGATCAACGAATTGTAAATTATTTTGAGACTGAATGAAGATTGTGTAATTGACGTTTGGGAAGTGAAAGTTTGGAACTTCACATGTTAATTGGTGATTTGAAATTGTGGTTTGTTATAAATTGAAGTTTAAGGATAATATAAATAATGACGGTGGTAATATTAATTGGAATTAAAAATTAAGAGATCAAACTTGATTGGAACTGGTACTTTTTGTATAATAGAATAGACGAGACACAAGACTCAATTTGACATTGTAAGCCATTTTACTAATTACATGTATATTTTTTGGATACATTGATAACTGAATTGTAGTCACAAATAATTGTTGTACATTTAACTTTTATTTATAACTGTGACAGTCATTTTATAACTTTGAAAATATACATTTGGAGAATATCTTTTGGAGTAGAACTCCGTTTGATCGTTTGTATGTCATTTTACAACAGTTTTGGGAATTTGTTAATTCGGTTATTAATAACGAACTTTTTCGGTGATATATTTTGAGAACCCAATACTGATTTCACCTAGTTTTTCGTTGTCTATGTCCCCATGTACGTATGTACATGGCGTGTTCAGTCCCATCCCTAAATGTCCGTAAAGAACCCCCCAAGAGGTCGGGTGAAAACGTCACGTGACAAAGGATGAAGTGATCGTGACAAATTTCTTCTAGGACAATCTGTGGGTGGTGCCAAATCCAAAGTTGATCGGATTTATTAAAGTGTCAAATTGTATTGATTGAAAAAAGGTGTACAAACCCAATAGAGGGAAGTCTGAAATAAAAAATAAAAAAACATTTACGAAAACAAAAGCTGTTTCGGCGGAAATACCGAAACAGCTTATCAAAAATGTGTTTCTGGACATGTGTTTTTGGCTGTTTCCAATGATTGTCTGACATTATGTGATGACAACATGAGAACATGTTTTCCAACTGCATTGATAACACCATCACAGTCCTGGTGGTGCGACCGGTGCGTACGCACAACCCCCCCCCCCCCCCCCCCCCCCCCCCCCCCCCCCCATTACTAAAAGGTCCACATTTTCCGTGGTAAATAATGGTATTTTGATGTAGAAATAACGGTACTGGCACACGAAAATGTTTGGTCCCATTGTTTAGTCCCATCAAGTAAAAAATCGCACCCCCCCCCCCCCATAAAAAATCCTGCGTACGGGCCTAAACTCGGTTCTTGATGTCAGTTCCCATAGGTAAAGGTCACAGGGACTGAAGTCAGAGGATTTTGGTGGCCAGTTTCTGGGATGTCCGACACTTATTACCCGATTGTTAAAAAGTTATGTGAGACGATCCCTGACAATGATACGACAGTGTGCAGGGGCTTCATCTCGAGTCCACCACAATCTTCGGAAGACACCATTAATAGCCTTGTACCTGAAAATTCTGTCCCAGGACGGGAAGAACATCACTATTTATCATATCCAGATAGATTTGCCCATTTACATTGCGGTCGAAGAAAAATGGGCCCACACGTCACCACGGCTGGACAGACCGATCCAAACAGTCAGCTTCTGTCTTGAAGCTTGTCGATGGTATTCATAATCATTGGGCGGTTGTTTCTGGGGTATACAGAAATGGTTTAAGGTTTTATACAGTGGAGCAAAATCTTCTGTGTTAGTTAATGGATTTTTATCTGAATCGTTCCAAATAGGACGTGGTTGCAGACAAGGGGTGGTTTGAGTCCCTCCTTGTTTCTTTTATGTGCCGAAATTACGAGCATGATGGTTCGTTGCGATACAATTTTAAAAGGTATTCTGGTCGGTGACAAAAAACTGTCAAGTTCATTTGACAGAGCCTTTAAGATTCTTGAGGATTTTGAAAGTTTGTCTGGGCTCAGAGTGAATGTCAATAAAACTAATGATATGTGAATTGGTGGTAATAAGGGTCGTCAGAAAGGAATCTGTGATCATTTTAGGGTGAACTGGGTTGGTCCTTATAATAATTTTAGAGCCCTTGGTATTGATTTCTCTACTAACCTCGATAGTATGACGATCATGAATTATAACAAGGTACTAGAAAGCCACCAGTAGAATAATTGCACATTGGTCCAGAAGAAATTTACCTGTTCTTGGTCGTGTCACAATAGTGAAATCACTTATTTTCTCAAAATTTACGTTTTTAATATTGTCACTTCTAGATCCACAGTTGGACATTGTTAAACATTTGAACGGTATGTTGTATAAATTTATCTGGAAGGGTGGCGACAGAGTTGGCAGGAATCAGTTGATTCCAAATGGAGGCGTTAAGATGGTAGATTTACGTTCGTATGTTAGTGCTCTTAAGTGTACATGGATCCGTAGAATATTAAATACCAAAGACACAGGTTGGCCTACTTTGTTTTATAAGATCGCTAATATTCAGAATGTGCTTTTGGTGGAAGGTGCATTGCCATGCATTCTAGCAATGCGGATTTCCTTAAACGGGCTGCTTATCCAAACCAGCCTTTTGGTACAGTGTCATTTGCCAGCAAACCAAGATGATCTTCTTAAAAATGTTTTGTGGCGAAATCATAGAATCATGGTTGGTAACAAATGTGTTATTTACAAACATTGGGCCAACAAAGGAGTTAACTTTGTGTGTAGACTTGGTGCCAAGTCGGTAATAGCGGTCCACTCGGTATACAGGGGGGAGGTTGCGGTTGCCTCGTTCCCAATTTCGAAGTTAATTTACCGACTTGGACATATCGTTTTCAGTTTTGTACACAACCTATGGCAATCGCTAGCAAATTCTATGCGAGCACTCTGATTGGTTCAGATTCCAGAGGGGATAAATATTTATGAGCAGCTTTATACAGCATGTATTCTACGCTGCTTCGCGTATTGTACTGGTACGCGGTACCACTGATCTCTACAAACTGGATAATTCGAGCGTACATTAATAGGATAGAGAGCCGTGAAACTTGTGTTGCCTTCGCATTCGCAAGTTCGTACATGCGTACCGCAGACCGTCGAGAGTGACACAGTGGCAGCAGCGATGGTGGGTAAAATTGCATTAAAATCCTTTGTAAATAATTAAATTTATTATATAAACTCGCAGACTGTACGATCAGTGAACTATCCGTGTAGAAAATGTCAGAACTACGGTTTTAAGTGAGATTTAGGAGAACATTGCTCTAGGCGAAAATGTTATTTTTGTTTTCAGCGGGATTTGTTCATTATTGTGGTCCTTTCTGAGAGAAAAACTTGAATATTTCGAAAGAACAGTAGAATCAGTTGGTCTAGGGTACCCTTTACAAAGGATTGAATTCCACAATACAGGTATTTTCAGATCAATGTTGTACACATTCCACGAAGACTGTCCCGTTGACTTTGGTTCATGGTGGTAATTTGTGTACACAACATATTGTGTCATGAACTATTTGACGTGCATAAATGTAATGTACTGTAGAATTTTCCTAAAATCGCAATGGTCAGTTTTTTCTCTCACAATTCTGGAAGTGTAGAGCTACCTAATGTTGCAACATTATTCCCTTGGCATTTAATTTATACCTGTATATTTTCTTTCTTTGTACACTACAGCTAATTGGTTTACCCAAGTCCACTTCTTGCTACTGAGATGTCAGGCTGTACAGCTTATTAATACGGCTGCACAAGTCACAGGACGAACTGCTCCCATGACAGAGGGATAACAGATGACAGCGAATGTCAAAACTTATTTTGTTTAACCAGTTCGCGCCGGGATTATTTTAACATCGCCGAGCCGACGGGCGGGATTATTTTTAACGAAACTCGATCCGAAGCGTGTTCAGGCCTATAGTGCTGGGTAGCACACCCACGCATTTCCGGCCTTGCGCGCTGCTGACATACATTTCCGAACTTGAACTTGGCGTATATATTCGTCATCCGTTTTGAATTTGGGGAAATTTTTGCGTTTATATTCGTCATCCGGCGCGAACTGGTTAACCATCAGTAAACTACGGAAGCTTAACCCTAACTCCCTACACAACAAAGGAAGTTGGAGGATTTTGGAGGAATTGTATTGTTCAATAACAATGGTGAGGGAGTTAGGGTTAATTGACCAACTAAATTTTCCAAGATAAGCTATCTCGGTGTTCCACATTTTTTAGATGTGCTGTAAAAATATCGCAGAACTCTGCATCTTGGCATTTCATGTTTCAACAATATAAGTACAGATAATAAAACAGTCGCAACAGTCACAAAATTATCTTGGAAACATGGAAGTATACATAATATTCTTTTGAGCTTTCGTATAGTGAATATGTGTTTCATGAAAACCGACAAGTCTGGTTAAAATTGTATTGTTAATATTCAAAGCAAATTATACAGATGTTAAAATGACATAGATTTACCCAGTCAGTGTTCTCCACAATCTATTTTAGCAGGGTAGCCTGCCCTGTGTAAATGTTACGCTGTTCTGCCATATTTTTATGCCGCCCTGTTGAAATGTTATGCCGGCCTGTCAAATGTTATGCCGGCCTGTCAAATTTTGCTTTTCAATCACGGTTTTATACAAAACAGAAATTGTGTTGTACAAATCTGTAATATCGTGTTCATATTGCACAAATATCCAGAAACACTCACAATTCAAAGTTAAAGCCGTACAGGGTGTCCTATCAAAATTTGGCCTGTGAAGAACGCTGCCAAATGTATCTTTGCATAGTATGAACAATTATTATTCTAAAATGACATCGCAAGTTTTTATTTTGGTTTTAAATTCATAGAAAGTCGGGGGCTAATTTTGTTTTCGTTTTATTATTTTGGTTTTATAACATCAGTAAAAAATACATAATAAGAATATTAATACTATGGCAGTAGTTATTACATGTTATCTGCAGTGTATCAATGCCAAATAAAAGCAAGCAAAATTTAATCCATTGTGTGACTTGTATGTCATTAGTTACATGTGTGATTGGTATTTTTAATTGTGATTTATTTCAAGTTTCTCAAGTTCATAGTTTAAGCCATAGAGCTGTATCTTTATTATACAGCTCTATGGTTTAAGCTCAAACCACATAATTTATTTTTTCTGTCCACTTGTCCAGCAAGAATTGTTGGGACCCTGGTTAAACATTAGGTTTATTCCAAATCTGGACACTGTCCCCACGAACAAACCAATTAATGTGCCAAATACATTTTCCTAAAACACAGACATTTTCCCTTTTTAATTTTATCATAAAACTTTTTATTGTCTGGATATAAAATTAAATCAACATTTTCAAAAATGTTCTTAATTAACAAAATCTCGTTTTTCTAAGGTTTGTGCATAAGATTATGATGTGGAATTCTTTCCCCCAAAAAACTTTTCTATTTTTTTTTAGAACATCTTGTAAATACGTGCACTGCATTGCATCGTCTCACACGAATGTCTCGTATCTTTTCCCGAAAATAGGTCTACCTAACATTCAAACTTGGCGTATACATGTCATTCTTGGGTGTTTTTATGTTTAACTTAATTTTCCTAATCAAACTGGATTGTTTTTGTGATATTAAATTCGTTTTCTCGGTCGTGCGCTATACGAACATGTGTACGCCTGCAGTGTTTTTAAACCACCTTTACAGATCTCGTACAACACATGCGGTTAAAAGAGGTGTTCAGCTCCTATTCTTTTTTCTACGTAGATCATTCTCATTACTTCAAGGGTTCGTACTTTGTATTGTGTAACATTACAAAAGTAATAATAGAGCATACACAACTCAAATAAATCAAGTGTATCACAATGATATATTTTATTGCAACACGCAATTGACCTAGCTAAGTGTGTTGGTCGTTAAACGTCACCAGATATAGAAACATGTCCCCAAAGTATTGAGTAGAACTCCCCATGTAACGGAATGGATGAGTCTTCATTTGCATACCAGTGCGCCATTGGATCTCACCGCAGAAATACATTGCATATGTATTGCGCTGCACGCATATATGAATAACGGTCGAGAACGTATTGATCAAGTCGTTAGATCTGTCGCAACTCGGCACGTTACTAGTCTTAAACCAGCCGTGCCGATGAATTTCGACTGAAATTCACGGATAAAACCCGACTATCTAACGACTTGTCTTCAAGTCTACTTTGTGTGTGATCTCCTTGATGGCAACGGTGTTTTTCTGAGTTTAGAGAGCTTTAAGTTGAAATTTAATATTATTTTTTTAAATACGGTGGTGTCGTAAAGGCCGTCAAAAATTATTTTTGTAATATATTTATTAAGATTACCTGTAATATTCGTTTTCTATTCATTCCATTTAATTTTTAGAAATTGTTGTTGGATAAAAAAAGGCTCCTTCCGTTTGTATCATAGTTTGACGTCTGTGAAAAAGGTTCCTAATAAGTTTATTGATAAATGGGAAAGTAAGTTTGGAGTTTATTTTCCTGCGGCAAAATGGTCTGTGCTTTGTAGTATGTCATTTACAATTACCTGCGATATAAAATTAAGATGGTTTCAATATAGATTGGTTCATAGAATCTTGGGTGGCAAATTCGTTTTTAGTGAAGATTGGGAAAGGGGATAATGATTTGTGTTCTTTTTGTCAGAAGGAGAATGAAAATGAAACGTTAATCCACTTATTTTGTACTTGCGAGATTTCATCATTGTTTTGGAATTGGAATACTGAACTGGCTTTAATTGTTCCACAATGTTTCTGAGCTTATCACTACACTGATTTGTTAAGTTACATGTAACTAAGGACGAACCAAACATATTTTTGTGTTTTAATGGGGAAAAAGTCAGTTCATCAATTTATTCACACATTTAACGGATTACGGTTTGGGGGTAATATTTTATGTTTCTTTGCATTGAACGTTGATTAACGATGTAATAACCACTTGTAAATATTTGTATGATTTTTAAAAATATGTTTCAGTTGTCCGTATTTGAGAGAAAAGTTTGGACAATAAAGGAACCAATGTCAATGAATTCTTGTTTTTTAGATAATCAACTGATGTTTTGTAGGTTATAGATAAACTAGGCCTATATCAATTCAACACGGTCCCTTTCCGAGTATGGCGCTCAAAACGGGTAAATTCAAAGTATAAGTAAATAAACTTTTACTTTGCTGATTTTAAAAGATAAATGTCTTACACTCTAAAAACAGATTGGTTGAAAATAACCAATATATTGGTCGATTTCAACCAATCCAGTTGGTAGATATGTGGATAACCAAAATATTGGTTAAAATAACCAATCTGATATTGGTTACCTTTTTAACACATCCACATTGGTTATAACACCAACCAATGCAATGTTGGTTAATTTAACCAATCCACAATGGTAGGACTCCAACCAATTTGTATTGGTTACCACGTAACCAATCCATATTGGTTATAGCACTAACCAATACATAATGGTAGGGCTGCAACCAATTCATATTGGTTATTAGACATATTTTTAAAATGTTAAAAACAGCGTTTCTTAAATTTAGTGGGTAATCGTTTATGCAATTAGTGTAGCGATATTATGTTAGAAATACTGCTCAAGTAATTATATGCATTTATTTAATACATTATTATTACTACTTATTACTACTAATACATACTACAATACTACTCTTATGAGCTTGCCACTCCTACAATATAAGCGGTACGTAAATGGTATATATGTACCCAGTATCGCCGCCGTCTGTAATCACAGTTTGCAATTAACTTGTGTTTGTAATTGTTTTGTTTTCCTTTTTCGGCATTTGTTTCCTTCGAGACTTGGAGTAATTAAATATTACACAATTATCTCTATGAAAACACCCTAAAACATGTCGCTATTACGCGAAACATAACGTTCATGTTGAAAAAAGTGACAAAATTGTTTCACCAAGTGTTACCACGTCTACTTGGGGTCAACATCATATTGGTTATGAATGACCAATATATTGGTTGATACCTTGGTTACAAACTCAACCAATATGACTGGTTGAAAACCAACCAACATATTGGTTATGAATGACCAATGGATTGGTTAATACCTTGGTTACAAGCTCAACCAATATGACTGGTTGAAGGACAACCAATATATTGGTTATGAATGACCAATATATTGGTTGGTACCTTGGTTGCAAGTTCAACCAATATGACTGGTTGAGGGACAACCAATATATTGGTTATAAATGACCAATAGATTGGTTGATACCTTCAACCAATATGACTGGTTGACGGACAACCAACGCATTGGTTACGCTTTAACCAACACATTGGTTAAAAACAACCAATATTGGGTCAACCAATTAGATTGGTTGGTCTTTTAACCAATCTGTTTTTAGAGTGTAAAATTAGTCTTTATTAACAAATCTTTTTATGTAGCGGTTTTCAATTTTGTAAAAACAAATTCGCCTAAATCACAGGTATACATCTTAAATTGCATATGAACATTAAAGAGTTTTACAAGTTTATTTTATTAACACTTTAACATTAAATTTGAGTTAGATTGTTATGTTTGCATATTATGCAAAATGTGTCAATTTGTTTAAGCAAATTGTTGTGACAAGTTCCAAACAATTTACTAAATCTGCTCAAGCCCAGAAGGCAACCCAAGTACTGAAATATAGTTGAACAGAATTCACATTCCAAAACCACGGGAGAACATTGGCCCCTCCACTAGTAGGTCAAATTGCTCCGAAATAACAAAATAATGCCAAATTTGGCCAACAGAGTTAAATATCAGTGGCCACGCCCGTTCCGGTAAAAAAATCACGCAAACATTGTAGACTGTAGCATAAGAACTGCTGGTTGGATGCCACTAAAACTTGTTTATACCGGATTAATAAATTATATGCGGTAACAGTCATTTTGACAGCAATTTTTGTAAAGGTGATAACATCCGAAAAGCTGCCACCGCTGCAATGCTATCACATATTTTCTAACTACCTTGTCAAAAATCACCACGAGCATTTAAACATTATCACCTCATTTGATTCCCCCCCCACCCCCTTCCTTCCAGGCTGATGGCCTAAAAATATAATTGAATGTTGCCTAGCTCCGCTCCCAGTCTGTATATGAACATACTTTAATCAGGTCATCAGCGTCACAATATTTACTATACATTTATAAATAACCCATCCATTTAAAAAAATTACAGCAAAAGCAAATGATGTATATTACTTTTATTACAGATCGAATAGCAAATCTTAAAGTTGGTGTGTCCGTCTTTTTAGGGGGATGCACCCTGACAAATAGATTTTCAAATTGAATTGAACATTTTCTAGCATTGTGTTTGTGCTTTTAAAAGAGACATCGCACGAAGAAAAAAAAAAAAAAAAAATCGTCCAACGGCGAGTAATTAATTAATTAAGTAAATTAAAATTATTAATGAGGAGCGTCCCGCCGAGTAATTAATTAAATAATTAAATTCAAATTTTGGATTAGGATAGTCCCGCTCCTAATAGCCGTTTCCGCTCCTAACTGAACTGAAGCGCGCAATTGGCGCAATGATAACAAAAACCAACTTTTTAACAAAGTGTAAAGTTCTGCAAATGCAATTTAATTTATTCGTGTACAGTAGTACATGCTTTTCCTTCAAATTCGGTCGGAATAGAAAATCGAAATTTTGAAAAAGCACAAACACCAACTGTAATACTGGTTTCATAATTCAAAGCAAGCAAGCAAGTATGAATGAATGCAGTACCAACCTGCCGTGTAGGACAAGGACTAGGAGCCGTAGAACTTGCCAGCGGTCATACGATAAGAGTTGGCTTCGTCACGTCAGCCAGCGCCAGTAGCCACACCGTGCGTGAACCGCCCGTATCCCGTAGGTTGTCCCTAGCCCTGGTGGGGAGACTGCAGCTCAATTCATAGGTGGGTAGTCCTGCTACGTTGTCAGTTTATATAGGGCGTCGTTGTCCAGCCAAATGTTGACCGAGAAGTAGGCAGCGGCTCATGTAGATATGGTTGAAAACTTGAGTGTCGTCGGTGCGCCTCTGAAATACAAGCCGAAAATAGCTTGAGCAGGGAAGAAAGTTCTAGGAAGGGTTTGCGGAAACACCATGTAGCCTACATAATTGTCCTTTCGAAGGATGTGTGGCTCTGAAAAGTACCGGCGAGTTGGAGACGTACTCGACGTTCCAATCGAATGGAAAAAAGTTCGCAAAACGCACAGCAAAAGCACTAGCCCCATTTTGTGGCCGTATACTGGACTCCCTTGGCATGAAAAAGAAGTCCAGTATTACGCTCACGGAATTCTTGCAGATTTGTCCAAGGTAACATTACGATAGGTTTTGATAGAAATATGGTATAAACTGGCTCCGTCTTGGCGCTGGGAAAACAAATAATCCCCTTCCTCTCCAGTAAGTTTACAATATGTTTGGATAGAAATGGTACAGTAGCTGGCTCCGTGTATGTTGGAGAGAGGATTATCTAATAAAACCTTTCGGCTTGAAAGGCTAGATAAACTGAACGTTGGCTAGCTCCCAGTCTATATGAACACAAAACTTAAAACGGGTCGGTGTCACAATATTTACTATAAAATTCCCTAACTCATTTATTTTCGAAAATAACCAAACAAAAGCTACCTTTTTAAAGCAAATTGAAGTCATGAGGCGGCAGTCTGTGATGATCACTTCGTTTGCTGTGCTGCATGGTTATGGTAACATTTGGTAAGTTATTCCAATTTATATAAGCCTAGCGCGCCTCACGCGCGGAGTCAGTGATTGGTGGATGTAGTTGATCACGCACGGCACCGGAATTGTACAACTTGGCCGCACGTACGTACATATGTAAGGGGCCAATTTCATAAAACATGTAAGCAACAGATTTTGCTTAGCACAAAAATGTTTTGCTCAGTAAAAACAGTTTACCAGCCAAAACTCCATGTACTTTTCATGCTAAGCCAAAACCAGCTGAATACCAGTAAAAACCAATAAACATCACCTGAAAATCTGGTTTGTAACCCTGTTTTTGCCAAAGAAGAATTTTCATGCTAAGCACATTTTTGTGCTTACATGTTTTATGAAATTGGCCCCATATCAGCGCAGATGTTATATTCAACGGTGAATAAAACTTCCGTTGCAATTGCGCGCAAGGTCACACCATAACGCTCTGACCAATCAGATTACCGAGGATCGTATCGAATATGACGTCACTGATCAGAGTCGTTACCTAGAAACCGCGAGGGCGCCATCTGTAGGACAAACATCACACGTACACGTACGTAAACACCATAAACTGCGTGTGTAATTAACGTAAACGGACGACACATGCATAGCGTTAGGCCGGTTATCGGTCACTGCACTTCTCCCATTTCCTACTGCGCCCAGACCATCGTTTCAGCAGTACTCAAACACAAATAATGCCTGCCTGTTGTGAAGTTTATGGTTGTGGATCACGTGGATATCGTGATGGGGTAACGTTTTTTCGTATTCCTAAAATAAGAGTGCATCATCATGGTGACCAGGAGAGAGAGCTCACGGAGAGACGTCGCCGATTGTGGATTTCTGCTATCAACCGGGCCGACATCAACGATTTTGACGAGCATGCCAGAGTCTGTTCTCGCCATTTTGTCAGTGGTAAGGATCTAGAATGCATAATTTGGTGAATTCTATGAGGGGGAAGAATGACTTCGTGGCTTTTTTTCATTTTATTTGTATTGCCATAGGGCTGTTCCTTGCTCTATGGTATTGCAACTAAATTAACGTTCATGACGACGGTTAGGCCTAGTAAAAACGTTGACATTGAATATAGGCCAAGCCCCTCAAATTGAAATGGGGCTGCAAATACATGTAGTTCTCTTTTGTCGGAATCCTTTTGTCTATGTCTTAGGCCTAGTATCATGCCTATATCTTAGGCCAGATCACAACCAAACATTTAATTCCAAATATCTCTCGAAATGCATATCGCTCACACAAAATAGACCCAGGCTACATCATGATCATTTGTATTCCCTAGACTAGAGCCAGAGATTCATACAACATATCCTACAAACAGCTTGACCACTAGTATCGTAAATGAAGATATTTACCTGGAATGAAGATACTTAGGCCTACCTGGTACTAAAAAAAGGGAAAATCAAAAGGTCAAGTGTAGGCTACTTGACCTGCAACTCGGTCAGAGAAAATTGATGCATAATTTGCTCTTTTTTTTGGACGAACTCACTTTCACAAATTACAGGATGTAACTGAACACTTACATAAATAGTTTAATCTTGGCTATTTAGCAATCTTCCATGGTGGATATCAAGTCCAAAACCACCCATTATTTTTATGAAAACAGTTGGGTACATGCAGTACTACATACTAGTCGACTCTCAGAGTCAGGACTGGGGGTTTGCTACTGTATAACCAGAATTTGTATTAACAGTGTTTGTATTAACAAGAGTGTACCGGTACTGTTTTTAATGAATAATTAATACTACATGTACACGTATTTTCATTTTTTGTTTTACTTTGTGATGCAGGCAGAAGCGCTAGGAATTGGGAAACATCCAGCATTGACTGGGTTCCAACACTGTGTCTGGGTCATGACAAGGTGAAGCAACCAAGCCAGGGAACTACAGACCGAAATGAGAGAGTAAAGAAGCGAAGAAAAGTCAAACATGAAGAAGAGGCAGCAAAGAACAGGCAGGAACCCCCTGAAGTTGAAGCAAGCAGCCAACCACCAAAAACAGTACAGCATAACCAGTCACAATTACTGCATAATTCGTTCTTATTCTTCCATGGTTCCACCATGTCAACAAACCAAGCTGATGATCCCCATCATGATACTGAAAACACAAGACCCAACTTCCAGGATGTAATGTCACAAACTGATTTAACTGGACAGGACATACACCGCATTGTGAACTACACTTTGTACCAAGATGAACAAATTTCTCAACTACATGACCAGGTTGAGCTAACAAACTCTGTGAGTCAAGCAAGTTTGGAAGGGGATGATGAAAAAGTCAGATACTATACTGGGCTACCTACGTACACTATTTTGATGGCTATTTTTAATCTTGTATCTCCATATATTGTTGTAACCCACCGTTCATCTATGTCTAAATTTCGACAAATGATGATTGTGCTTATGAGGCTCAGATTAAATTTGTCAGAATGTGATTTGGCATACAGATTTGATGTTGCTCAGTCAACAATCTCCAGGGTTTTTAAATTAACTTTAAATATTCTTTTCACAAAACTGAATTATTTGATCTTGTGGCCAGAGAGGGAAGAGCTTCACTTGACCATGCCAATGCAATTCCAAGAGCATTTTGGGAAGCGTGTTGCTGTCATTATTGACTGCTTTGAGATTTTTATTGACCGCCCTTCAAATCTACTTGCTAGAGCACAAACTTGGAGCAACTACAAGCATCACAATACTATTAAATATTTGATTGGTATCACACCTCAGGGTACAATCTCCTATCTTTCCAATGCATGGGGAGGTAGAACATCGGACAAACATATAACTGAGAATTGTGGTTTTTTAATGAAGTTGGAACCAGGTGATTTGGTACTAGCTGACCGAGGTTTCGACATTGCTGAAAGTGTAGGCATGCAGTGTGCAGAGGTAAAAATACCAGCATTCACTCGCGGCAAAAAACAACTGACACCTGCAGAAATAATGGTAACAAGGAAAATTGCCCATGTTAGGATTCATGTGGAGAGATGTATTGGTAATGTTCGCAAGAAATACAGGATTCTTGGTGGGCCAAGTCCCATTGACTACTTGGAGACAAAAGACAGTCAGGGTTGGACAACTATGGACAAAATTGCCAGACTAAGCTGTGCACTTACAAATTTGAGTAACTCTGTTGTTTCACTCAACTAAGCAACTATAGTAGTATAGTTAATGATGTGTAGTCCTGTCAATTATTCCAAAGTTAGGCATAAAATAAGTCATTTCAGTCATGTTTCCATATCATAAATCAATTATCATTTCAAATTTGTAAGGTATGTAATAATAAAGGAATTGAAACAATTCAATAGAGTACATGTACCTTGAATAAATAGATGTGTGATTTATTGGCATACTAAAAATATTTTTAATAAATAATTGCCAAAATACATTTTAGCATTTAAATGTTAAATAAACTAAATATTTTTTTGTAATCATCATTTCTGTTGATCTAATAGTCTCCAGGTCTCCTGATTTAATCAGCTGGGTAATTTAAATGGTGGCTCATGTGGATCATTTGCATATTAAAATATCTTTGATAAATAATTTCTTAAGGCCATTTAAAATAGATTTTTAGGTTTTCATCACTCAAGATGGGGAGTGGAATTTATATTTTATAAAACAGCACGTTTACATCAACACGTCGCACGAATTGTTATTATATTTATGGGAGACATTATTAGTCGGGAGCCATGACACTTTTTGAGAAAAAAAAGTTTCATAAAAAAATATAAAACAGACGTGTACATGTATAAATAAATAAGGACAGGAGGGAAATTCGAGAAGGGAGGTGATGAAAACCTAAAAATCCATTTTAAATGGCCTAAATACATTTTTAAACTGAAAGTTATTCGACATAAACACAAAATGTATTGTTTTTAAAACATCACTGCTATTCTATTAACCCTAACTCCTTACACAACAAAGGAAGTTGGGGGATTTTGAAGGAATTGTATTGTTCAATAACAATGGTGAGGGAGTTAGGGTTAATGTAAAATGCAGCAGTATGTCTTATTAGGACTTTTTTCTTTTGGTTGGACTTTGGAGAGAATATTCTGTCGTGGTACGGTAAGTAAAATGGCTATTTTATATAGGGTGTTGGACTAACTAAATTTAATAAATGGGGGGTAGTGTTTGAACAAAATACCAGTCAGGTATTTTCATTGATTGCCAGCCAGCAATCGTTGGAAATTTATACAAAATTCCACTTTTCTTAAAAATCACAGCACACCAGATGCTGTGATTTCACGGTATGCTTGAGACTGTTATTCACTTACACGTACACTATAAGTAAGGTATTTCATAAACCTTCAGTATTTTTGTTTTTGCAAATGAATTTAAAGTGAACAAAGAAATTGGCAAGGCAGGACTATGGTGTATTCTACCTCAATGCTAGGTTCCCACTGTCGCTTGGATGCGATATAGTCACGATTGTTCAATTTCAGGTGACACGATCTGGTCTCCCGTTCAGATACAATCAGATACGTTCCGATAGGATTGTCCTGATTGAGTCCACGATTGGGTCCCGATCTGACACGATTAGCACCCGATCTGACACGATTAGCACGATCGGGGTCCCCGATTTGGGACGATCTGATACGTGCAGATTTGGAAGCACGATTAGATGCGATCTGTCGCACTTTGTTACGATCCTTTACGATCTGATGCGATGATCACGATTAAAAATTAATCGTGTTAATCATAGAAAATGTTTGAACCCTCCAAACATTTTCTACGATCAACACGTTGGCCACGACTGACCTCAAGATCTGATAAGATCTGAAAGGATCACCACGATTACTCCATGATAAAGACCACGATTTCAATCGTGGCGCGAATCGTGATAGTGGGAACCTAGCATTAAGTGCAAATCAAATTTAGCCAAAAACATGTACACTGTAGTCACATCAAGCTATATTGTAGTAAGCATAGATTTTGTGCCCAAGAATGTTCTCTGCTTGCCAGCTCCGTGACATTGAACACAGATCTCAGTTGTAGATTAGATGGGGGATTGGCAGATCAGATGGGGGATTGACAGTAGGAAGTACTGAAGAAAGGTACATGTTTATTCCTCATTTACACACTTGGAAACACCAAGTGGGAAACAGTGCGGACAGTACCAGTTTTTCAGTTTCTGCTGATGTTCAGTGAGGTTCAAGCTGGTGAACCGCAAGCACTTCTTGTGGAAGATGCCATATGGGCACTTCTTGTAGCTACAGGTCATGACCTCAGTATCAGTTGCAGTATCTCTGCAACTGTGACAGTAGCACATCGTATTTCTATTCAGTGCACTTACTGCAGTAGTTGCTGGTGAAGAATAAAACCTTGCTAAGAGTTCTGGCAAAACTGCTAGCAACATAAAACTGTGTGCTCTCTGCATGCAAACTTCAACAAAATCATGATCTGGTAAAATGCGCTCCCAGTGCAAGTCTTTGCCAGTCCATACAACAAAATCGCAGTACTCTGTATTTGTGCAGTAAATTTGGGACTGAGCCTGATAATAATAGGCATGGGTCATCTTTAATTTTGGATGACCAGTGTCTGAAATTTCAAGACAGAAACCACTGTCTGAGATAATGGCATCCTGTATTGTCATGTTTGTCTTGCTGTATGGGCACTTTACTTCAACACATCCATGTCCACAACACGAACAGCTGACTATGCTGTCAGGGGATGCACCAAGGTATGGTACTTCAGGATGAATGACGAATCCTGATTTACAGATGATGAAATCACTGTGGCTCTGTTCCATGTTGTCTTTATACTTGCACAGTACTTCATTTTCATTTGTTAGACCATATTCAGTGGCTTTAGTGGAGAACTTCACTTTCTCGGGGTAGCATATGTTGTTGATCAGAGACTTGGATGGCATTCTAGGGTCAGAATGACATGCTGCCTTGAGCTTGGACGCTGTTATTCTTCCTGCACGGAATGAGTACCATAGTTTTGAGTTCCCTTGATCTCTGGTAAGTTCTTCAACTCGACTGGCCTGTTTCTCTGTTACTTTGATGGAACTCATTACCTTTTCACATTCCGCTATTACCTCACCATAAGAATTCCCTTGCAAATTAACATCGTACAACTTTGAAAGGGGTGTTGGCAGTTCCAAGTCAGTGGCTCTGGGTATAAATTGCTGATTATGTGGAACAATCACTGAAAGTATGGCCGGCTTGGATGATGACTTGCTAATGTCAATGAAAAATGTTGACATCTCTTGTGAAGTGGAGGCTGGAATATTTCGTGTTGATTTTAACTCGAGATGTGGAGGGGCTTCGCCTTCTAAAAGCTTATCTAACTTAGCTTTCTTGCTTCGAGAAGATGTGAAGTCTATTTGTCGAACCTCTCGAAAGTCAGCCTTTTTCAGCGATGGTACCAGCCAGTATGCCTTCTCCTGGGTGACAGTCTTTTGTTCCCGCTGTCTATTTATATACTCTACTGCAAACAGCAGGGCTCCAACATGGGTGCAGGTCTCAGCTAAGCCTGCCATGTAGTCGCAGTGGGCTGAACGTATTGTTCCAGCCATGCTGGCAATGACCCATGGTTTCAATGGTTTCTCGCTAAGCCTTTGGGAGTGCATGACCTGAAAAATTAATCAGACCAGAACAAAATATTTAGATTATTGAGCCCCCCCAAATAGAGACAGACAGACAACACTAAAGAAGGAGGCCATGTACAAGAAAGAAAGAGGACATGTTTGCCATGGTCGCTGCCATTGTACTTAGCGAGGTTAAAACATCGCAAGGTCAATGCACTATTGTTGGTTTTGACCCGAGGTGACGCAAAGTTGTGCCCATCTGTTTTGTTTAGCTAAGTTATGCCAATACATCAAACATAATAAGATTTGTCATTTTTATTTCATTTCTTTCAGTTGATTTATCTTAGAAAATCTGGTTAAATTATTGTCTTTAGCTTTTGTTTAACAAAAATCAAAACAGCAACAAAACTATGCAATGCCAATGAAGCACGAAGCCCGAAGCCTTGCCCTTGAACTTGCAGACAATATTTGTTTTGGTAAAAATGTCCCCAAAATATTTACTTCACATGTGCCTGCTGGCTAAATTAATATCAACTACTTTTTTAAATAGGGTTAGCTCAGCCCAGCCCGGCCCGGCCCTCTGCCAATGGCTATGCAAGAGAGATAATTTATTTGCAAAAAGGAGTACTTACTCGACTACTCAATATGCACAGCTGTGAATCTTGCAGGTTGTATACCTGCATGACCTGTGGCTTCTGAACCCAACCGCATACAAATTGATTGTAGGATTCCAATGACTTGAAACACTTGAACTGTTCCGTAGTGTACAAACTTGTCCCATACACAAGGTACATAACAATATCTCCCCAATTTATCATGGGAAATGAATCGATGTCTTGTGACCAATCTTTCGCCGTGATAGTGTAAGGATCGAGTCCGTCAATTTCACTGATCTTCTTCACATATCGCTGTCTTACACCTGGATACTTTTGGTTGTTAATTTGTAGAAAATAACTTGACATTGTCCTTGGAAAGCTGCCCATTGTCACGATTGTTGTCTAAACACAGCAGCGACTAGTATATAACCATGGAGGTAGGAAACATTTCCTACCTCCATGGCTTTATATTCCTCCATGGTACATTATAATACGCAACGCGGTACGACGTACATGTGTATGTACATACGTACGTAGAACATGCCCATTGTAGCTAGCTGCCTACAACATGGCGGTGTGCGTCACTGGCGCGTGTTGCTATGCCAACAATGGGGTATTCGATACGGTCTATACCCAGCACGATGTGAGACCAATGAATTCGTGGCTCGTGCCAGTAGCAATGGTACATGCTACAAGAAGCAGTTAGTCTGGTTGATACGTTAATGACTTTTAAAAGAATTCCCTTGCACGGTCAAAGAACCAGACCAGAAACCGTAGCAAAAAGTGCTACTTCATAAACTTGTGCACAAACGAAATGTTACATAATGCCACACGTGTAATTCAGAGAACGCCAAAAGGAAGGGGTTGTATCATGCAGTAAAAAGTTCTACTCCAAGGGGTTGTATCCTTACACGGCTTGCGACAAGGTTTCGCTCGTCTCGAATCGTGCTGCAAATGTCCTACGGGGCTCCGCGGGTGCCGAACTAGTGGCACAGTATACCATGAATGTTTCTCATGAACTGGGAGTAATCAAGTCACATTCAAACTGTAAAGTTCTTGGGAAAATGACACAATGATTCACCCGAGACAATAAAACCATTACAAAAAAGAGAGGGGGGATACAGGGGGGGGGGGGGGGGGGGGCGTGGGGGGCGCACGCCCCCCCCCCCCCCCCTTTGCTTGAGTAAAAAAAAAAAAAAAAGGGAAAAAAAGAATTGAGAGGAAATTTTTTTTCACGCCCCCCCGTTTGGAAAATCCTGGATCCGCCCCTGCATACACAACATGCAGAATGGGGAGAATCCAGGGGGGGGGGGGGGGGGGGCGTGCGCCCTTTAAAAAAAAAGAAAAAAAGACGTAGCCTAGGAGGAGAGACTCCGAAAGATCAGGAAAATAAGGGAGAGAAAAAATTAATAAAGACTACGAACGCATGCGACGAGACACATAATTATGGAGGCCGTGGAGAGACTATATGCAGATCGTGAATATTGACGTCAAAATTCATGACAAATTTCACGAAAGTCGTGAATAACGTGAATTAACACCAATTAATGTCATGTTATACCATTTTTTATCACCCCTTGTCATGTTACTTACACACAAAAGTACATTTTAAATTAAACAGCAATTCTTCAAGAAAGGTCTGCATGACCTTTTAATAAGGAACCTCAACTTTAAAACAACCGTCTCATGCACCTAATTATAATGCGAGTAGAGACGTACATGTAATATAAACAAAGACGCTATAATAAAATGCTAGCGAAAAAAAACAGGTTAAAGATCATCTCAGGAATGCATGTGTGCTATAGACCTCACAAAATGTCAGAGTATCCAATATGAAAGTTTTCCTCCAAAAACTAGTCTAAAAATAACTTAAATCCTCACTTCTATAAACTACAATAATTACACAAGGTTCTACAATAATCACTTCATCATTACTTTCTCGGGTCCAAGTCTTTAAGGATGATCTGAAAATTAGCTGGAAAGGTGGAGCAAATAATTAACTCGTAGTGTTCCCGATCGCTGAACTTGGCTATTTGCATACAGAAATCCAGACATTACCTCACCCTTCTTGGAATGCACAAACCCAAACTGATAAAGAAATAATATAAGGGGCCAACCAAAGTCAAGTCATTATTATACACCTAGAACAATAGTCATTTTGATCCACACAGCATGCAGGCATCGAAAGCTTAAAGGTAAAATACACCATTTGCGGATATCGAAAATATTTACTACCGAATTGTTAAGAAATATCTTACTCATTTGAAAGTAAATAATGATTCTAGGCATCCAGCAAAATGATTGCGCTAGATATCCTGTAATTATTACGAAAAATTAAATTGTATAAAGAAATCTCGCGATCGCCGGTAAAAAAAACAAAGAAAACTTAATAACTGCTCGACGCCGGTTAAAAACAAACGCTGTTTTTCGTGCTTTTCTCGGCATCTATGATTGTAAAACTTCGGACAGGTCAGTTAAACGATATTTACTATAACATACAACCCCCCAAATTCACCCATTCATGATAATTCAAGCAATTATACCAATGATGTATCCTACTTTTAACAATGCCTGTGTGCTGGTGATAGCAATAGTGTAAGGAAATACAAATACAAACGGTTATATAATCGCAAGAAAGGCAACTCTTAATTGCAAGCAAAATAAATGAAACTCCCTAAAGATAATTGTTCTGGTAATTATAACAATATAGATTTAATGAAAATACATGTAGCTTGTTTTGTTCAGGGGTGGTTCATAAAATTCTAACTTACTACATGTACTGATTGTTTTTGAAAGAAACGTTCGAGTAATTAAACTTGAAGACATTTGTTTATTTCTCCATTAAGGGTAAACACCAACAGCAAAAAGCTAGTTTTCATTGGGGCCCTGCATTTAAATGAATACAATAATCTGATTCTTACAACCTTAAAATAGCAATATCGTAAAACTAAGAGGAAACAAACAAACTGTAAACACAAAAGTGTAAACAAATCGTAAAAATTAAAATAAAGACTGATTAATTAAAAGAAAAATGCTAAAGGAATATAAGGATTACTAATAGTACTGTAAGTAATTCCCCAGCTGATTACAAGTTGAGTTTTATTGGAAGCCTGTGTTGATTATATATTTCCGCTACATGTAGGAAAGCCCGTATAATATAAATGTTGGGACTTTGGTGCCAATTCATACTATGGGAATGAAATATCATGGAGACTGGTGTGTGCTCTTACGCTTGTGCATGGCCAGTCAGATTGCAGCATAGTCGTTAATCATGATGTACACTCAGAGCGACGTTTTGAGCGAGTCGATGGTCTCGCAGTTGCGAGAAATTACGAGTTTTGGTGCGCATGGACGGAGGAGTGCCCGCAGAATTTGGCCATAAGTCCGTGTTCGCAGCAGTGTTGGGCCAACATATTGACACGTATTATTCTTTGCGTCAAATAGTACAATTTTTCAGTTATTATTTCGTTGTGAAGGCTATTTACAAAGCTATGGAAATATATTTTCTTTAGATAAGGTAACTAACATAGTAATACACCGTAGCCATGGGCCAAGTTTAAGGGGGTAGGGGTCAGCCCAAGTCGCATGTCACGTATGCACAGTCAAACATACATCGCGTAACCTCTCGGTAACCTCTTGGTGAAAGATTCCCGCGTGCGGATTTCCCTGTACATGTTTCCTTGTTACCTAGCATCCGGTACAAAAACGTAGTAATGGGACAGTTGTTCACCAAGTTACTTTTCTTATTAGCTATCAGACCGTTCATAAACATTCTTAAATACCAATTTGGTTAATATGCACTTTATATTTTAAATAATCATAGAATTTACCCCTCAAAACACATATTTTAAAATTTCCAAGGGAACAAAGGGGAATAATACAAATATTGTATACGTACTGCGGAGTCCGAGAACAGAAGTGTGTAAGGCTGCGAGGTGCCTTCTCCCATTCAAACTGATCGGTATCAAGTGAGGGGAATAATGTTCATGGAGGTTTAAAGTATGAACCCATGTGATGTACAATGTACAGTAGTTGGAATATTGCAGCGGTGGCAGCTTTTTAGGTGCTATCCGGACCCCTTTTGTAAACAAAATTAGCCGCGCCAACATGCTAGTTACCGCATAGAATTTATCCGGTAACAAGCATATTGGCGGCCATTTTGAAGAAGAAAAAAAATGAAAAAGTGATAGCATCAAAAAAGTTGCCACCGCTCACTTTGCAATACTATCACACATTTCCCAACTCTAGGGGTGCACACCTTGCCAACAGTCGCTATGACCAGTCGGACTCCTCGATCATTTGATACCGGTGGCCTAATTTTGGGATCGAGGCTGATGGCCTATGAGGACTTGATTTTTTGTTAACCAGTTCGCGCCGGATGACGCATAAACACGCCGGCGCCAAGTACAGGTTCGGGAATGTTTGTCAGCAGCGAGCAAGGCCGGAAATGCGTGGGTGTGCTTCCCGGCATTATCGGCCTGAACCTGCATTCGGATCGAGTTTTCGTTAAAAATTAATCCCGCCCCTCGGCTCGGTGATGTTAAAACTAATCCTCGGCGCGAACTGGTTTTAAAGTGCATTGCAGTCCAAAACAGTTCATTCGTATAACGTCGAATCTGCTGATATAGCTGTGGCCTGCTCCTCATGACAAACGGCGTGGAAGTCGACGCTATATTATGCTACATTGAGTTCATGATTGAAAATAAACCGATTGACAGTGGGGAATCGCACTGATACAATTCCACATTACATGTATGATTCTATCGAACTACTAAGTATTTGTTGCAAAAGATTAGCAGAAACAATTGACATTTCTATACTATTTTATCACCCCTTGTCGTGTTACTTACACACCAAAGCACATTTTAAACGCTATTAAACAGCAATTCTTCAAGAAAGAGTCTGCATGGACCTTAAGGGTTTGGTGAACAACTGTCCCATTAGCGCGTTTATTTTCCATATACCGGATGGCCGAACCGTATTAGTAACAAAGGAAACAAGTACATTGAAATCCGTACCACAGGAAAAAGCAACCTACATTTCTCGAGCCTCGACCTCAATAATAATATATCGGTTTACACATTCGAACGAATTGTGTCAGTCACCCCAACCAAACAAATCTATGACAAAATGGTTTCTTTGCTGGCCGGAACTCGAAATTAGAACAAATATTCAGCAAAGGACAGTCAGTACACGTACAGTGTAGTGCTTGCGATGGTCCCCCAGAACTAACTATGACTTGGACTGGACCCCGCCCCCATGAGAGACTTGCTCATTGAATCAGGGGACCCTGTCCTGCTATTCGTTAATGCCTTCTATGTGAATGCAGAGACAAACACCCCCCGCCCCCCCACCCGCCCACCCTTCGCAACACCATAACAAACAAACGCGAAGAGACAGAGGTACGTCGAGCCATGACAAGAAGCCAGAGTTAACACTGACGGTATCTAATCTGGCGTCCACTCACTAGTATGGTGCGCATGTCTTGAATAATGATGTCAATAGCCTATCGACGTCAAATTGTCACGACCGGTCATAAATTTTGACGCAATGGTTTGTGCGCGAATATAGGTTTATATATCTAAAAAGCAATTGTGATGTAATCAAACAAAAATACACAGACAGCAGAAATATAACAAGCAATTTAACATAACAAAAAGGTTGTTAAGAAAGCATGTTTGTAAGACAACTGTTCCACGTTATTGCAATTTCGCGCGTGGCTCAATGTGATTAAAGTAGCAGGTACAAAAGTGTGCAGAATTTGGTACAGCTGACCTTTGAATTATCGAACTCGTCTATTGAAATCGAATTGAAATTTGGGATTTGAATCCCACATCAAATTGTGAAAATAAAACTATAACATTTAAAATTTAACATTTACATTGCACATATATAAGACTTTAGCCCTGAAGCCAAATCATGGAATTTGCACTGATTAATGTATGTCAGCCCTTGCCTGAACAGCCAGCAACTACATTTATACACTACACAAGTTTGTGGTATGCATAAAAATCTTATTTTGTTATGCAATTCAAGAGTTTAAACGAAGATGCTAACTATGGCACAAAGACTAGGGAGATTTCCGGTTACCGAGTAGATTAAAAGAAGGATTAATACGATTATTCGATATTTCAGAAGATAAATATTTGGTGTGTCAATAATAATAAGTGTTTGAACAAAAACCAGCGTTGTTCAGAAAGTGAAGTGTGATTAATATAGAAACTGAAAGGTTGATACAAAGTAACTTGTCTGATCAACGAATGTGTAAATTATTTGAGACTGAATGAAAATTGCGTAATTGACATTTGGGAAGTGAAAAGTTTGGGAACTTCAATGTTAATTGGTGATTTGAAATTGTGGTTTGTTATTTATTTGAAGTTAAGGATAATATAAATAATTACGGTGGTAATATTAATTGGAATAAAAAATTAAGGGATCAAACTTGATTGGAACTGGTACTTTTTGTATAATAGAATAGACGAGACACAAGACTCATTTGACATTGTAAGCATTTTACCAATTACATGTAAATTTTCTGGCTACATTGATAACTGAATTGTAGTCACAAATAATTGTTGTACATTTAACTCCTATTTATAACTGTGACAGTCCTTTTATAACTTTTGAAAATATGCTTGGAGAATTCTTTTTGGAGTAGAACTCCGTTTGATCATTTGTATGTCATTTTACAACAGTTTTGGGAATTTGTTAATTCGGTTAATAATAACCGAACTTTTTCGGTCATATATTTTGAGAACCCAATACTGAGTTCACCCTAGTTGTTCGTTGTCTATGTCCCCATGTATGTACATGGCGTGTTCAGTCACATCCCTAAATGTCCGTAGGGAATCCCCAAGAGGTCAGGTGAAACGTCACGTGACAAAGATGAAGTAATCGTGACAAATTTCTTCTAGGACAATCTGTGGGTGGTGCCAAGTCCAAAGTCGATCGTATTTATTAAAGTGTCAAATTGTATTGGTTGAAAAAGGTGTACAAACCCAATAGAGGGAAGTCTGAAATAAAAAATAAAAAAACATTTACGAAAACAAAAGCTGTTTCGGCGGAAATGCCGAAACAGCTTACCAAAAATGTGTTTCTGGACAAACACTAGCTTTTTGGCTGTTTCCAATGATTGTCTGACATTATGTGATGACAACATGAGAACATGTTTTCCAACTGCATTGATAACACCATCTCAGTCCTGGTGGTGCGACCGGTGCGTACGCACCCCCCCCCCCCCCCCCCCCCCCCCAATTACTAAAAGGTCCACCATTTTCCGTGGTAAATAATGGTATTTTGTATGTAAGAAATAACGGTACTGGCACACGAAAATGTTTGGTCCCATTGTTAGTCCCATCAAGTAAAAATTCGCCACCCCCCCCCCACATAAAAAATCCTGCGTACGGGCCTAAACTCGGTTCCTGAGGTCAGTTCTCACTGATTCTAGGCATCCAGCAAAATGCTTGCGCTAGATATCCTATAATTATTACGAAAAATTAAATTTTATAAAGAAATCTCGCGATCGCCGGTAAAAAAAAACAAAGAAAACTTAAGAATACACTGCTCGACGCCGGTTAAAAAACAAACGCTGTTTTTCGTGCTTTTCTCGGCATCTATGATTGTAAAACTTCGGACAGGTCAGTTAAACGATATTTACTATAAAATACAACCCCCCAAATGCACCCATTCATGATAATTCAAGCAATTATACCAATGATGTATCCAATACTTTTAACAATGCCTGTGTGCTGGTGATAGCAATAGTGTGAGAAAATACAAATACAAACGGTTATATAATCGCAAGAAAGGCAACTCTTAATTGCAAGCAAAATAAATGAAACTCCCTAAAGATAATTGTTCTGGTAATTATAACAATATAGATTTAATGAAAATACATGTAGCTTGTGTTTGTTCAGGGGGTGGTTCATAAAATCCTAACTTACTACATGTACTGATTGTTTTGAAAGAAACGTTCGAGTAATTAAACTTGAAGGACATTTGTTTATTTCATCCATTAAGGGTAAACACAAACAGCAAAAAGCTAGTTTTCATTGGGGCCCTGCATTTAAA